>OX421392.1:32500-709346 GCA_949126905.1 Amorpha juglandis
AAATGGCTTTGACATACGGACGGAGAGACGGACAGACGTCCAGACGGATCGGTCGAATTTATAAGGTTTTCGTTTGTGCCATTTCATTACGGAACCCAAATATTATAAATATCATATAACTTTACCTTCCTTGCTATCTACACAGGAAATTATGGAAAGGGTTGCAGTTCATTATTATATTGTATTACTTTTGTTTATCACGCAATACAAAGAAATTACTAACCAAATACAATTCAATAAGTATCGAGCTCTAAGGAAGACGAAAATTAATAGCTTTTATTTGCAACCGGTGTTTTTTTTGATAACTCAATAACGAACGAAAAGTAGTTTAATCAATAGTTTTACATTGGCTACCTCTAAAAAAAAAGCTAGTATAGTTCACAAAGTCATCAATAGATAGCGCTACAACAAATATAGATCGCGCTATGGTTTACTTAACGTCGTGATACATAAATCCCGCACAATTCAAATTGGGGCAGAATCGCTTCCTGCGTAAGATTCTTGGAGCCCCGTGGTATGTGCATAATCGCAACCTCCATACTACTTACTGACACTAATTATCCGACCATCCGGCAGATCATGAAAATGACCAGCAAGCGCTATTTCGATCGCGCCGCCCGCATACTCTTATCCGAAAAGCGGCCATATCCCTTTGACCGAGCAAGGTCGAGAAGACTGGGTAGCGTCCTCACCGATCCAGATGATGAGACCACTCTGGCCATCCGACGGACGGAGGAACTCAGACAATATTTACACTCCACAAACCCGTTATACCGTCCTCGTCGCCGAGGACCGCGTTCCCCGCCGCCCCGACCCTAGTTCTGACCCGCGAGCCAATATTGATGACTAGTTTAAAATCTCCCTAATATATTTTATTTGCAAACCAGTATTTTCTTTGATAAGTCATTGAAGAACGAAAAGTAGTTAAATCAACAATTTTAGATCGAACACCTGCAGTGTATGTGTCGCGCCATATGTATGTTAAGTATAAATCGTTACTCAAGGAAAGCGAACGCCTTTCAATACCGCTTATTATGGCGATTTAATACTAATTACAAACTTACCATACTTAACTTACATATAGCGCGATACATATACTACAATTGACATGTAAAAGTGATATTTGTGATCCAATTTGCAGAATAAATGATTTGAATACATAGATACCTCTATAAAGCTAGTACAGTTCACAAACGCATTAATAGATGGCGCTACGACGAAAATGGATCGCGATATGGTTTACAGTTCAGAAACGCTAGCATCAATAGATGGCGCTACGACAAAAATAGATCGCGATATGGTTTACACTTCAGAAACGCTAGTACAGTTCGGAAACGCATCAATAGATGGCGCTACGACGGAAAAAGATCGCACTATGGTTTACTTAACGTGTAATATCTCGCGCTAACCAAAGCTTCTATTCCATGGGTGGTACGAATGGTAACATTGTCTCATTCTCTCGCAGGCTAACTCTGTCGCTTTTTCGTTTCATCGAATTTTCAAATCACAACGATGCTAAAGAAGTAAATAATCCCTACATAATATAAAACAAAGTCGCTTCCCGCTGTCTGTTTGTCCCTATGTATGCTTAGATCTTTAAAACTACGCAACGGATTTTGATGCGGTTTTTTTAAAGGTTTATAATAAATATATATTTATTATAAACCTTCATAAAACCTTTAAAAACGAAATATTATAATAACATGCGTAATATTATAATAACTGATAATTTAAAAGGTTTCTAATGTGATGTCGTTAATAAACACATTTTTTGCGCTTACATTTTTTGCGCTTAGATTGCAAGCGTTGGCTAAACCATATGAGATAGATCAAAATAATATACTACAGTTTGTACACCTTAAAAACGTCTACAAAAAAGTCCGCGATGGTATATGTCTATCTCTTAGGGTTAACCCACAATAATTATTTTTTATCCCTTACTTTTTACGAGAAATAATAGCTTATTCACGAAGTGATTACGATTTTAAGCAATACAGCATTAATCCTTATCCAATTAAGTGCCTCAAATATATTGTGCATTTAATATAGATCAATATGGCCCTTGCAGCGTGTAATTTAAATAAATATATTCGAAGATATTACAGATTTAACATACAGGGATATAGCGGTTGCGGCGGTACCACATAATTATAATAATCTACACTAATATTATAAAGAGGAAAGATTTGTATTTTTTATGTAACGAATAGACTTAAAAACTACTGCACCGATTTCAAAAATTCCTTTAAAGTAACATACGCTACCTTTTATCCCGGATAAAGCAGATAACGCGGGCGGAGCCGCGAGCAAAAGATAGTGTTTTATACACCAACAATGATTGCACATTATCTATTTCGTATTAAAACCTTCCTGAAAGTTCTTAACTCGTAGACAGCGAGATAACGTTATTTCAATAATCGTCATAATTGATTACTTTTGATAAAATCCCTGACATAATATAAATGCTACATAGTATTGTACGCAGCGATAGCTCAGCGGGGAGTGGTATGGACTATCGAGACGAAAGTCGCAGGTTCAAAACCAGCCCCAAGAGCATACACCACTGACTTTTCTAAGTTACGTGTATATTAATGTTAATTATGGCTTGCTTTAACGGTGAAGGAAACATCGTGAGGAAACCTGCATACCTGAGAACTCGATAAGATTTTCAAAGGTATGTGAAGTCTTCCAACCCGCATTAAGCCAGCGTGGTGGACTAAGGCCTAATCCCTCTCATTCAGTAGAGGAGGCCCGTGCCCAGCAGTGGGACGTATATAAATAAAAAAGTATTGTACAGTTTTTTTATAGCATAGTCCGGCAAAAGAACAAGTGGGTCACCTAATGGTAAGTGATCTCCACCGCCCATGTACGATCAATCCCTATCGATCCGTGTAAGAATCATGGGCGCGTTGCCGACCTTAAAGGAAAGGTATAATTAGGGATTGGCAAGGAGGGGATTTGGGCTTCCGGATATCTCACTCACCGTACGAAACGCAGCAGCAAGCCGCTACTTTACGTAGGTTTTCTGTGAGACAGTGGTAAAGACCCGGTCGAGCCAGCCCATTCATGCTGTAGACAAAACTGTCTATGTGTCTACCACTCAAAGTTGTTATCATTAGGTTTATTGAATTGCCCCTGTGTGCTAGCTATATTTAAAGAGGCATTCACTTCAATAATCACTGTGCTTCCGCGGAGCCTGCAGCCAATACGTCAGTCATACCGCCTGTGTGGAGAACAAGTGCTACTGAATGCGTGTGTGTTAACATTTATATAGTACCGAATGTCGCACGACCTTCGTGATTAAATAATTGGAAATAACGTTGTAGGTAAATAATGGCATAGTAATCCATCACGATTATGATTTAGATAATTATGATCGAATGCGCGGATCGTAATGGGTTTTCACGCAGCTTAACATTACTGACTGGGCTTGGGACTGATATTATATTGTTGTTTTTTTATCCGAGCTCGGCGAACTGCACTACACCTGGTGGTAAGCGCAGTGCAGTCAAAAAAACCAGGGACTGACAATCATCATTGCGAGAGGACTGACAGCCTCCGTGGCTTGTCGGGCGAGTAGCCGGCTGTGAAGCGAGAGGCCGCGGGTTCGATCCCCGCACCGAGACAAAATGTTTGTGTGATCCACAAATATTTGTTTCGGGGTCTGAGTGTTGTGAGACCGAAAGTCTCTCGTAGTTCCTGATACCTACGACACAAGACTCGTATCTTACTGTGGGGTCAGGATTATGTATGTGATTGTTGGGTGTATTTATTTATTTAACTGACTGCGTCGGCGGTGTAGTTATATTGCGTACGCGGTACGACTGCTGTGCTGAAGTCTCGGGTTCGATCCGCGGGTCGGGTAAAAATGATATTGGATATTTATCCCGAAATGCTCAGTATCGGCCTGGAGTCTGGAATTGTGCCCGGTATCGCGATAGCAGCTCCCTATCATATCATGAGACGGAAATCTTTACTTACCCTTTCGGGGATTGAGTGGGTATCTATGTAATTTCTATTTCCTGGCGGGTTATTTACAGTTTTCCCTAACCATATATCATTTTTTAAACTGTTTAGTTAACATTGGTGAGGAATTAGATTATCTCTCCCCCATTTTAATGAGCAACAAATTTTATTTTTAGCTATCTTACATTAAAAAAAAACTAGACTTTTGGTAACAGTCTAGAATTATTATTTTCAGCAGCAGTAAAGGGTTGAATAAAAATATATATATTTTATTTATAACTCGATGACCCGGTGAACTTCGTTTTTTACTAGCCCTGTATTATATACTTCCCACTGCTGGGCACGGGCCTCCTCTACTGAATGAGAGGGATTAGCCCTTAGTCCACCACGCTGGCCTAATACGGGTGTGCAGACTTCACATACCTTCGAAAAATCTTATCGAGTTCTCAGGTATGCAGGTTTCCTCGCGATGTTTCCTTCACCGTTAAAGCAAGCGACAATTAACAATTAATATACACGTAACTTAGAAAAGTCAGTGGTGTATGCTCTTGGGGCTGGTTTCGAACCTGCGACTTTCGTCTCGAGTCCATACCACTCCCCGCTGAGCTATCGCTGCTTTTACCACTTACATATATTTGTGTAAAATGTGTTCATAACTTAATGCAAATGTTTTATTTGCATTAAATGGAACACAGTTATGCACCTAATGTAAATAAAAAAAAATAATTAAGTGAGGTACGTGCACCATTGCACGTGAGGTAACCCGTCGCACATTTGTTTCCTTTCGACGACCTAAGTCAGGTCGTCATCTTCGGTGCGCGGGGACACATTCCTCAACCATGTGACAGGGAAGTGACCGACACACGACCGGGCACACGACGCCGCCGCAAGCGCAGACATTAAAGCGAGCATGACATACACAAACTGCTAACAATTAGCGCATATAGTAACTAATTCTCAACAACTGTCATGAGAGTCACGTTTAGGTCACCATTCCTAGCGAAATTTACATTACTAAACATAAAGGTCTTAACTTAATAACTTTTTTTTGAGTGGTAGAGCCGCGCTGTAGACAGTTTTGTGAATGATTGAATGATGAATTTGTGAAGCATGAATGGGCTGGCTCGACCGTGTCGTTACCACTGTCTCACAGAAAACCGACGTAAAGTAGCGGCTTGCTGCAGCGTTTTGTACGGTGAGTGAGATATCCGGAAGCCCAAATCCCCTCCCCTTCCCAATCCCTAATTATCCCTTTCCTTTAAGGTCGGCAACGCGCCCATGATTCTTCTGGTGGTGGGCGTACATGGGCGGTGGAGATCACTTACCATCAGGTGACCCCACTTGCTCGTTTGTCGGCCTATGCAATAAAAAAACAAAAGGTCCCAATAATATAGGTTATTATAGTATTTAAATATATAATATAGGTTAATTAGTACATTTATTATAATAAGCTATTCCCAAACCTTTATATTTACTAAATATTCAGAAATTTGTTATTTTTTGAGGTCCGTTTTTAACTTATTATATTGAATGAATATTTTCCTAACAGTATATTTGTAATAATTCACTCGTGTCATCATCGCTAAGTACTTATTTGATTGATTACTTAAGTCCTATCGCCAATTATCTTGATATGATATTCGGTAATGCTGTACTAATCCACTGTTTTGTTATCATTTACTAGCTTCGACTCTTGGATCCGCCCGCGTGATTTTCTTTAGCTGGAACAACCATCCCTTTAAATCATGTCATCCCCTAAGAATTAAGTTATCGAAAAATCTCGGAATACGTATTCTTTTATTTTTTTAAGGGGTACTCCTATAAAGTTTAGGATTATTTATTTAATATTGTTTCTCAATACAAACGTTGAAACCCTATTTTACACATATGGGGGTTTACTTCGAATTCCTCCCCAAAGTGGTTGACATCAAACTCGCAGCAGTTCGTGAAAACTACACGGCAAATCTTTCTGTAGCATGTGTTAAAAATTATATAGCACCAACAGCAAAAATTATATACAATCAGAATATAAAACAGTATTCACAAAAAAGTTGTTTGCACATAACTGCAACCCAAAACATGTGTTCCAATACTATTCTATTATTATACACTATCCCCATAGACCGCCTCGGTGGCGCACTTGTATTGCGTATACAGTACGACTGCTGTCTTGAGGTCTTGGGTTTGATCCCAGCTCCTGTAAAATTGATATTAGGTTTTTTTATCACGTAATCGGCCCGGAGTCTGGAATTGTGCCCGGTATGGCGATAGGCTCGGCTCGGTTTCAGATATTCGAATTAATTTGACAGCGCTGTCAAAATCAAAGTTCTGTTGGTTAAATGTTGATTTGATCAGCCTTCGAGAAACCCGGGGTTAGTCTCGGGGTGACGAGCGCAGTCTGGTGCCATGCAGTGCTTACAAAATCATTAGTTGTACTTATGGGCAGGCGTGGGGTTAATCATCAAAGGAGCGACCTGAATATCGACTCACTCAACTAATAAAACAACAACAGCAAAGTGTTTACGCCAATTAATTGTTCTATTGTTCTATAGAACAGGCCGGCAAACGAGCAAGTGGGTCACCTGATGGTAAGTGATCTCCACCGCCCATGTACCCCAATACTAGAAGAATCATAGGCGCGTTGCCGACCTTAAAGGGAAGGGATAATTAATGGATTGGGACGGGGAAGAGGATTTGGGCCTCCGGATATTTCAATCACCGTACGAAACGCAGCAACAAGCCACTACTTTACGTCGGTTTTCTGTAAGACAGTGGTAACGACCCGGTCGATCCTCATGGTAAATAAGTAATAAATAAATACACCCAACCGTCACACACATAGTCCTGACCCCACAGTAAGACACGAGTCTTGTGTCGTGGGTATCGGGAACTACGAGAGACTTTCGTCTCATACCCACACCCCGAAACAAATATTTGTGGATCACTCAAAGATTTGTCTCGGAGCGGGGATCGAACCCGCGGCCTCTCGCTTTACAGCCGGCTACTCGCCCGACAAGCCACGGCGGCTGTCGAAATGGTAAACGAAACTGTCTACAGCATGGCTCTACCACTCATAATCATTTGAAACTGTCTACAGCATGGCTCTACCACTCATAATCATTTGAAACTGTCTACAGCATGGCTCTACCACTCATAATCATTTGAAACTGTCTACAGCGTGGCTCTACCACTCATAATCATTTGAAACTGTCTACAGCATGGCTCTACCACTCATAATCATTTGAAACTGTCTACAGCATGGCTCTACCACTCATAATCATTTGAAACTGTCTACAGCGTGGCTCTACCACTCATAATCATTTGAAACTGTCTACAGCGTGGCTCTACCACTCATAATCATTTGAAACTGTCTACAGCGTGGCTCTACCACTCATAATCATTTGAAACTGTCTACAGCGTGGCTTTACCACTCATAATCATTTGAAACTGTCTACAGCGTGGCTCTACCACTCATAATCATTTGAAACTGTCTACAGCGTGGCTCTACCACTCATAATCATTTGAAACTGTCTACAGCGTGGCTCTACCACTCATAATCATTTGAAACTGTCTACAGCGTGGCTCTACCACTCATAATCATTTGAAACTGTCTACAGCGTGGCTTTACCACTCATAATCATTTGAAACTGTCTACAGCGTGGCTCTACCACTCATAATCATTTGAAACTGTCTACAGCGTGGCTCTACCACTCATAATCATTTGAAACTGTCTACAGCGTGGCTCTACCACTCATAATCATTTGAAACTGTCTACAGCATGGCTCTACCACTCATAATCATTTGAAACTGTCTACAGCGTGGCTCTACCACTCATAATCATTTGAAAATAATCAACGCTGGCTTTTATTGACCATTTAGACACATCGCACGCGAATGATTAGAAACTGTCGATATAAACTACATATTATTATATTGGTCTAGGATCCCGGGGAACATTGACCTTCACCAATCTCTTTACCGGACGAAAATAATATTTTAGGGTATAAAATGTGTTGCTGAACACATACCAATAGGGTTGCCTAAAAAATATGGTCAAGGATAGGTTTTACGAATTCTCACCCGAAGCTTGTGAAACAGACCCTTAACAATCTATAGCGTACAACTATTATCTAACATATACAGGGTTATTTTTAAAACACCAGCAACCTCGCAGGGGTAGATTCCTAAGGTTATAAGCTACTACTTTTGTTCTACGACTTTTGATAATTTGTTAGATTTTATTTTCATACAAAAATAAGTATTCATTTAATTTCCGTCTTGATTGTTACAACGCGCATCGCACTTTACGTAAACAAATACGCGAAGCGTGGGGAACCCGACTAGCTCCTTTGAAGGTCAACGCGCCGCTCAGCTGAGCTGTGGCTGAGCGGCGCCTTTGAGTCGCGCGCGCACGCCGCATACTACGAAGAAAAATACGACACAACAAAAACTTGTAAAATCATTTTTTTTTTAATATATTGAGTTATATCCAAACTCGTAGAACAAAAGTTGTTCCGTATGGGGACAGCTATCTACCCCTGCGAGGTTGCTGGTGTTTTAAAAATAACCCTGTATACGGGAAATTTCAAAACTTTCGAATGCTAACATCTGAAATGAATTTGGATTTTAGCTCGTTGGTCAATTATGAACTTGCATAAAAAAAAAATTCACTGACTTGCTCACCAAATAAATGAACCTTCAATGAAAACCTACAATGTATACTACATACCTGCAAAAGCTAGGAGCTAGATGAGCGCAATTACCACTTTTTAGTTACCTGTTTGCACACGGCAACCGGGTAGTAGTGGCCAGAAAAAGGTAGGCAACCTATTTTTTGCAGGTAGTATACATTGTACACTTTTCCTTGAAGGTTCATTTTTTTGGTAAGCAAGTCAGGGAAATTATTTTTTTTTTATTATTAAATGTTAATTGACCATATTTCTTTAGGCAACCCTATTGGTATGTGTTCGGCAACACATTTTATACCCTAAAATATCATTTTCATCCGGTAAACACATGGTCAATGTTCCCCGGGATCTTATACTATATGGTTCCTGATTATACCAAAACATTTAAGCTTCGATAAACATTAAGAGATAACCGAATAAATCCGGATTTCACGATATAACGACGAATTTAGCTTGATACGCAAATTTTAAGCTAGCAGTATATCTTATCAAGTTTAAGGTACGCTGTTTTGTTTTTTGTTTTTCATTTGTTTGAATGATGAGACGAGCAATGCGCTCGCCTGATGGTAAGCACCACTGCCCATAAACAAAAGCAACACCACACAGGACTTTGAATTATAAAGCACTGCATGGCACTGAACTGCGCTCATCACCCCAAGACATAAGATATTAAGTTCCTTAACACCCAGTAATTTCACTGGCTTCAATGTCCTTCAAACCGAAACACAACAGTGCTTACACACTGTTGCTTAGCGGCAATCTCGAGTTACCTTTATACTGTTAGTTTTCTGATCATACATTCTATATCTGATATGTCTATAATTATGTAACCAACTAACGTTTTAATAATTTCTAATTTATTTCTTCACTCATCAGGTACATCGCTATATGAGTCAAATACTCTAAGATTGTTAGGTTGATGAGATTGTTACTATACCCAACCCAACCAACCATCAAGTCAAAATCAAAATCTTTATTCATCATGTAGGCTAAGAAAGCGCTTATGACAAGTCAAGTACAGAACATTTCGTCGTGATCTTAGAATAGTGTCGGATGTGAAAAAAATACGAAAATGACTTTTTAGTATATTTGGGTACTACATCATCAGATCTTTATGGGTATATAATTTTTTTTTTTTTTTTCCTAAAGGATTTTAAATTACACAGTCAATATACTGACGGATTTGATATTCGCTCATAGAAAAATGACGGTTGAATATTTCCGTCTGCCTACGATGCGCGGGATTGCCCCGCCGTCCTTTTCCACCCCCGACGGATATGCGCAACCGTCACTGTTCGTTGAATTTATTCCCGCGTTGCATCTGATTTGTTTTAATCGCTATTACTCAATTACCCTAATTAAAATCATGTTATAAATATTGCTTTCGTGGCTAGTATTTGACATACTATGTACTACAATAAAATTAGGAAGATTAAAACTTATAATGAAACTTTGAAGGAATTAAACAAATATGAAAAATTTACGAAATTCCTTCACCAAGAGAACAGTAATGAGGACTACATACCAGAGACTCCGGATAAGTTAGTGCATGAGGTTTATAAATTTTTTCACACTTATAACCTGTTTATACGCAAAACTATGAAAGGTAAAACTTTGAAAGGGCGGTATTTATTATCCGTCAATTTTCTACGGAATACTATCGATACATTTTGTTATTTATTTTCCAAAAATTTTAAGTAACCAATTGTAAAATTAAATTATTGAGTTTAAATAGTATCTTTAACGGGGATACAATTTTTGAGCTGTACGTAACTATACTACATTGTTATATGGACATGATACTGACGAAAGATCAGTACCGACGATATTCTGCGTACACGTTGTTCTATCTGAGTGTCGTATTTGCCAATCCGATTTTATTCTCGAAACTCAAATTCACTTGAGTCTTTATTCTTTTCAAAAAAAAGTTTGTTTTTATTGATTTCAATTTATTACAATTAAAACATTAAACTAGTTAACGTAATAGTTGTGTAAGTGAATTGAAATAAATAAACTTTAAATATTTTATGATGTTTTGATATATATACGGTGTGCGTTATTGATACTATTGAACCACCGCTAAAAATAATATGCTTATGTTTTAACTAACATATAAAAATAATAATATTTAAAGTGTTTCACAAAGTCTTTTTTTAGAAAGCCATTTACCATTATCCTCAGGAGTACGCGTAATAATTTAAAAAATAGAAGCTATTTGTAGGGATGTTTTTCAGAGGACGACGATACATTAAGTGAGGTCGTAAAATGAACATGTGAGGAAAATATGAATCCTAATATACCATCACCCGCATTCATTCTTAGAAAAGGTCCTTTTATGCCCGTGGATCAGAATTCATCCTAATATTTAGTCCTATTAAACTATCAGTAAACTGTCGCTTCCTGCTTAAATGTCAGCTCAGCTCCAACACTATTAGATACCACTTTGATCTCACATATCCACTTTGATCTCAGATTTGTCACCTTTCCCTCAACCAATTTCCTCAGCCATTGAAAAAGAAACATCTATGCTATCACCGCAAAAACTATGATAAGTATGTAAGATATGTAAAGATTTTTTGTCCTGTTTACGATTCGAATGATTATAGCAACTGTTCATCTACCAACGCAGCTGGGTGTTAATGCCAGTCGTGTCCAGCCCCTACTGTTTGATGTCGGGGTAAAATATGGGTCTGCAATTATGGCAACTGGGAAGAAGTGAAGAGACAGCGCCTAAAAATTAAGAAAAAGAATATTCATCCAAAAAGGGTATAACTGTTCCAGCAATAACTATGTGTAGACTTTGCACATGCAGAAATAAATATGGAACATTGTTGTCATTTGAAGAAAGAGAAAAGTTTTCAAAAATAAGCGATTGTAAGAAACAACGGCTTCATTTTGTAAACTACACTACAAAAGAGAAAAATAAAAGGGGTCCTCAAAGTGTATTAAAGCGTGATCATCAAATTACATTCAAATATTTTTTTGTCAGGAAACTCCGAAACTCGTCGATAATACCGTAGGTCTAGTACGATTTACAAATACGTTCATAGTTTTAAAATCCATCTCATTCATTGTAATTCATCATAGTTCCTATATGGAGAGCATGGAGATAAAACGAGAACCGTCATCGTTTTAGAAAACTAAGAACTTGTACTAAGCATACGGGTATGCAAAACTATGTTTTTGAATACATAATTAGTGAAAGATACGTACGAACGGTTTGGTAGAAGTACGGTGGAAGCACTTCTGTAAAAAAGACATAAGGGGGAAACATAACAGTCATAAGAAGGTTGTTAACGAAGAAATAGTTATATCGGTCTGTGCCTATGTAAATGCATTAATATCGGTAGAGTCTCATTGTAACACAGCAGTTTCCAAAATACTGTATTTAGATGGTAACTTAAACATAGCTCGGATGTTCAACTTATATAAAGAATGGCCTGAACTTAATAATTACTCATTAAAGCTTTGAGTTTTAGACAGTATATAGACATTGTAAATACTCACTTTAATTTGAGTATTTATATACCCAAAAAAGATGATTGTGATCAAAGTCACAGTTTTAAACAAAAAGAAAACCCATTCGACGTTCTCAGTGATAGAATTAACTAATTGTTTTTGTACTTAGTAATTAATAACTCCAAAATGGCAAATACATTCAGGACCTTGAAGAAAAATAATAAAAATGATGCCATTGCTTCCAATGGACGTATTATTTCTACTACATTTGATTTCCATAAGGCTTTATCGTGTCCTTATGGGCCAATGAGTGTATTATAAGAAAAAATGCCTTGTTATAATTTCACATATATCACATGGCTGACAAACAAGGTTACTGTTATATGTAAAGCGAAATTGTTGCCAAACGTGTGGCAAGCGAAGTGGGCATTTGTGTTTATGATTTCATAAAGAAGTTTGCATTGTAGTGTGTAAAAGAATTTAGTTTCTGTTCAGACAATTGTGATAGCCAGAATCTAAATCGTATAGTCTTCTACATGTATGCACATGCAGCCAAAAGATTTGATATTACTATATAGAATCCTTGAAAAAAGACACCTAAAATAAAGCCGCCTCTGTCCATAGTGTTATAGAAAGGGCTGCATTATTTACATTCCAGATGAATGGAAATTACTGGCACAGTGGGCTAAGGTAGCAGGTCTAAAGTAACGTAAACAAAAGCATATAGTATAACTAAAATCGACATAATTTTTGTTTTGTGTCTAATACGTTATTCTTATTAATTAAAATGGTTACATCCTTATAATATGAGTATAATTTTAGAAAAACTTAAGTATAATATATCAAAACCGTCAATTTTTTTTTCATTTGTCGATAGAAAATGATCGTAAAGTAACATCCGTCAATCCACCAAATTTTTTTGTTCGAAGAAAAACGTTGGATGGTATTATGTGGCTGCGTTGACTCCGAAGTAAAATGGAGCGAGTGATTTTTCTAGAAAACCATTAAATAATTACTTATTATTTCTATTTCATTTCAAAAAGTACCCCATCAATAAGATAAGTTTAAATTTTCAACATTTTATATTTTGTATTAAAAAAGTTATGGTAAAAAAACTGTAATAAATATTTGAAATGGCTGCCCTGTAAAATTTATAAAATGTCACATCCGTCACTGTTCTACGATCAGGACGATTTGTCAATAAGACTAACTTAAAATTAAGGGAACTTTGGAATAACCGCCGCGCTATAGGCTGGCAGGAAAAGGCACACCATTGTTGCATGGGAAACGGGAGGGGATCCTTAAAAGGATTTACGGACTAGGAGGATATGGAAATCGGGACAAGGGCAGGAAGGAGTTGGGTAAATTAACAATAAATCTGTAAGGGTTTTAAACGTAAGGAGATGTATCGTGGACCTTACTGGCAGGAATATCCCTAGCCTAGCGAATCTACCAATTAAGTCATGTCACAAGCCCCACGGGATAACCGGATATACACTGATATGATCCTGGAACCCGATCCACACATGGTGCGTGGGTCACTATGGCAGGTTTTAACACCATGTGTACGGTGGTCGATATCCGGGCTGAGATGAATATCCTACCACCAGCAAAAAAGCTTTTGAAAAGCTTGCTGTTGCATTTAGTACGGTGAGTGGGATACCCGGAGGCCCAAATCCCTCTTACCTTTCCTACTCCTTAATTATCCCCTTCCTTTATTTCTTTAAGATCGACAGCGCATCCATGAATCATGTGATATTTTGGGTATACATGGGCGGTGGATATTTTACTATCAGGTGACCTGCTTTCGTGTTTCCCGGCCTGTTATAAAAAACAAACTTTAATCGTAATCCAAAGGTTGTCTGGAAGAAATTGTCGTCAGCAATAAGGCCGCCAATTGTACTTCTTTTTATTATTGAAGTAAAACTTCTTTAGAATTGTTGTGATTTGAAAATTTCATGAAACGAATAAAGCGCCACTAAAGAGGTTGGAAAGAAACAAGATCTTAAGTATGTAAATATATGAAATGTAATATTTCGCATTAACATTTTAAATATTTTTTAAGGTTGTTAAAAGTATTATAAAAATAATAAACCTTTTAATTATCCTAATACCACTGATACTCTATTTTTATCTCGTTCCCTTGTAGGCTACTTTTCTGATGTTTCACTTCTGCCGTGTGTGAATTGCACACACACACTTCTTTTTTTTAAATGTTTATTGTGTATTTTCAATACTTTCTGTTGTGACGTACAATAAAGGTATGAATAAATAAATAAATCGTCATTCAAATTGTTTATTATATAACTAGGCCACCAAGGACACTTGTACACGTCATTTGAATGTACTAACATATTTGGCATAATGTTTATATAACAATTACAATGATTGCACATTATCACTACATAGTATAAAACAAAGTCGCTTCCCGCTGTCTGTCTGTCCCTATGTAGGATCATTTGGAATTGGATTATTATTGGAATCAAGTGTAACAGCTCGGATGATAGGACCCACTTAATAACATCCGTGGTGCTTTACAACTGGCTGGCTTCTCCAGTTGTAAATGTCCTTACACTTGAGGTTAATACCTCCTCAATTCATTATTTTGTCTCCCGCTTTGCTATGGAGGAAAGTGGACAATTAATATTTCCAACTCCTCCCTAACCTTCTATCTGATTAATTTCGTTGCGGGACAAAGACATTTAGTCATTCCCAGAGACTCGCCGAGCTTCACTGCTCGGTGTCGACAACAATGCGTGCCACTGTTGATCCTGGTGCACAGGAGTTACAGTGGCGGGTGTGTGGGCGGGATAGTCTCTGTCCCTATGTAGGCTTAAATCTTTAAAACTACACATCGGATTTGTAATAGATAGAGTGATTCAAGAGGAAGGTTTATATGTATAATACATGCATGATATAGTAAAGAAACACTGATAATTTTAGAGGTTTCTAATGTGATGTCGTTTGTAAATAAACACATTTTTTGTGCTTACATTGCAAACGCTGGCTAAACCCTACGAGATAGATCAAAATAATGTACTACAGTATTGTACATCTTAAAAAAGTCTACAAAAAAATCCGCGATCATATATGTCTATCTCTTAGGGATAACCCACAATAATCATTTTTTATCCTTTTGCTGGACTCCGTTATTAAGAAATATCTGATTGTACGTACACAATAAAAACGTTTTGTGTTGCTACACACGTGACTTTCCTAATATAGGTGTGTATTTATAATTAATACTAATATTATAATAGGAAAGATTTGTATTTTTCATGTAACGAATAAAGTTAAAAACTACTGGACCGATTTGAAAAATTATTTTGCCGTTAGAAAGCTACATTATCACTGAGTAACATAGGCTACTTTTTATCCCGGAAAAAAGGAGACAACGCGGGCGGAGCCGCCAGGAAAAGCTAGTGTTTTATATAACAACAATGATTGCACATTATCTATTTCATATTAAAACCTTCCTGAAAGTTCTTAACACGTAGACAGCGAGATAACAATACTTAAGTAATCATCATTATTTATTACTTTGATAAAATCTCTGACATAATTAATACTACATTGTATGTACAGTCTTTTTATATAGCATAGCCCGGCGAACGAGCAAATGGGTCACCTGATAGTAAGCGATCGCCACCGCCCATCTACGCACACCACCAGAAGAATCATGGGTGCGTTGCCGACCGTAAAGAAAAGGGATTGGGATTTGCGCCTCCGGATATCTCACTCACCATACGAAACGCAGCATCAAGGCGCTACATTATATTACATTATTTGCTGGTGGGAGGATACTTGTATCCGACCGGATAGCGACCACCGTACACTGGTGCTAAAACCTGCCATAGTGGCCCACCTTGTGTGGGTCGCGTTCCAGGGTCAGCCAGTGTATATCCGGTTCTCCCCGGTGGCTTGCCTCCTCATCCTAACCCTTTTCCCATCCCTTTTTCCTTCCCCTCCCACTTGGCTCTTTGGCAGGCCGGCATGATCTTGCCGACCTACGATGGACACATTGTTTATCGTTGGTCGACACTATTCTTGGATTGCGCTAGACTTACCATCAGGTGTAGCGTAGTCACTTTGCCGAGGCAGGATAAAAAAAAATACGTCCGTTTTTTGTTAGACAGTGGTAACGACCCGGTCGAGCCGGTCCATTCACAAAAGCCTCTTTACAAGTAAGCCAAATCGAGGATGAAACCTTATACATTACCAATAGTCCCACTTAACCATGCATTTGTCGATCAACACGACTTGTGTTAAATTTGGATGACAAATTCAATAAAACTAGCCCTGTATTATATAAGTCCCACTGCTGGGCACGGGCCTCCTCTACTAAATGAGAGGGGTTAGGCCTTAGTCCACCACGCTGGCCTAATGCGGGTTGGTAGACTTCACATACCATCGAAAAATCTTATCGAGTTCTCAGGTATGCAGGTTTCCTCACGGTGTTTCCTTCACCGTTAAAGTAAGCGATAATTAACAATTAATATACACGTAACTTAGAAAAGCCAGTGGTGTATGCTCTTGGGGCTGGTTTCGAACCTGCGACTTTCGTCTCGACAGTCCGTACCACTTCCCGCTGAGCTATCTCTGCTTCAACTACTTATGTTACATTGTTTAATTACCCAAAAGATTGCATATACCTTAGTCACACAAATCTATACTAATATTATAAAGCTGTAGAGTTTGATTGTTTGTTTGTTTGTTTGAACGCGCTAATCTCAGGAACTACTGGTTCGAATTGAAAAATTCTTCTTGTGTTGGATAGTCCATTTATGGAGGAAGGCTGTAGGCTATATAACATTACGCTGCGACCATTAAGAGCGAAGCATGAGTGAAAAATGTTGCAAAAACGGGGAAAATTATTTATATTTGAAGGCTTCCGTTGCTATGGTAATCAAATATGGTCGGAATTAATGCATTATTGTCAATTATTTTCCAAAGTATTATCAACATAATATTATTCCTTATCCAAATAAATGTATTGTTGATTAAGAGTATTTCATTGTAAACAATAATTTATAAAGAAGATATATTTGTATTTTTGTATGTAACGAATTAACTTAAAAACTACTGGACCGATTTGAAAAATTCTTCCACCATTAGAATGTTACATTATCCCTGATAAACATAGGCTATAACATTGAAATAAAACTAATTTCACGGTTCATGGTCACGGGGAGGACTCCCCGTGACCACGAAGGCTGAAAAGTCTTCGAAACGTCGGGATCAAAATTAATAAAAAACCGCGATAAAATCCGTTTAAATTAGTTTTATTTCAATGAGTAACATTCGCGTAAACGTAAGAAATCATTATAGGCTATAACACTTTTTATGCCGGAAAAAGCAGATCACGCGTGCGGAGCCGCGAGGAAAAGCTAGTAAAAAAATATATTGGCAGTCATACGGTCAACTCGCTACCAACTGAAGTGAAAACTTATAAGTATATTTATTTAGTACTCACAACTCAACTGACTCACTGACTCACTGACTGACTGACGACTAACTGATACTCGGAGCTCACAAGATTTCCCCATCCGAAAAGCGTGTAACGCGCACAGCACACGGTCAGGTATATACGATGTGTTATACGTGTATAGTCTGAATTAACATTATCATGTCGACGCAAAACCATAAGTTTACCCCCTACCAAAGAGTACTCAACGCGGCTAAAGAAGTTTCGTTAAAGAAAATCCGGTTCTCCCCAAGGGGCTTGCTCCCTGATTCTAACCCTTATTCCATCCCTTTTCCCTTCCCCTCTCCCTTGGCCCTGGGATGAGATACTGCGGGGTCGCCAGTATTCCGTTAGCAGGGACCCCGTAGTTCATCCCAGGAACTTTGGCAGGCCGGCATGATCTACGATGGACACATTGTTTATCGTTGGTCGACATTATTCTTGGATTGCGCTACACTTACCATCAGGTGTAGCGTAGTCACTTTGCCGAGTCAGGATAAAAAAAAAGTTTACACTTCAAAAATTAATAAACAGCAACTTGACATGTGATTCCACGATATCCCGACGTTCGGTGATGACGCTACTCTTCAATCAATCAGTGATCGTAATTAACACTCGATCAATATTCCCACTGACATATCTAACAAGCAAGCGTTAGATATAAAAACATGTCCATTACCAGACGATAAAATAATTAAACATTCACTTATCTTTATCAAAATAATAACATCTTTTCAGTTGATACTGTCAGTCTTTAGTGGCGAATCATTATTATTATTTATTGATAACATTTACTGAGCACTTTGTAGCAGCGATAGCTCAGCGGATAGCGGTATGGACTGTTGAGACGTAAGTCGCGGGTTCGAAACCAGCCCCAAGAGTATACACCGCTGACTTTTCTAAGTTACGTGTATATTAATTGTTAGATAATTATCGCTTGCTTTAACGGTGAAGGAAACATCGTGAGGAAACCTGCATACCTGAGAACTCGATAAGACTTTTCGAAGGTATGTGAAGTCTGCCAACCCGCATTAGGCCCGCGTGGTGGACTAAGGCCTAATCCATCTCATTCAGTAAAAGAGGCCCGTGCCTAGCAGTGGGACGTATATAATACAGAGTTAGTAAAATAAAAAAAAAAACCTTTACTGATATCACTAATTCCGATCTAAATTTTCATGGGTTAACTACTGACCTAACCATTTATGATGGTTAGTATAAAGATGGCAATCTTAGCGTAAGCCTATAAGTACCTTTTATCCTTGACAGTATTTTTTTATCCGAGCACGACAAAGTGTCTGAACTACACCTGATGGTAAGCGTAGTGCAGTCCAAAAAACCAGCGACCACCGACAAACAATGAGTTTATCGGTGGTCACTAGAATGCCGGCCTGTATGAATGCTTCTTCTCTTTCGAGAGGGAAGAAGCAAATCGAAGGGCCTGCGACAAGACAGGCGAATGACCGATGCAGGCACAGGGATACAGGAATGTACTTCTTCTAGACTTCAAAAAATTAGTAATTCATTCAAATGTCAAAGTATACGTTTCTACAACAAAGTTCCTAGCCATATTCAACAATTAAGTCTAAATAAATTTAAATTATTTATTAAACAGAACCTTTGCCGAAAAGGTTACTATAATGTTAAAGATTATTTGGAAGACAAAACGGCTTGGAATTGAGCCGCTCACTCCATACAAAATATGGCTGTCCATGGTCCTCTGGTAAATTATTATACTTGACTGCTCTTTTGGCGCATTTTTAGTATTTAAGGTACAGATGTAAAGTTGACATTTTTAATATTTTTTAAGAAAAATATTAAATTTAAATTTGTTTATTTCCATTTTTTTTATTTGTGAGTGCGAGTGTCATGTATGTTAGGTATACTCAGGACTACTTCTTTATAGTCAATCCTGGAATTCCTGTACATTATACTCGCACAAATCTAGTAAATCAATGTCTGGACATTAAAAGAGGCCATAACCCATGAGTTTGTTTCGGCATTTCTTCTCATGGCTAGCCACGAAATGCCGAAAAAAGAAAAAAAAGATAAATAAATGTATTATACTATAAAATTATTGACATGTAAAAGTGATATTTATGATCCAATTTACAGAATAAATGATTTGAATTTGAATTTGAATTACTCCTATACCCACCCCAGCCATCAAGACATGTCGCAAGCCCCTGGGAGAACCGGATTTATACTAGCTGATCCTGGAACGCGATCCACACAAGGTGTGTGGGTGTCTATGGCAGGTTTTAACACGATGTGGTCGCCATCCGGGCGGATATGATTTATTTATGTTATTTCATTGAATAACGAGACGAGCCAAGCGCTCGCTAGATGATAAGTGCCGCGCCTGCCCATAAACAGAAGGGACACCACACAGAACTTTGAATTACAAAGCACTGCATGGCACTGAACTGCGCTCGTCACCCCGACACATAAGATGTGATAATGCCCGGTAATTTCACTGGCTTCAATGTCCTTGAAACCGAAACACGACATATCTCACATACTGTTGTTTGGCGGCAGAAATACATAAAGCGGTGGTATCAACCCAGACGGCCTCTCGCATACGAGAGACTTACCATCTTGTTGATTATCCTACCACAGCAAGTAGCAACAGTAGTAAAAGCATTTTCGTCATTTAATGCTCCCTTACCTAACCTTACTGCTTCACTTTTATGCACACACCTCATAAGAACCGCTGCATTGGAGAAACGAGATAAAATATTTATCGTGGACACGGCAGTATTAGCCGTTGCATTAAATGATAGCTCAGGATTATCATTTTATCGTTTATTAATTCCTCTAAGCTACCACCGGCTTAGAAGACAATTTCAAGTGGAAAGAGCCGACGAAAGAAAAACCATCCTTGCTCTTTTATGATGTTCAGAATAATTAGAAAGAAAGAAAGACACATTTATTGCTGGCATAACGATAACTAACTAATAAAAATATCGCCTATAATTATATAATTGACAGCCTCCGTGGCGCAGTGGGCGAGTAGCCGACTGTGAAACGTGAGGCCGTGGGTTCGATTCCCTCACCGTACAAATATTTGTCTGATCCACAAATATTTGTTTCGGGGTCTGGGTGTTGTGAGGCCGAGAGTCTCTCGTAGTTATTGATACCTACGACACAAGACCCGTATCTTACTGTGGGGTCAGGGCTATGTCTGTGACTGTAAAAAAATTAATTCGACTTGGTGGTTGGTTGTGGCGGGTATAGGGGTACATCCTTGTATCCCTGTGCCTGCATCGGTCATCCATCTGCCCTGTCGCAGGCCCCTCGATTTGCTTCTTCCCTCTCCGACGAGGGAAGATGCATTTATACAGGCTGGCATGACTCTGGTGACCACCGCTATACTCATTGTTTGTTGTTCGTTGGTTTTCTGGACTGCACTACGCTTCCTATCAGGTGTAGCGCCGTCAATTTGTCGTGCTCGGATAAAAAAAAATTGGTGTGTGTCGTGGGACACCAGGTAGGAACGAAGTTCCTTCGGCTAATGTAGAATCGACACAAATTGCAAAAAATTCAAATTATCAACTAAAATAACAAAATATGTCTCTTTATTTTTGTTTGACAACATAAAATTATATAGAAATAGAATAGAAAAATAGAAATAAAAAAAGACGTGTGGCACTCGGAGACTGCCGCGGTAAAGCTATTGTATAGCATTTTTTATCAACTTATGTAATTATAAATAATAACGAGCTAGCGTAATCTTTTAAAAATCGAAGGAGTATTTTTATACAGTGTTATTTTGACACCCTGTTACTAAATGAAACCACATATTCGGCATCGCCTCTGCTTACCTTGTACCAAACATGAGGCTTGAGCTTGTAGTAGTTTTGCCAAAAAACGTGATTTAAGTTTTGAGCCTTTTAAATCATGCTGTACGGTTTTTGCACTTAACTGTATTGAATAAAATGTCACAGCTGACGATGTTATTATAAAACACAAACGCTTAAGAAGGGCAACTCCATACATATGAAAATACGTTTCAGACTCACAAAGAAGCTCTCGACACATTCACTTAAAAAGTTGCGACAGTATATGAACAAAGTAATGTTCATTGATAATGACAAAACGTAAAAAAAATGTATTTGGGAAATGCACATACCTATAAATAGGTAACACAAATTTGACTAAAAACAAATAATCATTACAAAAGTTACAAGATTCGATTTTACTTGGGATTTTATTACATTTCATAGGGTAATCTAATATTTATTTCAATTCCTAAATTACTATTTTGAGCCGTTTGCCTTCTGTACGCTTGGCGTTTTTATAAAACGGTTACATTGACCTTCACGTTATAAAGCCCGCAATACATGTTGCCGAGTGATGACTAATACCAACGTATAGATAGTATATTTGGGTATCAGGATAGTATCGTGGGTATCAGCAACTACGAGAGACTTTTGGTCTCACAACACCCAGACCGGGGTCTGGGTTTGTTTCGGGAAACAAATATTTGTGGTTCACATAAACATTTGTCTCGGTGCGGGGATCGAACCCGCGGCCTCTCGCTTCACAGCCGGCTACTCGATTGGTTTTCGATAAACTTGCCGAACGTCTAGGCACTAGCGCTTGCCTTGTATTAATTTACCTACACTCGTGTTAGCCTAAGCTCGTCCAACATGTAATCCATGCTTAATGGTAATGTATGTGTGTGTGTCTCATTCATTCGATGATGGGTGTGTATGTTGATTTGTATATGTGTGTGCGCGCGTATACAGACTGTTTAAAATTAATCTAATGTTAACGGCATTTAATTTGTTAGGAAATATTATTTTTTTATTTTGACTTTAATAAGAAAGTGTCTTAGCTCAAAGTACTTATATTAACGAACACTACACATGGTTTCATTTAAGTATAGGGTGTCAAAATGACACTGTATACTTCAACTATATGGCATATACTGGCTGAATGAATTTCATTTTAAAAAAGGAACTAACGCTGGCTGGTTATGCGACTGTCGCGCCTGCGCACTTCTCATTTAACGCTTTTATTCCACGCATTTTTTCCACGCATTTTTCTTACGGTTTTACTATCACATTTTTTTCAGTTCGGTCACGCAGCGAAATCCCTATCCCCTCCAAGCCTGCCGTAAGGAACTTCGTTCCAATAATAAAAAAAACACCAACATCTTGACCTGACAGTATACTGTGTGTAGAAACCGCTTCCAAAAACGAAGACGGATGCTGTTTGTGTGTACTTAGCTCAGTGTTTCCCAACCTTTTTTAGGCCATAACATTTTTTTGTTTAATTTGTCACCGATATCTAGCATTGCATTTAAATAACCCAAAGCGAAAGGGATAAAGTCGTGTCGAATCCATTTTTAAATTGCCCCCCTTAACTATCAAATTGCCCCCCTGTGGGGCGTGGGCCCCACATTGGGAAACACTGACTTAGACTGTCATAAATTTGTAGTATTTAAGTATTAATCGACTTGTCATATACCTACTTTTACATCATTCGTGTGAAATTACGTGCAACATTCCTATTTCAACATATTACAATATCACATGCAAATAAAAAAATAAATAAAAATATCAAAAACCCGTCTCCAAAAAAGACAATTTAAAATAAATACCGAAATAAGATTGGGAATGGAAAACAAAATTAAAATAAACTATAAATAAAGTGAAGTAAAGTAAAAAAAAAGTACAAGTAAAGTAAAGTAAAAAAAAAATACGGGTTGCACTCCGGGATTGCCGACAGAAGTGAAAACTTACCAAACAAGATGCGAGAATACAAAATTACGGCAACATGTCCACTCGACATGATAAAATTAAATTCTACTCTCTTCGCGTTTATGCGAGCCTGGTACTTTTTACGGCAACATGTTCCAAAAATAAGAAAAAAACCTCATTATCAATATCAAAAAAAAAATACGGTAACATGTCTATTCACCATAAAAAAAAACGAACACAGTCCGGTCAAAGTCCTGTGAAAGTCCCGTCAAAGTCCGGTTCAATCCGACTGGTCACTGTGTGACGCCACCTGGGACTTTGAAATTATCGAAGTTCCAGGGAAGTCGGCTGGCGCTGGCTGGTCAACTGGCCCGCGTGACGTCTCACGGAAGGTTCTCGAATATTCTGGAACCTTCCGCTCGCCGCCGCTCGCGTTACGGAACGTTTCGGTTCACCCTCCCATAAGAAGTTATCACTTCAAAAAGTACTATAAGTAAAGTATGTGTGTTACCAGTGATGACATACGGCACTGAGACGTGGCCTCTGAATAAGACGGCTCACAGTCACTCAGCGAGCTATGGAGAGGGATAGTGCTCGGTGTTTCTCTACGTGATCAAATCAGAAATGAGGAGATCCGTAGAAGAACGAAAGTCACCGACATAGCCCAGCGGATTAGCAAGCTCAAGTGGCAGTGGGCAGGCCACACAGCTCGCAGAACCGATAACCGATGGGGCAGAAAGGTTCTGGAATGGAGGCCACGTACTGGTAAGCGCAGCGTTGGACGTCCACCTGCAAGGTGGACAGACGACCTGATAAAGGTCGCAGGAAGTCGCTGGATGCAGGCCGCTTCCAACAGGTCGGTCTGGAAATCTTTGGGGAAGGCCTATGTTCAGCAGTACACGTCCTGTGGCTAATGATGATGATGATGATGATAAATAAAGTAAACTTTACTTCGGTTTACCACCTATATTCAAATGCTGAGGTTGATCTGCGCCGTTACAAAACTGGACAAAATACGCAACGTGTATATGCGAAGTAGTGTAGGCATGCGTGATATCGCAGACAAGGTTCAGGGGACCCGGCTTAGGTGGTTTGGACATAGCGGAAGCCATCTGACTATTCGTATGTAATATATCTGCGTCTATCCATTCCCGGGAGGAGATCCTGAAGAAGGCCTATATATTTTTGAATGACACGACGAACAAGGCGCTCGCCTGATGGTAAGCGCCACGTCTGCTCATAAACAGAAGCAACACCACACAGAACTTCGAATTACAAAATACTGCATGGTACTGAACTGCGCTCGTCACCCCGAGACATGAGATGATAACATAACGCCCAGTAATTTCACTGGCTACAATTTCCTTAAAACCGAAACACAACAGTGCTTACATACTGTTGCTTGGCGGCAGAAATAAACCAACCCAGACGGCCTCTCGCATACGAGGGACCTACCACCTTGTAAAATTCTTTTGAATATGCATTTCAATCCGTTACCAAATAAAACCGAATGTATTTTTTCCTAAAACAGATTATTTATTTCACCTTTTTTTATCCCGTACATAGTGTTGCACCAAACACATAATCATAAAATAAGATAACATGAAGCTTCTCATTTGAATAATTTAAAATGTAATTTAAATACTCAAGTCACTTGTTTTGGAAAAATAATTTTAAGAAATAAAACACATCAATTATTATTGTGTTCGCACAATTGGTCTAAGAGTCAACAACCTGTGGATCCGCAAGCGGTTATAGATGCAGGTCCGGGGTCCCGCGGGATCGCAAGTAATGCGGGATTGCAATGCCCGTTTTTTAATTGCAATATTTTTATTGTTGACTTATTAGTTCTTTATATGTTTGTTTAGCTGTATAAAATTTTTATATTACGATTTATGATGTAACTAGAGAGCAAACAGCTGTTTTCATAAAAAAAAATGTTTTGTGTTATGTTTTTTTGGTTGTCGTGTGCGTGTAAACCAGAGGTTCTTAGACTTTTTTTTCTCATAGACCACTTTCAAAATTTAGCTGTTTCCGGTGGACCCCCTGCAGCTACATTTCTACTATATTCCAAAAAAAGATTGCTGAGCGTCTTAAAATGTTATCTGCTTACATTGAAAGGTTAAGTCAAGCCAAAATTTTAGTTCTTCACTATCGAGAGCATATAAATTTTCGTGGTCCCCCGCTTACGAATTGTGAACCCTCATTTTTCCTCCCGTGGACCCCTAGGGCTCCTGAACCACTGTGTGAACTAAAGGTGTTAACAACAGCGGGCATTATTTATAGTCAGTAAAGTAAGCCACATTTAGACTGAGTTATTTCTCGTTCGCCAGAGGCGGGAATACCACAGAAAACTCACATTTACGAGGACACGTAATAAGATTTGTGTGTCGCACACAGTTAGTGATGTGATTGTAGTTTTGATTTTGTTGATGAACACAATTATAAGTAACACATACTAACCGTAGGGTAAACTGCATGTAATGTGGTCGGAAGTTACGGCTTCTCACACAGGACAATGCTCAAGCTCTCACCCTAGTCAGTGGGGCGGTGGGTGGGGCAGTAAAGTGGGGTTACAGACAAGCACGTCCATCGCCACCGCAGCACCGCTCGACACACACAGATAATTATTAACTATTGTGGATTTACAAACATATCATCTTCAGATAAGATACAGATGATGTGGAATATATAAACGCTGCCAGCAAACCACTAAGCACAATCCGTTGTATCAACCACGGCCGAGATGAAGTCTGTCGCGATCCTACTGGTGACGCTGGCGACGGCGCTGGCTCTGGAGGAGCCGCTGCGCTTCTACCACGAGACCGTCGGCTTACAGGAGGCCGCACGCATCAAGCAGTCTGAAGAAGCGGTAGACTTCGACGGCGCCAGGATAGTCGGCGGCACCGCAGCGGCGCTCGGAGCCCACCCCCACATGGTCTGTACTCTGTATGCTGTGTATATTGTTGTTGCGTGTGTTGCGCTACTATATTACTAACTCGGACACTCGTGTGATGTAGGGCGGTCTGGTGATCACACTCACCACTGGCGCGACATCTGTGTGCGGCTCGTCGCTGGTGAGCAACACGCGCTTGGTTACCGCGGCCCACTGCTGGTGGGACGGTCGCGGCCAGGCGCGCCAGTTCACCGTGGTGCTCGGCTCCATACGACTCTTCACTGGGGGCGTGCGCATCAACACCAACAATGTCGCCATGCACGGAAGCTGGAACCCGAACAACTTGAACAATGACATCGCCATCATCACCATAGGCTGGGTCACCTACACCAGTCAGTACATCGTTCACTTACTCACTAATACTCGTCACAATACGGCGATGCCTTGCTGACACGCACTTTGTGTTATTGCAGACAATATCAATCGCGTCCTCTTGCCGAGTAATATGCTGAACAACAACTTCGCCGGCACATGGGCAGTGGCCGCAGGTTTCGGCAGAACCAGCGACAGTAAGTGAACGTGTAATAATAATTACCTAATGTACCCGTTATATGCGGCGGTACATCTTTAAACTAATATATTTTTGACAGCCGCGGGCATCGGCAACAACCAGTTCCTGAGCCAAGTGAGCCTGCAGGTGATCACGAACGCCGTGTGCCAGCAGACGTTCGGCGGCACCATCATAGCGTCGACACTCTGCACGAGCGGCGCCGGCGGACGCAGTACGTGCAGCGGCGACTCCGGCGGACCGCTCGTCATCACCAGCGGAGGACAGCGCGTGCTGGTCAGTATCTCCACGTGTTACTGTACAGTACAGTAGTCACTCTTCCCTCCTACATTTCCTTACATTATATGGTTTTTTACAGATCGGCGCGACATCGTTTGGATCGGCTCGCGGGTGCCAGCTTGGCTTCCCTGCTGCCTTCGCGCGTATTACCTCTTTCGACACCTGGATTCGCCAGCGTCTTTAAACAAAACCGAAATAACCACAGCTCAAACTTCCTGTTTCATAAATAAAGTATATGGAATACAAATTGATGTCATTTTATTGAACCGACACGCTAGGCTATCTCGTCGCCTCAACTATATGCAATACCTACTCAGGAGTGCAAAGCATGAGTCAGCACAGCATTCATGATCCCCAGACGTAAAATCAGTGTTACAATGCCCAGTGTTTTCACTGGCTTCAATGTCTTTCAAATTGGAACACAACAGCCCGAATACCAAATTTAATCCAGAACTGTAAACAAGGAGGTAGAAAACGCTAAGCCCGTCCCTAAGCAGTTGTATGGATTCTAAGTTCTTGGTGACGTCTGCATCGATCACAATGCAGACAGCCCGTCCCTACAAACGTCCAAAGGCTTTGCGGTACCATCCCAAAGGTGGGAACAGATTTCTACGAGTTTGGACATAACGTTTTAATGTATTGAACATTCAAAAAATGATTTTACAAGTTTTTGTTGTGTAGTGTTTTTGTTCGTAGTTCTATGTTTCATTCATAAACGAACGACCCGACGCTCGCGCCCGCTTGCGCTGCTAATAATAATAATCTAGTTAATTTCACTTGCTCGCGGGGTTTGTAGCCAGTATGTACATACCTACACTGAGTCCACAATCCCTTCATACTTAACCGCGCTTAGGACTTGCTACATTAAACAATTAAAAACAAATACAGAATTTAAACATCTAAAATATGTGATAATCGTAACAAAATATTTTTTATCGTTTTCTAAAGTTTAATTAAACCAATTTTATATTGGTAGTTTGGTTTCCTTTACTTTTTATTGTTTAATGGAGGCGTATTTAAACAGTGGAATAAAACGTATTTACAGTATTTAAATTATTGACAGCTGACGACTGTAGGTAAATTATCGATCGATACGGCCCGGCGGCCACGAATTAAAGGTCATTGAACTGATGCTCGCGGCCGCGTGTATTACGTAATCTCCGATGAGCGCAGCATAGGTAACATTCAAGACGGAAATTAAATTCATACTTATTTTTGTATGAGAATAAAATCTAACAAATTATGAAAAGTCGTAGAACAAAAGTAGTAGCAAATGACCTTAGGAATCTAGTCCTCCGAGGTTGCTGGTGTTTTAAAAATAACCCTGTATATCTGACTAATTATTTTAATGATTGAAAGCATTAAACATACATTGAACTAATTAATTTCACAAAATATTTTACTTATAATGGGGGCTTATAATTTATTTCACGTCAAGCGGACAACCAAAAAAAAGTAAGGTCGTAAATTTTGTTTATACTCTGGTCAGTTATACTTCTAGTATACGTGGATGTGTACACAAGATTTTTTTTTCGTATGATTGTTTATGGCTGAGTTATGAGCTTTTAAAAATTTACTAAGAATGAAGTCATGAATTTTTGGATGTTTATTATCTGTATCAATTAATTTGTACTTGTAACTAAAAAGTATTGTTTCTTATAAATAATTAAAAAGTTAAAGTTTTTAATTTTTTTATCGAATTCTAAATTTTTTTTACATATAGTAAACCGGAAGTGAAAATTTAAAATAGATGTTTGACTAACTTCAACCCTTTATTTTAAATATTTTAAATTAATGCCTTAAATGCATGTACTAATTCTTCACAAAAAATAAAATAAAATGGGATATCCAATAGTTTGAGACTTAGAGCATATAGAGTACATACACATAGCTATGAGCACTTTCTAAGCAATCGCTTTTATGCGCTAACATGCTAAAATACTACGCTATTAATATTTTATTCCTTCATTCTAACATGCAAAAATAAAAAATAAACGATTTCTTAAATTCTTCAATAAAATTTAAAACGTGATCGCAATAGTTTAAGACTTAGAGCGGTTTTATTGATTCAGATTAAAACAGTATTAATTAAACTTGGTTTCTATTGTAATTTTTTCAATTCTACTATTTACACTAGCACTAATTATCTTTACACATAAGCCCTCGTTGGTTGTTTCAGGAACGAAAAAAAAAATTTTTTTTCGTTCCTGAAACGGTGATAGCGGAAGCAAAACAGACTCGTAGAAAATCTCGCTCTTAT
This sequence comes from Amorpha juglandis, assembly GCA_949126905.1. NCBI lineage: Eukaryota > Metazoa > Arthropoda > Insecta > Lepidoptera > Sphingidae > Amorpha > Amorpha juglandis. Next base: position 61,786 of record OX421392.1, read on the forward strand.
TCAATACTTTCCTTCGAGCAGTAGTAAATAGAAGTCTCAGTCAATGATGAGTTGGCCTATTCATATAATCTTATAGGTGTAGTGATAGTGTTATTCGCAGACCGTACACTTGCACGGGTTGCTAAACTTTAAAGGTTTCCCCCAAGACATCACATAGCCCTTTTCTATGACCGGTGGGATGGAAGTGTAACTGTGCTTTTTTCTTAAAATCTTGTTTGTAGTAATATAGGTTCACTAAATTTAACCTATTCTTAAAATGTTGGGGAGCCCCGTCTATGATGTATTTCACTAAAAAATATCACGTGATTAATGGACAGCCGCTTAAGTTATACCGTACTTTGGACTTCATCTCGGCATATGTGTTCAAAAATCTGGTTGAATTCAATGAAAAACGAGAGAGCCTAAGGTGTCGGTTCAATGAAATGACATCAATTTGTATTCCATATACTTTATTTATGAAATAGGAAGTTTGAGCTGTGGTTGTTTTGGATTTGTTTAAAGACGCCCGCGAACCCAGGCGTCGAAGGAGGTGAGACGCGCGAAGGCAGCAGGGAAGCCAAGCTGGCACCCGCGAGCCGATCCAAACGATGTCGCGCCGATCTGTAAAAAAACAATATAATGTAAGGAGAAGTAGGAGGGAAGCGTGACTACTGTACTGTACAGTAACACGTGGAGATACTGACCAGCACGCGCTGTCCTCCGCTGGTGATGACGAGCGGTCCGCCGGAGTCACCGCCGCACGTGCTGCGTCCGCCGGCGCCGCTCGTGCAGAGTGTCGACGCTATGATGATGTTGCCGAACGTCTGCTGGCACACGGCGTTCGTGATCACCTGCAGGCTCACTTGGCTCAGGAACTGGTTGTTGCCGATGCCCGCGGCTGTCGAAAATATATTAGTTTAAATATGTACTGCCGCACATAACGGGTACATTAGGTAATTATTATTACACGTTCACTTACTGTCGCTGGTTCTGCCGAAACCTGCGGCCACTGCCCATGTGCCGGCGAAGTTGTTGGCCAACATATTACTCGGCAAGAGGACGCGATTGATATTGTCTGCAATAACACAAAGTGCGTGTCAGCAAGGCATCGCAGTATTGTAACGAGTATCAGTGAGTAAGTGAACGTTGTACTGACTGGTGTAGGTGACCCAGGGTATGGTGATGATAGCGATGTCATTGTTCAAGTTGTTCGGGTTCCAGCTTCCGTGCATGGCGACATTGTTGGTGTTGATGCGCACGCCCCCAGTGAAGAGTCGTATGGAGCCGAGCACCACGGTGAACTGGCGCGCCTGGCCGCGACCGTCCCACCAGCAGTGGGCCGCGGTAACCAAGCGCGTGTTGCTCACCAGCGACGAGCCGCACACAGATGTCGCGCCAGTGGTGAGTGTGATCACCAGACCGCCCTACATCACACGAGTGTCCGAGTTAGTAATGTAGTCGCAACACACACAACAACAATATACACAGTATACACAGTACAGACCATGTGGGGGTGGGCTCCGAGCGCCGCTGCGGTGCCGCCGACTATCCTGGCGCCGTCGAAGTCTACCGCTTCTTCAGACTGCTTGATGCGCGCGGCCTCCTGTATGCCGACGGACTCGTGGTAGAAGCGCAGCGGCTCCTCCAGAGCCAGCGCCGTCGCCAGCGTCACCAACAGGATCGCGACAGACTTCATCTCAGCTGGGGTTGATACAACGGATTGTGCTTGGTGGTTTGCTGGCAGCGTTTATATATTCCACATCATTTGTATCTTATCTGAAGATTATATGTTGGGAAATCCACAATAGCTAATACTAATCTGTGCGTGTCGAGCGGTGCTGCAGCGGCGGTGGACGTGCGTGAGTCACCCCACTTTACTGCCCCACCACCCCACCACCTCACCGCCCCACTGGCTAGCGTGAGAGATCGAGCAGTGTGCTGTGTGAGAAGACGTCTCATCCGATGACATCGCATGTGCAATATCTTCCTCGGTTAATGTGTGTTATATATGTATAATTGTGTTAATATACGAAATGACAACTTTACAAACTATACAATATCACTAATTTTGTGTTACACCATTCGTTAGTTACGGTTAAATTTTAAAATAAGAATTTTATGACGCGTTCACGTAAATGTTAGTATTCTGTGGTATTCCTCTCTGTGTTGTGTTGGATAATAGCGGAAACAAATAACACGGACCGAAATATCAGCGATTGCTTTATACTTAAACTTTCCCTGTTCGGCAACTACGCTTGGAGTCGATAGACGAATGGAATGGGCGCTACGAACAAGGCGATACAGCCTCCACCACCAAGCTCTTCTTGTCGAGCGCCGTGGAGACCCACCAGCTGATCAAAAAACTACAGGTTGAGCCGGTCATAACACAGGTGTTCACGGGGCATGGCGGGCTCTCAGAGTACTTGCACCGATTCAAGTGCAAGGAAAGCCCGTCATGAATCTGTGACCCTGTGAGAAGTGAAAGTATAGTGCATGTGCTGACGGAATGTCCAGTATCCTTAAAACACTGCACGGAATTGAAAATGGAAATAGAGGCAGAAATGAATATAGGAAATTTAAAAATGTTAATAGAAAACAAAGAAATTATAAATAAGTACAAGTAACAGGTCATAAATAGAAATAAGTAATAATAGGTTAGGCTAAGTATATATATTTTTTTTTACTAGCCCTGTATTATATACGTCCCAATGCTGGGCACGGGCCTCCTCTATTTCTCCTCTCATTCAGTGAGAGGGATTAGGCCTTAGTCCACCACGCTGGCCTAATGCGGGTTGGCAGACTTCACATACCTTTGAAAAATCTTATCGAGTTCTCAGGTATGCAGGTTTCCTCATGATGTTTCCTTCACCGTTAAGGCAAGCGATAATTAACGATTAATAACACGTAACTTAGAAAAGTCAGTGGTGTATGCTCTTGGGGCTGGTTTCGAACCTGCGACTTTTGTCTCTACAGTCCATACCACTCCCCGCTAAGCTATCGCTGCTTATATCGCTATTATAATGTAGATTATATATTATTAGCAACTAGAAATAAGATAAACTGTAATAGATAAGATAAATGAGTTAATTATAAGGCAAAAAATGTATGTAAATAAAGAAATCAGTATCGTTCCATAGATTAAGAAAATTAGATATGATTAGGCTATAAGTAGGAATTTCCAATGAAGGAATTAGGAAATAAGTAGGATTTTCTTAAGAAGGAAATAATTAGATGATAAGTAATATAGAGCCGGAACCGAAAGAGCTCATGTATATCTAGGGGAACGAGAGTGGGGCATAGAGCCCCACATATAAACCTTCATCTTGAATCACTCTTTTTTTAAAAAAAGTGTGCGTCTCGGGACGCTCGACAGAAGTGATAACTTAAACTTATGTGGGTTAAATTAAGAGCGGAGGAGCCTGCCTACTGCTACCGTATGCTTGAGAGAAAGGGAAGCCAGATAGAGCGGCGCCGTAACGCGTTACGTTACGGCATCACTCTGTCTGGCCTCCCTTAACGCGTTACGTTACGAAGTCCGGTCAAAGTCCTGTCAAAGTCCGGTCAAAGTCCTGTCAAAGTCCGGTCAACGTCCGGACAAAGTCCGGTCAAAGACGGTCAAAGACCGGTCAAAGTCCGTTCAAAGTCCGGTCAAACCCCGGTCAAACTCCGGTCAAACTCCGGTCAAAGCCAGGTTAAAGTCCTGTCAATGTCTCGTAAAAGTCCGGTCAAATTCCGGTCAAAGTCCGGTCCAAGCCGACTGGTCACTGTGTGACGCCACCTGGGACTTCGAAATTATCGATGTTCCAGGGAGGTCGGCTAACGCTGGCTGGTCGATGGAGCGCTCGCGTTACGGAACGTTTCGGTTCACCCTCCCATATGAAGTTATCACTTCCAAAACCACATAAAAATCTGTTGCGTAGTTTTAAAGATCTAAGCATATACATATAGCAGACAGACAGCGGGAAGCGACTTTGTTTTATACTATGTAGCGATAACTGTTGTTTGCTCTCTAGTTACCGCATCATATATCACTGACTTTGTATAATAAGGATTATATACAACCAAACAAATATACAAAGAACTAATAAGTTAACAATAAAATATTGCAATTAAAAAATCAGCATAGCAATCCCGCATTACTTGCGATCCCGCGGGACCCCGGACCTGCATGTATAACCGCTTGCGGATCCACAGGTTGTTGACTCTTAGACCAATTGCGCGAACACAATAATAATTGATGTTTTTTATTTCTTAAAACTATTTTTCCAAATCAAGTGACTTAAGTATTTTAATTACATTTTAAATTATTCAAATAAGAAGCTTCATGTTATGTAATTTCATGATTGTGTGGTATTGTTTGGTCCAACAATATGTAGTTATGTACACTCTGTACTTAATAATTAAATAGTCAAATGGTATGTTTTTTTTTTACTAGCCCTGTATTATATACGTCCCACTGCTGGACACGGGGCTCCTCTACTGAATCAGAGGGATTAGGCCTTAGTCCACCACGCTGGCCTATTGCGGGTTGACAGACTTCACATACCTTCGAAAAATCTTATCGAGTTCTCAGGTATGCTGGTTTCCTCACGATGTTTCCTTCACCGTTAAAGCAAGCGATAATTAACAATGATTATACACGTAACTTAGAAAAGTCAGTGGTGTATGCTCTTGGGGCTGGTTTGGAACCTGCGACTTTCGTCTCGACAGTCCATACCACTCTCCTCTGAGCTATCGCTGCTTGGTATGTATGCAGAGATATTTTTGTTAATATGCGTCAAGATGCTCTAAGTGTAACTAATTACTAACATTGATTTGTTATTTTACAGGTCTATAATAGTGACAGAAACTTTGCAACGGTACCAGATTAAAAGGGACCAATCTACAACGAAAACTAATAGAAGCAGAAATTTTAACAGGGTGCGGAATAGGTGATAGTATTTTTATTCCTCGAATTCTCTCATCCCAAACAATTTTCCGTTTAGTTTTAAACGAGTCCAGTTTCCAATGAGCCTATGTTTCGCGATGACAATTAATAAAGCCCAAGGTCAGACGCTAAAAGTTTTCGGTGGATCTAAGTATTAGCTGTTTTTTTTAAAGCATAGGCCGGCAACCGGGCAAGTGGGTCACCTGATGGTAAGTGATCTCCACCGCCCATGTACGCCCACCACCAGAAGAATGATGGGCGCGTTGCCGACCTTAATGGAAAGGGATAATTAGGGATTGGGAAAGGGAGGGGATTTGGGCTTCCGGATATCTCACTCACCGTACGAAAGGCAGCAGCAAGCCGCTAGTTCACGTCGGTTTTCTGTGAGACAGCGGTAACGATCCGGTCGAGCCAGCCCATTCATGCTGTAGACAAAACTGTCTACAGCGTGGCCACTCGCAACTCGCACTTGCCTTGATACGTTTTTGAAGTGAAAACTTCTTTAGCGGCGTTGAGCACTTGGGATGGGTATAAAATATGCTATACAATATATAATATAAAATATACTTGCTCGTTTGCCGGCTTATGCTATAAAAAAAAAGAACAATAATCTATACTTATAAAATAACATGTCCTGACTGACTGACTGATTCATCATCGCCGAGCGCAAACTATCAAGGCTACAAGCATGAAATTCGGACTGTATATTCATTTTGTTATGTAGGCACCCACTAACAAAGGATTTTAGAAAATTCCACCCCAAAGGGGTCACAATAGGGGATGATAATATGTATGAAAGTCCGTCATTTTGAAAGTTACATAAACAAAATTTTGTATTTCGGTTATTGACGTAAAACAAATAAATACGTGTTTCAGGAATTTTGGAAGTTTTACTTTATAAGGGATGAAAAAGGGGGTGAAAGTAAATGTGAAAGTGAGTTTCTTTGTTACGCTTTCACGCCTAAATCACTAAACCGATTTTGATGAATTTATCTATAGACACAGATGGGACTCTGGAGACGGTTACAGGCTACTTTTATCCCGGAAAATGCTGTTCACGCGGGTGGAGCCGCGAGCAAAAGCTAGTAATGTGTAATCACAGACAACACTTGTGGACAAGTCCAAGTGTTTGTATATTGATAACGTGGAGTGGTTGTCGGAATACGGTAAGTGTTTACAGGCGGGTAAGTACCGTGGCATAGCTCGCGACCAAATTCACTAGTTGGCTTTTTTAACTCCAGACAATAAAGAGGTGTGTCGTAATTTAGACGCCTTGGTCTGTATTTACATCAGTGCGTCTCGCGTCTAATGATTGGACCTATTGGTCTAAGATCCCGGGTAACATCGACCTTCACCCATCTGTTTACCGAATGAAAAATATATTTTAGCGTATAAAATGTGTTGCTGAACACATACCAATAGGGTTGCTTAAAAATATGGTCAAGAATATGTTTAAATAATATTCAAAACAAAAATATATATATTTTCACTGCCTTACTTACCAAAAAAATGAACCTTCAATGAAAAGTATACAATGTATACTACTTGCAAAAGCTAGAAGCTAGATGAGCGCAATGACCACTTTTTAGCTACCTGTTTGCACACGGCAACCAGGTAGAAGAAGGTTTTTGAGTGGTAGAGCCACGCTGTAGACAGTTTTGTCTACAGCATGAATGGGCTGGCTCGACCGGGTCGTTACCACTCTCTCACAGGAAACCGACGTAAAGTAGCGGCTTGCTGCTGCGTTTCGTACGGTGAGTAAGATACCCGGAAGCCCAAATCCCTAATTATCCCTTTCCTTTAAGGTCGGCAACGCGCCCATGATTCTTCTGATGGTGGGCGTACATGGGCGGTGGAGATCACTTACCATCAGGTGACCCACTAGCTCGTTTGCCGGCCTATGCTATAAAATATCGCGTATCATAAACAGACCTTTATAATACAGTTCCGATAATCTTAAGAGCACTCGACTCCACTATATAACGCATCCTTGCCATCCTTCCCTATTCATTTCACCATGTTATCCATTCTGTGCTTGTTGGCGCTCGCCTCAGCCGAGGAGTTGATTGGGTCACCCACATCGCCCACACCGACTCCGGAGCCCCTTCCCGCCCCACATGGGTACCACGGGAAGATCGGTGTCCCGGAAGCGCAGCGCATCCGTGCTGAAGAGACTGGCCGAGTGGCGAACAGTCTAGGATCTTTTCTCGGAGAGCATAAGTTCTTTGTAAGTGCTTTTTTTTTGACGAGACGAGCAAGTCGCCCGCCGGCATGATCTTGCCGACCTACGTTGGACACATTGTTTATCGTTTGTCGACACTATTCTTGGATTGCGCTACACTTACCATCAGGTGTAGCGTAGTCACTTTGCCGAGCCAGGATAAAAAAAAATGGTAGGCGCCTATGGCTCTTCTAGTATTGTAGACGTACATGAACGGTTGAGATCACTTGTTTTTTTTATATAACTAAATGACGAGATAGCTCAGCGGGGAATGGTATGGACTGTCGAGATGAAAGTCGCAGGTTCAAAACCAGCCCCAAGAGCATAAGTCTTTTATAAGTTATGTGTGTATTAATTATTAATTATCGCTTGCTTTAACGGTGAAGGAAACATCGTGAGGAAACCTGCGTACCTGAAAGTTCGATAAGATTTTTCTAAGGTATGTGAAGTCTGCAAACCCGCATTAGTCCAGCTTGGTGGACTAAGGCCTAATCCCCCTCATTCGGTAGAAGAGGCCCGTGACCAGCAGTTGGACGTATATAATCAGGGCTAGTAAAAAAAAAGAACGAAACTAGCAAGGTGCTCGCCTGATTGTAAGCGCAACGCCTGCCCATAAACAGAAGCAACACCATACAGAACGAATTTCAATTCAATCCAACATATTTATTATTAAGATACTTAAAATACATCCCATTTTTGTTACTATTAATGTGTAGCCTATATTTGTAGAATATATTGCTAATTATAAAAATAAAAAATGCATAAAATAATATGAAATACAACAAATTTGACGTCACTATTTTTTCTTTTTTTTGGACGTCCACCTACAAGGTGGACAGACGACCTGATAAAGATCACAGGAAATCGCTGGATGCAGGCCGCTTCCAACAGGTCGGTCTGGAAATATTTGGGGGAGGCCTATGTTCAGCAGTGGATGTCCTGTCGCTGATGATGATGATTAATGAACAGAATTTCTTGGATTGGCCCTGTTGAGCAAATAGCCTTGTGTATACCCGACATACATGGCAGTCGCATTAATATAAATAAAAAAAAGAATGATACAATTATTTTTGGAACGAAGTTCCTTACGGCAGGCTTGGAGGGGATAGGGATTTCGCTGCGTGACCGAACTGAAAAAAATGTGATAGTAAAACCGTAAGAAATATGCGTGGAAAAAATGCGTGGAAAAAATGCGTGGAAAAAATGCGTGGAAAAAATGCGTGGAAAAAATGCGTGGAATAAAACCGTTAAATGAGACTTTTTTTAAACTTAATTTGATATCTAGCACACAAAGTTAAAGTCGAAATTCCGTTAATAAAACAGATAGATAACTTATGACATTTGGAAATGTAGACGCGGTTTGAAATTTGAATTTGAATTTTTGATTATAGAACACGGCCGTCCACCGTTTAGTAGCCAGTCTAAGTCTAAATTAATAAGTTTTTATTTATTGTGGATGCGAACGTCCCCTAATTCGGTATCTGGAATTTTATTGGTTTGCGGGATTGCGGGCTTACGATTCCGCGAGGTGGTTCTATGCGGTTTTTTATGTTTTCTGATGTGGTGTAGCGTGTGATACGTGATGTCACTGTCTTGGTTTTAAGGATAGGCAAAAGGACTCACCAAAACTGGTACACTTTCTTCCCCGAGGATACCACACACCATGTAAAGTTCTTTCTTCGGTTTGTTTGCTGGATGCTTGATGGTTGTTTGATGGTTGTTTGATGGTTGTTTGATGGCAGTTTGATGGCAGTTTGATGGCAGTTTGATGGCAGTTTGATGGCAGTGCACTGCTAAAGCGGTTTTTTCGCTACCGGGCCCGGCTTTTTGGCGGGAAAAGACTCGCGCGCGCGCGGAATGTCTTTTGGTAACGAGCTTGTATTCGACTGAGCGAGAGAGGCCGTTGAACTTTGAATTCATATATATACGGCAGGCCGTTGACGCCCCGCACGTTTTCCTCTCCCCCGCTGGTGTGGTCGTTACAAAAAAAGAAGGGAAAAAAAGGAGCACCAAGACAGGACATGTCTGTATTTAATGTTTTTATTGTGATATAGTATTTATTGTAAACTGTTGTGTTTAATGTTTTATTGTGATATAGTATTTATTGTGAACTGTTGCATTTGGCCGCAACATCCTCCGCCCCTCTTGAGAACCCGAAGGGTTTTCAAAAGATTAACTATGCATAAAGTTGAAAAGTATTAAATATTAACGAATATGTAACTATATTTATTTATTATTGATATATTGTTGTATTAAGTTTATTGAGAAGGTAATGAACGTAACTTGACCATGGGTCCTTTAAATGTACTGATTACAACGGTAGTTACATCAGCAAGCCACCTCTGTCTAACTTGAAGCATAAACAAATATTCTACTCGCCATCTATTCCAATATCTCTGGTTGAGTACAGAACTCAAAAGATTGGCGCGGCTAGAATACTTGTCTATTATGACATAAGTTATATGTTTGCGTTTATTTACAAAAAACGTTCCACCTGTGTGGAGACGAATTTACCCATGATAAAGTTATTTTAGAAGCGGAGAAAGCAATTATATTATTTATTGTGATACACTCGCGGTAAGTTTCAACAACTAATTTTATGACCTTAGACATTAGCAGAGCGGCACATAATTCCAACCTGGCTAATGACTCAACTTTTACCGGAGCAACTTTATATTTTGCGCACACCAAACGTACGTGCGTTTCATTGACTGCGTCCGTAACGTGTAAATATATGACGCAACCATAAGCCTTAAGACTGGCGTCAGCGAAACTAATAATATTTGTCACACAACCATTAGTGACTGCTACATGGCGCGGTATTTTTAATGACGAAAGAAGCGGTAATTGCTCTTGAAATTTATGAAAAAGTGAAATAATTTCCTTTGGCGGTGTATCATCCCAGTCGGTATGAAGATTCCACAATTCTTTTATAAGTAATTTAGCAAATAAGACTACGGGAGCAGCGAATCCCAACACATCCCACAACCGGGCTATGGCTGAGAGAATGCATCGTTTAGTACAACTATTACTTATGTTAGACGTAGTGAAAGTAAAGTTATCTTCTGAAGGAATCCATTTGAGGCCTAAAATTTTTAAACTATCCTTATCCGAGAAATTTATATCTGCACGGTTTGACTGCGGCACAGAGGCTAACAACTCCTGTGAGTTACTCGCCCATTTTGTAAGGTCGAACCCGCCAGCTTTGAACAAACTTATAAGCTCGCTGGATAATACTTTGGCTTCATCGAGTGAAGGTACAGATGTAGCCAAGTCGTCCATGTACAATTCACGGGAGGCGACCGAAGCAGCGCGAGGATAGCGCTCACTTTCATCAGCTGCGAGCTGAGTCACGGTGCGCATCGCTAAAAATGGACTAGACTTCAAACCGAATGCAACGCGGTTAAATTGAAATTCTCGAACAGGTTCAGCAGTATTGAAACGAAATAATATTTTCTGATATTTTCTATGTTCCCCAGTAACAAGTATCTGGAGATACATTTGTTTTATATCGGCCGTAATAGCAATCGGAAATAATCGAAAATTTAATAATAATAAAAATAAGTCTGCTTGTAAATTACGCCCTGTGTGCAAAATGTCATTAAGTGACACACTGTTATGGCACTTCGCGCTCGCGTCTAGAACGATACGTACTTTAGTCGTATCCTTGTCTTGTCTAACGACTGGGTGATGTGGGATGTAATAACCGTCATCAAATTTTTTATCATCCAAGTTTATTTCCGATAAATAGTTTTTATCTAAATATTCCTGGATCACATTGTTGTAACTTGCACGGAGTTCCGGATCTTTTAATTTAGTATGTTCTAATGCAAGTAAACGCCGATAAGCTACAGAACGGGAATTTCCGAGTACTTCCGGTTCCCTACAAAACGGTAACGCAACGCAGTATCTACCGGTTGGTTCACGTGTAACATTTGCGGAATATTGCTTCTCGCAATCTTTTTCTTCCGGACTAAGAAATTTTTGTTCTGGTATTTCTTCTAAATTCCAAAATTTATGTAATGACTCATCTAGTGCCACCGAATAATTGTGCCTAGAATTTAAGTCCACTGTAAGAAGTGTTGCGGAATTAACATATTCGGGTGCAGTGCTCTGCGCAATCGATAAAGCGGTAACTTCGCCAAAAGGATATAACCGAATACTGTTTCAATAGCGGAAGGTGCGGGAGGTGCAATAACTTTACCACCTAATAGCAAAAATGGAAATATCTGTGCCCCGAGAAGTAACTCCACTTCCCCGGGTTCATACCAGAGCGGGTCCGCGAGTGGTACATTCGATAAATGCTGCACTACGGAAATGTCAACATTTTCTGTTGGTAATTTATCTGTAATACAATCGACTACTAAAGCGAGTACGTCATATGAGTTATGATTAATCTTGGAAGACACTTTTATCTTTACGTAACCTATAATACGTCGCGAAATTGAACCTACTCCTTTAATAAATGAGTTCGTAAGCGGTATAATTTTTAAACCAAGTTTTTTACAACAAGCAGAAGTAATAATATTATTCTGTGAAGCGTTATCAATAAGACATCTAACCGAAATATAATGATTATTGTTACTATTAACGTATACTTGAGCGGTTGATAACAAAACCGTAGTTTTTGCCAAGTCATTTTTTATTTTTATGTTGTGGGTATCTGCTCGCGCACAAAGTGAAACACGAGTGTCCGCGGCGATCGCACTAACCGGCGCAGGCGACTGTGTTGGCGTTATAAAATTATCGGACGGCGCAGTACGAGGCGGCTGCGTTGGTTCAGTTGTTATATGCAGAAGAGAATGATGACGTTGGTTACAATTTTTGCAGTTGTGTGATGACTTACAGTGCGATACTTTATGAGTAAAACTAAGACAATTCACACATCCTCTATTGCCTTTAATGAAATCCAAACGCGATTTACTGTTAATTGTTTTAAATAACGGACAATGATAAATATAAGAGTGGTCAGACTTGTTACAATATAAACAAGTTGATGTTTTATTTTTATTAGAACTATTGCCGTAGGTAACAAATGATTGTTGAGTTTTATTAAATCGCGGTTGGTTACACACAACCGAATTGTTTTTTGAACCACTGCGCGTATTAGCTGTCGTGCCTCGACCGGGAACCGAACCCGGTACGGTTCGTTCAAAAATTTTTACTTGAGCTCTGATAAATGTTACGCACTCTTTATAAGATGGTATATCACCATGATTTACGGATCTTTCGAACAATTGCGACGTAGACGAATCTAATTTCCTCATAGCCAAATGCAAGAACATAAAATCCTTCAAATCAGGAATTTTTAGACTTTCTAAAGCTGAAACCGAAGCATGAAATGTTTCGATAAAAGAACCTAGCGATTCAGCATTATTTAAAGCGGGTTTTACATCCAGTAAATTTGACATATAATGCGCACCTAATGCCCTCGTGTCCTGGTACTTCTCTACAAGGCTATCCCATATTGAGTTATAATTTTCTTCTGAGGGTATGATACCAGCCGTTATTTTTAACGCGTTACCCGACAAACTACCTATCAGATATTGTATTCTTTGCGAATCGGTAAGATTCAAATTAGAATGTACATTAGCCTTGAATGACGCGTAAAATAGAGGCCAGTTTTCTATATTTCCATCAAATGATGGGATACGGATCGCTGGCAATTTCACTACACTTTTTGTCGTGTTTTGAGATGTAGCAGGCTGCTTCGAGTTCGCCCCGACAATACTACGAACACGTTGTATACGGGTGTAAATATCTTCAAACGCAGTTAGTTGTGAATAATTCAATTTATAATTGGGCTTTATTTGGCTAGTGAATAAATTAATCGAATCTAAATTGTCGCTAAATTCCTGGCGAATTGTAGGTAAAGTTTCCGTTTCTGCCAGAAAATTATCAGTTGAACGAAGCTCAGTTGTTAAAGATACTTTTTTCGATAATTCATATAAAGATGACAAGCGTTGGAATATTGCCTCATTTTTGGCTGTTAAAATATTTATTTTAAATTCCAAATTTTCCATTATAATAATTCGAATGTATTTATATTAAAATGAAACAGTTAAATTTGATTTACGTAACTACCTACGTAGAACCAAGTAGAATGTTCCATGCGCGGGCGTAGCTTACTAATATAAATAACGTAATTTATATGTACGAATATTGTAATTATGATTGTAGCAGAATACACAAGCTATCAATAATTTTATTGTAGATCAGCACGAGGTAATTAGTGCCTAGTGCTTTCTGACTTTAACGTTAACAAAATGGCGGAACCACGCGGAATCGTAAATTTATAGTAAACTTTATATTAGCGGTAGGTATATGAACCTATTTAATGCGGGAATATAATCATTTATTTATGTTAGCGGTAGGTATATGAACCTATTTAATGCGGGAATATAATCATTTATTTATGTTAGCGGTAGGTATATGAACCTATTTATTGCGGGAATATAATCATTTATTTAAGCGATATAAATGTATACCGAATTAAGAGCTATCCGACTCGAAAAGGACCAAACACTTGTGTGGATGCGAACGTCCCCTAATTCGGTATCTGGAATTTTATTGGTTTGCGGGATTGCGGGCTTACGATTCCGCGAGGTGGTTCTATGCGGTTTTTTATGTTTTCTGATGTGGTGTAGCGTGTGATACGTGATGTCACTGTCTTGGTTTTAAGGATAGGCAAAAGGACTCACCAAAACTGGTACACTTTCTTCCCCGAGGATACCACACACCATGTAAAGTTCTTTCTTCGGTTTGTTTGCTGGATGCTTGATGGTTGTTTGATGGTTGTTTGATGGCAGTTTGATGGCAGTTTGATGGCAGTTTGATGGCAGTTTGATGGCAGTGCACTGCTAAAGCGGTTTTTTCGCTACCGGGCCCGGCTTTTTGGCGGGAAAAGACTCGCGCGCGCGCGGAATGTCTTTTGGTAACGAGCTTGTAGTCGACTGAGCGAGAGAGGCCGTTGAACTTTGAATTCATATATATACGGCAGGCCGTTGACGCCCCGCACGTTTTCCTCTCCCCCGCTGGTGTGGTCGTTACAAAAAAAGAAGGGAAAAAAGGAGCACCAAGACAGGACATGTCTGTATTTAATGTTTTTATTGTGATATAGTATTTATTGTAAACTGTTGTGTTTAATGTTTTATTGTGATATAGTATTTATTGTGAACTGTTGCATTTGGCCGCAACATTTATAATTACATAAGTTGATAAAAAATGCTATACAATAGCTTTACCGCGGCAGTCTCCGAGTGCTACTCGTCTTTTTTTTATTTCTATTTTTCTATTCTATTTCTATGTAATTTTATGTTGTCAAACAAAAATAAAGAGACATATTTTGTTATTTTAGTTGATAATTTGTATTTTTTACAATTTGTGTCGATTCTACATTAGCCGAAGGAACTTCGTTCCTACCTGGTGTCCCACGACACACACCAATTTTTTATTATGGATGTGTTACGGACCTAACAGAACATAAATGAGGATTGGGATAAGGGCAGGCTTTGAGGTCCTAAAATAATACGAAATGCAACAAATTTGACGTCACTCCTTTTTTTTGTATCACACAGGCCGGTCTGTTAATCACACTCACGACAGGCGACACATCCGTATGTGGGGGCAGCCTCGTCAGCCCCACCCGGGTGGTGACCGCCGCCGCCTGCTACTACGACGGGTACTACCAGGCGAGCGCCATGCTCGCGGTCCTGGGTTCAGTGCGCCTGTTCTCCGGCGGGGCACGCCTCCCAGCGTCCAGCGTCACGCTGCACCCGCAGTACAATTACAGATATTTTCAGAATAACATCGCTGTGTTGAACATTCCGTACGTGGTAACGACTAGTGAGTTATTTTTTGTATTATGAATTTAAATCAAATTAACTGATAATCCTTCCTACTAATATTATAAACGCGAAAGTTTGTAAGTATGGATGGATGGATGTATGTTTGTTACTCTTTCACGTAAAGACTACTGAATGGATTTTAATGAAACTTTACAATAATATAGCTTTTACATCAGAAGAAGATATAGGATACTATGTTTTTCGAAAATCAACCCCTGATGGGTTTAAAAAGGGGATGAAAGTTTGTATGAAAAATCTAAACCGCAGTACCGATTTTAATGAATTTTGGCTCAAATATAGTTGATGACCCAGGGTTAAACATTGGGTATTTTTTTTTAATTTCAACCCCTAAAGGGCCCAAAGAGTGGATGAAAGTTTGTATGAAAGCTTTTTGATGGCGAAACGAAGTTCGCGGGCACAGCTAGTATTATTATAAATGTGAATGTAAGTTTGTGTGTTACGCTTTCACGCGAAAACTACTTAACCGATCATCATGAAACTTTGTATAGATATCCTTGAAGGTATTAGAAGTAACATAGGCTATTTTTTATCCCGGAAAAAGCAGAACACGCGGGCGGCGTCGCGTCTAAAAGCTAATGTTATATATTTTATTCAATCCTACTAATATTATAAAGTAAAAGTTTGTAAGTATGGATGGATAGATGTTTGTTACTCTTTCACATAAAAACTACTGAATGGATTTTAATGAAACTTTACCATAATGTAGCTTATACATCAGAATAAGACATAGGCTACTTTTTATCACGGAAAACAAGAACACGCGGGCGAGCAAAAGCTAGTTTTGAATATTGTTAATGTTTAAATATTAATATGGAATATAACCTGTCACAGTTAATGTCTGTATCACAGTTCCTATCTAACGCAGATATAATGTACAGTCACTTTGCCGTGCTCGGATAAAAAAACTCTAATTTTCAGGTTACATCAGGCCTATATCGATGGCAAGCATCAACCTGTCATACGCGGGGTACACCGCTGAGATCATCGGCTTCGGAAAGACCAGCGAAAGTGAGTATACTTCTTGTTTTTAATTTATGGCTTCGCACTATTATGCATTTCCCCAATGACAAGTATAATTTATTCTAAAGTCTTCACAAGAACTATGAAATATCGGTGTGGACGTTTTCAAGGTCTTGTTGGAGTTTTGGTGTGAATTCCAGTGCGATACTTAATTCACTTATTCAATGTTTTCATACACTGTTCATCACCGTCAATGTTTATTGCACAAATCCACGCCACTTTTATACAACAAACACAACTTTAAACTGGTTTTTGAAATAAATTAAAATAAGCGATGAGCCGTACTGTCGGAATTCCCGCCAAAACTCTCGAATATATTTTATTACTAGATGATAGGTCCTTCGTATGCCCCAGGCCGTCTGTGTTGGTACCACCGCGCCGTCTATTACTGACAAGCAACAATGTGTAAGCACTGTAGTGTTTCGGTTTGAAGGACATTGAAGCCAGTGAAATGTTTGGGCATTGCGAGATTTAACATTCTATGTGTCGAGGTGACGAGCGTAGTTCAGTGCCATGCAGTGCTTTGTAATTCAAAGTTCTGTGTGGTGTTGCTTCTGTTTATGAACAGGCGTGGCGCTTACCATAGACTAACGACCTGCTCGTTTCATCATTCAAATAACAAATATCAGCTCTGTATTCCGGCCCACTGCTAGGCACGGACCTGTACTAATAATGGGTTAGGCCATTCATTCATTCAAGGGTCGTTTTAAATTATGTATTTTTCGTAACCGGTTATTTTTTATTTTTAATATACACCCAACAGTTACATACATAGTCCTTACCCCACAGTAAGATACGAGTCTTGTGTCGTGGGTATCAGGAACTACGAGAGTCTATCGGTCTCACAACACCCAGACCCCGAGACAAATATTTGTGGATCACACAAATGTTTGTCTCGGTGCGAGGATCGACCCGCGGCCTCTCGCTTCACACCGCTTGGCTACCGCTGTGCTACGGAGGCTGTCGAATTATGTTTTTTTGAAGTGATAACTTCTTATGGGAGGGTGAACCGAAACGTTCCGTAACGCGAGCGGCGGCGAGCGGAAGGTTCCAGAATATTCGAGAACCTTCTGTGAGACGTCACGCGGGCCAGTTGACCAGCCAGCGCTAGCCGACTTCCCTGGAACTTCGATAATTTTGAAGTCCCAGGTGGCGTCAAACAGTGACCAGTCGGATTGGACCGGACTTTGACCGGACTTTCACAGGACTTTGACCGGACTTTGTTCGTTTTTTTTATGGCGAATAGATGATATGTTACCGTAATTTTAAAATTGATAATAAAATGATATTTTACTTATTTTATAATTTGGAAAAAAAGTATGTACCAGGTTCACATAAACGCAAAGAGAGTAGAATGTCCATTTTTCATGGCGAGTATCCGTAATTAATAAAACAAATGACGATTTGGACAAAGAAAAACTTTTTAGGTTTTTTTCTTATTTGGAACATGTTGCCGTAAAAAGTACCAGGCTCGCATAAACGCGAAGAGAGTAGAATGTACTTTTATCATGTCGAGTGGACATGTTGCCGTAATTTTGTATTCTCGCATGTTGTGTGGTAAGTTTTCACTTCTGTCGGCACTTCCGGAGTGCAACCCGTATTTTTTTTAAATTATGTTGTGTTTGCAGGTTCGTCCATCACCACATCTCAAGGTCTCCGTGACTCGTTCGTCCCTGTGTTGTCCAACGAGGTCTGCGCCCAGTCCTACGGCGGTCTGATTGTGGGCGAGCACGTGTGCACGGGCGGGGCGGGGGCGCGCGGCGCGTGCGGCGGGGACGTGGGCGGGCCGCTCATACTGTACTCCAACCAAGGGAATGATGTGCTCGTGAGTGAATGACGAGCAAATCGCTCGGATAGTAGACCTGTCCATGAGCTACTAGCTTCTCGTCGCGGCTCCGCCCGCGTGATCTACCCTGTCTCTATACCAATTTTCAACAAAATCCGTTCAGATTTTCGGTGTGATTGATGAATATCAAGATTTTTGTTTTATCCCAAGGGAGCATTTAATCGGGATAAAAAGTATCCTATCACCTAAGTCAGCACATAAACTGTCTGTGTACCAAATTTCATCAAAACCCGTTCAGTAGTTTCAGCATGATTGACGGACAAACATCCAAACAAACAAACTTTCACATTTATAATATTAGTGTGATTGAATGGTAGTCACGCTGTACATATTTTTGTCTACATGAATGGGCCGGCTCGACTGAGCTATTACCACTGTCTCTTAGAAAACCGACGTGTAGTGCATGACTCTAGTGACCACCGATAAATACATCGTTTGTTGGACGCTGGTTTTTTGGATTGTACTACGCTTACCATCAGGTGTAGTGCAGTCACTTTGCCGTGCTCGAATATAACAAAATATAAAATAGTATTATTAGAGTAGTGTACATAGTGTGTATCGGCTCACAGAACCGATAACCGATGGGGAAGAAAGGTTCTGGAATGGAGGCCACGTACTGGCAAGCGCAGCGTTGGACGTCCGCCTACAAGGTGGACAGACGACCTGATAAAGGTCGCAGGAAGTCGCTGGATGCAGGCCGCTTCCAACAGGTCGGGCTGGAAATCTTTGGGGGAGGCCTATGTTCAGCAGTGGACGTCTTGCGGCTGATGATGATGATGATGATGATGATGATGATGTACATAGTGTTACAAATGTGAAAGATAGCAGTGACTTGACAGATTCATCTACTGCGGAACTGTATTCGTGTGTATTACAGATCGGCGTGGTGAACTTCTGGTCTGCGAACGGCTGTGCATCAGGATATCCCACAGGACACACGAGAGTCGCGCATCATTACAACTGGATACTGGGCCAGCTATGATTACCATAATATTTATAATAATAGACGCTATAAACTATTATTACGTTTATAATAATTGACGCTTTAAACTATTATAATATTCTCTTGCAATATAAAAACTTCTTTTATTTTTATTTATTTAGGGTAAAAGCAGATTGATTTATTCAATTCAAAAGCCTCATAAACACGCAGTAAGTTTTATAAGGTGGTAGGTCCCTCGTATGCGAGAGGCCGTCTGGGTTGGTACCACCGCGCCGTCTATTGCTACTGTCAAGCAACAGTGTGTAAACACTGTTGTGTTTCCGTTTGAAGGACATTGAAGTCAGTGTAATTACTGGGCATTATAAGACTTAACATCTGTCTCGGGGTGACGAGCGCAGTTCAGTGCCATGCAGTGCTTTGTAATTCAAAGTTCTGTGTGGTGTTATTTCTATGTATGGGCAGGCGTGGTGCTTACCATCAGGTGAGCACCTTGCTCGTCTCGTCATTCAATAAAAAAAAACCCTATTGTGAATAGTTTTTTCTACTATTTATACTTGCAATTATCGAAAGCCTGATATGCTCCTATATGTTTGTACCACTTGATTGCTGACGCTAAAAGTATTTATTTAAAAATATGGGTGAAGAGAGAAGGGGTCTGACACAAATCACAGTTTTATGCGAACATTCATTTATTTTTATGCAAGGTAAATAAATATTAATGGCTTCAATCGATTTAAAAGTTTTTTCCTTTCAATAGTTAATGAATAATCAACTCCTGAAGTATTGACGCGGTGTGCGGGGGGAGTCTGCAGTACGCAGAAAATAAAATTTAAACCTTATACAATTCAAATAAAGTATAAAATAGCAACAAGTCCGCCTACAAGGTGGACAGACGACCTGATAAAGGTCGCAGGAAGTCGCTGGATGCAGGCCGCTTCCAACAGGTCGGTCTGGAAATCTTTGGGGGAGGCCTATGTTCAGCAGTGGACGTCCTGTGGCTGATGATGTTGATGATGATGGTGATAAAATAGCTTGCGACATAGTTTAACCGCTCGTCGTGTGGTTGTGAAATTGTAGCCTATATTGAGTCCTCTTTGAGGATTTTCAGACGCTTCCAAATCTCTCATTCTATTTTCAACTCTTTTAGATCAACATAAGGTTCAAAATTGTAGTGCGCATACTTTCCCGCTAGAGCTGTTCTGGTCTTTTTAGTTAGTATTGTGTTTTACTATCGCCCGAACACGAACGATAGTGAGTATCCAGGATAGAGATGAGCCCGTCCCCCGCGCCCCGGACAAAACTTCCTCACCCCCTCTGACACCTTTTCTACTGGTTTATCTGCTTTCGTGTCTACATTCGGAGCCGTATCCTCTATTGCAATGTCTTCACTCCCCTCTTTCTCTGCTACGTGATCTTCCCTCTCCGCTTCTCTTTCCTCCGCGGCTTTTTCCTCTGCTTCTCTATCCTCCGTTTCTCTTCTACCCTCCACTTCACTTATTCCCTCAACTGTCTCCTCTCTTTCCCCCTTTATTTCCTTTCCATCTACATCAGAATACCTTCTCAACTCCTCTATAGGTACTTGCTCTTCGCTATTGCCCAACTGGTCGACGAACTGGTCTACAGATGGGTCGAGGTGTGTCGCGGGTACTATGTAGGCGAGGGAGGGGGTGTGGGAGGCAGGGGGAGCCCCGTCTCGTGCCACTGGTACTATTTCTACCAGTTGTCGGCGAGGCGTCTTGCCGGGCGGACGTCCGTCGTAGATATGCTCGGAATGGCACCACGTCGCTAACAACACGAGGATAGCTGTTGAAATTTGACGAAAACAGACATTATTGAGAAAGCAGCGATAGCTCAGCGGGGTAGGTATGGACTGTCGAGACGAAAGTCGCAGGTTCGAAACCAGCCTCAAGAGCATACACCACTGACTTTTCTAAGTTACGTGTATATTAATTGTTAATTATCGCTTGCTTTAACGGTGAAGGCAACATCGTGAGGAAACTTGCATACCTGAGAACTCGATAAGATTTTTCCAAAGTATGTGAAGTCTGCCAACCCGCATTAGGCCAGCGTGGTGGACTAAGGCCTAATCCCTCTCATTCAGTGGAGGAGGCCCGTGCCCAGCAGTGGGACGTATATAATACAGGGCTAGTATTATTAAACATTATTAGGTCAGCCAGTTCCCTAATAAACATGAATAGATCACGGTGATTAAATTATTCTACAGAAAATTGTAGTGGAGTAATATAATGAGTGGGTCTGGGTGTTGTGAAACCGAAAGTCTCTCGTAGTTCCTGACACCCACGACACAAGACTCGTATCTTACTGTGGGGTCAGGACTATGTGTGTGACTGCTGGGTGTATAGTTATATTGATTTATTTATTTAACGTAAGCCCCTTCTTAGCCCTTTTCCCCACCATCCTTGGCATTCTCCTCTCTCCGCACAGCAGTCGTACCGCGTACGCAATACAACTGCGACACCGAGGTAGGGCATTTTATTAGCAAATATATGATTGAATAAAATATAAGTCGTTTTTTGAGTGGTAGAACCACGCTGTAGACAGTTTTGTCTACAGCATGAATGAGCTGGCTCGAACGGGTCGTTACCACTGTCTCACAGAAAACCGATGTAAAGTAGCGACTTGCTGCTGCGTTTCGTACCGTGAGTGAGATATCCGGAAGCCCAAATTCCCTCCCCTCCCCAATCCCTAATAAACCCTTTCCTTTAATGTCGGCAACGCGCCCATGATTCTTCTGGTGGTGGGGGTACATGGGCGGTGGAGATCAATTACCATCAGGTGACCCACTTGCTCGTTTGCAGGCCTATGCTATAAAAAAACAACGGTCCTAAAGAAAAATACTTTGCTGGTGGGAGGATACTTGCATCCGACCGGATAGCGACCACCGTACACTGGTGTTAAAACCTGCCATAGTGGCCCACCTTGTGTGGGTCGCGTTCCAGGGTCAGCCAGTGTATATCCGATTCTCCCCAGGGGGCTTGTCCCCTGATCCTAACCCTTTTCCCATTCCTTTTTTCTTCCCCTCCCCCTTGGCCCTGGGATGAGATACTGCGGGGTCGCCAGTAGGGTTGCCAGTATTCCGTTAGCAGGGACTCCGTAGTTCATCCCAGGAACTTTAACAGGCCGGCATGATCTTGCCGACCTACGATGGACACATTGTTTATCGTTGGTCGACACTATTCTTGGATTGCGCTACACTTAACATCAGGTGTAGCGTAGTCACTTTGCCGAGCCAGGATAAAAAAAAACTCTTGTACTTACCCAGTATAGGATACATGATGATATGAGTGTATGTGTTGGAACTCGCCATATATACCTAGTTATGTATTAATTAGTACTGTTCATTAGCCGAACAGAATTACTGCGTGAACTGTGACCGATTGTACGCTTGATTAATTACATACTTCAAGCGTGTATCATGTCCATACCACTCCCCGCTGAGCTATCGCTGCTTTTCGAAGGTATGTGAAGTCTGCCAACCCGCATTAGGCCAGCTTGGTGGACTGATCTAATCTAATCCCTCTCATTCAGAAGAGGAGGCCCGTGAATAATAATCTATCAAATCTCATGTTAAGTAAAATTTGAGTTGCTAGAAGCGTGGTCATCGTTTTTGATTCGACACACCTGTTAGTTAACAAGGCTTTCCACTGCTTTGTCTATTTCTGCCGCCAAGCAACAGTGTGTAAACACTGGTGTGTTTAGTTTTGAAGGACACTGAAGCCAGTGAGATTACTGGGCATTATGAGACTTCACATATACTATCTCGGGGTGTCGAGCACAGTTCAGTGCCATGTATGCGGTGTTGTTTCTGTTTATGGGCAGGCGTGGCGCTTACCATCAGGCGAGCGCCTTGCTCGTCTCGTTATTCAATTAATAAAATAATCATAGCTACGCCAAATACCATGAGCGAGTAGGAACAGCCTCCGTGGCGCAACGGGCGAATAGTCGACTAGGCCGTGGGTTCGATCCCCGCACCCAGACAAATGTTCGTGTAATCCACAAATGTTGGTTTCGATTTGGGTGTTATGGGACCGCAATCCCCTTGTAGTTGATAACCACGATGCAGGTTTAACCTAGTGTGGGACTATGTGTGTGACTGTTGGGTGTATTTATTTATTGGGGTTGAAGGTTGAGTTTGTATTGGAAAGATGGAAGGAGGGGGATGTAATTGAGGGGGGCGAGGTAATAAAACTCAATTTCAGTTGAGAAGACTTTATTGACAGCGAAGGTAACGCTGAGTTGTTTATACATATTATAACGTCAGTGGAAAGGCAAAAACACTAAAGCCAATACGTGAACTTTATGGTAGAGCATTATAAAGTTGATTTTTTACGATAAAAATTCATATAAATTTACGAACTGGATAGTTTTCCGTGAAACTTATATTTGATTGACTGATATTTCTATCCAAATATAAATTATCAATTATTAAATTATTAAAAATGTTGTACACAGGCGCAAAGACACGTGATACATACTTGTAATCTATCTCATTCTCTAGCAGGCTAAATCTTATATATGAATATATTTATCTCTTTTTACTGTCGCTTTTTCGTTTCATCGAATTTTCAAATCACAACGGTACTAAAGATGTTTCACTTCAAAAACAACTTTAACGCTCTACCGTTAAGTTCACGTATCAACGATTTAGTTTTTTGCCTTTACAGTGTCAATATTATAGTCCCGCACAGAGCGATGGTCACCGTCTCCCGATGGTGTAGACCAGCCGCTCTCACACACACGCACACACATACGAAACATGATTGGTCGAGATAAGTTTAAAGTTTTAGAATGCGTTCGGATACACACACCGTTAGTAAAATTATGTATACATTAACAATAATACACACTCACACCTGTAATCTCCGAAAGGTGAAGAGGTGTAACCCGTACACTCAGATTTCGCCGATCGTATTTCCGTCCCATGATATGATAGGGGGCAAGTCTATCGACATACCGGGCACAAGTCCAGACTCCAAGCTGATACTGAGAATTTAATGATAGAAAAACCAACATTCTAACATTTCATTTTTATTTTTCGAAGTTGGTTTACAAAATTGGTTAAAATTTATTTTATTCGCTGTAATTTCATGATAATAACAAAAATAGTAGTCCAGCGACTATATATTGATGATGTATTCACACTGCCGATGTTTTAAGTTTATTGCAAAATACAAATACTATTTAAATGAATCCATAAACTAAGTTAATAATTTAATTACACTGACAATTCAAACTCTTTTTTCGTGCAATAAAAAGTATTAAATATTTTCTTTAATTGTGTGTGTATCCGAATTCATTTATAATCTATAACTAAGCGACAGGCAGGTGCCTTGTCTATGGCCCATGTTTACATAAATCAATGGCGACACAATACATCGATACATAAGTTATAGCCGAGCAAGTGGGTCATCTGATGGTAAGTGATCTCTACCACAACGACCCTCAACACTAGATGAACCATAGATGCTATGGTACAGTAAAAAATATGGGGAAATAAAAACATATTGAAATTTATAATTTGAAAGCAATGGCTTTTATGTATACTACTAGACTGGTATATAGAAATTGTGCCACTAAGTTACGGCCAGTTAACCGTAACTTCATATTACCACCTCACTTACTCTTAACTAGAACTCCTTTTATTTTTTTATTTATTGCTTATTATACATTTCGCCAATGACAAGTATAATTTATTCTCAAGCCTTCACAAGAACGATGAAATATCGGTGTGGACGATTTCAAGGTCTTGTTGTAATTTTGGTGTGAATTCCTTCCAGTACGATGCTTAATTCACTTATTTCAATGTTTCCATACACTGTTCATCATCGCCAATGTTTATTGAACAAATCCACACCACTTTTATATAACAAACACAACTTTAAACTAAATTAAAATAAGCGATGAACCGCACTGTCGGAATTCCCGCCAAAACTCTATAACCCCTTTCCCGCTCCCTGTCTGTCAGCTGTAAAACTGCCGTTTTATGGGACACAATTTTACTTCTTAAAATCCCGTCTAGTAGTATACATTGCAGTCTTTGTCAAAGGGATTCAATAATTATTTTAATTTCATAAATGGCCCATATTTTTTTAGATATTCAAAATAATGTACTATTTGTGCTGAGTCGCCATTTTAAACAATGGGTCGCAGTCGCAATACAATGAGCATTTGTAATCCAAGTATATTCAAATTTATCGTGTACATTAAAGTGTGCATTGTTGATGGTAGGATATTCATATCCGCCCGGATAGCGACCACCGTACACATGGTGTTAAAACCTACCATAGTGATCCACACGCTTTGTGTGGATCGCGTTCCAGGACCAGCCAGTGTATAATCGGTTCTCCCGAGGGGCTTGCGACATGACTTTATGGTTGGGACGGGTATAGGGGTACATCCTTGTAATACACATGCCTGTATCGGTTATCCGTCTGTCGCAGGCCCCTCGATTAGCTTCTTGCCTCCAGAATGTGAAGAAGCATTTATACAGGCTGTCATAATTCTGATGACCACTTATAAACTCAGTGTTTGTCGGTGGCTGCTTATTTTTGGACTGCATTACGCTTACCATCAGGTGTAGTGCAGTCACTTTGCCGTGCTCGGATAAAAAAACAGCGGCCCATATTATAAATGCTTTATATTTGTCTCGGTGTTGATTGTATCCGCCACCTCTCGTTTAACAGCCGACTTCTCGCCCACAATGCCACGACGGCTATTCGAGACTGTACCAAACACTTACTCATGTAAGCCATAATCATCAGTGGCACGCAAATGTCAACACCGAGCATTGAAGCTCGCCGAGTCCCGCAACGAAATTAATCAAACGCCAATTTGAATTTTAAAGCCGCCGTGGCTTGTCGGGCGAGGAGCCTGCTGTGAAGCGAGAGGCCGCGGGTTCGATCCCCATCGACAAATATTTGTGTGATCCACAATATTTGTTTCGGGGTCTGGGTGTTGTGAGTGGGAAAGTCTCTCGTAGTTCCTGATACCCACGACACAAGACTCATATCTTACGGGGGTCAGGACTATGTGTGTGACTGTTGGGTGTATTTATTTGAAAAAATAGGGAAAAATTTAATCCAAAATCTTTCAACGTGCCTCTGAGGATGTAAAATTTTGTTAATTATTTGATCTAGCTCATTTCTTTAACAGCATAATGCGACTGCGACCTTTATGGAGTACAGGCCGAGCCCGTGCCAAAAATTGGTCGCTTTTGAGGCCAAAATATATGATTTATTAGAAATGTTAAATATTTTAATGGAAATACTTCTTCTTACGTATTCCAGCATAGCAATTTCGACTAACGACTATACATTTTATAGTAAAAGCCGGTAAACTTGCAACTTGGTTTTGCAGAGTAATTCTGTCACAATTGCTATGCAGGCTTAAATATATGACGTCTTGGCCTAGCGTTCCTTGGTCTCGTCTGGCCTTTTGGCCCGAGCTTGGCCTCACACGGGCTTAAATCTAATATAGGAGTAATAAGGCTTGAAATACAATGGATTTTTAACTCTAACTCTAATAGAATAAAGTTCAATGTTCAACAGCGTGTAGAATGAAATATTTGACTCGCAACAAAGCGCTCTCGTTTGGAAGGAAGGGTCATAGTTTCAGTAGTGGAAAAAATTGATAGTTTTTTTTGGCACTGGAGACTGAACTGAGTAACATGAGGCTAAAAATAAACTAAGCTAAACATGACAGCTTCCGTTACGCAGCGGGCGTAGCCGACTACGAAGCTAGAGTCCGTGGGTATGATTCTCGCACCGAGATAAATTTCATTGACGTCAGACAGATGCCCGGTCGTGAGCCAAATCTAAGCCAAATCTTTCTGTGACGCGCATTGAAAAGCATGTTGCTCTGACCCCACTGTCAGTGGGGTAAAGGCAGATGGAAGGCATATATCATAGAAGGATCGTAGATATATTAGGTTTTTTTTAAGGAAGAAATTGACCGTAGGAGCAACAGCTAAATTGACACTTTATGGCGGTTCTCTATGAGACAGAGTTACCCCGGTCGAACTGACATAATCATCAATCATCCGTACCTCTACCACTTACAGAAGATATGAGGACACGACCACTTTACAAAAATACACCACCCTTTATCCAACGAGAGCGCATTGGATTATAAACCTTATTATAACTATAATAAAGATGAAAATACTTTTGAATATTTTGAAAATACTAATATGCACTGGGAATGTTGTCACAGCTCATCGTAGATTTTTTTTATCCTGGCTCGGTAAAGTGACTACGCTACACCTGATGGTAAGTGTAGCGCAATCCAAGAATAATATCGACTAACGACAAACAATGTGTCCATCGTAGGTCGGCAAGATCATGCCGGCCTGCCAAAGGGCCAACGGGGAGGGGAAGGAAAAGGGTTAGGATCAGGAGGCAAGCCCCCTAGGGAGAACCGGATATACACTGACTGATCCTGGAACGCGACCCACACAAGGTGGGCCACTATGGCAGGTTTTAGCGCCAGTGTACGGTGGTCGCTATCCGGTCGGATATAAGTATCCTCCCACCAGCCAGATGTTAATTATCACTGAAAAATCGACCTAATAGTGTTGAATTGAAATGTCATTTTTGAATACAAGTTTATTTGTTATAAGCCCTAACAATATCGTTATTACCTTGTTTTGATCTATATTATATTGTAAAAGATCGTAAAAGCCGAACACTGATACAAGAAAACCGACCTAGACGACCAAGAGAATCTCTTTTATTGCTGTGACAATATTCCGAGGCACACATTTAATATTGCTTGGAATATCTTATAATAATTTTATTTATATTATGGACATTTGAACTCGAAACATGAAATATAATAGGTACGGATAATGGTACATACAATCTAAATATATAAAACTCAAAGGTGCCTGACTGACTGACTGACATAGTGATCTATCAACGCACAGCCCAAACCACTGGAGGGATCGGGCTGAAATTTGACATGCAGGTAGATGTTATGACATAGGCATCCGCTAAGAAAGGATATCCCGAAAAAATAAGATCACGCGGGCGGAGCCGCGAGCAAAAGCTAGTAAATTATATTTGAAAATAAAGTTTTTGGGTATGTCCCAATATCAATTTTCTTTCCATAGTATTCTTAGTGCCGCACTCAGAGGTCAATTAACTCTAATTGCTAGCTTTAATTTGAATCCTAAAAAATGACTTATTGATAATTAAAGTAAATTGGCCTCCCAAAGT
The DNA here is from genome assembly GCA_949126905.1 of Amorpha juglandis. Classification (NCBI taxonomy): domain Eukaryota; kingdom Metazoa; phylum Arthropoda; class Insecta; order Lepidoptera; family Sphingidae; genus Amorpha; species Amorpha juglandis. The sequence continues at coordinate 89,826 of OX421392.1, forward strand.
GCAACAATTGGTATAAATTCTATTATAGCCACAATTGGCACAAACATTTGGGAGTTAGGCAAACATTTGTACGAATATGTAATTCAATTGCCCACTTCCAGTATGTTTAATCTTTAGTGATAAAAGAAATATTTTTGGCCTCATGTGGCCTTTTCATTACAGATACTTTAAACTATTTCAGCGATTATCACTACATTGGCCCCGATTGGCCTTTAACATTGGTCATCAAAGCTCTTAAAGGCCATTCCTCTAATAAACCATCAATCTGTGTTCGCTTCCTTTAGAATGCAAAAAGCCTTACCAGTCCAAATGTCCATAACAGAGTATAATAGATAGAATTTACTGAAAACGTAACTCTTATATCTATATAAAGCTAAGAGAGTTCCCAAGAGTTCGCGCGGTCGAGTTCCGAGTGTCCGAGCGAGGCCAGCGCGCTTATCATAACGCCTCGAGATATTTTTATCCATTTGTGTTCCCATGCTATCTCTACATGTCTTTTTTCATAGTTTTTAATTTGCTTGAATGACGAAATGAGCAGGTAGCTCGCCTGATGGTAAGTGCCACGCCTGCCCATAAACAGAAGCAACACCACACAGAACTTTGAATCACCAAGCACTGCATGGCACTGGACTGCGCTCGTCACCCCGTCTTATATGCTAAAAATGCATAGTAAATTTACAGGATTTAATGACTTTTAAATGCTGCTTGATGGTAACATATCGGTGGTACAGGTACCATCACTGAGTAGGCCCAGACGACCTTTTTCATACGAGGCACCTCTCAACTTATAACACATAAATATATCTATTACCACAATAGATACTTTCATGACTATAATTTGACCACCTTCCCCTCCTCTACCTCCCCGGACCGCCCCGAACTCGACACATTAAATCTAATAATTCAATAATAGTATTCATAATCTTAAGTGCATAGCTCCGAGAATTACTCAAATGACGTCACCGCGGCCTGGCCTCAACCGGCCTTTACAGAGACAAATAAGTGATTTTGTTTAATCGTTTTATCATGGTCTAAACTGGCCTTTTAAGATAAATAAATTTTCGGTGCAATGCATGGCAGTCAAAACAAAAGAAAATATATAATAGTGTTTAATTGCTAAAAGTCGATTTTACTGCCATACGGGTCCATTTTACATCTAAATTTGCCATTATGTTGTATTTTGATTTTATAATCAGATTTCCCATAGCTGCATCAAGCGTCAAACGCAGGCGTCATTGACGTTTACATCTGTCAACACCCTTTCAGCTCGACAGCCAGTCGTCCACATAGTAGTAGTAACGCATAAATGCGACACAAATGACGCTGCGTTATTAACGTAAGACCGTCACCGCTATGTCTTCATAAAGGCCAATTTAGGCCATTATTTTAAATTATTAAAGAAATTTCATACTTCTCAACCACAGTCGCTCTATTTTTTAGCCTCACTTGGCCTTAAATTATAATTCTTATCAAAATCAAATTTATTAAATAGTTAAATATAATGTAATGCTTACATTAATTAATGATTTCCAAACAGCAGACACTTTCTTTTGGCCCCAGCAGGCCTTAAATAATTGTTTTGATTTAAATTAGAGATTATTTTTAAATTTCCTCAGTGAAAAAGCAAAATAAGAATTCAAATAATTGCTCCATCAGAGCAATTGAATAACTTTGGTGTCTAATGGACGTGAATAATGCTTCAATTATAATATTTTTTTGTGAAAAAAAAACAATTATTTTTTATAAAAAAAAAATAAGTTTTGCCTAAACGCCAGAGAATCTGCCATAGCCTTAAATACAGAGCGTATGCGGTGGAGAGTAATCTAGTTTCAACTTTACGAGTACGGTATTAGAGTAGTGTTTCCTTCGCCGCGGAGCTGAGGCGAGCGAGCTCGTCGCACGCGTCGCTTCACCTTTCTCTGTGACGTCTCCTCGGTTATCTGAAAATGAGTTGTCTTTATTTTTATTTATGGCTTCGCATTATTATGCATTTTGCCAGTGTCAAGTATAATTTATTCTCAAGTTATTTTTACAAGAACGTTGAAACACGGGTGCGGTCGATTTCAAGGTCTTGCCAGAGTTTTGGTGTTAACTCCTTCCAGTACGATGATTAATTCACTTATTTCAATGTTTCCATGCACTGTTCATCACCGTCAATGTTTATTGAACAAATCCACACCACTTTTATACAACAAACACAACTCTAAGCTAGTTTATGAAATAAATTAAAATAAGCGGTGAACTGCACTGTCAGAATTCCCGCCAAAACTCGAAAATGAGTTTTATTACGAATGAAATTGAGTTCATATTTATACAGCGTGCTAGAGAAAGGTGCGGTCATATTTAAGGGTCGTTATATACACCTGACAGTGAGTGTTTATGTACAGGATCTTAGCAAAATATACAAATATTAAATTTTCATGCTAATTCTATCACTTGTTTATTATGATAAGATCGGTCACTTTCTTTCTTTAAAACCGACGTAAAGTAGCGGCTTGCTGCTGCGTTTCGTACGGTGAGTGAGATGTCCGGAAGCCCAAATCCCCTCCCCTTCCCTATCCCTAATTATGCCTTACCTTTAAGGTCGGCAACGCGCCCATGATTCTTCTGTTGGTGGGCGTCCATGGGCGGTGGAGATCACTTACCATCAGGTGACACACTCGCTCGTTTGCCGTCCTATGCTATAAAAAAAACAAAAAGGGTCCGCCTTCCTACTTAAACGCTTCCACTTCACTCGATCTTGAGCATCCTCTATAGTGGGACCAAAACGAAAAATGGTCCCTCCTCGGTACAAGGCCCTCGGGAGTACCGGATATTCACTGACTGATCCATCAAATGGTGTTAAAACTTGCCATAGTGACCCAGACGTCTTGTGTGGATCACTATGTCAGGTTTTAACACCATGTGTACGGTGGTCGCTATCCGGGCGGATATGAATATCATACCAACAGCTAAACCTACCCACCATAACTTATCTCACTTGAATAGAAATGTCATGGTAAATAAACAACTAATCATACTTAAATTTGACCACAACTTTTTGTAACACGCTGTATATGTAAATTCAAGAGACGCTGTAGAGCAGTGTTTTCCAACGTGGGGCTCACGCCCCACAGGAGGGCAATTTAATAGTTGAGGGGGGCAATTTAAAAATGGACTCGACACGACTTTAACCCTTTCGCTTTGGGTTATTTAGATGCAATGCTAGATATCGGTGACAAAAACAAAAACATGTTAAGGTATGGCCTTAAAAAGATTGGAAAACACTGCTGTAGACAGTTGTTACACAAAAAACAAGTTGAGCAGTTACCGAAGCAGTAACCCTCGCAGGCACGGGCGGTGGTGGCGGACGACTGGTCGGCGCCGGTTTCGCCCTCGAGGTGGACGGGGCGGAACCACGCGGCGGAGCCACCGGGGCGGTACATGTCGTGATGACGGGAGCGAAAGGGGCGGTCGGGGCGGAAGGGGCGGAGGGGGCGGACGGGGCGGAAGTGGCGGTAGGAGTGGTAATTGTAGTTTCGGTGGTGATAGTGTTGACGGCGGTATTGGCGGCTGGGGCGGAAGTCTCTGAAGGGGCGGAAAGTGGCGGATCCGCCTCCTTAGAGCTGGAGGCGCGCGCCGGCTCCGGACTGTAAACACAGTAAATTATGTAACGTTAGCTTGATATACCTTCTGCTTTAATTAACCACGTACAAAAAACAGGGATCTCTCTGTCAGAGTGTCTGTCTATGGTATCTTAGTGCCTAAATGAATGGATTGACACCACGCCGTCGCAGTTCACATTAGTATGTGGTACCTGTACCTGTACCTGTACCTGTCGGGTGGTGTGGATCACAACACCGTGTCGAGCGTGTCGAGCGAGCGGAGCAGCGCGGGGTCGCGCGCGCACCACACCGCCAGCTCCTCGGGGGACACCACGCCGTCGCAGTTCGTGTCGATCAGCTGAAACATCAGATACTCCTGACTCCTGACACATCAACCTACGAGCTTTGTCCTGACTTGGGGGTGTAATGTTATACAGGGTTATTTTTAAAACACTGACAACCTCGCAGGGCCATATAGCTGACCCCATAAGGAACAACTTTTGTTCTACGAGTTTGGACATAACTCAATACATAAGAAAAAAAATGATTTTATAAGTTTTTGTTATGTAGTGTTTTTGTTCGTACGTCTACGGTTCAGTCACAAACGAACGACGCGACGCTCGCGCCCGCTTTTGGAATTTGGAATCAGCGTGCAATAGTGAAATCAGCTGACGGCTGGGTGTAGGTATTATTGATCGATACGGCGTGGCCACGATTTAAGGGTCATTGAACTGACGCGCGCGCCCGCGTGTATTACGTAGTCTGCGATGCGCGCAGAGCGTAGGTAACATTCAAGACGGAAATTAAATTCATACTTTTTTTGTATGAGAATAAAATCTAACAAATTATGAAAAGTCGTAGAACAAAAGTAGTAGAAAATGACCATAGGAATCTAGTCCTGCGAGGTTGTCAGTGTTTTAAAAATAACCCTGTATATCTAAATTTATAAAACTCAAAGGTGACTGACTGACTGACATAGAGATCTATCAACGCACAGCCCAAACCACTGGAGGGATTGGACTGAAATTTAGATGTTATGACGTAGGCATCCGCTAAGAAAGGATTTTGATAAATTCTACCCCCAAGGGAATAAAATAGGGGATGAAAATTTGTATGAAAATTTGACAATTTTAAACATTCACGCGGGCGGAGCCGCGAGCAAAACCTAGTGTTATATAATTTAAATTGTTACGCAATAAGTTAATAAACTCACGCGTGTACGAATATTGCACCAGTTGTATTATAAAGTAGGCTATGCAATTTAGCACATTCTTATAATAATGTATAAATAAGTTTTCGGCAATTGAATAAATGACTCTCAACGAGCAAGACATGTTTTAATTCAAAACCTGGCTTCACTAATTACCGCAAGGGTATCAACTACCATACAGTTATTGCGGGTTTATTTTAATTGATCAATTAATAATAATTGACAGTCTCCGTGGCGCAGCGGGCGAGTAGCTGGCTGTAAAATGAGAAGAGGTTCGATTCCTTCTAGTTCCTGATACCTACGATACAGGTTAAATCTAATGCGGGGTCAGGACTATGTGTGACTGTTGGATGTAATTATCATTATTTATTACTAGCTATCCCGCGCGGTTTCATATAATTAAATGTTTAGCAGCACCATCTACCGGGTCTAATTGTGAATCTAAACCACCCCGGGACCACTCAAACACACACGAATAAATCATCGAAATCGGTCAAACCGTTTAGAAGTTTTTGCGAGACACGTAAACGGTTCAACACGCTTTTTTTACAATGAAACATTTTTCTCTTCAAATTTATAAAAAAATATTTTCTATATTTAGTAAAATTTTGTATAAAAGCGCGTTTTTTAGGTTTTTAAACTTTAATATTATATATTTAGACTAGCTTTTGCTCGCGGCTCCGCCCGCGTGAACAGCATTTTCGGGGATAAAAGTAGCCTGTAACCGTCTCCCATCTGTCTCTATAGATAAATTCTTCAAAATCGGTTCAGTGATTCAGCGGCGTGAAAGCGTAACAAACAAACTCACTTTCGCATTTACTTTCACCCCCTTTTTCATCCCTTATTAAATAAAATTTCCAAAATTTTTTTTTTTTTTTTTATTGCCTTGATAGGCAGACGAGCAAGCGGCCCGCCTGATGGTAAGCGGTCACCGCCGCTCATGGACATCGGCAATGCCAGGGGCACAGCCAAGCCGCTGCCTATCACTATTCCTGTAACACGTATTTATTTATTTTACGTCAATAACCGAAATACAAAATTTTGTTGTAACTTTCAAAATGACAGACTTTCATACATACTATCATCCCCTGTTTTGACCCCTTTGTGGTGGAATTTTCAAAAATCCTTTCTTAGTGAGTGCCTCCATAACAAAATGAATATACAGTCCTAATTTCATGCTTGTAGCCTTGATAGTTTGCGCTCGGCGATGATGAATCAGTCAGTCAGTCAGGACATGTTATTTTATAAGTATAGATTACAATTGTATTTAAATCCCTCTGCGCAATATATAATAAGGCGCTGACATGGAATATCCTGTCGACGTGGTCCTTGGCGGCGGCGCTGTGGACGGGCGGCGCGGCGGCGCGCCCCAGCAGCTCGTAGATGGCCTGCACCACCGCCAGCATCTCCGACCGGGAGATACGACCGTCGCCTGCAATAATAATAATAATAATAATAAATAACACCCAACAGTCACACACATAGTCCTAACCCCACAGTAAGATACGAGTCTTGTGTCGTGGGTATCAGGAACTACGAGAGACTTTCCCTCTCACAACACCCAGACCCCGGAACAAATATTAGTGGATCACACAAACATCGGTCTCGGTGCGGGGATCGAACCCGCGGCCTCTCGCTTCACAGCCGGCTACTCGCCCGCTGCGCCACGGAGGCTGTCAAACAACACCCCTTTCTCAAAACCGCATCCAAATCGATTTAGGCGCTGTGTTTTTTTTCTAGCATAGGCCGCTCTAAGCATGCACTAAGGCCTAACCCCTCTCATTCAGTAGAGGAGGGCCGTGCTCAGCAGTGGGACAAGTATAATACAGAACTAGTAAAAAAAAATAGGCCGGCAAACAAGCAACAAGGTCAACTGATGGTAAGTGATCTCCACCGCCCATGTACGCCCACCACCAGAAGAGTCATGGGCGCGTTGCCGACCTTTAAGGAAAGGCATAATTAGGGATTGGGAAGGGGAGGGAGATTTGGGCTTCCGGATATCTCACTCACCGTACGAAACGCAGCAGCAAGCCGCTACTTTACATCGGTTTTCTGTAAGACAGTGGTAACGACCCGGTCGAGCCAGCCCATTCATGCTGTATACAAAACTGACTACAGCGTGGCTCTACCACTCTAAGATCACACTTTAGGATTACTTTACAATTCTCGGGTTTTGTTAATACCTTATCATGTATATCATTACTTAACTCATTTAACAGCATTGGTAACAACAAAAAGCATTGGCATTGGTAAACATTAGCATTAGAATTACTCTATTAGTCCAACTTACCGTCCACATCGTAGAGTGTGAACACCCAGGACAACTTCTCCTGGATGGAGCCGCGCGCCACGCGAGACAGGATGTCCAGGAACTCCTGTAACATATATGCGTCATCACTGGAGGGTCGGTTGGGGCAGGTATAGGGGTACATCCTTGTATGCTGCTGCTGGTGGTAGGATATTCATATCCGCCCGGATAGCGACCACCGTACACATGTTAAAACCTGCCATAGTGATACACACGCCTTGTGTGGATCACGTTCTATGGTGAGCCAGTGTATATCCGGTTCTCACGAGGGGCTTGCGACATGACTTGATGGTTGATTGGTGGGAGTATACGGGTACATCCTTGTATTACTGTGCCTGCATCGGTCATCCGCCTGTCCTGTCGCAGGCCCCTCGATTTGCTTCTTATCAGTCCGAAGAGGGAAGAAGCGTTTATACAGGCCGGCATGACTCTGGTGACCATCGATAAACTCATTGTTTGTTGGTGGTCGCTGGTTTTTTGGATTGTACAATTCCAGACTCCGGGGTTGATACAGAGCATTTCGTGATAGAAAACTCAATATCATTTTTACCTGACCCGGGGATCGAACCCAAGACCTCACCATAGCAGTCGTACCGCGTACGCAACTGCGCCACCGAGGCAGTAGATCTTTGTATGTAGACAAAAGTTACGCGGGAACGCTCGGAGGTTTTTGAATCAAAAATGTAGAGTCCAACTTCCCGATTAAGATTTATTTGAGACTGAATTAATGTCTGAATTAATTAATATTCTTAACTTATTTAAAAGGCGTATTTAGTTAGGAATTTTGATCATAACAAGGCCACCTTCCAGAAAGTGGTCAGCACATTTATAGTCAACATGTTTTCATTTAGTTCCAAGAACCTTTAGTCAACACAAAATAACCTGCCAAATTCATTGGTCAGCGAAATATGATCATGTTTTCAACGGATTTAGTTACATAAAGTCCTTATGTTCGAAAAAAGCTTATTTGAATGGTCAGCAATTTTTTATCATGTTATGAACAGGTGCAGGGTGCATAACTATGTAGATCATCAGAGAATGAACTGCACATTTGATAACCGGTGTCCTAAAAGCTCGTAAAAGCATCTTACATATTTTTTCCCAAATATTTTATCACAATTTATTTATTTATTTTATTTTTAATTGATTGAATGACGAGACGAGCAAGGCGCTCGCCTGATGGTAAGCGCCACGCCTGCCCATAAACAGAAACAACACCACACAGAACTTGAATTACAAAGCACTGCATGGTACTGAACTGCGCTCGTCACCCCGAGACATGAGATGATAAGTCACATGCCCAGTAATTTCACTGGCTTCAATGTCCTTCAAACCGAAACACAACAGTTCTTACACACTATTGCTTGGTGGCAGAAATAGACAAAGTGGTAGTACCAACCCAGATGGCCTCTGGTATACGAGGGAGCTACCACCTTGTAGGCCAAACTCTCTACTCTTTATTTCTTAATCACATCTACTCTCATATAATTTTCTCAAAAAGCCCTTGAAATTGGTTTCCATCACAATGTAAACTCATCCATCTTTATGACAGATGTGCGAACGAGACAGATGTATGATGGTTTTCGAGTGTGAGAGAGACGGGTGTACTGGCGCCAAGCTTGTACAGCCAATGTTTGTATAACATATAATGGATTATATTGGATGGAACGCCGTCTGTGTGTAAAAAGGCTTAATATCCAATGATATTATACTAGTGTAATTAACTCTTTTCTAGGGTTGTTCCATCATAATTTCCTCATGACTGTCAGTCTGTCCGTATTCTATACATATAATAAAAATGTAACAGATCGCTGTCTGTATTGAGAAAAAAATATTATTACGGACCTTTATGAATGCAATAGCACCCCATACAATGAATAGTAGAATTTTTGTCTGTTTGTCTGTGCGTTTTTGCACGATTATCTCAGAAACGGCTTATCCGATTTAGATGTAGTTTTTACTTATATACTGTGGTAAGCTTCACTTAACATTTAGTGTTTGTTTCATGTCCATCGGTTCATAAATAAAAAATAAAAAAGTTATACCAATTTCAAGATATCGGTAATATAACGGTGCAGAACTTCACGCGGGCGGAGTCGGCGGCGGAGAGTTTGCTGGTATGAGGATACTTGTATCCGACCGGATAGCGACCACCGTACACTGGTGCTAAAACCTGCCATAGTGGCCCACCTCGTGTGGGTCGCGTTCCAGGGTCAGCCAGTGTATATTCGGTTCTCCCCAGGGGGCTTGCCCCCTGATCCTAACCCTTTTCCCATCCCTTTTTCCTTCCCCTCCCCCTTGGCCCTTTGGCATGCCGGCATGATCTTGCCGACCAACGATGGACACATTGTTTATCGTTGGTCGACACTATTCTTGGATTGCGCTACACTTACCATCAGGTGTAGCGTAGTCACTTTGCCGAGCCAGGATAAAAATAAAAAAAATGTCGAGAGCGAATGCTAGTGTTAGAAAATTTATTTATCAGAGCACGGCAAATTGACTCCACTACACCCGATGGTAAGCGCAGTGCAGTGCAAAAATACTAGCGACCACCGACAAACAATGAGTTTATCGGTGGTCACCAGAATCATGCCGGCCTTTATAAATGCTTCTTCACACTTCGAAAAGGAAAAAAGCAAATCGAGGGGCCTGCGACAGGATAGGCTTATGACCGATGTAGGCATAGGCATGTACCCCTATACCCGCCCCAACCAACCATCAAGCTATTCGCAAGCCCTGATCCAATCAAGTTGTGTGGGTCACTATGGTATTCTATGAGCGGCTACAGAGTTGTAGTGAAATTAAGAAAAAAATGTAGGCGTGTCTCTTTACACCACCACTAGCATTCGCTCGAGTATGATTCCGGCACACTTCCATACAACCAACATATATAGGTATGTATGAGTGATAGAGCCATAAGCTGTAGACAGTTTTGTGTACAGCATGAATGGGCCGGCTTACCACTGTCTTTTTTTTTATTTCATAGGCCGGCAAACGAGCAAGTGGGTCACCTGATGGTAAGTGATCTCCACGGCCCATGTACGTCCACCATCAAAAGAATCATGGGCGCGTTGCCGACCTTAAAGGAAAGGGATAATTAAGGATTGTGAAGGGGAGGGGATTTGGGCCTCCGGATATCTCACTCACCGTACGAAACGCAGCAGCAAGCCGCTACTTTACGTCGGTTTCCTGTGAGACAGTGGTAACCGGACGAGCCAGCCCATTAATGCTGTAGACAAAAATGTCTACAGCGTGGCTCTACCACTCAATGTCTTACAAATAACTAACGTTAAGTAGCGGCTTGCTGCTGCGTTTCGTACGATGAGTGAGATATCCGGATATTGCTGGATATAATTTGGGAATCCCTGCTCTAAGTTATTGTATGTTGACGAATGAATGAATCATTAACGGTTCAAATGAGTTTTGGCGGGAATTCTGACAGTGCAGTTCATCGCTTATTTTAATTTATTTCATAAACTAGTTTAGAGTTGTGTTTGTTGTTTAAAAGTGGTGTGGATTTGTTCAATAAACATTGACGGTGTTGAACAGTGTATGGAAACATTGAAATAAGTGAATTAAGAATGGAACTGAAAGGAGTTAACACCCAACTCCGGCAAGACCGAAATCGACCGCACCCGTGTTTCATCGTTCTTGTAAAAATAACTTGAGATTAAATTATACTTGACACTGGCAAAATGCATAATAATGCGAAGCCATAAATAAAAAAGAAGAGGATCGGTTCAAATGCAGTGCCCGTATATACTGACCTCGAAGTTGACCTTCCCACTCTGCTTGTGTTTGATCGTGTTGAACACGTAGTGGGCGTATTGCGTTGCATCTGTAATCACATCATCACGGTCATCACCAATGTCATCACCATCATGTTCACTATGATGTCGAAGGAACAAAAATCAGTCTAATTTAAAGTAGAGTATCAATATGACTGGTAGTGCCACACATATACACATGGTGTTAGACCTGCCATAGTGACCCATATCTTGTGTGAGTCGCGTTCCAGGATCAGCCAGTGTACATCCAGTTCTCCAGAGGGGATTGCCCCTTTTTCTATACTTTTCCCATACCTTTATCCTTCCTCCTCTTTGGGCCTGGTATAAGATACTGCAGGGGTCGCCAGTATTCCATTAGTAGGGACCCCTGTAGTTTTTATTTATTTATAATTATTTATTATATTTGGATTCAAAATCAAAATCAAGATCTTTATTCATCATGTAGGCTAAGAAAGCGCTTGACAGGCCAAGTACAGAACATTTGTCATTAATAAGACTAACTTAGAATTAAGGGAACTTTGGAATAACCGCCGCGCTGTAGGCTGGCAGGAAAAGGCACACCAACAAGCATGGGAGAAGGAGGGGATACTTAAATGTAGGATTAAATGTAGGATGAATGTAGGATTAAATACATCTAGGTAAAATAATTAACGTACAATTGGCGGCCTTATCGCTCAAGGCAATCTCTTCTAGGCAACCATGGGATGGAGATAAAAGAAAGAGCCAGAAAGAGTAGGGTAGAAAGGGTAGGATAGTTCATCCCAAGGGTTATAAAAGCCGCTTAAGCTACGCTATAAATACCATACCTCCAAGTGGGAAGAATTGGGAAAATATATTCTTGAAAGCTTCTTCATCCACCACGCCGGAGGGACACTCCTGAAAATAACGTAATCTAATATATAATATTCTCGTGTCGCGGTGTTTGTAGTTAAACTCCTCCGAAACGGCTAAACCGATTCTCGTGAAATTTTGTGTGCATATTGGGTATGTCTGAGAATCGGACAACATCTATTTTTCATCCCCTAAATGTTAAGGGTAGTCCACCCCTAAATTATTTTTATTTAATTTTAAGATAAATTTTAACTTTTTATTTTTTTATGATACAGCATTAAAAAATACATACAACTCTAAATTTTTACCTTTTTATCACCAACCCCTATTTTTTAATAGCCCTTTTAGTAATTTAATCATTTTTCATTTAGGCTACTTTTATCCCGGAAAAATCAGATCACGTGGGCGGAGCCGCGAGGGACAGCTAGTTTATATATATAAAGAAATGAATGTTTGTCTGTATGTCCTTTATAGAATCGTAAACTATGCATTTGATCATGTGACGATCTTTAGCAAAGTTGTTGTGCACGAGCCCAAGCAGGTTTTTGAGTTGGTACGACCAATTTTCGACAGATGGCGGCACTGTTAAGCTACTTTTATCCCGAAAAAAGATTACGCGGGCGGAGCCGCAAGGGACAGCTAGTAAATATTATAAATAATTCGATAATCAACATACATACATACATACATACACACTCATGCTCGCGTGATAGGACCCACTTAATGACATCCGTGGTGCTTTACATCTGGCTTCTCTAGTTGTAAATGTCCTTACACTTGAGGTTAATACCTCCTCAATACATTATTTTGTCTCCCGCTTTGCTATGGAGGGAAGTGGACAATTAATATTTCCAACTCCTCCCTAACCTTCTATCTGATTAATTTCGTTGCGGGACAAAGACATTTAGGCATTCCCAGAGACTCGGCTCGCTTCACTGCTCGGTGTCGACAATAATGCGTGCCACTGTTGATCCTGGTGCACAGGAGTTACAGTGGCGGGTGTGTGGGCGGGATAGTCTCTTATGCTTGTAATCCCTGAAAGCGTATATAGAGGTATAACTAGTACACCCACATTTCGTCGAGCGTATTTCCGTCCCATGATGTGATAGGAAGCCAGCATATGTATACCGGGCACAATTTCAGACTCCGGGCTGATCTAAGCATTTCGTGATAGAAAAACCCAATTTCACTTTTACCCGACCCGGGGATCGAACCCGAGAACTCAGCACAGCAGTGGTCCCGCGTATTTGTTACAACTACGCCACCGAGTCAGTCGAATTTATAAATCAATGATTAATTATATCAAAACACACGCCCCGTATTACATCACTGGATAGAATAACGCCAGATAATGCAGTTGAATCTCTGCTTACCCTTGGAAATACTGGCATGAGTCTATAAATTTTAGCAAAACCCACTGAAATAAATATTGCTATGCACTTTCTAGATATGACTTCCGCTACCCGTCGATAGATGGCGCTGGTTAAACAACTCCAGAAATGGAATATAGATGGCGTTGTATACCGTAGCAAAAATACATAATTTTAAACTTTTTACACATGACTATAAACCAAATTCGTCTCAGTGTCCTAGTGGCAAAGTAGCACTTTACATATTGTAGACTGTAGTTTTATTATAGCATGGGCCGGCAAACAAGCAACTCCGTCATCTGATAATGAGTGATCTCCACCGCCATGTACGCGTATAATACCAGAGCGCATTGCCGACCTTAAAAAAGGGATAATTAAAGGATTGAGTAGGGGAGGGGGATTTGGGCCTCCGGATATCTCACTCACCGTATGGAACGCAGCAAGTACTTTACGTCGGTTTTCTGTGAGACAATAATGGGTCGAGCCTTTCATGGAAGCCTATTCATGCTGTAGACCACTATTTCCCAACCTTTTTTAGGCCATGCCCCACCTTAACATTTTTTTGTTAAATTTGTCACCGATATCTAGCATTTCGTTTAAATAACCCAAAGCGAAATGGTTAAAGTCGTGTCGAGTCCATTTTTAAATTGCCCCCCTTAACTATCAAATTGCCCCCCTGTGAGGCGTGGGCTCCACGTTGTGAAACACTGCTATAGACTAAACTGTCAACAACGTGGCTTTACTTAAAAAACTGTAGTGAATAAACATTTTGAAATATTGCAACGAATAATGTATGAGCCGCGGAAAAATATTTCCTCGGGGAACATATCTTGTAATATACGAGCTGAATCTATAATCGCTATTGAATTTTACAACAGAAATATGTATCAACCTCTCGCCTGCATCCCCAAAGAGGTATGATGCAATGTAGTAGGTATGTGTAGGTATCACTAAAGCCTCATTTATCGCATAATTTATTGCAACACAGATTCGGGATAAAGTTTTTTTCGGATAGTAGAGCTACAGTTTTCTCTACAGCATAAATAGGCCGGCTCGACGGGGTTGTTGCCACTGTTTCACAGAAAACCGACATGATGAGGTAGCTTAATGTTGCGTTTAGGACATCATCATCAGCCACAGGACGTCCACTGCTGAACATAGGCCTACCCCAAAGATTCCCAGACCGACCTGTTGGAAGCGGCCTGCATCCAGCGACTTCCTGCGACCTTTATCAGGTCGTCTGTCCACCTTGTAGGCGGACGTCCAACGCTGCGCTTGCCAGTACGTGGCCTCCATTCCAGAACCTTTCTGCCCCATCGGCTATCAGTTTTGCGAGCTATGTGGCCTGCCCACTGCCACTTCAGTTTGCTTATCCGTAATTCTTGCTAATTGTTTCGTACGGTAAGTGATATTTCCGAAGGCCCAAATTCTCGGGAGAACCGGATATACGCTGCCTGATCCTGGAACGCGATCCACACAAGGTGTGGGTCACTATGGTAGGTTTTAACACCATGTGTACGGTGGTCGCTATCCGGGCGGATATTAATATCCTACCACCAACGTATAGTTGTTCATTATATTTATACTGAAGCACAGTCAGTACAATTTAGTTGTTGTAAATACAAACTTAAGCAGCGATAGCTCAGCGGGGAGTGATACGGACTGTCGAGACGAAAGTCGCAGGTTCGAAACCAGCCCCAAGAGCATACACCTCTGACTTTTCGAAGTTACGTGTATATTCATTGTTAATTATCGCTTGCTTTAATGGTGAAGGAAACCTCGCGAGGAAACCTGCATACCTGAGAACTCGATAAGATGTTTGGAAGGTATGTGAAGTCTGCCAACCCGCATTAGTCCAGCGTGGTGGACTAAGGCCTGACCCCTCTCATTCAGTAGAGGAATCCCGTGTACAGCAGTGGGACATGTATAATACAGGGCTAGTAAAAAAAATAATACAAACTTGGCTTTTCTAAATATTCTTTATTCATTTTGCAGGAATAAGTCTATCTTCTCTCGACTACGGCACTGCGGTACCGTTGAGTGTTATTGGGTAACGCATTAGGCTTTATGCGGAGCTTAGGGGTTGTTATTTTTGGTCCGCCCGGGTGTCGCCGGTTTTCGGGTGACATCCGACCTGGTTTTTTTTTACTAGCCCGGTATTATACATGTCCCACTGCTGTACACGGGCCTTCTCTACTGAATGAGAGGGATTAGGCCTTAGTCCACCACGCTGGCCTAATGCGGGTTGGCAGAATTCACATACCTTCGAAAAATCTTATCGAATTCTCAGGTATGCAGGTTTCCTCACGATGTTTCCTTCACCGTTAAAGCAAGCGATAATTAATAATTATACACGTAACTTAGAAAAGTCAGTGGTGTATGCTCTTGGGACTGGTCTCGAACCTGCGACTTTCGTCTCCACAGTCCATACCACTCCCCGCTGAGCTATCGCTGCTTTGAAATGTTTGCTTTTTAGAAATCAGTTAAGATATATTAAAAATATAATTATTGGTATGACATCCAAATCAAACCCGCCCCGGGTACCACCCGTGCTACCTACGCCTACAATTTTAGCGCTTGTTTCACAACGTCCGAGTAAACAATTGTTCCATGACTTTTATAAATCTTTTTTTAAACAAAATGAAACTAATTTATGTTTGGTTGAATGAGGAGACGAGGCGTCGCGTCCGTCGCTTTCCTGATGGTAAGCGCCACGCCTGTCCATAAACAGAAGCAACACCACACAGAACTTTGAATTACAAAGTACTGCATGGTACTGAACTGCGCTCGTCACCCCGAGACATAAGATGTTAAGCATCATAATGCCCAGTAATTTCACTGGCTTCAAGTGCTTACACACTGTTGCTGTACTGTTGCTTGGTGGCATACATAGATAAAGCGGTGGTACCAACCCAGACGGCCTCTCGCGTACGAGGGACCTACCACCTTGTAAGACACACAAAAATTGAGCGTCGAATTTAGAACCTCTTCATATTTTGTCGTTCAAAATGTTGGATCAGATGCTTACAGGTAGACCATGAAGTAAATCAAAACGAAAGCCACCACCCATCCATAGACTGACCGCGCCAAAGGTTGCATAACTCGCTTATCGTTTATCTGTGGCTGATGATGATGAATGCAATTGGCTATTCAAACAAATAAAAAGCCTTAAAAAGCCTTTGCTGGTGTATACTTGTATCCGACCGGATAGCGACCACCGTACACTGGTGCTAAAACCTGCCATAGTGACCCACCTTGTGTGGGTCGCGTTCCAGGGTCAGCCAGTGTATACCCGGTTCTCCCCAGGGGGCTTGTCCCCTGATCCTAACCCTTTTCCCATCCCTTTTCCTTCCCCTCCTCCTTGGCCCTTTGGCAGGCCGGCATGATCTTGCCGACCTACGATGGACATATTGTTTATCGTCGGTCGACACTATTGCGCTACACTTATCATCAGGTGTAGCGTAGTCACTTTGCCGAGCCCGGATAAAAAAAAAAACAAAACAAGCCCCTCACCTGTTTAAACCCGCGGTACATGAGTTTGATTTCATGTGTGGAGAAGCGTGTGGAGTGGGCCAGCGCTGCGAGAGGCTCGGGTCGGTGCCGAGCGAGGCCCGCGCTCAGACCAGTGCACGCACCCTCTTCGAATTCCTCCTCTGCAACAACAAATAACATATCATGTTAACTCATGATCAAAAGCTGGTCTTTTTTTTTTTTATTGCCTTAATAGGCAGACGAGCAAGCGGTCCCACCTGATGGTAAGCGGTCACCGCCGCTCATGGACATCGGCAATGCCAGGGGCACAGCCAAGCCGCTGCCTACCGTTGAAGGAATACTCTTTTTAAGCCTCGTTTAAAGAAGGACATGTCATAGCGCTCGGGAAACACCGAGGCAGGGAGTTCATTCCAGAGCTTACGGTCGTAGGATATTGATTTTTATCCTAGCACGGCTAAGTGACTGCACTACACATAATGGTAAGCGTAGTGCAGTCCAAAGACCAGCGACCACCTACAATGAGTTTATCAGTGCTCACCAGAGTCATGCCGGCCTGTATAAATACTTCTTCCCACTTCGGAAAGGGAAGAAGTAAATCGAGGGGCCTCCGACAGGACAGGCGGATGACCGATGCAGGCACAGTAATACAAGGATGTACCCCTATACCCAACCAACCATCAAGTTATTTTGTAAGCCCCTCGGATGAACCGGTTATACACTGGCTGATCCTGGAACCGTATTACCATATATTACCATATTTGCTGGTGGTAGGATATTCATATCCGCCCGGATAGCGACCACTGTACATATGGTGTTAAACCTACCATAATAATCCACACACCTTGTGTGGATCGCGTTTCAGGATCAGCCAGAGTATATTCGGTTCCCTCGAGGGGCTTGCGACATGACTTGATGATTGGTTGGAGCGGGTATAGGGTTACATCCTTGTATCCCTATGTCTCTATTGGTGATTCATTCTGGGATTACAGGCGTGAGTGCAAGTGTGGTTAAAAGTAATGTAATTTATGAGTGGTAGAGCCACGCTGTAGACAGTTTTGTTGCATGAATGGGCCGGCTCGACCGGGTCGTTACCACTGTCTCACAGAAAACCGACGTAAAGCGGCTTGCTGCTGCGTTTCGTACGGTGACTGAGATATCCATATGGCCAAATTCCCCTCCCCTTCCCAATCCCTAATTATCCCTTTTTATTGAATGACTTCTTATGTGAACGCGAATATTACACATTTAAATAAAACTAATTTTAACGGATTTTATCGCGGTTTTTATTAATTTCCTTCCTTCTAAAATCCTTTACTGTAAGCCGGCGACGCAGCCATGTTTCTTCTAGTATTATGGGCGTACATGGGCGGTGGAGATCACTTAACATTAGGCGACCCGCTTGCTCGTTTGCCTATGCAATAAAAAAAAATTGCAAAAATATAATACAATCCGCCCTTAGCACTCAAAATAATTAAAAGCGATGCAAATTTATTTAACGCGAGCTTTTCAATGTATTCTTCATACTCGTATATTTCAATAGAACTCGCTTGTAAACAAAATTCATGTTTTAAATATCCCTGCACGAGGTTGCGGGGCTTTTTTAACCGACTTCAAAAAAAGGAGGTTCTCAATTCGACTGTATTTTTTATTTTTGTTACTTCAGAACTTTTGACTGGGTGAACAGATTTTGATGATTCTTTTTTTATTTGAAAGTTGGTGCTTCCCGTATGGTCCAATTTGGTCCAGTTCTGACAATGGCATCCATGAGAAAACCATATACCATAAGTCCTAATTTTTTTTTTTCCTCGCTCGGCAAAGTGACTACGCCACACCTGATGGTAAGTGTAGCGCAATCCAAGAATAGTGTCGACCAACGATAAACAGTGTGTCTATCGTTGGTCGGCAGGATCATGCCGGCCTGCAAAGGGTCAGAGGGGAGGAGAAGCCCCCTGGGGAGAACCGGATATACACTGGCTGACCCTGGAACGCGACCCACACAAGGTGGGCCACTATGGCAGGTTTTAGCACCAGTGTACGGTGGTCGCTATCCGGTCGGATACAAGTATTCTCCCACCAGCAAATTAAAATTTGCATTAAGTATGTGCGCAACAAATGGACGAATAACTCAATGGCTCTACCACTCTTAAACCGTCAGTGACCTGCTCATTTCGTTATTCAAGCTCAAAAACACGCCTCTACTCATCACTTATACATCAAACTTCCCTGAGCTAGCATTTCTATTGAGGATTCGTAATAACGTAGCGGCGCAAACACGGATATTGGACAGAGATATTGCATTTCGTATTCAATAAGCTTTTGCTCGCGACATTGCCCGCGTGAATTATTTTTTTATTTGATATAATAAGAAGAGCTTGACGATCGCCTGATGATACACGCCTGCCCATAAACAGTGGCAACACCACACAGAATTTGAATTACAAAGCACTGCATAGCACTGAACTGCGCTCGTCACCCCGAGACATAAGATTTTAAGGCTCATAATGCGCAGTAATTTCACTGGCTTCAATGTTCTTCAAACCGAGACATAACAGTACTTACACACTGTTGCTTGGCGACGTCAATAGACGGCGCGGTGGTACCAACCCAGACGGTCTCTCGCATACGAGGGACCTACCACCTAGAAATTTTGCCAGAGTAAAAAGCTTATGTCCTAGATGATGGTGTGTGTATGTTAAACTATACCCAAATATGTTCAGGCGTTAATGCGTGATTGATCCACAACATATACAAGGTGGTAGGTCGTATGCGAGAGGCCGTCTGGGTTGGTACCACCGCGGCGTCTATTTCTGTTGTGTTTCTGTTTGAAGCCAGTGAAATTATTGGGCATTATGAGACTTATCATCTTATGTCTCGGGGGGGACGATCGCAGTTCAGTGTCATGCAGTGCTTTGTAATTCAAAGTTATGTGTGGTGTTGCTTCTGTTTATGGGCAGGTTACCATCTGGCAAGCGCCTTGCTCGTCTCGTCATTTAATCAAATAAAAAAAAGTAAATAATTCTTCAATTTAAAGAATCTATAATAAACTAGCTTTTGCTCGCGGCTCCGCCCGCGTGATATGCTTTGTCCGGGATAAAAAGTAGCCTATGTCTTATTCTGATGTATAAGCTATATTATTGTAAAGTTTCATTAAAATCCATTCAGTAGTTTTTACGTGAAAGAGTAACAAACATACATCCATCCATCCATACTTACAAACTTTCGTGTTTATAATATTAGTAGGATGATTCAATTAAAAAAATAAATAATTTGAATTCGCCGTACTCAGATAAAAAAATCAACCTAAGCCACGCTAAATAAGAAAGAAGCAACGCTTCACACCTGGCTTAACCAACGAATGTAACCGCAATCCCAAAGCCGGCACAATTAGTCACCCACATCCTGTCCTGCCACACTCCCTAATCCGGGCTCACGTAGGGCCCTCCCAAATAACACCAGAATATTCAACTTTTTTAGCTACGTATTATTTTTGGCGAGAGAAAAAACATAATGATTTTTTACGTTTACGCGAATGTTTTTTTTACTAGCCCTGTATTATACACTAGCTTTTGCTCGCGGCTCTACCCGCGTGATCTGCTTTTTCCGGGATAAAAAGTAGCCTATGTCTTATTCTGATGCATGTGTATAAGCTATATTATTGTAAATTTTCATTAAAATCCATTCAGTAGTTTTAACGTGAAAGAATAACAAACATACACCTATCCATCCATACTTACAAACTTTCGCGTTTATAATATTAGTAGGATGTTCTACTGCTGGGCTCCTCTACTGAATGAGGGATTAGGCCTTAGTCCACCACGCTGGCCTAATGCGGGTTGGCAGATTTCACCTTCGAAAAATCTTATCGAGTTCTCAGGCATGCAGGTTTCCTCACGATGTTGCCTTCACCGTTAAAGCAAGCGATAATTAACAATTAATATACACGTAACTTAGAAAAATCAGTGGTGTTTGCTCTTGGGGCTGGTTTCGAACCTGCGACTTTCGTCTCGACAGTCCGTACCACTCCCGCTGAGCTATCGCTGCTTACGCGAATATTACTCATTGAAATAAAACTAATTTAATTTTATTTCGCGGTTTTTTATTTTGGTCCCGACGCGACGTTTCGAAGGCTTTTCAGCCTTCGTGGTCACGGGGTGGTCTACCAAATCAAAATTAAAATAAAAAGCCGCGATAAAATCCGTTTAAAATAGTTTTATTTCAATGAGAGAAAAAAC
This sequence comes from Amorpha juglandis, assembly GCA_949126905.1. Classification (NCBI taxonomy): domain Eukaryota; kingdom Metazoa; phylum Arthropoda; class Insecta; order Lepidoptera; family Sphingidae; genus Amorpha; species Amorpha juglandis. The sequence goes on from OX421392.1 coordinate 110,641, forward strand.
TGTAAACGAACAATGCTTTTATGGCAAAAATCGGCAAACGAGCAAGTGGGTCACCTGATGGTAAGTGATCTCTACCAATGTTTTTATGGCAAAAATCGGCAAACGAGCAAGTGGGTCACCTGATGGTAAGTGACCCATGTACACACACAATACTAGAAGAATCATAGACGCGTTGCCGACCTTAGAGGGAAGGGATAATTAATGGATTGGAAAAGGGGAAAGAGGATATCCGGAGGCCCAAATCCCCCTTCTCATCCCAATCCCTTTCCTATAAGGTTTAACGCGCTCAAGATTATTCTGGTATTATGGACGTACGTAGGCGGTAAAGATCACTTACCATCAGGCGACCCACTTGCTCGTTTGAAGGCCTATGTTAAAAAAGCCTTTACTGCTGAAAGAGTTACGATGCCCCAAACTGATAAACACGCAGACAGACTAAAGCAGTGTTTCCCAACGTAGAGCCCACGCCCCACAGGAGGGCAATTTGATAGTTAAGGGGGGGCAATTTAAAAATGGACTCGACACGACTTTAACCCTTTCGCTTTGGGTTATTTAAATGCAATGCTAGATATTGGTGACAATTTTAACAAAAAAATGTTAAAGTGGGGTAAACACTGGACTAAAGGGTCAAATATAAAACACCTCTATTTTTTTAAGTCGGTGAAAACACATAAAAGCGGTGTAGTATTTTATTTGAGGTTAAAGTGCTGCTAAAAAGATGTTCAGAGAACTCGTGTCTGAGCGTACTGAAGGAACACACATGGCCAGGGAGGGACTTGCCCCAGTTTGCTCAACTGTATAATAAGATTAACAAAGTTTTGAGATATTTATGGTAAATTATATTTCGAATAATTAAGAATCGAAATAAAATGTCGTTTAAACACATTTCTATTATTCGGTATTATTTGTAGTTTAGCAACTTATAGCAAGTGGGACATTGGTGTATAGCGATTTCCTAGTTTTCTGAGAAGTCACTGTACACTAGTGTTCTACTGAAGTGATGCATTTATTTTCACATACACACACACACACATACATACACACACTCACACACACACACACACACACACACACACACACACACACACACACACACACACACACACATATTCCATACATTAATGTAGATATATATAATATTAGACGCACTGAATGAGTGTCGGGTGCAAAATATATGTATACTTTAATTTTTAGTATGTCGAAAGCAGTTTTTGACCTTCCATAATTTTAATTTAAGCATTATGTACATTATTGTTTAAGGCTGTTGCTATCCCTAATAAATAAATAAATAAATGAATGTAGATAAAATATAAATACATGGATAATCTAACTTACATATGAAGAGACAGAAACACTTCTGACGCAAATGATAAAAGGTAAATTGATTCCATGCAGCCACACACACACATATGCGCTCACATACACTCACAAAAACACACACACACATACTCGCACACAAACAAACACACACACGCACTTTTCATTTATCAAGCAATTTACTTATTTTTTTTTATTTTCTTAGATTTATATCACGTGGACGATCTTTGGGGTCACAGTATCACAGTCTGGCTCCATCCCTGCGCGAGTGTCATCCCCGAGGGCTCTCATCACGCGTCCTCGGAGATGACTGCACACTTGTCACTACACGACTCACTTTCTTACTAAAATACCACGCTTTCCACTTTAATTGAAGCTTTGACTTTAAATTATAAAAGATTACTATCTTTACCGCTAGCATTTTTTTAACATAGGCCGGCCAACGAGCAAGATGACCCTCTTGCTCGTATTGCCCTGATGGTAAGTAGTCTCCACCACCTTTATGAGTGGTAGAGCCGCGCTGTACACAGTTTTGTCTACAATTTTTTTAACGATTAAACTTCAATTCATCTTTAAGGTGGTAAGCCGTCTGGGTTGGTACCACCGCGCCGTCTATTTTTGCCGCCAAGCATCAATGTGTAAGCACTGTTGTGTTAGTTTGACAAACATTGAAGCCAGTGAAATTACTGGGCGTTGTGAGGCTTAACATCTTATTTCTCGGGGTGACGAGCGCATTTCAGTGTCATGTAGTTCTTTGTAATTTAAAGTTCTATGTGGTGTTGCTTCTGTTTAAGGGCAAGCGTGGCGCTTATCATCAGGCGAGCGCCTTGCTCGTCTCGTCATTAAATCAAATAAAAAAAAATGGATAAATCATATTCTTTTTCTAAATATATTTATTATGAATTTATAACGGGCAAAAAACAACTTTAAAACGCTCTGCCTAAAAGTTCTCGAATTGGCTTTAGTATGTTGCCTTTCCAATGACGATATGTCTTAGAAATAGACAGAAATACATCAATATTTATAACTTGTAGCTGGCAACATTAAACAGTATAAACTAAACTAGTTATAACTCATGTCTAGCACCAACCGCTACGCCACAAAGCTACGTCACTTCGTAGCCGCGCTACGAGCTACGCCGCTACAAGTTACTGTAGTTATATTAGTTTGGATCAAAACTGACAGCTTTGTAGAACTTATTAAGCTCTGAGAGACGTATTAACTATTTAGTGATACATACATACATTAACTACTTGATAATATATATATGCATTATGCATATATACGCAGTGAAGCCTGTAATCCCTGAAGAGGTAGGTAGAAGTGTAACCAGTACACATATATTTCGCCGAGCGTATCTCCGTCCCATGATGTGATAGTGGGCGAGCCTATCGCGATACCTTTTTTTATTTATTTATTTCATTTAACTGAAAGCTCAATTTAGCAATTAATGATAAAGTTATTTGAACTTCAAAGTTCTGTACAGATGTTCGTCGCTAAATTCAAGTGGGAGATAAAAAAAACTTAATAACCGACTTCAACAAAATAGTACTCTGTCTTCTTTCCTACACCTGCCCTTATCCCACTCGCAGCGGGGTTGGAGCAACATGCTTTTTTCAGCCGGCTACTCACCCACTGCACCACAAAGGATGTTTAAATAATAACTGAAAAGTCAAAAAAATCTATAGATCTCTTTGGAGTGCCTATGTCGCTCGTCAAGTAAAATAGCAAGTAAAATCCAACTCAATAACATAATCGTGACGACTGAGCTGTTGTCCGTTGAGGAATTTCATTTTTTTACTCCGTACTCTATCATCAGATCTTAACCAAATTTATATGGAACCACATCACAGCTAAACTTTATCGAATGAATTTTATTCCAACAAAATCAGCCCACAATTGGTGGAGAAATCGGAGTACATACAAAAGTTAAATAAAATGAAATGACAGCTTGCGTGGCGCAGCGGGCGAGTAGCCGGCTGTGAAGCGAGAAGCTGTGGGTTCGATCCCCGCACTGAGACAACTGTTTGTGTGATCCACAAATATTTGTTTCGGGGTCTGGGTGTTATGAGACCGAAAGTCCCTCGTAGTTCCTGATACCCACGACACAAGACTCGTATCTTACTGTGGGGTCAGGACTATGTATGTGACGGTTGGGTGTATTTATTATTATTCCAACAAAATCAGTCCATAATTGGCCAAGAAATCAATGTACATAAAAAAAGTCAAATAAAAATATACGCACCAACGCACCAAATGTTTCTGGACTATTCCATAGTAAAAATATGGAGAAATAATAATAATAAATAGATTTAGTGTAATTGCCGAGTGTATTTTGAAGATGCTATGTATGTATGTATACATTAGTTGATACTGATTTCTATATATAAGTTTCTTTTACTTTTGTACTGACGTGTCATAAGCGCTATTTCAATTGCCTACATGATTAATAATCGATTTGATTTGATTTTGATTTTTGCACCGAATTGAAAACCTCCTCCTTTTGCCGTCGGATAACAAAGAGACCGCGGCATTAACTTAGATTTTACAAACGGTCCGATATCGCTTCTAGATGAGTGGAGCTCACCCCGACACCCCCTTACCTCCGCGCCCGCGCACCTCCCCACCGCACCCTGTAACTATCGCTCATCTATACCAATAGTAGACATTTCAGGTCATTTGTACATGCATTCGGTTCTGCAAGCTATGTGGCCTGCCCACTGCCACTTCAGCTTGCTAATCCGCTGGGCTATAAATATATAACCGATGGGGCAGAAAGGTTCTGGAATGGAGGCCTATGTTCAGCAGTGGACGTCCTGTGGCTGATGCTGATGATGATGATGATGATGATGTACATGCATTTGTAAATAGTAGTGATGGGTGAATTAACAAGTTACAACAACAACAAAAAAAAAGCAGCGATAGCTCAGCGGTATGGACTATCGAGACGAAAGTCGCAGGTTCGAAACCAGCCCCAAGAGCATACACCACTGACTTTTCTAAGTTGCGTTTTATTGATAACCTCCAATTATGTCACCAAAAGAACAAAAAATGTGTTATTTGAACCAACTAGAAAAGAAAAACACTGTCTTTGGAGCGTAAACTGAATATTATAAAAGACTTTGTAGGAAAAAAAAATGTGATATTGGCAAAAAAATTGACCTGAAAATATGGAAGCTGTGAAAGACTCTCAATTGTTGAATTCAAGCATCATTCGTTCGTCTAAATTATTGTTTTCTATAGACTCTGGTCCCGATTAAACATACTTTACATGTATTTACATGTAAACTTGTACCCCGACTTACGCGAATTCCCACCTATCGCGTAAGTCCGGGGTATTACTGTATATTAATTGTTAATTATCGCTCGCTTTAACGGTGAAGGCAACACCGTGAGGAAACCTGCATACCTGAGAACTCGATAAGATTTTTCAAAGTTATGTGAAGTTTGCCAACCCGCATTAGGCCAGCGTGGTGGACTAAGGCCTAACCCCTCTCATTCAGTAGAGGAGGCCCGTGCCTAGCAGTGGGACTTATATAATACAGGGCTAGTATTATTATTATTCCTTTTTACATAAGGCTCACGCCTTTGTCTTCGAATGGACAGGCAAAACTACAACTAGTTTTGCGTCCCATGATGTGATAAGGAACGAACCCATTGCCATACCGGCTACATATTTCTATACCGGGTAACCCATGTATAATTTTACGAATCAAAACAAACACAAACTATGATTGCTCGACCCGGGATTCAAACCTCACTATTTCCTAACTCAAATACTCTGCAACTAGACGACAGCAAGGCGACCTCTTAATACGTCTGTATTAACCGACAAAAAATAGAGGAGGTTTTTAATTCGACATATTCACATACGCACTCAAGCCTGTAAATATAGAATCATATTTTTTCCTAGTACAATTTTTATGAATTTTTCATCGTTAAAAACAACTTTAAAACGCTCTACCGTAAAGTACACGTATTGGCGCTTTAGTCTTTTTGCTTTTACACTGATAAAATTATCGAAATAAATTGATTATAATCCCATATGAATCTGTAGCCGACATTTGTCAAGTGTCTACGTGCTACGTGCCTGCATTGTAACGCTACGAACGCTACGGCGCGCCCGTAGTTCGTAGCCTTTATTGCTACGTGAGCTACGCGGCATTTATTACTTATTGTATGGCGGTAAAGGAACTCATATCCTACATATTTAACCGACCTTCAAAAAAGGAGGTTCTCAATTCGGCGAGTATTTTCCTGTTTAAGTAATTTTTATTTCTCTGCCAATTGTGCCATGCGCGCCAATTTTTCTTTTTATGGCGTAGGCCGGCAAACTAGCAAGTGGGTCTCCCAATGGTAAGTGATCTCCACCGCCCATGTACGCCCACCACCATAAGAATCATGGGCGCGTTGCTGACCTTAAAGGAAAGGGATAATTAAGGATTGGGAAGGGGAGGGGATCTGGGCTTCCGGATATCTCACTCACCGTACGAAACGCAGCAGTAAGCCGCTACTTTACATCGGTTTTCTGTGAGACAGTAGTAACGACCCGGTCGAGCCAGCCCATTCATGCTGTAGACAAAACTGTCTACAGCGTGGCTCTACCACTCAAATTTCTCGGGCAACGCCATGATTCTTCAGGTATTGTAGACGTACATGGGCGGTGGAGATCACTTACCATCAGGTGACCCATCTGCTCGTTAATTGGCCTATACTATAAAAAATACCTGTATCGGCCTATATTATATAAAGCTACCAATATAAAAAGAAGCTTAAAAATTTTAAAGCTTACAATTATCATGTCAAACGAACAGTGTAACCTTTAACGAACTTTTTACGTTAATAAATCCTCGCATCGTCATTGTTTTACAACAGCTTTAACGAGCTTGAAGGTCTGTTCACATAGCACGACGCGACTTTACAAAAATATATAGAACGAGCTCGAGCAGGTGTGTTCATACCACGACATCAATAAGGATGATTTTTTAATCCGAGCATGACAAAGTGACTGCACTACACCTGATGGTAAGCGTAGAGCAGTCCAAAAACCAGCAACCACCAACAAACATTGAGTTTATCGGTGGTCCCCAGAGTCATGCTTGCTTCTTTCCTCTTCGGAGAAGGAAGAAAATAAATAAATACACTCTACAATCACATACATAGTCCTGACCCCTCATTAAGATACGAGTCTTGTGTCTTGGGTATCACGAACTACGAGAGACTTTCGGTCTCACAACACCCAGACCCTGAAACAAATATTTGTGGATAGCAGAAACATTGGTCTTGGTGCGGGGATCGAATCCGCGGCCTCTCGTTTCACAGCCGGCTACTCGCCCGACAAGCCACGGAGGCTGTCAGCAGTCAGAGAAACTATTTCATTTCACATTACGTGTGGTGTAAATCGATCTTCCATCGGTCAACCCGACCCTTCATAACAGGAAAGGCTATGTCATAAATATCCGCAATTCCATCTCAGGGAAATTGGCTTTTCGATCACACAACATCACAATCTCATGAAAATCAGTCTGGTGTTTGAAAGAATATAATGTATTGCCAATACCAAAAGATGCAATATAGTAAAGGTGAGAGGATATTCGTATCTAACCGGATAGCGACCACCGTACACTGGTGTTAAAACCTGCCATAGTGACCCACCTTGTGTGGGTCGCGTTCCAGGGTCAGCCAGTGTATATCCGGTTCTCCCTAGGGGGCTTGCGACATGACTTGATGCTTGATACGAGGGGGTATAGGGGTACATCCTCGTATCACTGTACCTGCATAGGTCAACCGCCTGTTCTCTCCGAAGAGGGAAGAAGCATTTATTCAGCCGGCATGAGTGGTGACCACCGATAAACTCATTATTTATCGGAGGTCGCTGGTTTTTTGGACTGCACTACGCTTACCATCAGGTGTAGTGCAGTCACTTTGCCGTGCTCGGATAAAAAAAAGCCTATGTACCTTGTTATGTGTGCACAGTTTTCAGCCTATGCCACTGCTCTATAGGTGCCACGTTCATAATTTTAATTTTAACCCTTAGTTTGTAATTAACTGTTAGGCTCTTCATGTTAGTTCAGGCAACACGTTACAACCGTCAGTAAACCCTGTATACCGTAACATTTCGGGCAATTTTGAACCTCGGGACCGATAAAAAGGACATAACTCCAAAATGTATGGTGTTAACTATGTTTTAGTGATGCTGTTAAACACAATGAGGTTAATCCTACTAATATTATAAACGCGAAAGTCTGTAAGTATGGATGGATGGATGAATGTTTGTTAGTCTTTTACGTAAAAACTACTGGATGGATTTTAATGAAACTTTACAATAATATAGCTTATACATCAGATTAAGACATAGACTACTTTTTATCCCGGTAAAAGCTTACCACGCGGGCGTAGCCGCGAGCAAAAGCTAGTGAACTATAGAGATAAAATGGTAATTCAGTTGACAGCCTCCGTGGCATAGTGAGCGAGTAGCCGGTTGCGAAGCGAGAGGCCGTGGGTTTGAATTCCGCACTGAGATACATTTTTGTGTGATCCACGAATATTTGTTTCGGGTTTGGGTTTGGTTTGGTCGTACGAAACGCAGCAACAAGTCACTTCTTTACGTCGGTTTTCAGTGAGGCAGTGGTAACGACCCAGTCGAGCATTCATGCTGTAGACAAAACTATATAGCGTGCCTCACCACGTACAATGTAAATTACGTCACGGGTAAATGTGGCTCAAATATAAATGTCCATAACCGACTCATTATAAGATAATTAACCCTTCACAGTTAATGCCGGCTTGTCGAGGTCCCCACGACCCATATCACTTAACCCTACGGCACTGTAGTGCGTTAACACGATTATTTTAAACTATTACTATTAATTCTGGAATGTAGGCCACGTACTGGCAAGCGCAGCGTTGGACGTCCGCCTACAAGGTGGACAGACGACCTGATAAAGGTCGCAAGAAGTCGCTGGATGCAGGCCGCTTCCAACAGGTCGGGCTGGAAATCTTTGGGCGGAGGCCTATGTTCAGCAGTGGACGTCTTGTGGCCGATGATGATGATGATGATGATGATTACTATTGATTTACAAAACTATGTGGAGTAGTAATCATTATTAACCGACACAAGTTGAAGCGTTTTATTTGTTCTTATAGCACAGGCCGGCAAACGTGGAAGTGGGTCACCTGATGGTAAGTGACCTCTAACGTCCATGTATGCTCATAATACCAGAAGAATCATGGGCGTGTTACCGGATACAAAGGAAAGGTATAATTTAGGGATTGGGAAGGGGAGGGGGATTTTGGCCTCAGGATATCTCACTCACGTGTACGAAACGCGATTAAAAGTCAATTTTTTTATTTAACTGAATGACGAGACGAGCAAGGCGCTCACCTGATGCTTACCAACAGGCGCCTCGCCACGCCTGCCCATAAACAGAAGCAACACCACACGGAATTTTGAATTACAAACATTGCATGGCACTTTACTGCGCTCGAACTCGAGACATAAGATGTTAAGTCACATAATTCCCAGTAATTTCACTGGCTTCAATGTCAAACCAAAACACAACAGTACATACACATTGTTGTTTAGCGGCAGAAATAGACGGCGCGGTGGTACCAACCCAGACGGCCTCTCGCATACGAGGGGCCTACCACCTAACACCTTACTTTCTGATATCTACCCATTTCATTAGTAAGCAATTGTTATTAAATGCTGGCTAGAACAGACTTACAGCGGGGCGATCTCGTGGCGCGTCCGGCCGGAAGCCCTGCGCTACCGGAAGCACCAGATTGCCCGGCTGCGACTCTAACAGAGCTTTTAAAGCTCTTTTATAACAACAGCTTTTTGTGTAATGTCTCTCTTCACAAGAACTGTAAGCCCGTATTCATAAACAACACTTTTTTTTGTAGCATAGGCAGGCAAACGAGCAAGTGGGTCACCTGATGGTAAGTGTTCTCCACCACCCATGTACGCCCACCACCAGAAGAATCATGGGCGCGTTGGCGACCTTAAAGGAAAGGGATGATTAGGGATTGGGACGGGGAGGGGATTTGGGCTTCCGGATATCTCACTCACCGTACGAAACGCATCAGCAAGCCGCTTTACGTTGGTTTTCTGTGAGACAGTGGAATGACCCGGTTGAGCTAGCCCGTTCATACTGTAGTTTTGTCTACAGCGTGACTCTACCACTCAAAAACCACTTAAATAAGCTCTTTGCCAAGTGTCGAATTCTGTGTACATGATGGGTTTGTTTTAATTATTTTTTGCTCCTAGTAAGATATTCATATCCGCCCGGATAGCGACCACCGTATACATGGTGTTAAAACATGCCATAGTGACCCACACGCCTTGTGTGGATCGCGTTCCAGGGTCAGCCAGTGTATATCCGGTTCTCCCGAGCGGCTTGCGATATGACTTGATGGTTTTTTTGAGTGGGTATAGCGGTACATCCTTGTATCACTGTGCCTACATCGATCATCCGCCTGTCCTGTCGCAGGCCTGGATTTGCTTCTTTCCCTTTAGGAGTGTGAAGAAGCACTTATAAAGGACGGCATGATTTTGATGTCATTAAACTCATTGTTTGTCGGTGGTCGCTGGTTTTTTGGACTACACACAGGTGTAGTGCAGTCACTATGCGGTGCTCAGATAAAATAAAAACAACGGGTTGCACTCCGGGAGTGCCGGCAGAAGTGAAAACTTGAACATTAACGTTGTGCATTTTTGAATATTTTGGAATGGTTAGGGAATAATTTCGCACGAATTGCTTTATTTATCAGTATAAAAGTACTATCATTTATGTGGTTAAATACAATATTCATTTATTGCGCTATCGTACATAAAAATGACAACTTATATTACACTAGCTTTTGCTCGCGGCTCCGCCCGCGTGATCAAACAAACAAACAAACAATCAAACTCTACAGCTTTATAATATTAGTATAGATTTGGGTAGCTTAGCAACGGAAGCCTTCAAATAATATTATTTAGGTAGCTTAGCAACGGAAGCCTTCAAATATGAATAATTTTCCCCGTATTTGCAACATTTTTCACTGATGCTTCGCTTCTAATGGTCGCAGCGTAATGTTATATAGCCTAAAGCCTTCCTCGATAAATGGACTATCCAACACAAAAATATTTTTTCAATTCGAACCAGTAGTACCTGAGATTAGCGCGTTCAAACAAACAAACAAACAAACAATCAAACAATCAAACTCTACAGCTTTATAATATTAGTATAGATAAAAAAATTTACACTCCGTCTTACGAATTTTCGATCAGGTCACGTGTCCTGACGCGAGTTTAACATTTTATACCCATCCCAAGAAAAGTGCTCAACGCCGCTAAAGAAGGTTTTACTTCAAAAAAAGAGAATATATTTAATACGAATTTAATACGAGACATTTTTTATACAAATTTTACTTTATACTTTACAATTGACATTTGTTTCATAGAGAATAAATGACATCGCTCTCGGATGCTCACGAGGGCAACACAATGTCTACTCGTTCCGGACTAAGAGCGCAAATTACTGACGGGCCGGACTAACCTTTAAATATTTAATATTAATATTATGTATTATTTTAATATTAATAGTTTGAGTGGTAGAGCCACGCTGTAGACAGTTTTGTCTACAGCATGATTGGGCCGGCTCAACCGGGTCATTACCACTGTCTCACAGAAAACCGACGTAAAGTAGCGGCTTGCTGCTGCGTTTCGTACGGTGAGTGAGATATCCGGAGGCCTAAATACCCCTCCCCTTCCCAATCCCTAGTTATCCCTTTCCCTTAAGGTCGGCAACGCGCCTAAAATTCTTCTGGTATTGTAGGCATACATGGGCGGTGGAGATCACTTACCATCCACCCACTTGCTCGTTTGCCGATCTATATTATAAAAAAAAAAAAAAAGTTTTTTTTTAAACACCCAACAGTCACACACATAGTCCTGACCCCACAGTAAGATACGAGTCTTGTGTCATGGGTATCAGGAACTACGGGAGACCTTCGGTCTCACAACACCCAGACCCCGTTACCTTAACTGTAAGTGGGTTTGAAAAATCTACAAAATCCCTAGGTAGGTCCCTCGTATGCGAGAGGCCGTCTGGGTTGGTGCCACCGCGCCGTCTATTGACGTCGCCAAGCAACAGTGTGTAAGCACTGTTGTGTGTCGGTTTGAAGGACACTGAATCCAGTGAAATTACTGGGCATTATCACACACTTATGTCTCGGGGTGACACTTAACATCTTATGTCTCGGGGTGGCGAGCGCAGTTCAGTGCCATACAATGCTTTATAATTCGAAGTTCTGTGTGGTGTTGCTTCTGTTTATGGGCAGGCGTGGCGCCAATGCCTTTTTTACCTGTGGCAGTCTCGGAAGGTAACATGTTATTGTAATAAAAATATATTTTTAAAAGAAAAAAATGAAAAAGAAAAAATATTTACAATTGATGGCGAAAAAAATAAGCCCGGAGTTTCTTTCTGCCTTTCTTCTTCGGGTCGTCATCAGTAGGCAGCTAGAGAGAGGTTGGTAGGTTAGCTAGGCTAGGGATATTCCTGCCAGTAAGGTCCACGACACAATATCTCCTTACCATTAAAACCCTTACCCTACTCCTTCCTGCCCTTGACCTGATTTCCATATCCTCCTAGTCCGTGAATCCCTACATTTAAGAATCCTCTCCCTCTTCCCATCCCATGTTGGTGTGCCTTTTCCTGCCAGCCTATAGCGGGGTGGTTATTCCAAAGTTCCCTTAATTTTTAAGTTAGTCTTTCTAATGATAAATGTTCGGTACTTGACCTGTCATAAGCGCTTTCTTAGCCTACATGATAAATAAAGATTTTGATTTTGATCTTTTGAACAACAAAGTTGCAGGTTTATCACAAACAATAAAATCTTTTTCTCATTCATAATTTCTATGGGGGGTCTAGCCCCCATGACCGTCAGTCCGTCCACATGGTCGTGTAGTCGCTGTCCTTTCGACGCCTGAGGCATTATATACCTATGTCTCATCTAACCTACTTTACTACTTGTACCAGTGTAGTGTGTAGCATTCACAATATTCTAGTTTTAACCGACTCCAAAAAAAGCAGGAGATTCTAATTTGTGAAAATTCATTAGCATCGTTGTGATTTGAAAATTCGATGAAACGAAAAAGCGACTGTAAAACGAGACAAACATATTCATGGGATTTAGTCTGAGAGAGAATGAGATAGATACTATCACGTGTTTGCGCCTGTGTAGAACGAAGCCTTCGGGAAATGTGTCATACAACAACAACGTGATGTAACATTCACGTGTTTTATTTTTTTTGCATTTGCGTATTAAAATTCGTTGGTTAATTAATTTATGTTAATTATTTAACACATCTATCTGTGTTAAATTGACCAATATACAGGGTTATTTTTAAAACACTGACAACCTCGCAGGACTAGATTCCTAAGGTCATTTGCTACTACTTTTGTTCTACGACTTTTCATAATTTGTTAGATTTTATTCTCATACAAAAATAATTATGAATTTAATTTCCGTCTTGAATTTTACCTACGCGCAGATTACGTAATACACGCTGGCGCGCGAGTCAGTTCAATGACCGGCCGCGCCGTCTCGATCGATAATACCTACACGTAGACGTACGAACAAAATAACTACGTAACAAAAACTTGTAAAATCATTTTTTTTCTTATGTATTGAGTTATGTCCAAACTCGTAGAACAAAAGTTGTTCCTTATGGGGTCAGCTATATGGCCCTGCGAGGTTGTCAGTGTTTTAAAAATAACCCTGTATACATTTTTATTTATTTATATAAATTTATTCTGAACTTTCACTTCTGCCGTGTGTGAATTGCACACACACACTGGTTTTTGCATGTACATCGATTTCTGCCAATTATATAGACTGATGAATTACGAAGTAAAAAATAATAGTTTAAAAAAAACTAAAAAACACGCTTTTATAAAAAGTCTAACTAAAAATAAGAAAATAAATTTGAAGAAAACAATGTATTTTATTGTAAAATAAGCGTGGGGTGCTTTTTAAGATACCTGTCATTATATCTGTCAATACAATATTTATAACTATAGGCACCATGCACCCCACGCTTTTTTTACAATAAAATACATTGTTTTCTTCAAATTTATTTTCTAATTTTTAGTTAGACTTTTTATAAAAGCGTGTTTTTTAGTTTTTTTTAAACTATTATTTATTTTCCATTTTTTAGTTAAAATAAAAATATATTGTAGCAGAGAGTATAATTTTAATTTTAAACCCGAATATCAAAAAAGCGCCATCTATTGACGCTCTTAGATACTACGATATTCCCTATAATTAACGAAGATCCAGCGAGTACAATTTTAATTCCTAACCCGAATATCAATAATTTGTTAAATTAAATTATTATTACTATTATTTTATTATTATTAGATAATTAATTTTCATTTTTTTTTCATCAAATTTGTGTATTGTCATCGGTCCTCGATAAATCTACAAAGTTTGAACGAAATCTGGCCGTTTAAAGTGGGTCAAAATCGCGCCTAAAGGAGTCGGTTACAAACAAACAAACATACATGTGAAGTTAATAAAAAGCGTGTAAAAAATGAACTCCTCAACGGATTCCTCCAAGTTGTCTGTCAGTCTGTCTGTCAGTTTTATTTCAATGAGATCTTATGTCTCGGGGTGACGAGCGCAGTTCAGTGTCATGTGCTTTACAACTCAAAGTTCTATTAGTGTTGCTTCTGTTAATGGGCAGGCGTGATACTTACCGTCAGGCGAGCGCCTTGCTCGTCTTGTCATTCAATCAAATAAAAAAAAAGTTTTGTTAAATCTTGTTTTGTTTCCTTAACGTACCACCAATAAGTGTTTTTATATTTCTTTCTTTCTAAACAACAATCTTCTATTCGAAGTTGGTTAAAATAAAGAGAAAAAACAAATCCAGATAACCGACCTGTGCCTAGGTTATTTATAGGAGGCGCGGCGACCGAGGCCGTCGGTTTTGGCGCTAACAAGCAAAGAATATCTACTAAATGAAATGAATACCGAAGGACGGACTCGATCTAGAATAGAAGGGTACAGACCTCCCGTTTAAGAGGTCAGTGAAAATAACGAACTTTAAATTTTTTTGAATTGGAATTCCTTTGTGATTTTATAATTCGATGAAACGAAAAAGCAACATTAAACAAAGAGAAAAGCAGCGATAGCTCAGCGGGGAAAGGTATGTGAAGTCTGCCAACCCGCATTAGGCCAGCGCGGTGGACTAAGGTCTAACCCCTCACATTCAGTAGAGGAGGCCCGTGCCCAGCAGTGGGACGTGTATAATACAGGGCTAGTAAAGAAAAAAAAATTAAGTGAAACTCCTTTAGCACCGTTGTAATTTTAAAATTCGATGAAACTAAAAAGCGACAATAAAAAGAGACAAACGTATTCATAAATAGGATTTCGCCTGCGAGAGAATGAAATAGATCTATCCGGAGCTATCCTATCTATGAGCTATCCCGTGTCTTTGCGCCTGCGTACAACGAAGCCTTTGGAAAATGTGTCATACACAACGTGGTGTAGCATTTCTGAAGTTTCACTTCTGCCGTGTGTGAATTGCACACACACACTTTTTACTACACTGGACGTGACTATCCCGCCCATACACCCGCCACTGTAACTCCTGTAAGCCAGGGTTGACTGTAATACACATATTTTTACACCGAGCATTAAAGCTCGCCGAGTCTGTGAAATAATCTTATTAAATTAATCAAATAGAAAGATATTTAGCTAGTGGTAGGATAGGTAGTGGCTCTACCACTCACGTATGCACAATAATAGTGTACGTGAATCCCAAAATCAGTTTACCGCTCCAATTACATTCTAAACTGGAGCACCAACTCCCGCGAGTGCGTTCTGTGTCTGTGTGTAAATAATTCAAGCGATGCAGCGCGTGTACAGCAATATATTACAGACTAACATTCGCTCGCGGCTCTGCGTGTAATTCTGCACCGTTATATTATCGATATCGCCTATGTTCTTTATTTTATTGAATGATGAGACGAGCACGGCGCTCGCCTGATGGTAAGTACGCCTGCCCATAAACAGAAGCAACACCACACAGAACATTGAATTACAAAGCACTACATGATACTGAACTGCGCTCGTCATCCCGAGGCATGGATATTAAGTATCACAATGCTCAGTAATTTCACTGGCTTCAATGTCCTTCAAACCGAAACACAACAGTACTTACACATTGTTGCTTGGCGGCAGAAATAGACAAAGCTGTGGCACCAACCCAGACGGCCTCTCGCATACGAGGGACCAACCACCTTGTAAAATGTTCATCAGGGATAATGTAAGATTCTAATGGTGAAAGAATTTTTCAAATCGGTCCAGTAGTTTCAGAGCCTATTCAATGCAAACAATCAAATCTTTCCTCTTTATAATAGTAGATTAAATATTTAATTACTCAGCTAGAGCTCTCGTATGCACGTTTGGGTACAATACTAATAACAATACAAGGTGGTAGGTCCCTCGTATGCGAGAGGCCGTCTGGGTTGGTACCACCGCGCCGTCTATTACTGCCGCCTAGCAACAGTGTGTAAGCACTGTTGTGTTTCGGTTTGAAGGACATTGAAATTGAAATTACTGGGTATTATGAGACTTAACATCTTATATCTCCGGGTGACGAGCACAGTTCATTGCCATGCAGGGCTTTGTAATTCAAAGTTTTGATCTGAAATCCCTTCGAGGCATCCGCCTTTGTATGTTTTTACACCCTATTATTTTATTATCTTCAACATACGTCAGTAATCCAATACCAATACGAGCGAAATCCTTTCTCCCCCCTCCTTCCCTCCACCGCGCCCCTACAAAATGGTTAATCAAATACATCGGTGGAGATCAAAAGGAATGTTTAACAGCGAGATCGGCGGCAAGCTTTATTGCTATTCTAGGGTTGCTAGATTTTAGATAGAAAAACTGGAAAAAATATTACTATTTTTTTCTTACTGTCTGCGTTGCCCCGGCTTAATGCCAGGATCTGATTTCCCATCATGCTTTGACGGTGGATTTGGTACTATGGGCTGTCTGACCTACAGAACACTTTATTGAGTGGTAGAGCCAAGCTGTAAACAGTTTTGTCTACAGCATGAATGGGCCGGCTCGACCTGGTCGTCACCACTGCCTCACAGAAAACCGACGTAAAGTAGCTTGCTGCTGCGTTTCGTACGTTTAGTGAGATATCCGGAGGCCCAAATCCCCTACCCAATCCTAATTATCCCTTCCCTTTAAGGTCGGCAACGCGTCCATGATTCTTCTGGTATTGTGGCCGTATATGGGCGGTGGAGATCACTTACCATCAGGAGACCGACTTGCTCGTATGCCGGCCTAGGCTCAGGCATGATTCTGGTGACCACCGATAAACTCATTGTTTGTCGGTGGTCGCTGGTTTTTGGCACTGCACTATTCTTACCATCAGGTGTAGTGCAGTCACTTTGCCGTGCTCGGATAAAACATACACAGACATTTCTCCTCACTTCATTTCTCTTTGCTGCTTCTCAATTATTTATTCTGTTTCATTAGCTAAGTTAATGCGATTTACAGACTTACGAGATTAATTTATTTGTGGTTTCCAACAAGTAATATAAACAAATACTATTTTACGTTTTTTTTACTAGCCCTGTATTATACATGTCCCACTGCTGGGCACGGGCCTCCTCTACTGAATGAGAGGGATTAGGCCTTAGTCTACCACGCTGGCCTAATGCGGGTTGGTAGACTTCACATACCTTCGAAAAATCTTATCGAGTTCTCAGGTATGCAAGTTTCCTCATGATGTTTCCTTCACCGGTAAAGCAAGCGATAATTTACAATGAATATACATGTAACTTAGAAAAGTCAATGGTTTATGCTCTTGGAGCAGGTTTCGAACCTGCGACTTTTTCGACAGTCCGTACCGCTCGCCGCTGAGTTATCGCTGCTTACATTTTACGAATAGTCGTTTTTTTTTCTCTCTGCCTGGGGTGATACCGGTTTAAAGCCAGGGTCAGTTCCCATCATGGTTTGACGGTGGATTTGGTATTTTTTTATCCGAGCACGACAAATTGACTGAACTACACCTGATGGTAAGCGCAGTGCAGTAGAAAAAAACAAGCAACCACCGACAAACGATGAATTTATCGGTGGTCATCAGAATCATGCCGGCCTGTATTAATGCTTCTTCACACTTCGAAGACGGAAGAACTAAATCAAGGGGGATTTCCATCCATCTGTCCACAACACAGATGGGTAACCAATTCAGGCACAGGTATTGAAGGACGTACCCCTTTACCCTTCTAAAGTCATGTCGCAAGCCCCTCGGGAGAACCGAATATTCTCTAACCGAATATTAGGTTTTAGCACCATGTGTATGGTGGTCGCTATACGGGATATGAATATCCTACGACCAGCGAAATTGGCTTACCATCAAGAGAATTTTATTTCAACAGTATTCCATACAAAATACATCCATACAAGAGAATGAGATAAACAATAAAAAAACTAAAAAACACGCTTTTATAGATAGTCTAACTAAAAAATTGAAAATAAATTTGAAGAAAACAATGTATTTTATTGTAAAAAAAAGCGTGCGGTGCATGGTGTCAATAGTAATCAATATTATATTAACACATATGAGTAGAAGGATTATCATTTAGATAGTATCTTAAAAAGCACCGCACGCTTTTTTTACAATAAAATACATTGTTTTCTTCAAATTTATTTTCAATTTTTTAGTTAGACTTTCTATAAAAGCGTGTTTTTTAGTTTTTTTAAAACTATTATTTATTTTTAATTTTTTAGTTTTTAATATATTGTAGCAGAGAGTATAATTTTAACTTTAAACCCGAACATCAAAAAAGCGCCATCTATTGACACTATTAGATACTACGATATTCCCTATAATTAACGAAGATCCAGAGAGTACAATTTTAATTCCTAACCCGAATATCAATAATTAATTAAATTAAATTATTATTTTATTATTATTATTATTAAATTATTATTATTTTTTTTATCAAATTATTGTAGTGTCATCGGTTCTCGATAAATCTACAAAGTTTGAACGAAATCTGGCCGTTTAAAGTGGGTCAAAATCGCGCCCAAAGGAGTCGGTTACAAACATACAAACAAACAAACAAACATACAGGTGAAGTTAATAAAAAGCGTGTAAAAAGGAGAACGAAGATTACAAAAAACACTGTATACTTGTAATCTATCTCATTCTCTCGCAGGCTAAATCCTATTTATGAATATAATAGCTTTTGCTCGCGGCTCCGCCCGCGTGAACAGCATTTTCCGGGAAAAAAGTAGCCTGTAAGCGTCCAGTGTCCAGGGTCCCATCTGTCTCTGTAGCTAAATTCATCAAAATCGGTTCAGTGATTTAGGCGTGAAAGCGTAACAAACAAACTCACTTTGGCATTTACTTTCACCCCCTTTTTCATCCCTTATTAAATAAAATTTCCAAAATTCCTGAAACACGTATTTATTTGTTTTACGACAATAACCGAAATACAACATTTTGTTTATGTAACTTTCAAAAGGACGGACTTTCACACATATTATCATCACCTATTTTATCCCCTTGGGGGTAGAATTTATCAAAATCCTTTGTTAGCGGATGCCTACGTCATAACATCTACCTGCATGCCAAATTTCAGCCCGATCCCTCACGTAGTTTGGATTGTGCGTTGATAGATCACTATGTCAGTCAGTCAGTCAGTCACCTTTGAGTTTTATATATTTAGATTTATCTCTTTTTAGTGTCGCGTTTTCGTTTCATCGAATTTTCAAATCACAATGGTGCTAAAAGAAATGCAATTGAAAACACAGTATATTATATTCTTATAATTAAACTCACCCATTTCGCCGCGCCGTCTGAGTGAAACTGGCTCTTTACACAATAATATAACAAGTTAACAGCACTTTATATCACTTATCTTGGACCAATACAATCGCTTATGCTGCCTCAACCACTCTGGAGACGTAACAAAGTGTGTTTGCACAATTCAAAAAACTATTAAAAATACTTTATTACATAAAACCAATTAGTGTAACAGCAGTAGAAATTAAATAGACTAGCGGTTGCGGTAAATGTCTTTCTGAGATTAAAATAGCATATGTTCAAGTTTAGTGTTCCTCAGATCAAAAATAATGCAAGACCGATACAAACGTTCACCCCCTTTTTCATCCCTTATTAAATAAAATTTCCAAAATTCCTGAAACACGTATTTGTTTTACGTCAATAACCGAAATACAAAATATTGTTTATGTAACTTTCAAAATGACGGATTTTCATAGATATTATCATCCCCTATTTAGACCCCTTTGGGGTGGAATTTTCTAAAATCCTTTCTTAGTGGGTGCCTTCATAACAAAATGAATATACAGTCCGAATGTCATGCTTGTAGCCTTGATAGTTTGCGCTCGGCGATGATGAATCAGTCAGTCAGTCAGGACATGTTGTTTTATAAGTATAGATAACTGCGCAGCTGGTAAAGACAGGTCAGTCAACACCCCGTCATCGTACGGTGCAACACGCCCCTGCACTACCCTGTACTAGGGATGAACCTGTGCAACATATGATAGGACAGTTTGGCATCACAACGTCGATGTGAAACAACAAATGTATCACGCAGCTGAACGGTAGTAACTTCATTAATTAACATCACCTACTAATATTATAAACGCGAAAGTTCGTAAGTATGGATGGATGGATGTATGTTTGTTACTCTTTCACGTAAAAACTACTGAAGTGATTTTAATGAAACTTTACAATAATATAGCTTATACATCAGAATAGGACATAGGCTACTATGTTTTTACAAAATCAACCCCTGAAGGGTTTAAAAAGGGGATGAAAATTTGTATAAAAAATCTAAACCGCTGAACCGATTCGCCAGTTCCCGTTCCTCTCGCAGGCTAAATGCTATTTATCTCGTTTTTTTTACGATTTTGCAAAAAGATACGGTATTCAAATCAATTTGACAGCCTCCGTGGCGCAGCAAGCGGGTAGCCGGCTGTGAAGCGTAAGGCCGCGGGTTCGATCCCCGCACCGAGACAAATGTTTGTCTGATCCACAAATATTTGTTTCTGAGTCTGGGTGTTGTGAGACCTCAAGTCTCTCGTAGTTCCTGATACCCACGACAAAAGATTCGTATCTTACTGTGGGGTCAGGACTATGTGTGTGACTGCTGAGTGTATTTTTTTTTATTTTTTTTTATGGCATAGATCGGCAAACGAGCAAGTGGGTCACCTGATGGTAAGTGATCTCCACCGCCCATGTACGCCCACCTCCAGAAGAATCATGGGCGCGACCTAAGGGATAATTAGGGATTGGGAAGGGGAGGGGATTTGGGCTTCCGGATATCTCACTCACCGTACGAAACGCAGCAACAAGCCGTTACTATACGTCGGCTTTCTGTGAGACAGTAGTAACGACCCTGTCGAGCCAGCCCATTCATGCTGTAGACTAAACTGTCTACAGCGTGGCTCTACCACTCAAATATATATAAATATATTTATTTACGTTTCTACTTTCTAACGATAAACTACCCGTCACATAATAAAATATCCCTCTGGGTCAGCGGACACTACCGTCCGGACGAGCGGCGTTAACTCCGGACACAATATCCGGACGCGCGTCCGGCGACCTCGGACGCCGCTCGAACAGACTAGTTTGAACAAATATTTGCAACTAATAGCAAATAGAAATATTTAAATTAAATATCGGAATTTGCAATAATAAAATTGGACTGACTTACGCAAACAGTAAACAGCCCACAACAAGTTCAAATGGTGATACTGATTTTGTTTTACTAAATTCAATAATTTAAACTAATTTTATCTCGTAGTTTTTTGGAAAACCGGGCATGAAATATATTCCATGTACGGTTTTGTTTTTTTTTTTTTACTGGCCCTGTATTATTTATACGTTCCACTGCTGGGCACGGGCCACCTCTACTGAATGAGAGGGGTTAGGCCTTAGTCCACTACGCTGGCCTAATGCGGGTTGGCAGACTTCACATACCTTCGAAAAATCTTATCGAGTTCTCAGGTATGCAGGTTTCCTCACGATGTTTCCTTCACCGTTAAAGCAAGCGATAATTAACAATTAATATACACGTGACTTAGAAAAGTCAGTGGTGTATGCTCTTGGGGCTAGTTTCGAACCTGCAACTTACGTCTCGACAGTCCATACCATTCCCGGCTGAGCTATCGCTGCTTTTTACGGTATAAAATACGGTATTAAAATCAATTTAAATTAATAAATTTAGTAAAACAAAATCAGTATCTCCATTTGAACTTTGGGTTGGTTCCTGTTTGCGTAACTAGGTCCAATTATAGTGGCGGAGTTTTATTGCCTGTGCGGTACGACTGCAGTGCGGAGGTCTCGGGTTCGATCCCCGGGTTAAAGTGATATAGGATTTTTCTATCACAAAATGCTCAACATCAGCATGTAGTCTGGAATTGCCCCCGGTATGTCGATAGGCCCGCCTCCATCACATCATGGGACCGAAATAAGCTCAACGAAATGTGATCTCACTAGTTTTTTTTTATTTATTTTTTATTCGATTGAATGACGAAACGAGCAAAGCGCTCGCCTGATGGTAAGCGCCACGCCTGCCCATAAACAGAAGCAACACCACACCGAACTTTGTATTACAAAGCACTGCATGGCACTGAACTGCACTCGTCACCCCGAGACATAAGATGTTAAGTCTCATAATGCCCAGTAATTTCACTGGCTTTAATGTCCTTCCGAATTCTATGCTACATAGATACTTCTATGCTATGCTACATTAGATCTGCGTTCTAGTACTTCGTCGCTACATATATTTTTATAGCATAGAGGCCCTGTAGTGTGACAAACGACACATGCGTGCGTCACGACCGACACTCGTGTCATGTTTGCGACACACGCTACATAATGTTCAACTCTCAAAATAAATAGGGATGGGAGATCTACGGGATAAAGAACAATAAATTTGACAGCCTCCGTGGCGCAGTGGGCGAGTAGCCGACTGTGAAACGTGAGGCCGTGGGTTCGATTCCCGCACCTAGCAAATATTTGTCTGATCCACAAATATTTTTTTCGGGGTCTGGGTGTTGTGAGACCGAGTCTCTCGTAGTTCCTGATACCCACGACACAAGACCCGTATCTTACTGTGGGGTCAGGGCTATGTGTGTACTGTAAAAAAAAAATACATGCTAGGTCCCTCGTATGCGAGAGGCCGTCTGGGTTGGTACCACCGCGCCGTATATTTCTCAAGCCAAATAACATTGTGTAAGCACTGGTGTGTTTCAGTTTGAAGGACGTTGAAGCCAGTGAAATTTGTAAGCTTGATGAGACTTAACATCTTATGTCTCGGGGTGACGAGCGCAGTTCAGTGCCATGCAGTGCTTTGTAATTCAAAGTTCTGTGCGATGTTGGTTCTGTTTATTTGCAGCATCAGGCGAGCGCTTCGCTCGTCACGTCATTCAATCAAATAAAAAAAACCTGATGTCAGAAAATAAACTAGTATTTACTCTAGAGATATAAAAGTATATTTATGACGCATAAAGAATTAAATAAAAACATAAAATGTAGCGAGCTAAGTAATGGCGTCGCTTCCAAGAGTTCAGTTCGAGGGAAGGGTTGCTAAATATAAAATCCCAGTATTTTTACGGGATTATAGACGTAAATAAATAAGGGCTAATAATCATCAATAATATTCGAGAGTGGTAGAGCCACGCTGTAGACAGTTTCGTCTACAGCATGAATGGGCTGGCTCGACCGGGTCGTTACCACTGTCTCACAGAAAATCGACGTAAAATAGCGGCTTGTTGCTGCGTTTCGTACGGTGAGTGAGATATCCGGAAGCCCAAATCCCCTCCCCTTCCCAATCCCTACTTATCCCTTTCCTTTAAGGTCGGCAACGCGCCTATGATTCTTATGAAATATTTAAAAGTATTTCAATCGGTCCCAACGCTACTTTTACAGAATTAAAGAATATTCTACGCCACTTGGATCCCCACGGTATGCAATACATTAAAACAATTCAATATTTACAAACTGTAATCCCGCATAAACCCCGGGACTGCCGCGTCCCCTCACTACAGCGCGGGATAGATAAATATTTATAAAGCGCGATCGATCTGTTATAAATATACTGCGACAGTTCTACAATAACTCTGGGTAGATGTCAAGTTAGGCGCTTAAGCTGCTTCTTCTTCTTTTTTATTTATGGCTTCGCATTATTATGCATTTCGCCAATGACAAGTATAATTTATCCTCAAGTTTTCACAAGAACGATGAAATATCGGTGTGGACGTTTTCAAGGTCTTGTTGGAGTTTTGGTATGAATTCCTTCCAGTAATTTATTCACTTGTTTTAATGTTTCCATACACTGTTCATCGCCGTCAATGTTTATTGAACAAATCCACACCACTTTTATACAACAAACACAAGTTTAAACCAGTTTTTGAAATAAATTAAAATAAGCGATGACCCGCACTGTCAGAATTCCCGCCAAAACTCCGCTAAAGCTGCTGATTAACTCATGTCAAAAAACTAAGCTGTATTGCACCAACTTACTTTAGCAATGACAAACATGTTAAAGTACCGGTTAAGCAAAACATGTGTTCACCATTTGACAAATATTAACTTTTGCTGTTAACCGTAACCGCCAAACAATCGCTAGTTAAAGCTATTGTTTAAGTTAAATAGCTATCAGTAGGAACGAAGTTCCTTCGGCTAATGTAGAATCGACACAAATTGCAAAAAATTCAAATTATCAACTAAAATAAGAAAATATGTCTCTTCATTTTTGTTTGACAACATAAAATTACATAAATAGAATAGAAAAATAGAAATAAAAAAAAGACGTGTGGCACTCGGAGACTGCCGCGGTAAAGCTATTGTATGGCATTTTTTATCAACTTATGTAATTATAAATAATAACGAGCTAGCGTACATAATCTTTTAAAAATCGAAGGAGTATTTTTACATACTTCAATTATAACTGGCTGGATGAATTTCATTTTAAAAAAGGAACTAACGCTGGCTGTTTATGCGACTGTCGCGCCTGCGCACTTCTCATTTAACGCTTTTATTCCACGCATTTTTTCCACGCATTTTTCTTACGGTTTTACTATCACATTTTTTTCAGTTCGGTCACGCAGCGAAATCCCTATCCCCTCCAAGCCTGCCGTAAGGAACTTCGTTCCAATAAAAGTAATAACAAACAAACAATCTATTATGGTACAATCCAGCCTAAATATGTAGCTATAATAATAAGATTAAGAAATTTTGAATCGTTATTGTACTTTAATGGACACTGACTTGTAGGAAGCACCGATTCTAAAATGCATAATTTGATGTTTTTATCCGTGCACGGAAAAGTGACTGCACATGATGGTTAGCGTAGTGCAGTCCAAAAAACCAGCGACCATCGACAAACAATGAGTTTATCGATGGTCACCAGAATAATGCCGGCTTGTATAAATACTTCTGCACACTACGATGAGGGAAGAAGTAAATCGAGGGGCCTGCGAAAGGCCAGACGGATGACCGATATAGGCCCAGGGATACAAGGATGTACCCCTTTTTTCTTATATTGTGTCTAGTCCAATAATATTTTTTTCTTTCTTTTCTTTCTATACTCGCTCAAACCAACCATCAAGTCATGTCGCAAACTCCTCGAGAGAACCGGATATACACTGGCTGACCCTGGAACGCGACCCACGCAAGGTGGGCCACTGTGGCAGGTTTTATCACCAGTGTACGGTGGTCGCTATCCGGTCAGATACAAGTATCCTCCCACCAGCAACTGCGCTTAGTGGTGTAGTGCAGTCACTTTGCCGTGAAATAAAAAAAGTCATGAAATATTCCCAAAGCTGCGTCGCCACGGGATCTCGGCTACGAATACTACACTAATCATATTGGAATCACATTCCGATAATTATTTATACGTCACATTTTATGATTGTAACTGGGTCGTCACATTAGTGAGATTATATTAAACTGGCTTTTGCTCGCGGCTCCGCCCGCGTGAACAGCATTTAAATATTATCGTCCCCTATTTTGACCCCTTTGGGGTCGAATTTATCAAAATCCTTTCTTAGCGGATGCCTACGTCATAACATCTACCTGCATGCCAAATTTCAGCCCGATCTCTCCAGTGGTTTGGGCTGTGCGTTGATAGATCACTATGTCAGTCAGTCACCTTTGAGTTTTATATATTTAGATATTGAAAGATATCTGTTTCAGGTCTGGGTGTTTCCCCAGAGGGGTTGACGATATGCAGGAGGCCGGGCATAAAAACTACAAGTCAAATCTTTGTAACATGTGTTAAAAAGGAAAAAATATAAAAATCAGGCTGTATAAATGCTTCTTCACACTACTAAGAGGGAAGAAGCGAATCGAGGAGCCTGCGACAGGACAGGCGTATGACCAAACGAGTAACTGGGTCACCTGATGGTAAGTGATCTCGACCGTAAGTGTACGCCCACAATACTAGAAGAATCATGTGCGCGTTACCAAACTTAAAGGAAAAGGATAGCTATCTGCCAGTGAAAGTCCCGTTAAAATCAGTCCAGCCATTTCAGAAATTAGCCGAAACATATAGAGACAATTTTTTTTTAAATGTTTTAGTATATGTACCGTGTATACACCCAAATGCACTGAGTAAAAAGCGGTTATTTTAATATTACAAACAGTGTTCCCTCCTTCCTATAATATGGGGTCCTTTAAACGGAGTGTGAAGAAGCAGTTAGGCAGGCCGGCATGGTCGTGCCGACCTACGATAGACACACTGTTTATCGTTGGTCGACACTATTCCTGGATTGCGCTACACTTACCATCAGGTGTGGCGAAGTCATTTTGCCGAGCCAGGATAAAAAAATAAAATAAAAGATACTCCAATTGAAATAAAACTAATTTAAACGGATTTTATCGCGGTTTTTTATTAATTTTGATCCCGACGTTTCGAAGACTTTTCAGCCTTCGTGGTAAAATTAATAAAAAACCGCGATAAAATCCGTTTAAATTAGTTTTATTTCAATGAGTAATATTCGCGTAAACGTAAGAAATCATAGATACTCCAATTTTATTTATTTGTATAGATGTATAGATATTATTGTATTTAGTGCCCTCAAAATCCTTATTTCCTTGTACAATAAAAACAAAAGTCGGGATGATCAAAGTTTGTACATTTTATTGTCGTCGCAAAAAGGACCGTCACAACCGCGCGATGGAAAAACTTCGGGACAAATGAATATCGTAATAGAGTTCTGTGGAGGAAAAACCTTCAGGACAAAGGTTCTGTACTTGTTTTATAACACTAGAAAGAAAGAAACATTTACTGGCAACCATTGGGTGGTAAAAAGTGTGTGTGTTTGTGTGTCGATATTTAGAAAAAAATCATTCTTTTTTTTATTCGAGCACGCCAAAGTGACTGCACTACACCTGATGGTAAGCGTAGTGCAATCCAAAAAACCAGCGACCACTAACAAACAATGAGTTTATCGGTGGTCACCAGAGTCATGCCGGCCTCTATAATGCTTCTTCCCTCTTCGGAGAGGAAAGAAGCAAATCGAGGGGCCTGCGACAGGACATGGGATGACCGATGCAGGCACAGTAATACAAGGATGTACACCTATACCCGGCCCAATCAACCATCAAGTCATGTCGCAAGCCCCTCGGGAGAACCGGATATACACTGGCTGATCCTGGAACGCGATCCACACAAACCGTGTGGATCATGCATCACCAGCAAATGCATAAATAATACCGAAGAAAAAAAGATAAAATAAAAAGTAAGACGATGAGGCTGTATAGTATGCGGTCCTTTGCCTTCCC
The DNA here is from genome assembly GCA_949126905.1 of Amorpha juglandis. Classification (NCBI taxonomy): domain Eukaryota; kingdom Metazoa; phylum Arthropoda; class Insecta; order Lepidoptera; family Sphingidae; genus Amorpha; species Amorpha juglandis. Next base: position 137,798 of record OX421392.1, read on the forward strand.
AGTAAAGTAAAAAAATATTAACTACTAGCTATCCCTCTCGGTTTCACCTGCAGGTTACTGCCCTGCTCCCATGGGTCATAGCGTGATATACATATAAATCTTCCTCGTGAATCACTCTATCTATTGCTGAAAACTGCATTGAAATCCGTTGATTAGTTTAAGAGATCGAAGCGAACAGACAGCGAAAGCGATTTCACTTTATATTATGTAATGAAGGTGACAATGTTAATGGGGAATGATGCCTGTATTTAAATACTTTTCTGTTACTTGCTACCATCCCAGACGGCCTCTCGCATACGAACGACCAACCATCTTGCTGTGGGTTGGTTCCTTATTATACTAGGTTCAATTATTATAATTAGGAAGTCGGAATTCGACCTTAAAATATATTATACTTTTCGTCTACCCCCCAAAATGAAAACGTGAGCGTGTCACATCGCCCTTGTCGCTTACATTTCTCTGCCAAGTATCTAATTACAAAGAGAACTCATTTCAATAATAAATGCGACTCGTTATACAAAAAGGTTTTATTTATTTATTTACACTTTATATACGAAGAGTATAAAGGCGGACTTAATGCTATAAGCATTCTCTCCCAGTCAACCTTAGGGTGATGCAGAGATGTACATGGCAGGTGTAAAGATGACAAAGGAAAATATACACAAAATAGAGATATTTGAATATAAATATAATATATATATATATATATATATATATCTACATATAATACATAATATCAATAATAAATACAGTAAGAATATAAATAAATAGTTACATATATAAATAAATAAGTATAAATACATAACGTAAATATATAAGCCAAATATATAATAATACATATTAAATAATACAATAATATATCACAGTATACTAATGTGATGATTCTGCCACTCCATCCAAGAGTAACTGCCGGACTCTCACCTTAAATCCAAGCCGTTTTGAAACAAAGGAACAAATTCTTTGAGTATCATGTTTTCACCGACGAAAAAACGGAGGTTGACATTCGACACGTCATATTTTAAATTACTTTTTTATCCGAGAACGGCACTTGTACAACAGTGACTCCACTTCAACTTTTTTTTTATAGCATGGTAAGTGATCTCCACTGCCCATGTACGCCCACAATACCAGAAGAATCATGGGCGCTTTGCCGACTTTAAAGGAAAGGGATATTTATGGACTGGGAAGAGGGGGAGTTGCTTTTTTTTAACATGCTTTTGTTAACTTCAGATGTATGTTATTATGTTTGTATGTAACGGAATCTTTGAACGTGATTTTGACCTCCTTCAAAACATCGGATTAAATCGATATTTGGCATACTTATCAAGGACCGATGACAATGCAATATTATATATAAAAAAAAAGTATTGTAAATTGTTATTAGTTATAAAAAATTGTCATGTGTTGTAAAGTTTAGTTTAGCGTCATCTACACTAAGAATGCGTCAATAAATGGCGCTTTTTTTATATTCCTCCTCAACCGACTACAATATATTTATATTGTTTCTAAAAAGTAAAAAAAAAACTAAAAAAACACGCTTTTATAGAAAGTCCAACTAAAAAAAAAAAAAATGGGTGCGTGTACTTATGTACGCGCGTGAGAAGTTATACTTCTTTGGCATCATTAAAAAATAGTTTTTAATTGCATGCAAATAATTGATTACAATAATAATAAGTATTTAACATTAATAATTTAATAATATTTAGTGTTAATTATATTAAATAAAAGTATTTTAATTTATATCAATAAATAATACATACGGATAGTTAACCTCAATTATATTGGAGCACTTGAAAAAGTATATAAGCACAATTTTTTTCACTAATATTCACAAATAGTAAGTAATATCAATCAAAATATTCAATTTAAATCACTACTGAATATAATTTATTAGCACATATATAAATTATAAAGGACATTGTCAAAAATGGCCTATGAATCAACACGCATGAAACATTTACTATAATAATAATTATTATTTATAATGTACATTATAATTATTATTATAGCAAATGTTTCATGCGTGTTGATTCATAGTTTCAATAGAACGGACACTTATTAATTTCGAAAACAATTTAAAAAGTATTCACTTCCGTCATAGTCCTCGGTATTATAATTTTTGGTTCAAATTCGGGTTTTTAATAGGCAAAGGTATTGTAGCTCATACAGCCAAGTCTTTGTAACAACACTCTTAAGCTTCGCATTGTTATGCATTTCGCCAAAGACAAGTGTAATTTATTCTCAAGTCTTCACAACAACGATGAAATATCGTAACATTAATAATTTAATAATATTTAGTGTTAATTATATTAAATAAAAGTATTTTAATTTATATCAACATATCCACTCGACATGATAGAAGTACATTCTACTCTCTTCGCGTTTATGCGAGCCTGGTACTTTTTACGGCAACATGTTCCGAATAAGAAAAAACCTAAAGAGTTTTTCTTTGTCCAAATCGTCATTTGTTTATTAATTACGGCTACTTTCACTCTCATCATTTTTTCTTAACGCGCCTAACTTCATACTGTTAATTTTTTGTGTCACAGGTGCGCGCGCATCTTAAAATTTCACTCTCATCATTTTTTCATAACGCGCCTAAAGAAGTATAACTTCAAAAATAGAAAATAAATTTGAAGAAAACAATGTATTTTATTGTAAAAAAAAGTTTGACTTTCTTTCTTTGTTTCTTTCGTTCCTCCAAACAAGATATTTGTCATAAAGGCATTTATCTCTTAGGCCGCAGACTCGAAGTCAGCGGCAAGCGGCGGCGGCGCGGGTGCGGCGCGTTCAAATGCATAGTTTTAAATGGACCCGGTCTCGAAAGCAGCGGCGCGGCGCGGGCGCGAGGAGCGACGTACGAGCGGCGCGCGCCACAAGAGCGGCAACTGCGCGTCTGTATTAACGTAGTGCTGTGTATTTTCAGAAATGCCCGCTTACGTGGTGGAGCAAATTATTTCAATGATTTTTTATATGGAACATCATATTCACATCAATTTCGTTCGCGAACAGACACTAATTTCTCATAGTACAACACTACGCCGCTGTAGCGCCGCGCGATCTGCCCGCTGACTTCGAGACCGGGTCTCCGCCGCACCCGCGCCGCACCCGCTGACTTCGAGTCCGCGGCCTTACAGCTATTATTACGTATGCTTTTGTCGCCAAGCCTCCAATTATCCAACGTTCAAAGAGCACAAGTCACCGACACAGTCGCTTCTATTCGTCAGTAGCGACAACCTCCCAATTACGAGAATTCGTTTCAATGTGACGGGAAAAATTCACACAAAGGTTCTGTCGCAGGGACGGATCATGGAGTGGAAGCGAGCACACGACCCCCTTTTATGGGTGGTTCTCACGGTTCCAGGATTTTGAGCAGTTTTTTTATTGCAACATTTTTGTCACATTATTGTCACAAAATGTATATATTCAAGAAATTAAAAAGATTTTTTTTATTTGATTAAAACGCCTGCCCATAAACTCATAACTTTGAGTTACAAAGCATTGCATGGCACTGAACTGCGCTTATCACCTCGAGACAAGATGTCAAGTCTCATAATGCCCAGTAATTTCACTGGCTTCAATGTCCTTTTTTTATCCGAGCACGGCAAAGTGACTGCACTACACCTAATGGTAAGCGTAATGCAGTCTAAAAAAACTAGCGACCACCGACAAACATCGGTGGTCACCAGAATCATGCCGGCCTGTAAAAATAAATAAAACGAATTTAACGGTTTTTATTTTAATTTAGGTCGCGACGTGTCGAAAGCTATTCCGCCTTCGTGGTCACGGGGTGGACTGAGGTATAGGTTGTCCCAAAATGTTAATGTTACATTATCTACCTTCAGTTTGAAATTATTAAGGTTTGTAGACGATCGGATCTACGCAGAAGGAGCTTACGTCGTCTTGAGCTTTGAGAAGGAGGTTGAGTTTTATTTAAATTAGTAACATTGTCGTAAACGTAAGAAATTATTCATAAATATTCTTCAAATATAAGACATACAATCAGCCTGTATAATTACCAAATACCACAACAACAAAAAAAAAAGTACACCCAACAGTCACGTATACATACCTGAGCCCACAGTAAGATACGAGTCTTGTGTCGTGGGTATCAGGAGCTACGAGAGACTTTCGCTCTCACAACACCCAGACTCCGAAACAAATATTAGTGGATCACACAAACATTTGTCTCGGTGCGTGGATCAAACCCACTGCCTCCCGCTTCACAGCCGGCTACTCGCCCGGTACGCCAAGGAGGCTGTCATTTATTATAACAATTACTACTTTCTTACTCAACTAATTGCCATCTTGGTCAAGACTCGAGTATATTTTGCACCCCCTTCACCCCTGTACACCCGCAGCAACCCCCCTCGACCCGTTTAGAACAAACGTATCTATTCTCATTAATCACTGTGCAGAATACCGCTGGAGATACTGTTAGTGGGCCGGAGCTAGGTACGGGGGCCTGACCCCCCAACTATTACAACTGCTTTTTATAACAAAGAGAAGAACTGCCTTGGTGGCGTAGTTGGCGTACGCGGTATGATTGCTATGCTGAGGTATCGGGTTCGAGTCCCGGGTTAATAGGATATTTTTTTTATCCTGGCTCGGCAAAGTGACTACCTGATGGTAAGTGTAGCGCAATCCAAGAATAGTGTCGACCAACGATAAACAATGTGTCCATCGTAGGTCGGCAAGATCATGCCGGCCTGCCAAAGTTCCCGGGATGAACTACAGGGTCCCTGCTAATGGAATACTGGCGACCCCGCAGTATCTCATCCCAGAGCCAAGGGGGAGGGGAAGGAAAAAGGGTTAAGATCAGGGGGCAAGCCCGCTGGGGAGAACCGGATATACACTGGCTGACCCTGGAACGCGACCCACACAAGGTGGGCCACTATGGCAGGTTTTAAAACCAGTGTACGGTGGTCGCTATCCGGTCGGATACAAGTATCCTCCCACCAGCAAATATTGGGGTTTACTATCAAGAAATGCTCAGTACCGGCCCGGAGTCTGGTAATGTGGCAGGTATGGCGATAGGCTCGCCTCCTATCATATCATGGGACGGAAATACGCTCGGCGAAATGTGGGTGTACTGGTTACACTTCTGCCTACCCCTGTGGGGATTGCAAGGCGAGGGGCCTGCGACAGGACAGGCGGATGACCGATGCAGGCACAGGATATACCCCTATACCCGCCCCAACCAACCATCAAGTCATGTCGCAAGCGTCGCGTTCCAGGGTCAGCCAGTGTATATCCGGTTCTCCCCAGGGGGCTTGCCACCTGCTCCTAACCCTTTTCCCATCCCTTTTCCTTCCCCTCCCCCCTTGGCCCTTTGGCAGGTCGGCATGATCATGCCGACCTACGATGAACACATTGTTTATCGTTGGTCGACACTATTCTTGGATTGCGCTACACTTACCATCAGGTGTAGCGTAGTCACTTTGCCGAGCCAGGATAAAAAAAAGTCCCTCGGGACAACCGGATATACACTGGCTGATCCTGGAACGAGGTCCCCACAATGTATGTGGGTCACTATGGCAGGTTTTAACACCATGTGTACGGTGGTCGCTATCCGGGCGGATATGAATATCCTACCACCATATTGTCTCATAATGATTTCTTATGTTTACGCGAATGTTACTCATTGAAATAAAACTAATTTAAACGTATTTTACGGGGACCAGTCCCCCCCGTGACCACGAACGCTGAAAAGTCTTCGGAACGTCGGGATCAAAATTAATAAAAAACCGCGATAAAATCCGTTTAAATTGGTTTTATTTCCACCATATAGTCTTGACAGTCCGTACCACTCCCCGCTGAGCTATCGCTTATTCACTACATCTTTAGTTAAACTTATTAACTTCGCCACATCTATTAAACTAAACCGGGAGCGGTGTAGGGGATGGGGAAGGGAAAAGAGGGAGGTAATCTCACCCAAATCTAGATTAACGTTGTACCCATCTACTATTATTACTGTTATATTACGAACTTCTAATTTGTTAATACAGTGAGTTTGTATATTGGTTACTGATGACCTCAAGGATGAATTTCTGTACATTACACTCGCATAATTCTGTAAAATGAATGTCCGTACATTAAAAGAGGTAATAAACCAATTACCCACGAGTTTGTTTTGGCATTTCTTCTCATAGTACCACCAAATGTATATATAAGAAAATATTGACATGCAAAAGTGATATATATGATCCAATTACAGAAAAAATGATTTGATAAAAATTAAATAATAAATTAAAGCATAAATTGAGCTGCTCTAACTCAAATAAATAATACTTCAATGTATGTAGTTCTAATATATATTGTAATAAGTTTAGAAAAGAGCAACGTTAGAGTTTCTTGCCCGTTCTTCTTTAACGAATCAGCATTCCGAACTGGCGGTAGAGTTAAAATTTGACTGAATCTAAATAATGTTTGACATTTTACGGATTCAATAAATGATTTGATTTTGATTTTTGATTTTTGATTTTATTTGACTTGACCTGGACATGGAAAAGGAACGCAGGGCCATCGCTATGAGGGAAATATGGTTACTTCTTTGCTAGCTGCTTACTACCAGTTAAAATAACTGTCCTCAAGGCTTACTCCCAGACTTTTCACACTGGCAGTCTGTGGTCGAATCATACAACGCAGAGAACACCCTGCGTATGCAATTTAATAATGCCTTTAGGACCCTGCTGAGACTTCCACCTTACTGCAGCGCGTCAGGCATGTTTGTGGATGCGCACACAGATGATAATTTTTTGATAATGCGCAAGAATATGGTGTCCATTATACGCAAAGAGAGGCGAAGTACCAACAGAGTCCTTTGCTAAAAGGCTAGATGGGTCTACTCTAACTAGATTTACATAATGATTTCTTGTGTTTACGCGAATATTACTCATTGAAATAAAACCCTGTCTACCCCGTGACCACGAAGACTGAAAAGTGTTCGAAACGTCGGGATCAAAATTAATAAAAAACCGCGATAAAATCCGTTTAAATTAGTTGTATTTTAAGTAGATTTGTCAAACTACATGTATTACATGGAGTTTGACAACCCACACTCCTAGTTTGATAATTTATATTATTTACTAGCTTTTCCTCGCGGCCCCACCCGCGTGATCTGTTTTTTCCGAGATAAAAAGTAGCCTATGTCTTATTCTGATGTGTAAACTATATTATTGTGAAGTCTCATTAAAATCCATTCAGTAGTTTTTACGTGAAAGAGTAACAAACATACATCCATCCATCCATACTTACCAACTTTCGCGTTTATAATATTAGTAGGATAGGATAGGATAGGATGTATTGAATTTTGTATTGTTGTATTGTGCTATGTGTAAAATAATAAATGTATTACTAACATAGTTGTTTAAAAAATTTTAGATAAATAAATAGATTTAGTGTAATTGCCGAGTGTACTTTGATGATGCTATGTAAACATTAGTTGATACTGATTTCTTTATATAAGTTTCTTTTACTTCTATACTAACATGTCATAAGCGCTATTTCGATTGCCTACATGATTAATAAACTATTTCATTTCATTTAAGAAATATTGTAGACAAACTCTATGGCGCACGACTGAATATAAAACTTATAAAAAATGAATTTTACGATTCTGCAATGGACGGTGATAGAATATTCTAGAATGAATGAAATAAATTCGGGTTAAAATTGGACTTAGTTACTGAAACACCCACCGCAAGTTCAAATGGAGATACCGATTTTGTTTTACTAAATTCAATCATTTAAACTTATTTGTCTCGAAGTATTTTTGGAAAATCGGGCATGAAATAGATTCCATGTACGATTTTGCAAAAAATAAGGTTTTGACAGCCTCCGTGGCTTGTCGGGCGAGTAGCCGGTTGTGAAGCGAGAGGTCGCGGGTTCGATCCCCGCACCGAGACAAAGACATTTGTGTGATCCATCAATATTTGTTTCGGGGTCTGGGTGTTGTGAGACCGAAAGTCTCTCGTAGTTCCTGATACCCATGACGCAAGACTCGTATCTTACTGTGGGGTCAGGACTATGTATGCGACTGTTGGGTGTATTTATTTATTTATAAGCTATTAAAATCAATTTAAATTAATGAATTTAGCAAAACAAAATCAGTATCTCCATTTGAACTTGCTGTGGGTTGGTTCATGTTTCCGTGAGTAGGATTAGTAGAATGTGGTATTCAGATTTATTTATTTTTTACAACAATGTAAAAAAAGTATTTCTTACATACATACATATGTATTCACGCATGTTATCCCCAAAGAAGTAGACAGAGGTGTAACCTGCACAACTACATTTACCCGAGCGTACTTCAGTCCCAATATTGGATTATTTTTGAGTGGTAAAGCCACGCTGTAGACAGTTTTGTCTACAGCATGAATTGGCTGGCTCGACCGGGTCGTTGCCACTGTCTCACAGAAAACCGACGCAAAGTAGCGGCTTGCTGCTGCGTTTCATACGGTGAGTGAGATATCCGGAAGCCCATATTCCCTCCCCTTCCCAATCCCTAATTATCCATTTAAGGTCGGCAACGCGACCATGATTCTTCTGGTGGTGAGCGTACATGGGCGGTGGAGATCACTTACCATCAGGTGACCCACTTGCTCGTTTGCCGGTCTATGCTATAAAAAAACCATGTGATAGGGGGCGAACCTATCTCCACACCGGGTACATCTCAGTGGCAAGACTCCGCGCTAATACTGAGCATTTCGTGATGGAAAACCCCAATATCATTTGACCCGACCCGGGGATCGAGCCCGAGACCTCAGCATATCAACCGCATACGCAAATATCTGCGCTAACGAGGCAATCAATGTATTTGTTAATGATAGAGAATTTTTTTCACATCTTATCTTTTTTTAGCATAGATTCGACTTCGATGCTTATTTTTATTTACTGCCCATTCTCTTTTTACCAAATAAATATAAAAAAATAACATCAGACTATTTTATTTATTGATATTTCTATTAATTGTCGTTATTTTTATTTGTTTTATTTATGACTTTTCGAATGTCATGTGTCCTTACTGATTTAATTTTTGCATTATATTGTATACGCGAAATCATTTTTTTACTTCTTTTCTATTATTTCCAAATTCAAAAAATAACATCAATTTTTTTAACCAAACTTACCACAGATAAAATAGAAAGAGAAATCCTCGCAGACCGCCTAACTAAAAAATTAACATAGACAAAGATAATACTAACTATTCAGCCAGCAATACCTGATTCGGCGAGCGAAATAAAAAAATATTTAGAAAGAACGCGTAATTTTTAAAAATCGAACAGGTGGTTGAGGCCGCGTTGAAGCGTACTATCACGCGTGTAGTTCGCGCCACGACTCGCGGGCAACTGCCTTCCCTGATCCCGCCCAGTGGAAACAGGACGCGCAAGCGTTGTGCCATTTCGAATTGTCACAGAATAAGTAGGGGATTGGTAAACAGATGCCCTAAATAGGTAGAATATACTTTGATAAAAGCCTCAAAGCAAAGCACTAGAAGGCTCGATTCTATAGGGTGGCACAGCGACATGTTTTTGCTCACTCCATTACACAATATATCACAATCTGAGTTTTGTTTTCGATTAAAAAAAATCACACATGAATTTTCCGAGATCAGAATTTGTGTCCGACACGGCAATAGCCTCTTCTCACTTCTTGGGAGAAACATAATCTCGGTGAACCATAGGTGCATTATTTGTACCTCTGCCTATCCCTTTGGGTATACAGATGTGATCATGTATGTTGTGTATTGTATGTTAAGCATGTATTTTTTGATGGCAATGAATCTTTCTTTCTTTACATTATCGACCGTGACAAAACAGGATTTCGGGTCTTTTTTTTTTTTATCCTGGCTCGGCAATGTGACTACGCTACACCTGATGGTAAGTGTAGCGCAATCCAAGAATAGTGTCGACCAACGATAAACAACGTGTCCATCGTAGGTCGGCAAGATCTTGCCGGCCTGCCAAAGGGCCAAGGAGGTGGGGAAGGAAAAGGGATGGGAAAAGGGTTAGGATCAGGGGGCAAGCCCCTGGGGAGAGCCGGATATACACTGGCTGACCCTGGAACGCGACCCACACAAGGTGGGCCACTATGGCAGTTTTTAGCACCAGTGTACGGTGGTCGCTATCCGGTCGGATACAAGTATCCTCCCACCAGCAAATACAAGTATCCTCCCACCAGCAAAAGTTCTGGGTGTTGTGGGACCGCAAATCTGTCGTAGTTCCTGATACCCACGATACAGGTGTAACCTAGTGTGGGATTAGGACTATGTGTGTGATTGTTGGGTGTATTTATTTATCATTATTATTACTCACCATATGAAAAAACCAAAGCTAGCACTTCACAGTTTTTGTGGGACATGGATTCCCAGTTGAGCTGGCTTATTCATACTCTACCACTTCCATCGCTATTCATTAATTATTTAACTCTTGTGGATTAATTTAAAAAAAATATGTCTCTCAGAGGACACTGCACTTTGGGCACAAACAAAACGCTCCAATACCCCGACCATTACTTATCTATGTACTTACCATACACATATTTTTATTCATATTATATTCACATCCATTTCAATCAACAATCAATGAAGAACATTCCAATTTCAAAACGAAATAAAAACCAACACTTTTGTATCCAAATGCGTTCCATTTCACGTAGACACATCATTACGGGTGAATTCCTTTTCCAAAATTTCAAATGATCGTGACAAATTATCCAACACAATTCCGAAAGATCACAACTGCTTTACATTTCTACGCAAATTTACTTCTTAATTTGATACAATAGAGGTGATTCTAGCGTGAAGTCTAACGAATTTAATGTACTGGGCATCGAATCAAATTATAGGCCAGTTTTGTATGAAACGTTTTCAACTGTAATTTGTTTTGATAAATGTTCCATTTTCAAATGGTTCATTCTGAGAGGATTCTCTGGGTAGAGAGAGTGCTTTACTTTTTCTAAAATGGAATAAATTTAAGGAAACTCTTTGAATTTTGGCTATTGCAGATATGCTTTAGGATTTATTTCCATATTATTCTGCCCTATATAGAAAAGTAACAATTAAACCAAGAAATTTGAGATTTTGCGCTGTTATACTATATGTTAATGCGGACCTCAGCCCCTATTCTATTAAAATGATACCAGGCGACGAGGTTCGAAAACAGAGATCTAATGTAACATCGAATATCCATCACAATAATATTTCTTATCTAAAAATAAAATACTGTGACTGAAATAAAGCAGTCGGTGAAAATATATTTATAAAGAAGAATCTGTTTTATTATTGCAACGTGTTATCTTATAATTACTATATATTCTTTAATTTTGCTGGTGGTAGGATATTCATATCCGCCCGGATAGCGACCACCGTACACATGGTGATAAAACCTGCCATAGTGACCCACACACCTCGTGTCGATCGCGTTCCAGGATCAGCCAGTGTATATCCGGTTGTGATACGACTTGATGGTTGGTTGGGGCGGGTATAGGGGTGCATCCTTGTATCCCTGTGCCTGCATCGGTCATCCGCCTGTCCTGTCGCAGGCCCCTCGATTTGCTTCTTCCCTCTCGGAAGAGGTACGACGTATTTATACAGGCCGACATGACTCAGGTGACCACCGATATACTCATTGTTTGTCGGTGGTCGCTGGTTTTTTGGACTGCACTACGCTTACCATCAGGTGTAGTGTAGTCACTTTGCCATGCTCGGATAAAGAACAGTTTTTAAGCTATTGTATAGATTTTATCGCGGGCCTTGAGCGGCGAGACCGAATACAGAAATTTCGTAACGAAAAAACCTAACACCCCCCCTCCGACCAGCCAGCGTTAGCTGACCTCCTTGGAACATCGATAATTTCGAAGTCCCAGGTGGCGTCACACAGTTGGACCGGACTTTCACAAGACTTTGACCGGACTTTCACCCCGACCATGACCCCGACCTTGACCTTGACCCCGACCTTAACCCCGACCTTGGCCCACAAAATTAAAATTAAAAACAAAGGAAAAAAATACTGCATAAATAAAATAAATAAATCATTATAATAACATAAGTTGATAAAAAATGCTATACAATAGCTTTACCGCGGCAGTCTCCGAGTGCCACACGTCTTTTTTTTACTAGCCCTGTATTATACATGCCCCACTGCTGGGCACGGGCCTCCTCTACTAAATGAGAGGGGTTAGGCCTTAGTCCACCACGCTGGCCTAATGCGGGTTGGTAGACTTCACATGCCTTCGAAAAAAACAGATTAATTAATAAATTATTGCACGAAACCCGCAATCAAATACAATTTTCAAAGCGAAAGCGTATATTTTGAACTCTACAATACGTATTATATTAAATGGCGCAAAAACTTTCGTCGATTTCCCGAAATCCACCCACCAACCTCCCAAACTTGGGCCATTAGCTAAATATGAATCAACACAAATATTGGAATATAAACCTTACTACGTGGAGTGACGGTGTATTTTCCGTTGAATATTTCCAAGAAATTTCTCCAAATAATGAAGTTAGCTAAAATGTGGGGAATGTGTTAAAAGTAAAAACAGTTGGTTAACTTGTAATTTTATAACTTAACTAGCTTTTGCTCGCGGCTCCTCCCGCGTGAACGTTTAAAATTGACAAAGTGTCATACAAACTTTCATCCCCTATTTTATCCCCTTGGGGGTAGAATTTATCAAAATCCTTTCTTAGCGGATGCCTACGTCATAACATCTACCTGCATGCCAAATTTCAGCCCGATCCCTCCAGTGGTTTGGGCTGTGCGTTGATAGATCACTATGTCAGTCAGTCAGTCAGTCACCTTTGAGTTTTATATATTTAGATGGTGGAGGTTTTCCATGACTATATTTTCCTTTAACCTCCGACAAAAGGAGGGATGTTATATGACACCAACATCTTCAATGTATACTATATCGGCTGAATCATACAAGGTGGTAGGTTCCTCGTATGCGAGAGGCCGTCTGGGTTGGTACCACCGCGCCGTCTATTTCTCAAGCTAAGCAATAGTGTGTAAGAACTGTTGTGTTTCAGTTTGAAGGATATTGAAGCCAGTGAAATTACTGGGCATTATGACACAACATCTTACGTCTCGGGGTGACGAGCGCAGTACAGTGCCATCCTGGCTATGTAATTCAAAGTTCTGTGTGGTGTTGCTTCTGTTTATGGCAGGCGCGCACTTCCCATCAGACGAGCGACTTGCTCGTCTCGTCATTCAATGAAATAAAAAATAAACCCCGTGCCTACCCCTTCGCGGATTACAGTTGTGAGTGCGTATGTATGTATGTATCAATTATTAAGAAATAAATAACATAATCATTGACAACCTCCGTGACTTGTCGGGCGAGTAGCCGGCTGTGAAGCGTGAGGCCGCGGGTTCGATCCCCGCACACAGACAAATGTTTGTGTGATCAAATACTTGTTTCGGGGTCTAGGTGTTGTGAGACCGAAAGTCTCTCGTAGTTGCTGATACCCACGACACAAGACTCGTATCTTACTGTGGGGTCAGGACTATGTGTGTCACTGTTGGGTGTGTTTAAAAAAAAGCACTATTCTAAATCTTTCTCGAATTGAATACTCTACAACTCTACACCTTACCTACTATCAATAGTATATCAAAGCACCTCGCTAGCTTTTCTATCCCTTTCTCACAACACCAATACCCAATACCGCCGTCTCGCTCCCGTAACCATATTGACTAATGACATAGATTTGCTACGCAACAATAACGCTACGCGGTAACTTGTGCTACGGCGCTACGGTATTGTCTACGCTTTTGCCTACGAGATATTTTATGCCTTGCAAACTATTTTATTAAGTTAAGGGAATTAATTTATTGAGATTGTAGTATTAAGTTATGTTTTTCCGTCCCATGATGTGATAGCGGGCAAGCCTATAATGATACCGGGTACAATTCCAAACTCTGGGCTGATACTGAGCATTTCGTGATAGAAATACCCAATACCACTTTTCCCGACCCGGGGATCGAACCCGAGACCTCAGCACAGCAGTCTCATACACAATACAACAGCGCCATTGAGTCAGTTAATACAATAAAATTGTTGTTTTATGTGTAAGTTAAAAATGTAAAAGGGAATAATGTTTTGTGTATGGGCTTTTGTGTAATGTGTACCTACATCGAAACACGAGCGGGCTATTCGGGGTAAATGAGTATAGGCTTAATTTTTTTCATGAAATGAAACAAAAAAACTACAAGGTGTACAGACGACCTGATAAAGATCGCAGGAAGTCGCTAGATGCAGGCCGCTTCCAACAGGTCGGGCTGGAAATCTTTGAGAGAGGCCTATGTTCAGCAGTGGACGTCTTGTGGCTGATGATGATGATGATGAAATGAAATTAAATCGTTTATTAATCATGTAGGCAATTGAAATAGCGCTTATGACAAGCCCGCACAAAAGTAAAAGAAACTTATATATAGAGATCAGTATCAACTAATGTATACATCGTCAAGGTGGCAGGTCTTTTGTGTGCGAGAGGCCGTCTGGGTTGATACCACCGCGCCGTATTTCTACCGCCAAGCAGCGTGTAAGCACTGTTGTGTTTCGGTTTGAAGGACATTAAAGCCAGTGAAATTACTGGGCATTATGGGACTTAACATCTTATGTCTCGGAGTGACGAGTATTAGTATGAGTAATTCAATGACGAAGGGAGCAAGGCGCTGCCCATAAACAGAAGCAACAGCACATAGAACTTTGAATTACAAAGCACTGCATGGCACTGAACTGCGCCCGTCACCCCGAGACCTTAGATGTTAAGTCTCACAATGCCCAGTAATTTTACCGGCTTCAATGTCCTTCAAACCGAAATACAACAGTGCTTACACACTGACGCTTGTCGGCAGAAAGAGAAGGCGCGGTGGTACCAACCCAAACGGCCTCTCGCATACGAAGGACCTATATATAAATACGTAATAAACTCACCATGTTTCGTCGGCCCTGAGTTCACGAAAAAAAAACGATAGTGGCAAAGGGATTAGAACTAAACAGCCAAACCATTTACTGTAATAAAGTATTTCTTGTGCAAGTTGGGACGTGCGAAAGACACCGACATGCTTGATGGATGGATGGAACGGAAAGGTAGTGGTCACACTGCTAGCGGGGTGAAATTCATGTATTTTTTGCTGGTAGGATATTCATATCTGCCCGGATAGCGACTACCGTACACATGGTGTTAAAACCTGCCATAGTGGCCCACATACCATGTGTGTCTGTCGCAGGCTCCTTAATTTGCTTCTTCCCTCTCCGAAGAGGGAAGAGTGTTAGAGCCTCGCTGTAGACAGTTTTATGTACAGTATGAATAGGCCGGCTCGACCGGGTCTTTACCACTGTCTCAGTGAAAAGCGACGTAACGTAGCAGCTTGCTGCTGCGTTTCGTACGGTGAGTGAGATATCCGGAGACTTAAATCCTCCTCCTTTTCCCAATCCCTTAATCATCCCTTCCCTTTAAGGTCGGCAACGCGCCTATGATTCTTCTAGTATTGTACATGGGCGGTGGAGATCACTTACCATCAGGTGACCCAGTGCTCGTTTGCCAGCCTATGCTTAAAATCAATCTTAGGAATAAAATTGGGCTTAAGTCAATATAAAAACATCTGTCAACAGTGGGACCGCACAGATAAACTTGTTTGCGTAACTTACAATATCGGATGGTGCGGCCGGACTCTAAGTAATGTATAGAACACATATCATAGTGAATATCAATTTATAGACTACCTACTATAGATATAAATAGATAAATAATAAATACACCCAACAGTGACACACATAGTCCTGACCCCACAGTAAGATACGAGTCTTGTGTCGTGGGTATCAGGAACTACGAGAGACAATCGGTCTCACAACACCCAGACCTGAAGCAAATATTTGTGGATGACACAAACATTTGTCTGTGTGCGGGGATCGAACCCGCGGCCACACGTTTCACAGCCGGCTACTCGCCCGCTGCGCTACGGAGGCTGTCAAGATTCGTAAAGGATTCGGAAATATTCGTATTTTTGCATGTAACGAATAAACTTAAAAACTACTGGACCGATTTCAAAAATTCTTTTGCCGTTAGAATCCCACATTATCCCTGGTGAACATAGGCTACTTTTTATCCCGGAAAAAGCCGAGCACGCGCGCGGAGCCACGAGGAAAAGCTAGTATTTCATAATATAGACTCAACCACGTAAATTAAACTCGTTATTACTGGCAACACTAAAACGTTAATATAATTTGAATCTGGCAATACATTCTCATTCGCCGCTGAATTTAAATGAGTGTCGGTACATTTGGGGCTTTATTTTATATAAATAGCTTCACTGGTAAGTCCCGCTCGCATGAACTGTAATTGTATAAAGAAGTATTTTAACTGAATGTCTCGGTGGCGCAGTTCACGCACGCGGTACGACTGCTGTGCTGAGGTCTCGGGTTCGATCCCCGAGTCGGGTAAAAGTGATATTATTTAGCGATACAAGCACCGACTTCAAAGACCTATATAAACTGACAGCCTCCGTGGCTTGTGAAGAATAGCCCGCTATGGAGTGAGATGCCGCGGGTTCGATCTCCGCACACAGACAAATGTTTGTGTGATCCACAAATATTTGTTTCGGGTCTGTGTGTTGTGAGACGGAAAGTCTCTCGTAGTTCCTGATACCCACGACACAAGACTCGTATCTTACTGTGGGATCAGAACTATGTGTGTGACTGGTAGGTGTATTTATTATTTATTCTCTATACGTCAGTTTTCTGTGAGACAATGCTAACAACCCGGTCGGGCCATTTCATGCTGAATACAAAACTGTCTACAGCAAGAATACTGTTAATTTTTTTTGTTTTTAAATCGGTTTTATACTCCCAATCTCTCTCGGTCTCTATCTGTGAAAACTTTTAAATGGCCTTCTCATACCTATTCACATTTCTGTAACATTGTATTTATGCTAGCTGTAAGTTTTCCGAATAAAGTAAAATAAAATAAAATAACAATACAAATTATATCCCGGCATATTCCCTCAGCACTCCGATATAGAAAGCCAGTTCAAACAGCCAGTTAACCGGCTGATGCCTTGAATAGCTCCCGCGGGATGCGCTCGGTTGAACTCTTGATCATACCCACGGGAAGTTATGAATTTTATATTATTAAAGATTTATATCTTTATATTTTTCTTTTTCATTTATGGCTTCGCATTATTATGCATTTCGCCAATGACAAGTATAATTTATTCTCAAGCCTTCACAATGAAATATCGGTGTGCACGTTTTTAAGGTCTTGTTGGAGTTTTGGTGTGAATTCCTTCCAGTGCTTTACTTAGACAACATACCCAGGGAAGTTATGAATTTTCTATTATTAAAGATTTATATCTTTATATTCTTCTTTTTTATTTATGGCTTCGCATTATTATGCATTTCGCCAATGACAAGTATAATTTATTCTCAAGCATTCACAATGAAATATCGGTGTGGACGTTTTCAAAGTCTTGTCGGAGTTTTGGTGTTAACTCCTTTCAGTACGATGCTTAATTCACTTATTTCAATGTTTCCATATCTTTACAGTCGTTGAGAATTCATGAATATATTCGTTATTTTTAACCGACTTCAAAACAAGGGGAGGTTCTCAATTCGGGTAGTTATTTTTGCCGTTTTCATGCATCGATTTGCAGTCCAGCGTGGTGAACTAAGGTCAAACCCTCTCATTCGGTAGAGGAGGCCTGTGCCTCATTATTATTAATTGAGTGGTAGAGCCACGCTGTAGACAGTTTTGTCTACTGCAGGAATGGGCCGGCTCGACCGAGTCATTACCACTGTCTTACAAAAAACCGACGTAAAGTAGCGGCTTGCTGCTGCGTTTCGTACGGTGAGTGAGATATCTGGAAGCCCAAATCCCTCTCCCCTTCCCAATCCCTAATTATCACTAACCATCAGGTGACCCACTTACTCGTTTGCCAGCCTATGGTATAAACAAATATTATTATTATCACATTGCGGCTGAACTACATCGAATTATTTTAAGAAACCAACGCGCCTTAAAAACCTCCTCCTTTTATGAAGTCGGTTAAAAAAGGTACTTAAAATTCCGAGACACCTCCCCAATTTTACGACATAATCCTTAAATTTCTCACCTCAGGAACGATTAACTCGGATTTAGTAAAAACATCTTTATAATTGCCAGTTAAGCGCCGAATCCACGCTAAACGCGTTATTTGTGGAGGGGGAGGGGCGGTGGAAGGGGTTGAGGAGGTGGAAAAGAGGGGATGTAAGATCCTACATACAATAAAACAAGAAATCCTCGATAGCACTGTAGATGAGTAACCGACCATGCACAAAAACTATTATAATTATTTTGATGGTGGGAGGATATTCGTATCCGACCGGATAGCGACCACCATACACTGGTTTTAAAACCTGCCATAGTGACCCACCTTGTGCGGGTCAGCCAGTGTATATCCGGTTCTCCCCAGGGGGCTTGCGACATGACTTGATGGTTGGTTGGATTGGATACAAGGGTACATCCTTGTATAACTGCGCCTGCATCGGTCATCCGCCTGTCCTGTCGCAGGCCCCTCGATTTGCTTCTTCCCTCTCCGTAGAGGGAAGAAGCATTTATACAGGCCGGCACGATTCTGGTGACCACCGATAAACTCATTGTTTGTCGGTGGTTGCTGGTTTTTTGGACTGCATAACTCTTACCATCAGGTGTAGTGTAGACACTTTGCCGTGCTCGGATAAAAAACCTTATAACGTACCTCATTGGCATAAATTGAGCTGCTCTAATTCAAATGAATAATACTTCAATGTATATAGTGCTAATATGTATATTAAGGAATTTAATGTGAGATGAATAATAAAAATAATAGAACACAAATAACATCACTTTAACAACTTTAACAACATCACTTTAAACCAATTTATTCTATTCACAGAGAACAAACCCGTGTCAGGAGTAACCAATTGTAGGCTTTACTTTAACTGCACTTGTATACACGCTTAGTATGATTAACTACGACAGAATTACTACTACTGTAACGGTCAGCCAATCAGAAGGCTTGACTACGATAATAACGACCACGACGGTCCTCACTACGCGACGACTGAATGCGAACTGTCCCTGTCGAGTCGTGCGCCACTCTTTTATAGATTTTTAGGCGTATCTACCCGACGACAATTTTATAAACACCGTTCGCAAAGATTAATAAAAATTAAAATAAAAATTAACACCTAACTCGGCCTCTCCTGACGCGTGCGCGTCCCGAGCACAGTAGGTATTTACAGAACAGACAATGAGTTTAGAAGAATACAATGCAAATGATTCGTTTCTAGACGGAGCCGGCTCTTACTACCACTCCGTACCACCGACGCTGTGGTGTATTCTTCAAAAACTCCTGGGTCGCTGCTCAGTCGTTGCACTTCACAACTTCCATCTGCCTGCATGACGTACCTGACGAGCATCTCGCACCTCCTAGGTAACAAAAATACACGGCAGAATCACATAGCTCATAGTCACACAACAAAACAGTTGTCTTGGGTGCGGGAATCGAACCCGCAGCCTGTCCGCTACGTTGCGGAGGTCGGCTGTCATCTGGTACCATGGGTATAATCACATTTTATCTTTGGTGCGGTAATCGAACCCGCAGTCTGATGCCTATCCGCTGCGTCGCAAAGGCCGACTGTTATCCGAAACGATGTCTATACCCATGTGACACTGTCTTATATTACAACATTTCAGGAACATATTAGCTGTGTTATGCACCGCTTCGACCAATCCTGACTAATTTGAACAATCACTGCTGGGATAGCCTTTGTGAAAGTTTCAAGTTGAAAAACTTAATATGAATCCTAGCTTGGGATTCGACATTAATTTTACTCTTACAAATAAAACAAACGAGATTTGGTTCACCATGGATACACATCAGTCCTTAGATGTCTTCAGCATTGTGTGCAGCGGGCTGCTGCCCGACGCTGGCAGACAGCGGCTGCCCGACACTGTATCCGGCGCCCAGCACCAGTTGTACAAAGCGAGCTCGTACAACACAAGTACAAGCCGGCTCACCTCGTATTTCTGCACACCGAAAGGTGAACAACACCTGTGAACAAACCAGGCAGAAGGCGTCCCTACTGCCCGGGGTAGACGGAGGCATCGCTGAATCGCACGTCTACCTATAATCTCGGGACGGAGGCATCACTGAATCGCACGTCCGTGGACGGAGGCATCACTGAATCGCACGTCCGTGGACGGAGGCATCACTGAATCGCACGTCCACTAATAAACCCTGGACGGAAGCATCACTGAATCGCACGTCCATTAATAAACCCTGGACGGAGGCATCACTGAATCGCACGTCCATTAATAAACGTATGTAAACCCCTGTGTGTGAATAAATGTGTATGCTGTTGGCGTTTCTTAATAAATAAATAAATAAACCCTGGACGGAGGCATCACTGAATCGCACGTCCACTAATAAACCCTGGACGGAGGCATCACTGAATCGCACGTCCATTAATAAACCCTGGACGGAGGCATCACTGAATCGCACGTCCATTAATAAACCCTGGACGGAGGCATCACTGAATCGCACGTCCATTAATAAACGTATGTAAACCCCTGTGTGTGAATAAATGTGTATGCTGTTGGCGTTTCTTAATAAATAAATAAATAAACCCTGGACGGAGGCATCACTGAATCGCACGTCCACTAATAAACCCTGGACGGAGGCATCACTGAATCGCACGTCCATTAATAAACCCTGGACGGAGGCATCACTGAATCGCACGTCCATTAATAAACGTATGTAAACCCCTGCGTGTAAATAAATGTGTATGCTGTTCGTGTTTCTTAATAAATAAACCCTGGACGGAGGCATCACTGAATCGCACGTCCACTAATAAACCCTGGACGGAGGCATCACTGAATCGCACGTCCATTAATAAAAAGAGGCAGGTAAAGACAGCGTCTACCATTAACTCCTTTTATGAAATCGCAACCCTGTTCAATGAAAAGGCCCGCCGCGTTACCTCACTAAAAGGGGAAACAAAACTACCAACGTTTATAGGAATAACATGTCAGTCAGTAAGTAAATGAGTCAGGGGTATTTAATTATAAGGATATGAATTTAGGTGGCAAGCGAGGCACGTAACGGAACAAATCACCAAACAGGTGCAAAACAAAAATTCATCCTCCAGTATGGGGCCCCATACTGAAGGGCTTCCTATCTACACCGGAGGCAAAGGGCCATTTACTCCTCCAGTGACTTTTCACCAGTTGAAAAGCATTCCACGTTGGGGAAGGGAAAAGAAGTGTGTACTCCCTTCTCAACGGCTCGCCGATAAAGGAAAGACTTCACAAGGTAGCTTTCTCTTTGAAAGCAACCACACACAGAGTAGCCGTCTCGCGCACTCAGCCCCCGAGCACGCCAACTGCATGCAACTAAAAGACGCTTCCGTTCCAAGGAATCGTCCCACGGCTAAATGCAAGCTTATATCACACCTGCACAGAAAAAAAAACACAAGAAGAACATTGAAAATGGTTACTGGTCGCTGTGTCTGAAGCAAATGAAGTAGCAAATTATACTATGGGCGCAAGCGTGCACTCAAGCGCCCACAGACAAGGGTCTTGTGAGTAATTGATTGAACATCTAATAGCTTCAGACATAATACAAACAAGAATAAATCTACCCGGGACAGAGCCCGTCATCACGTGAGAACGTGAACCAGCACAGCGGCTGCCAGGACTGCGCCTGATACGGAACTGTGTCCGCTACCCGGGACATTGCCCGTCACCACATGAGAACGTGAACCAGCACAACGGCTGCCAGGACTGGGCCTGATACGGAACTATGTCCGTTAACCGGGACAGTGCCCAATGTCCGTTAACCGGGACAGTGCCCATCACCACGCGATAACGTGAACCAGCACGGCGGCTGCCAGGACTGCGCCTGATGTACAAAGTGAGCTCCTTTAACCGGCCCACCTCGTACCTGCAACATAAGGAAAAACACACGGAGAAAAATGGTTATACAGGTTCGTGTGTGTCTGAAGCATAACTTCTTAATATCTTATGAAGTAACAAACCATTACTATGGGCGCAAGCGTGCACTCAAGCGCCCACAGACAAGGGTCTTGCGAGTAATAAAAATAATTGATTAATCATCTAATAGCTTCAGACATAACACGAATTTAAAAAAAATCTCAGCGCATTGTGAATGACTCCCCATACACTGCCACATGACACACTATAGTAGCTGCAAAATTGCAAGCGCGCGTTTACCGGCCGATGCCATTAGTTAGCTGCCTGAAGGCAAGCGCACATCACCTTAAAATACTACTCATGGACACTCCTAGCCTGCGCCGCCAGTACGGAAGGTATCTTTAAGGGGAAGACATACGTCTGTCGCCCACATACCTTAAGACCAGCTCACAACACCCAAGAACTAAGAGTGTACTCCTTAAACCAATTCAAACCGTGTAACCGGGCTATAGCGCCCATTCGATGTCTCATTTCCAGCCGTCAGAGAGCTAGGTCCGATTGATCGCCACGAGTACTAAAAACATCGTTAAGGGGAAAACGTAAGTTTACCATCCACTTATCTTAAAACTCTGTAATATGGTCGAGCAACCAAACTCAACATCCCCGGCTCGGGTACTTGATACTTCACCTTGCGCACATTTATTCATGCACGCACAAACATCCTGTTTCAGCAACCACGTGAGCCAGTGATGGTCGACCAACGCCCGTGAAGCGGAAAACCGCCACGCGCCTCAATAAGCGCCGGTCAGCGTTACTTGTCATCACTGCTTCTGAAATCAATCACCAAAACGAGAAGGCAGGCGATTATCACGAAAATAAGTTTTATAAGATTCTCCCCACATTAAAGTGTGCCAGACAGAAGCCTGATACGTATTGGGAAATAAGTCTGCCACGCCAGGGGCCCGAAAGGCATTTCGAAAAGGTTAAACTGTTTCGCGTTCAGCAGTTCCGCATAATATTATGATCATCTCTGACATATCCTATAACAGAATATGACCACAGGGTATACGCCCTCAGTGAGTTCACAAAACAATCATCAGCCACAAGACGTCCACTGCTTGAACATAGGCCTCCCCCAAAGATTTCCAGACCGACCTGTTGGAAGCAGCCTGCATCCAGCGACCTTTATCAGGTCGTCTTTCCACCTTGTAGACAGACGTCCAATACTCCGCTTGCCAGTATGTGGCCTCCATTCCAAAACCTTTCTGCCCCACCGGTTGTCGGTTCTGCGAGCTATGTGGCCCACTGCCACTTCAACTTGCTAATCCGCTGGGCTAAGTAGGTGACTCGTTCTTCTACGGATCTCCTCATTTCTGATTTGATCACAGAGAAACACCGAGCATAGCCCTCTCCATAGCTCGCTGAGTGACTGTGAGCCGTCTTATACGGCCCATATTCAGAGGCCACGTCTCAGTGCCGTAGGTCATCACTAGTAATACACACTGATCGAAGACTTTGGTCTTCAGGCACTGAGGCATTTTGGACGAGAAGAACTTGCCAAGTTTCCCGAACGTTGCCCAGCCAAGCTGGATTCGACGATCGACCTCTCTCTCAAAATTGAACCTGCCTAGTTGGACTACTTGTCCTAGATAGACATATTCGTCGGCAACTTCGAGAGATGAGCCTCCAACAGTAATCGGGGTGGGCACAACATGGACCTTCGTCTTGTCCATGTTAATTCTGAGACCCACCCGTTGAAAAACTCTGTTGAAGTCTTCGAGCATTGTACTTAGATCTTCCAGCGATTGTGCTAGGACTACGATATTGTCGGCAAATTGAAGGTGAGACATGTACTCGCCATTTATGTTGATGCCGAATCCTTTCCAGTTCAAGAGCTTAAAGGCATCTTCCAGCGCGGCAGTGAACAGTTTCGGAGAAATAACATCTCCCTGTCTCACGCCTCTCTGTAATGGAATAGCCTTCGTACTCTGATTTTGTACTCGGGCCGACATGGTGGCGTTGTTGTACAAGCACCTCAACACTTCGATATACCGATAGTCAACAACACATAAAACAAACATGGTCAGAATCCAAGAGCATCATAAGCCCTTCTCCAGGACGTTAGGCAGCATTGCAGCTAATGTCCGACCTCTTACGGTTACAGTAATTTGCAGCAACTCATTTGAATGATGTTCAAATGGCTCATATCTACAACAAATAGCAAATACCTTTCATTAGGCATTTAGTGCACGGTGGGTACACAGCATTGCTCTATAGAGAAATCCGTGTCGCCCTGTCATCAAAATAATTCTATAAAACCTGTAGGTACTGCAAATTACTTTTATATCAGATTTATATAAACAGGAACGGACTCACCAAATTCTTGTTATACTCAACACTCGTAAATGTATCCGATCACAGTCGTCCCACAAAGCCGCTCTGTGCGCCGTACGGGTGAATGATCACACCGTGGGTGCGGCGTTATGGTCCAACGATCGGGAACTCTTGTGCACCAATATCTTGCACTCCATGCCAGCGCGGGTGCCTCATCAGTAGAACTCGTCCATTATGGGCCTAGATAAGTTCTGAGAACATTTGGTACACAATTAATAACTTCGCAGGTATAGACACCACCATACCCTCTACGACGTCGTCGTACGTCTTTCGACTTGAACACAATATGTCAGATTTTCGTATCCATAGGCAGCAAACTAACATATTCACAATAAATTTATTACTGCAAACATATAACACCATTAAATTTAGCAGTACAATGATTTTACACCGAATGAATTATTTTACGACACCAGACTGCTGCACCATGGATCATCGTGATGATCTTTAACCAACTCACCACATGACAATCTTATTGGCGATTTTTGTCTTAACAAAAAGCCAATAAAATTGGAACAGACTTACCAAACCACTCGTAGACAGTCGCATTTCATCGCGTAGTTGGACATATCGCGTAATTACCAACACAAGTGCATTTAAAGTGATAGCATTAACTTTTAAGTAATGCCTTGAAAATTCAACTGTCAAGAAGATGATAGGCTGCGGAGCCTATCCCACTTCTGAATTAAGGAATTTAATGTGAGATGAATAATAAAAATAATAGAACACAAATAACATCACTTTAACAACTTTAACAACATCACTTTAAACCAATTTATTCTATTCACAGAGAACAAACCCGTGTCAGGAGTAACCAATTGTAGGCTTTACTTTAACTGCACTTGTATACACGCTTAGTATGATTAACTACGACAGAATTACTACTACTGTAACGGTCAGCCAATCAGAAGGCTTGACTACGATAATAACGACCACGACGGTCCTCACTACGCGACGACTGAATGCGAACTGTCCCTGTCGAGTCGTGCGCCACTCTTTTATACATTTTTAGGCGTATCTACCCGACGACAATTTTATAAACACCGTTCGCAAAGATTAATAAAAATTAAAATAAAAATTAACACCTAACTGTATTGTAAATCAGTTTAGAAAAGAGCAACGTTAGAGTTTCTTGCCCGTTCTTCTTTAACGAAACAGTATTCCGAACTGGCGGTGGAGTTAAAATTTGACTTTTTTAATCTAAATGATGTTTGACATTTGATTTGACCCCGAAACGAGAGGCTGTGGGTTCGATCCCCGCACCGAAACAAATGGACGTGCGATACACAAATATTTGTTTCGGGTCTGGGATTTTTTATAGAAAGGCAAGCGGAGAAGTGGGTCACCCGATGATAAGTGAATGCTGGTGTGAGGGTACCACAAGTAGGATAGATACAGGCCGGCATGATGATAAACTCATTGTTTGTCGGTGGTCGCTGGTTTTATGGATTGCACTGCGCTTGCCATCGATTGTGCTGCGATCACTTTACTCTGCTATGCTCGGATAAAAATAAATAAATAAAGTTAAAAAAACACGCTTTTATAGAAAGTATAACTAAAAAATCTAAAAACTAAATAATCCTACTATCCTACTAATATTATAAACGCAAAGTTTGTAAGTATGGATGGATGGATGTATGTTTAATACTCTTTCACGTAAAAACTACTGAATGGATTTTAATGAAACTTTACAATAATATAGCTTATACATCAGAATAGGACATAGGCTACTTTTTATCCCGGAAAAAGCAGATCACCGCGAGCAAAAGCTAGTAGAAAACAAATTTGGAGAAATCAATGTATTTTATTGAGAAAATAGCGTGGGGTGGTATGCCAAATTTCAATTTAATCCGACGTTTTGAAGGAGGTCAAAATTAAGTTCAAAGATTCCGTTACAGACAATCATACCAACATACATACATCTGAAGCTAATAAAAGCGTGTTAAAAAGGATTTTTTGAGCGGTAGAGCCAAGAGTAGAGATTTTGTCTACAGTAAGATTAAGCCTGCTTGACCGGGTCGTTTCCACTGTGTCACAGAAAACCGACGTATATTAGCAGCTTTTTTAACTGACTTCAAAAAAAGGAGGAGATTCTCAATTCAATTGTATTTTTTTTATCCGAGCACGGCAAAGTGACTGCGCTACACCTGATGGTAAGCGTAGTGCAGTCCAAAAAACTAACAACCACCGACAAACAATGAGTTTATCGGTGGTCAACATAATCATACCGGCCTGTATAAGCGCTACTTCCCTCTTCAGAGAGGGAAGAAGCATGTACCCCTATACCCGCCCCAAACAACCATCAAGTCATGTCGCAAGCCTCTCGGAAGGACCGGATATACACTGACTGATCCTGGAACGCGATCCACACAAGGCAGGTCACTATGGCAGGTAATAACACCATTTGTACGGTCGCTATCCGGGCGGATATGAATTAACCACCATAAACATTCAGTGTTTTCAAGTTTGTACAGAGCCTTAGGAGCTAGGGGCGAAGGAGCTAAGGGGCGAAGCGTAGGGGCGAATAGCCGCGTTTAATTTCCGCCGCGCACTTAATTACGAGCCGAAACTCGCATCGCCGGAGATTGTGCACGACACAGTGGAGTTACTAACAGTAGTGAGTTTATCGGTAATCACCAAAATCATGCCGGCCTGTATAAATGTATCGAGGAGTCTGCGACAGGACAGGCGGATGACCGATGCAGGCACAATATAGTTTTTTTTTATAGCATAGGCCGGCAAACGAGCAAGTGGGTCACCTGATGGTAAGTGATCTCCACCGCCCATGTATGCCCACCACCAAAAGAATCATGGGCGCGTTGCCGACCTTAAAGGAAAGGGATAATTAGGGATTGGGAAAGTGAGGGGTATTTAGGCCTCCGGATATCTCACTCACCGTACGAAACGCAGCAGCAAGCCGCTACTTTACGTCGGTTTTCTGTGAGACAGCGGTAATAACCCGGTCGAGCCGGCCCAATCATGCTGTAGACAAAACTGTCTACAGCGTGGCTCTACCACTCATAGCCGGCCTCTTCGGAGAGGGAAGAAGCAAATCGAGGAGTCTGCGATGTTAAGTCTCACAATGCCCAGTAATTTTACTGGCTTCAATATCCTTCAAACCGAAACACAACAGTGCTTACATATTGTTAATTGACGGCAGAAATAGACAAAGAACCAAGACCATTTATTAAAATCGACCACTAGTAATACGGTTGCGTTGGCATTTTTTTGAGTATTCAAAACACTTGCTGGTGGGAGGATATTCATCTCCGCCCGGATAGCGACCACCGTACACATGATGTTAAAACCTGCCATAGTAACCCACACATCTTGATCAAACAGTGTATATCCGGTTCTTTCGAGGGGCTTAAAGGTTGGTTGGGGCGGCTATAGGGGTACATCCTTGTATCCCTGTGCCTGCATCGGTCATCCGCCTGCCCTGTCGCAGGCCCCGTGATTGCCGAAGAGGGAAGAATTTATACAGACCGGCATGATTCTGGTGACCACCGATGAATTGTTTATCGGTGGTCGCTAGTTTTTTTGACTGCACTACGCTTACCATCAGGTTTAGTAGTCACTTTGCCCTGCTTGGATAAAAAAAACTCCATGTAAAAGCGGATTTAAATTACTGCCTCATACTTTACTGTGGTTGAGGTAGAACTAAGCAGGTTACATTAATCGTTTACAAAAATGCCTTCTCATAGTTATTTATACATAAATTAAATTTACTAATTTCCTTTACAATTACATTAGAAATGGCGAGGTGTGAGCTTTACGCGTGTAGGTAGGGTTCTGTAGTAAATTATTAGCGTTGCAGCATCAGTAGCTTAGTGGAGAGTAGTACTGTAGTGTAGAGGAAAGTCGCAGGTTCGAAATCAGATCCAGTGTGGATCGCGTTCCAGAATTAGCTAGTGTATATCCGGTACTCCCGAGGGACTTGCGACATGACTTGATGGTTGGTTGGGGCGGATATAGGTGTACATCCTTGTATCCCTGTGCCTGCATCGGTCATCCGCCTGTCCTGTCGCAGGCCCCTCGATTTGCTTGAAATTTGAATTTGATGAAAGTTGCAGGTTCGAAACCAGTCCCAATAGCACGCATCTCTGACTTTTTTAAGTTACATTTGAGTGGTAGAGCCAAGCTGTAGACAGTTTTGTGTACAGCATGAATGGGCTGGCTCGATCGGGTCGTTGCCATTGTCTCACAGAAAGCCGACGTAAAGTAGCGGCTGCTGCGTTTCATACGGTGAGTGAAATATCCGGAGGCCCAAATCCCCTCCCGTTCCCGATCCCTAATTATCCCTTCCCTTTAGATCGGCAACGGCCCGTAATTCTTCTGATATTGTAGGTGTACATGGCCCGTAGAGATCACTTACTATCAGGTAACCCACTTGCTTGTTTGCCGGCCTATGCTATAAAATAAATAAATAAATACACACACACAGTCACATACATAGTCCTGACCCCACAGTAAGATACGAGTCTTGTGTCGTGGGTATCAGGAACTACGAGACGACTTTCAGTCTCACAACACCAAGACCCCGGAAAAAATATTTGTGGATCACACGTCCATTTGTCTCGGGGATCGAACCCGCGGCCTCTCGCTTCACAGCCGGCTACTCGCCCGCTGCGCCACTGAGGCTGTCAAAAAAACTATTAATTCAGAATTACTGTCACTTTACAGTAAATAAAGCATCCCTTTGTGACTATTCAATTGCCACCCGCGCAAAGTTCTAAATTCCATCCCTCATCCCCTGCTCCGGGGTGTTTAATTTATCAACTATTCCAATATAAGACGTTTCCAAACTATATCTATGCCACGGATAAATATACTCTATAGATTATTAAAGCTATCGCTGCACTGTCGACGACCCAAAATATATATTGATTCTGGACTATTCCATAGTAAAAATATGGAAAAATAATAATAATAAATAGATTTAGTGTAATTGCCGAGTGTATTTTGATGATGCTATGTATGTATGTATACATTAGTTGATACTGATTTCTATATATAAGTTTCTTTTACTTTTGTACTGACTTGTCATAAGCGCTATTTCAATTGCCTACGTGATTAATAACCTATTTGATTTGATTTGATTTGACTGTGACAACGTTCAGTATAACTATTTCAAGGGAGACACTTTTTGAAGTGAAAACTTCTTTAGCCGAGTTAACTTCACTTTTTTTATTGAAGGACGAGACGATCAAGACGCTCGCCTGATGGTAAGCGCCTCCTGCCACACACCTGCCCATAAACAGAAGCAAAGCACTGCATAGCAATGAACTGCGCTCGTCACCCCGAAACATAAGATGTTAAATCTCATAATGCCTCAAAAATACCATTATAATTTTTTATTTCTTTATTTGATTGAAAGACGAGACGAGCAAGGTGCTCGCCTGATGGTAAGCGCCACGCCTGTCCATAAAAAGAAGCTACACAAAATAAACTTTGATTATTTGCATCCAACTAAGTTAACTACGCAAAGTAAGACTTTCTAGAGGAATTAAGTCAGGCTTAAATGTTTCACCAACGCCAGGAAAACGAAAAAAACACCGAAAATTTCCATTTCTCCATTTCTATTTAAAGTATAAACCCGAATCAGTGCGGAAATGCAGTGAACCTCGTAAAATCAAAAAACCTCGTTTAAAAATTCCACACGAGTGCGTCCGGGTGCACATACATATGTATTCACTATTCATTCCTGCGCCTTTCATACTTCGCACGTAGGGATGGATTATGAAATACCAGTATGTATTTGAAAACGGTTTTTTTTATTGTTGAAGTGAAACTTCTTTAGAATCGTTGTGATTTAAAAATTTGACGAAACGAAAATGGCGTCACTAAAGAGGTTGGAAAGAAACAAGATCTCAAGTATGTAAATATATGAAATGTAATATTTCGCATTAAAAATTCAAATAATTTTTAAGCTTGGTAAAAGTATTATAAAAATAAAAATTGGTGTGTGTCGTGGGACACCAGGTAGGAACGATGTTCCTTCGGCTAATGTAGAATCGACACAAATTGCAAAAAATTCAAATTATCAACTAAAATAACAAAATATGTCTCTTTATTTTTGTTTGACAACATAAAATTACATAGAAATAGAATAGAAAAATAGAAATAAAAACTTATTAATTTAGACTTAGACTGGCTACTAAACGGTGGACGGCCGTGTTCTATAATCAAAAATTCAAATTCAAATTTCAAACCGCGTCTACATTTCCAAATGTCATAAGTGTCACACCCATCTGTTTTATTAACGGAATTTCGACTTTAACTTTGTGTGCTAGATATCAAACTGGTTATGCGACTGTCGCGCCTGCACACGTCTCATTTAACGCTTTTATTCCACGCATTTTTTCCACGCATTTTTCTTACGGTTTTACTATCACATTTTTTTCAGTTCGGTCACGCAGCGAAATCCCTATCCCCTCCAAGCCTGCCGTAAGGAACTTCGTTCCAATAAACCTTTTACTTATCCTAATACCACTGATACTCTATTTTAATCTCATTCTCTTGTAGGCTACTTTTCTGAAGTTTCACTTCTGCCGTGTGTGAATGTGAAAAAGAAGTGTGTGTGTGTGCACACACACACTTCTTTTTTTTATTTCATTGAATGACGAGTCGGGCACGGCGCTCGCCTGATGGTTGGCGCTACGCCTGAACATAAACAGAAGCAACACCACACAGAACTTTGAATTACTAAGCACTGCATGGCACTGAACTGCGCTCGTCACCGAGAGACATAACATGTTAAGTCTAATAATGTCCAGTAATTTCACTGGGTTCAATATCCTTCAAATTTAAACACAACAGTGCCTACATAATGTCGCTTGGCGGCAGAAATAAACGGCGCGGTGGTGGTATTTCGGTTTAAAGGACATTGAAGCCAATACAGCAATTTTGAGACTTAACATCTTATGTCTCAGGTTGACTAGCGCAGTTCAGTGCCATGCAGTGCTTTGTAATTGTAAGTTCTGTGTGGTGTTGCTTCTGTCTATAGCAAGGGGTAACGCTTACCATAAGGCTCACAACTTGCTGATCTCATCATTAAACTAAAAAAAAGTCACTTGGTTTGAAAAAAATTACAAACTGCTATATAAAAATAGCAGTTACCCGCCAGCCGGTAGCGACCCTACGCCAATTATAACGCAGTGGGTCAAGTGCCGCAGAGTGAGTTCGCCGTACCAACTGTGCCGGCCGGAATTATAATTTTAAAACGGTTTAACTTGTACTGATGTCTTGCTCGAAGTAATGATCTTGGAGTTTGGATACAACAAAGAAGAAAGTACATAAGCTCACGGTATTTTTTTCAAATAAATAAATACACCCAACAGTCACATACATAGTCCTGACCCCACAATAAGATATTGCTGGTGGGAGGATACTTGTATCCGACCGGATAGCGACCACCGTGCACTGGTGATAAAACCTGCCATAGTGGCCCATCTTGTATGGGTCGCGTTCCAGGGTCAGCCAGTGTATATCCGGTTATCCCCAGGGGGCTTGCCCCCTGATCCTAACCCTGTTCCCATCCCTTTTCCTTCCCCTCCCCCTTGGCCCTTTGGCAGGCCGGCATGGTCTTGCCGACCTACGATGGACATATTGTTTATCGTTGGTCGACACTATTCTTGGATTGCGCTACACTTACCATCAGGTGTAGCGTAGTCACTTTGCATTTGTATACGTTATTTGACTAGTATTTTAGTAAGTGTCCCTCGCATTGGTTGTATTTGTACAACCAATGCGAGGGACCCTAGAAACTTTTCCACGGAACCCACTGTAGTAATCGCTGTAGAGACAACGCTTTCTTAAAAATAACCTTCTTATACGTTAATAAGCAGTTAAATTTTACTCGCATATTGCAAAACAGGCCCTCCAGTGTACTTATCGTACCAACGTAGCATGAACATCAACACAATGTAGATAGAAGGGCAGATATTCGATATTAATTCCGAGATGCGCGTGACGACGACGCTGTGTAATGAGCATAGGCCGTGATACTTTGTTCTTTTTTTATTTATGGCTTCGCGTTATTATGCATTTCGCCATCATCGATCTTATCGAATTAGCGTGCTATTTTATGATGTCTTTATTTTGGTAAGATCCTGTACATATTTTTTTTTATAGCTTAGGCCGGCAAACGAGCAAGTGGGTCACCAGATAAGTGATACCCACCGCCCATGTACGCAATACCAGAAGAATCTTGGGCGAGTTGCCAACAAAGGAAAGGGATAATTAGAGATTGGAAAAGGGAGGGGGATTTGGGCTTCTGGATATCTCACTCACCGTACGAAAAGCAACAGCAAGCCGCTACTTTACGTCGGTTTTCAGCGAGACAGTGGTAACGACCCGGTCGAGCCGGCCCATTCACGCCGTAGACAAAACTGTCTACAGCGTGGCTCTACCACTCAATCATCATCCATGCCATCATCGATCTTATCGAATTAGTGCTATTTTAGTATGTCTATATTTAGCTAAGATCCTGTACACACACACTCACTGTCAGGTGTATACCGACCCTTAAATATATGACCACACCTTGTAAAACTTTGTATAATTTCTAAGCGGCCGAACAGATTTTCTTCAAACTTGAATAAGAAACGTTTCAATTGCCATTCAGTTGACATTTTAAATATTTTTAAAGAAAAATATCAATTTTAAAGTTGTTAATTTTCATTTTTGGAACCTGGAGTTCCTTAAGGCAGGCTTGGAGGGGATAGGGATTTCGCTGCGTGACCGAACTGAAAAAAATGTGATAGTAAAACCGTAAGAAAAATGCGTGGAAAAAATGCGTGGAATAAAAGCGTTAAATGAGACGTGTTCCTTTTTTAAAATGAAATTCATTCAGCCAGTTATTGAAGTATTTTTATATCTCCTTCGATTTTTAAAAGATTATGCTAGCTCGTTATTATTTATAATTACATAAGTTGATAAAAAATGCTATACAATAGCTTTACCGCGGCAGTCTCCGAGTGCCACACGTCTTCTTTTTATTTATTTCTATTTTTAGTAATTTTTAATTTTATGTTGTCAAACAAAAATAAAGAGACATATTTTGTTATTTTAGTTGATAATTTGAATTACGATGTTTTTTATTTTAAGTAATTTATTATTTCCTAAAATACTGAATTTCCTAAATACTTTCTTGTACTTAAATAAAAATTAATCAGCAAAATTTAAGAGAAAAATCAAGAAAACCTACATAAAATTGAGCACGACTTTTTTTGCAATTTGTGTCGATTCTACATTAGCCGAAGGAACTTCGTTCCTACCTGGTGTCCCACGACACCACAATTTTTTTTATATATGTGAGTGCGAGACCCATGTA
Source organism: Amorpha juglandis (assembly GCA_949126905.1). Taxonomy (NCBI): domain Eukaryota; kingdom Metazoa; phylum Arthropoda; class Insecta; order Lepidoptera; family Sphingidae; genus Amorpha; species Amorpha juglandis. The sequence goes on from OX421392.1 coordinate 171,484, forward strand.
TGTTGGGTATACTCAGAGCTATTTCCCCAAAAAGCCAATCCAGGAATTCCTGTACATTACACTCGCTCAGTTCTGGAAAATAAATGTCTGGACATTAAAAGAGGCCATAACCCATAAGTTTATTCGGCATTTCTTCTCATGGCTAGCCATGAAATGCCGATAAAAGATAAAATAAAAAATAAAAATGTAATCTATTATTAAAAATATTGACATGTAAAAGTGATATTTATGACCCAATTTACAGAATAAATGATTTGAATTCGAATTTACATTTGAATTACACCAGCTTCAAAACAAAAACCCAATTAAAATCGGTCCATTAGTTTAGGCGCAGTAAAGTAATTTTAACTCTAACGCTAAAATATTTGTTGTCGTTTATTTAAATCGCTTTACCCTTGCCTGTCTACCCTAATGCTTTAATTAGTAAAGAATGTTAAAGTTATCCAACACTGTCCGCCCCACGCTTGTTACGGCGTCATGAAACTCGAGCATTCCACGTCAAACTTTAGGTAAGTAAGAGCCTTTGCACACCACGTTTTTTTAACGCGCTGATTTGTTTTTTTTTTATTCTGGCTCGGCAAAGTGACTACGCTACACCTGATGGTAAGTGTAGCGCAATCCAAGAATAGTGTCGACCAACGATAAACAATGTGTCCATTGTAGGTCGGCAAGATCATGCCGGCCTACCAAAGGGCCAAGGGGGAGGGAAGGAAAAGGGATGAGAAAATGATGTGGGGAGAACCGGATATACACTGGCTGACCCTGGAACGCGACCCACACGAGGTGGGCCACTATGGCAGGTTTTAGCATCAGTGTACGGTGGTCGCTATCCGGTCGGATACAAGTATCCTCCCACTAGCAAATGATGATGACGCGCGTAGAACGCAATCAGTGCGCTCTGCAAACGCAAGCCCGTCGGTCTATTGAAACCTTTGCACACGATCCTCGCGTTCGAAGCGATGCAAACGCGCAGCAAGCCGCCGCCATTTATAAGTTACTAGCTTTTGCTCGCGGCTCCGCCCGCGTCAGTTTCATACAAATTTTCATCCCCTATTTTATCCCCTTGGGGGTAGAATTTATCAAAAGCCTTTCTTAGCGGATGCCTACGTCATAACATCTACCTGCATGCCAAATTTCACAGCCAAGCCGCTGCCTACCACTAAAATCTCCCCACTGCTCGCTGCTTCGATTGTTTGTTGCACAACACAATCGCGCGCATCATTTGCGTTCGTATCGATACAAACGCACGTTCGGCGCGCGTTTCATATGCGTTTGTATCGATAGATACGTGTATTATCTGCTAATACGCGTTGAGAACGCACAGAGAACACGCTTATCAAAAACGCACGTCGTCAGCGCGTTAAAAAAAAACGTGGTGTGCAAAGGCTCTTAAGATATTCAAAGTACAATATTATGTATTTTTTTTTTATCCGCGCACGGGAAATTTGCACCACACCTGATGGTAAGCGTAGTGCAGTCCATTAAACAGCGACAACCGACAAACAATGAATTTATCGGTGATCACCACAATCATGGCAGTCTGTATAAATGCTTCTTCACACTCCGAAGAAGGAAGAAGCAAATCGAAGGGCCTGCGACATTACAGGCGGATGACTGATGCGCGATTTTACCTGCATGTTACTGCCCTGCTCCGATGGGTTATAGCGTGATATACATATAAACCTTCCTCATGAATCACTCTATGTATTGCTGAAAACTGCATTAAAATCCGTTGATTAGTTTAAAAGATCTAAGCGAACAGACAGCGAAGCGACTTCATTTTATATTATTTGCCAAACCCGTTACCAGCTCGGCTAAAGACCCAAGAGCCGAGCTGGTCCGGCACTACAGCGAAGACATCCCGGACATCAGCTTGTGAGAGATTCGAATGGCCCTCGGACAGCTCAAAAACAACAAGGCGCCGGGCGAGGACGGAATTACTGCAGAGCTTCTGAAAGCGGGCGGAGCGCCGGTACTGAAAGTCCTTCAGAGTCTTTTTAATTCTGTTCTGCTCGAGGGCGTAACGCCTGAGGCATGGAACAGGAGTGCGGTGGTACTGTTCTTCAAGAAAGGTGACAATACCTTGTTGAAGAATTACAGGCCCATCTCACTCCTGAGCCATGTGTATAAGTTGTTCTCGAGGGTTATCACGAATCGTCTCGAGCGCAAGTTCGATGACTTCCAGCCTCCCGAACAAGCCGGTTTCCGAAAAGGTTATAGTACCATAGACCACATTCATACGCTGCGGCAAGTTATACAAAAAACCGAGGAGTATAACTTGCCACTTTGCTTAGCGTTTGTGGACTATGAGAAAGCCTTTGATTCGATCGAGACCTTGGCAGTGCTGCAGGCTCTCCAGCGGTGCCACATCGACTATCGGTATATCGAAGTGTTGAGGTGCTTGTACAACAACGCCACCATGTCGGTCCGAGTACAAGAACAGAGTACGAAGGCTATTCCACTACAGAGAGGCGTGAGACAGGGAGATGTTATTTCTCCGAAACTGTTCACTGCCGCGCTGGAAGATGCCTTCAAGCTCTTGAACTGGAAAGGATTCGGCATCAACATAAATGGCGAGTACATGACTCACCTCCGCTTTGCCGACGATATCGTGGTCCTTGCGGAATCGCTGGAAGACCTGAGTACAATGCTCGAAGACCTCAACAGAGTTTCTCAACGGGTGGGCCTCAGGATGAACATGGACAAGACGAAGGTCATGTCGAATGTCCATGTTGTGCCCACCCCGATTACTGTTGGAAGCTCATCTCTTGAAGTTGTCGACGAATATGTCTATCTAGGACAAGTAGTCCAACTAGGCAGGTCCAACTTCGAGAGAGAGGTCAAGAGTCAAAGGCTGGGCAGCGTTCGGGAAACTTGGCAAGGTCTTCTCGTCTAAATTACCTCAGTGCCTGAAGACTAAAGTCTTCAATCGATGTGTGTTACCAGTGATGACATACGGCACTGAGACGTGGCTTCTGAATATGGGCCGTATAAGACGGCTCACAGTCACTCAGCGAGGTATGGAGAGAGCTATGCTCGGTGTTTCTCTACGTGATCAAATCAGAAATGAGGAGATCCGTAGAAGAACGAAAGTCACCGACATAGCCCAGCGGATTAGCAAGCTGAAGTGGCAGTGGGCAGGCCACATAGCTCGCAGAACCGATAGCCGATGGGGCAGAAAGGTTCTGGAATAGAGGCCACGTACTGGCAAGCGCAGCGTTGGACGTCCGCCTACAAGGTGGACAGACGACCTGATAAAGGTCGCAGGATGTCGCTGGATGCAGGCCGCTTCCAACAGGTCGGTCTGGAAATCTTTGGGGGAGGCCTATGTTCAGCAGTGGACGTCTTGTGGCTGATGATGATGAAGCGAACAGACAGCGGAAGCGACTTCATTTTATACTAGCTTTTGCTCGCGGCTCCGCCCGCGTGATTTGCTTTTCCCGGGATAAAAAGTAGCCTATGTCTTATTCTGATGTATAAGCTATATAATTGTAAAGTTTCATTAAAATCCATTCAGTAGTTTTTACGTGAAAGAGTAACAAACATACATCCATCCATCCGTACTTACAAACTTTCGCGTTTATAATATTAGTAGGACTATGTTAAGATATCCATACATCATTAGGTACGGGGGACACCCTTATACATTATTCTTTGTCATCGGTAGTTAAACTACACTAACCGACAAATTAAGTGTATTATTGTTGATTCAACCCGTGACTGCTCATTCATCATTAGCCCTCCTTGGCCCCTTCGCCTTCTCGCCCCCTCGCCCCCTCGCCCCCTCGCCCCTTCGCCCCCTCGCCCCTTCACCCCCGTCCATTTCCGCCGCTTAGCGTTCAATAAATCACGTGAAAACAAAAGGGGCCCGCGACAGAAACAAGATTCTCGCATTAGGTTTAATGTATTAACCGTATTATGATACGATGTTATCCCATCTTAATGGTGATTAGCAATGATAATAACGGGTATAAACGGTTCCATTTTAATTGATCAAGTGACTTGAATCATCCTGTTTTTTTTATCCGAGCACGGCAAAGTGACTGCACAAGCGCATGACCTATGCAGGCACAGTTATACAAAGATGTACCCGTCCCCATCAACCATCAAGTCATGTTGCAAGCCCCTCGGGAGAACCGGATATACACTGGCTGATCCTGGAACGCGATCCACACAAGGTGGGTCACTACGGCAGGTTTTAACACCATGTGTACGATGGTCGCTATCCGGGCAGATATGAATATCCTACCATCAGCAAGTGTATATTTATATTGTTTCAATATGTAGATTATGTCAGTGTTCAGAAAAGAATGTTTATTTCAATCTTTAGTCCATAATGATCCAGGTGGACCCCCTGGAGTCCACGGGAGATTCGACGGGGGTCTACGTTGGCGTGACGAAATAATGGGGGTTCACAATTCGTAAGTGAACCACGATAAATTATCTGCTTTCGATAGTGAAGAACTAAAATGTTGGCTTGACTTCACCTATCAATGTAGGCAGATAATATTTTAAGAAGCTCAGCGACTGTTACTTGTAAAAACTTGCATACATATTCCATATTCAGTACAACGTGTCGAGGTTGCAAAACGCCGTAGGGGTCCACCGGAACCAGCTAAATTTTGATAGTGGACTATGAGAAAAAGTCTATGAACTTAAGATTGAAATCATAAGCGACATAATAATTTTTGCTGATAGTTGTATATTCATATCCGCCCGGATAGTGACCACCGTAGACATGGTGTTAAAACCTGCCATAGTGACCCACACGCTTTTTGTGGATCGCGTTCCAGGATCAGCCAGTGTACATCCGGTTCTCCCCAGGGGGCTTGCCCCCTGATCCTAACCCTTTTCCCATCCCTGTTTCCTTCCCCTCCCCCTTGGCCCTTTGGTAGGCCGGCATAATCTTGCCGACCTACGATGGACACATTGTTTATCGTTGGTCGACTCTATTCTTGGATTGCGCTACACTTACCATCAGGTGTAGCGTAGTCACTTTGCCGAGCCAGAATAAAAAAAAAGAAAAAAATAATTCAGGCCGGCATGACTCTGGTGACCACCGATAAATTCATTGTTTGTCGGTGGTCGTTGGATTTTTGGACTGCACTACGGTTACCATCAGGTGTAGTGAAGTCACTTTGCCGTGTTCGGATAAAAAAAGACACAGACATAATCTCATATTAAAACAATATAACTCTATATAAAATCCCACATCCCCACCGCTAGTAACAGAATTAAAGTTTTTACCGAAACAAAATTCCTAACTAACTCCCGGTTCGGAACTGCGGCGAAAAATTCCCCCAACTCTGCCTTGTAGAACTTTCGGGAAGTGCGAGCTCTTTAGAATTATGAAACTTAATGTTGAAGGAACGGTTAGATCAGATAAAGATAGTGGGTTCGAGGCCAGCCCTAACGGATCATAGTCTTATTGTTAACTAGTTTTACAAGGTGGTAGGTCCCTCGTATGCGAGAGGCCGTCTGGGTTGGTACCACCGCGCCGTCTATTGACGTCGCTAAGCAACAGTGTATAAGCACTGTTGTGTTTCGATTTGAAGGACATTGAAGCCAATGAAATTACTGGGCATTATGCGACTTAACATCTTATGTCTCGGGGTGACGAGCGCAGTTCAGTGGCATGCAGTGCTTTGTAATTAAAAGTTCTGTGTGGTGTTGCTTCTGTTTATGGGCAGGCGTGGCGCTTACCATCAAGCGAGCGCCTTGCTTGTCTCGTTATTCATTCAAATAAAAAAATAACTTTTTCTCGCGGCTCCACCCGCGTGATCTGCTTTTTCCGGGATAAAAAGTAGCCTATGCTCATCAGGAATAATGTAGGATTCTAATGGTGAAAGAATTTTTCAAATCGGTTCAGTAGTTTTTCCCTCTCTGAAGAGGGAAGAAGCATTTATACAGGCCGGCATGATTCTGGTTTCCACCGATAAAATCATTATTTATCGGTGGTCGCTGATTTTTTTGAACTGCCTTATCAGGTTCAGTGTTAGGTTATCAGGTTTAGTGCAGTCACTTAGGGGTGCTTGGATAAAAAACCCGCCCGTTCCCAACAGTAGGACACGTATAATACAGGGTTAGTATTATTAAACACTAGCTTTTGCTCGCGGCTCCGCCCGCGTGATCTGCTTTTCCCGGGATAAAAAGTAGCCTATGTCCTATTCTGATATATAAGCTATATTATTGTAAAGTTTTATTTAAATCCATTCAGTAGTTTTTACGTGAAAGAATAACAAACTACATCCATCCATACTTACAAACTTTTACGTTTATAATATTATAGGATAACTCAGAGCCATACAAATCAATGTTTCCAGTTAAATTCCATTTTCCCCAATTCCGATGAAAAAATGCCCCCGAACCACCGAAACTGAGTTAAATGTACCGAACACGTCACCCGCAGAGCTTGAATTACTGCGGTATTTGCTGAGAGGAATAATGGCTGCCGATGCAGCCGGCTTAACATGAGCAACACGAGGTAATTTATTTCGACTTTTTTTTTACCGGCTGTAAGGGGACTGCATCCAAAGCCGAATCGTAGATAAAACACTACCATATCATCGAAAAACGTTATTAAATTGCTGTTTACTTGTCATTTTAGAAACGTAAGCGTAGCTAAACGTATGTAAAACACACTAATACTAAATAAGGGATCAATAAGGCCAATACTCGCTACTTTTCTGAAGTTTCACTTCTGCCGTGTGTGAATTGCACACACACTTTTTTATAGCATAGACCGGCAAACGAGCAAATACTTAGGCCACCTATTGGTAAGTGATCTCTACCGCTCATGTACGGCTACAATACTAGAAGAATCCTAGGCGCGTTGACGACCGTAAAGGGACGGAATAATTAACGGATTATGAAGGGATTTGGGCCTCTGGATATCTCACTCACCGTACGAAACGCAGCAGCAAGCCGCTACTTTAAGTCGGTTTTCTGTGACAGAGGGGTAACGACCCGGTCGAGCCGGCCCATTCATGCTGTAGACAAAACTGTCTCTTTCGTGCGAGATATCTCATAGGCTTATGTTAGTCTGGCACCGCTGTTATTTATACCAGCCACATAAGACTTGTCACATTGTTTTATGTGAACTTGGGGTTGGAATCTTAGGGGGATATAAAGTAAAAATTATGTCTAGAAAGAAAAACTTATTTTGACCAACGACAAATAGATAGGGTTCTAAATGTAACGTGTATTACTTACAATGGTAGGTCCCTCGTATGCGAGAGGCCGTCTGGGTTGGTACCACCGCGCCGTCTATTGACGTCGACAAGCAATAGTATGTAAGCACTGTTGTGTCTCGGTTTGAAGGACATTGAAGACAGTGAAATTACTGGACATTATGAGACTTAATATCTTGTCTCGGGGTGACGAGCGCAGTTCAGTGCCATGTAGTGCTTTGTAATTGAAAGTTCTGTGTGGTGTTGCTTCTGTTTATAAGCAGGCGTGGCGCTTACCATCAGGCGAGCGCCTTGCTCGTCTCGTCATTTAATATAAAAAAAAACACCCAACAGTCCCACACATACTCATGATCTCACACTAGGTAAATGTATTTCCCCACACTATGTATTTATACAAAAGGCCAATCCAAGAATGCCTAGATATATTAAACTCGCATAGTTCTTTGAAATCAATATCTGGGCATTAAAGAAAGCAATAACCCAAGAATTTGTTTTGACATTTTATCTCATAGCCACGAAATGCCGAATTAAACATAATTTAGTTTAAAACATTTTTGAAGTGATAACTTCTTATGGGAGGGTGAACCGAAACGTTCCGTAACGCGAGCGGTCCATCGACCAGCCAGCGTTAGCTGACCTCCCTGGAACATCGATAATTTCGAAGTCCCAGGTGGCGGCACACAGTGACCAGTCAGCTTGGACCGGACTTTGACCGGACTTCAACCGGACTTTGACCGGACTTTAACCGGGCTATGACCGGGGTTTAACCGGACTTTGACAGGTCTTTGGCCGGACTTTGACCGGTATTTGACCGGACTTCGACCGGTATTTGACCGGACTTTGATAGGGCTTTGACCGGATTATGACAAACTTCGACAGGACTTTAACCGGACTTCGACCGGACTTTGACCGGGCTTTGGCCGGATTTTGACAAGACTATGACTGGACTTTAACCGGATTTTGGCAGGACTTTGAACGGTATTTGACCGGACTACGACCGGATTTTGAACGGACTTTAACCGGACTTTGATAGGGCTTTGACCGGATTTTGAAAAAATTTTGACCGGATTTTGACAGGTTTTTCACCGGATTTCGACTGGACTTTAACCGGACTTTGATAGGACTTTGACCGGTATTTGACCGGATTTCGACTGGACTTTAACCGGACTTCGACCGGACTTTGATAGGACTTGACCGGATTTTGACAAGACTGACATTACTTTGACTGGACTTTAACCGGATTTTGGCAGGACTTTGACTGGTATTTGACCGGACTTTGACTGGACTTTGACCGGATTTTGACAGGTTTTTGACCAGTATATGACCGGATTTTGGCAGGACTTTGACCGGCGTTTGACCGGACTTAGATCGGATTTCGACTGGACTTTAACCGGACTTCGACCGGACTTTGATAGGGCTTTGACCGGATTTTGACAAGATTGACATTACTTTGACTGGACTTTAACCGGATTTTGGCAGGACTTTGACCGGTATTTGACCGGACTTTGACAGGGCTTTTACTGGGCTTTAACCGGATTTTGGCAGGACTTTGACCGGACTTTGACAGGGCTTTGACTGGACTTTGACCGGATTTTGACAGGACTTTGACTGGTATTTGACCGGACTTTGACTGGACTTTGACCGGATTTTGACTGGACTTTGACTGGTATTTGACCGGACTTTGACTGGTATTTGAGCGGACTTCGACTGGACATTGACCGGATTTTGACAGGTTTTTCACCGGATTTCGACTGGACTTTAACCGGACTTTGATAGGACTTTGACCGGGCTTTGACCGGATTTTGACAAGACTGACATTACTTTGACTGGACTTTAACCGGATTTTGGCAATACTTTGACTGGTATTTGACCGGACTTTGACCGGATTTCGACTGGACTTTAACCGGACTTCGACCGGACTTTGATAGGACTTGACCGGATTTTGACAATACTGACATTACTTTGACTGGACTTTAACCGGATTTTGGCAGGACTTTGACTGGTATTTGACCGGACTTTGACTGGACTTTGACCGGATTTTGACAGGACTTTGACTGGTATTTGACCGGACTTTGACTGGACTTTGACCGGATTTTGACAGGTTTTTGACCGGTATATGACCGGATTTCGACTGGACTTTAACCGGACTTCGACCGGCCTTTGATAGGGCTTTGACCGGATTTTGACAAGACTGACATTACTTTGACTGGACTTTAACCGGATTTTGGCAGGACTTTGACCGGCATTTGACCGGACTTAGATCGGATTTCGACTGGACTTTAACCGGACTTCGACCGGACTTTGATAGGGCTTAGACCGGATTTTGACAAGATTGACATTACTTTGACTGGACTTTAACCGGATTTTGGCAGGACTTTGACCGGTATTTGACCGGACTTTGACAGGGCTTTTACTGGGCTATAACCGGATTTTGGCAGGACTTTGACCGGTATTTGACTGGACTTTGACAGGGCTCTGACTGGACTTTGACCGGTATTTGACCGGACTTTGACAGGGCTTTGACTGGACTTTGACCGGATTTTGACAGGACTTTGACTGGTATTTGACCGGACTTTGACTGGACTTTGACCGGATTTTGTCAGGACTTTGACTGGTATTTGCCCGGACTTTGACTGGACTTTGACTGGTATTTGACCGGACTTTGACTGGACTTTGACCGGATTTTGACAGGTTTTTCACCGGATTTCGACTGGTCTTTAACCGGACTTTGATAGGACTTTGACCGGGCTTTGACCGGATTTTGACAGGACTTTGATCGGTATTTGACCGGACTTTGATAGGACTTTAACCGGATTTTGGCAGGACTTTGACCGGTATTTGACCGGACTTTGACAGGGCTTTGACTGGACTTTGACCGGATTTTGACAGGACTTTGACTGGTATTTGACCGGACTTTGACTGGACTTTGACCGGATTTTGACAGGACTTTGACCAGTATTTGACCGGACTTTGACCGGACTTTAACCGGACTTTGACCGGACTTTGATAGGGCTTTGACCGTATTTTGACAAACTTTGACAGGACCTTGACTGAACTTTGACTGCACTTTGACCGGACTTCGACCGGACTTTGACCGGATTTTGACCGGACTTTGACAGGACTTCGACCGGACTTCGTAACGTAACGCGTTACGGCGTCACTCTGGCTTCCCTTTCTCTCACGCATGCGGCAGTAGTAGGCAGGCTCCTCCGCTCTCACTTTAACCCACATTAGTTTAAGTTATCACTTCTGTCGAGCGTCCCGAGACGCACACTTTTTTTTTTTTTAATAGCCCTGTATTATACAATGTCCCACTGCTGGGCACAGGCCTCCGCTACTGAATGAGAGGGATTAGGCCTTACTCCATGCTGGCCTAATCCGGGTTGGCAGACTTCACATACTTTCAAAAAATCTTATCGAGTTCTCAGGTATGCAGATTTCACAATATTTCCTTCACCGTCAAAACAAGCGATAATTAACAATTAATATACACGTAACTTAGAAAAGTCAGTGGTGTATTCTCTTGGGGCTGGTTTCGAACCTGCAACTTTCGTCTCGACAGTCCATACCACTCCCCGCTGAGCTATCGCGGCTTCTTCATTACTGACAATATGTAAAATGGTCCGGAGTCCCTGAGCCAGCTGATCCACTTGATTACTATCAAGCTAATTTTCCGTGAGTAGCTTCGTTTCGATGAGACGCCCAACAATTCCCTATGCGAAAATTCTCTATTGTGGTAGCTAACAGAGGTAGCAAGGATAGAATATTTCGATTTGTGATACTCAAAAATTTATTATTTTATTTGTAGGACAATATGACTGTTAAATTATATGAATATTAACTAAGTAAAAACAAAAAAATCAGCTCATTCAAATCATTTTTTATGACCTCGGTATCGATACCTATTGGAAGCTCCTCCTTCCAATAGGTATGATTACTAACCAGCTGATTTTTTTTGTTTTTACTTAGTTAATATTCATATAATTTAACAGTCATATTGACCTACAAATAAAATAATAATTTTTTGAGTATCATCAAATCGAAATATTCTACCCTTGCTACCTCTGTCAGCTACCACAATAGAGAATTTTCGCATAGGGAATTGTTGGGCGTCTCATCGAAACGAAGCTACTCACGGAAAATTAGCTTGATAGTAATCAAGTGGATCAGCTGGCCCAGGGACTCCGGACCAATAGTGATATTTATGATCCAATATACAGATTAAATGATTTGATTTTGATATGTCACAGTCAGACTTTATTTCAACGTGTCTTAATATTTTATTCGTTATGTAGTATTTGCTCAGAGGCGGAGAAACAAGGGCTTAACGTCAATATTATATATGATCGCTAGATTAAAGCTATTACATATTTACTTTGTTCAAAGGGTTCTACTCGGAATAAGGTGTATTTAATAAATTAATAGGACAACAAGAGTAGCGTCGTAATGATTTCAAAATAGTGTTTTGTAGTAATTAAAAAGCAGACTGTTTAAATATATTACTGACAATTTCCAATAGATGGCAGTATTGTAATTTTATACCGTCATCTACCGTGTAATAGCAACAACAAACATTAAGCTAGCAAGAGTATTGTTTCTTACAAGTGACGATAGATGGCGCGTTAAGGTTTTAATTTCTAGCGTAACTATTAAATTCAAAATTATTAACATGTACTCCAACTACATGATAAGTAGATAAATACATATCTTTATACCTATATTACTATATATTTTTGATTTCTATACTGCTATTTTTCTGACTAGACGGTGGCGCTAGTAGATCGTACAAACGTAATTTCCTTGTAAATTCTCTTTCCGGTATCAAATGGCAAATAATTGTTAATTCAGTGGAAACATAATTTTCTTCTTGATAAGAGATGGCACTACCAGGCCTTAAAATTTAATATTAAAATTGTATTTTTGTAATAGATGGCGTCTTTACATTCATGTAATATTTTCGTTAAAATAATGCTCAGACTTTTAAATTTTATATTATACTAGCTTTTGCTTGCGACCCTGTCCGCGTGAATGTAATTTTGTAATATATAAAAGCTTTCATTCAAACTTTCTTCCCCTATTTGGGCCCTTTAGGGGTTGAAATTTAAAGAAAAAATACCCTATTGTTAACCCTGGGTCATCAACTATATTTGTGTTAAAATTCATCGAAATCGGTTCGGCGGTTTAGATTTTTCATACAAACTTTCATCCCCTTTTTAAACCTTTCAGGGGTTGATTTTTAGATAACATAGTAGCGTATGTCCTATTCTGATGTATAAGCTATATTATTGTAAAGTTTCATTAAAATCCATTCAGTAGTTTTTACGTGAAAGAGTAACAAACATCCATCCATCCATCCATCCATACTTACAAACTTTCGCGTTTATAATATTAGTAGGATGTCGTTTATTATGATAGAATATTAATTCCACCAAAGAATTACTTACGAACAGGAGGATTGAATCGTTTTTTCATGTAGCCCATAAACTTTTCTGTGAAGCCGCGCTTTTTAGAATCTTTGTCGTCTCCATTCTGTAACAAAAACAAAACTATTTTAAACAGTGATACCATTATTCTTGCTCTGTGTTTAAGCATGAAGATGCCAAAGAAATGCTCAGTATCAGCCCAGCAGGCCGATAGGCTCGCCCTCTATCATATCATGGGACGGAGATACGCTCGGCGAAATGTGTGTGTACTGGTTACACATCTGCCTATTACAGGAGTATCTATAAAAAATAATAAATAAATACACCCAACAGTCACAGAAGTCAGTCATAGAAGCAGCGATAGCTCAGCGGGGAGTGGTACGGACTGTCGAGACGAAAGTCGCAGGTTCGAAACCATCCACAAGAGCATACTCCACTGACTTTTCTAAGTTACGTGTATATTAATTGTTAATTATCGCTCGCTTTAACGGTGAAGGAAACATCGTGAGGAAACCTGCATACCTGAGAACTCGATAAGATTTTTTCGAAGGTTTATGAAAAAATAAAAAAAGCGATGAACCGCACTGTCGGAATTCCCGCCAAAACTCGAAATAAAACTAATTTAAACGGATTTTGTCGCGGTTTTTTTTTTATAATTTTTGAATCTGACTTTTCAGTCTTCGTGGTCACGGGGTGGACCACCCTCAGTCCATCTCAGTAAAAAAGACCGCTATAAAATCCGTTTAAATTAGTTTAATTTCAATGTGTAATCGCGTAAACATAAGAAATCATCATGCAAAAATATATTTTCCTTTCGTCTTTATTATTTTAACATGGCTAAGGAATCCTAACCATGATCCATGGTACTGAGTTACTGACGTTCCGGTAATGACATGTAATCAACACGCACGAGATTGAGCTTAAATATTCAAGCACTTGTGATGTACGCGCGAAGGGACGCGTGGACGCCCAAATGGTGTTGCCACACCGCTGTTATAAAATGTTTACAAACATTATTAAACATTTGTTAACAAACATTTGATAACATTTTATCACAATGTTAGATAATGTTTTCATGTCAGGTACATAATGTTAGTAAACATTTCTAAACAAAATTATCGAGCCGATGTCATGTTTTCAAATGTTAAATGTTTGTAAACATTTTCCATCAGTGTGGAAGCACATAAAACATCCAACAAGTCCTAACAGAATTTAACAATTCCTAAGTCCTAACATTTGTTAGTAAGTATATGTATAGTGTTTGAAAATGTTTGTAAACATTTTTAAACACCGGCGTGGCAGCACCATAACACGGAAAAGTGAAGCCTCTGCTTGAATTAGAACATTGTTCTAAATGAATTCTTATGTTTACGAGAATATTACACATTGAAATAAAACTAATGACAGCCTCCGTGGCGCAGCCGGCTGAACCGAGAGGCCGCGGGTTCAATTCCCGCATCGAGATAATAGAAAAAAACAACTAAAAAATAAGAAATAAATTTAAGAAAAGAAATGTATTTTATTGTTAAAAATAGGCGTGGGGTGCTTTTTAAGATATTATCTAAATGATAATCCTTCTACACATATCTGTCAATAAAATATTAATTATAACTATTGACACCAAGCACACCACGCATTTTTTTTAATAAAGTACATTTTTTTCTTCAAATATATAAAAATTTATTTTCTATTTTTTAGTTGGATTTTTTATAAAATCGTATTTTTTTTTCATTTTTTAGAAAAATATAAACAATATGTTTATATTTGAGCACCACTTTTTTATCGGCTATAAAACAACCGTTCCATATCCTGCAGCGATTAAAAACAACACAGTTTTGAAGTTTGAATTTCGTAACACACCCCAGGGTGACAAAGTTAGATAACTGTAAAATTCAAAAGTTACAATCGTGTCCCAGCTCCCACGGGATCTTTTACACGAGTGCTGGCTTTAATGAAAATGCGACAAAGACCTTGCGATTTATTTTTTGGAACGAAGTTCCTTACGGCAGGCTTGGAGGGGATAGGGATTTCACTGCGTGACCGAACTGAAAAAAATGTGATAGTAAAACCGTAAGAAAAATGCGTGGAAAAAATGCGTGGAATAAAACCGTTAAATGAGACTTTTTTTAACTTAATTTGATATCTAGCACACAAAGTTAAAGTCGAAATTCCGTTAATAAAACAGATAGGTGTGAAACTTATGACATTTGGAAATGTAGACGCGGTTTGAAATTTGAATTTGAATTTTTGATTATAGAACACGGCCGTCCACCGTTTAGTTGCCAGTCTAAGTCTAAATTAATAAGTTTTTATTTATAATTACATAAGTTGATAAAAAATGCTATACAATAGCTTTACCGCGGCAGTCTCCGAGTGCTACACGTCTTTTTTTTTTCTATTTTTCTATTCTATTTCTATGTAATTTTATGTTGTCAAACAAAAATAAAGAGACATATTTTGTTATTTTAGTTGATAATTTGTATTTTTTACAATTTGTGTCGATTCTACATTAGCCGAAGGAACTTCGTTCCTACCTGGTGTCCCACGACACACACCAATTTTTTTTTATTTTAAAATGGAATGCCATGTTATGTGGATCAAAATAAATTAAATTGCCAAAAACGGTCATCTAAATGTCAAGCCTATGTATCGATGTTTTTTCTCGTTATATCAAAATCGATATTGATACTTTGAAATAAAACGAATTTAAATGGATTTGAATATATGGATAGGAAGTACCTTGTAACTAACTTCAGCCCGGACAAGTCATTTTTATGTCACGTTGCTCGTACGATGTAACCTCACAATAAGAAAGAGACAGCTGTATACATAAAACATAAGAGCGAGTGAGACACATCAAAATTTTACATGTCATTCGAAAGTTTACGCAGTCTGTCGCAATGGCGCACTGGTGTTGTCAATATTAATGAATTACTCGGTTTGTTACTACTTTAGCTTAATTTATGTTGAGTTTTATTTAAGTTTAAGAACATCAAATGTTTAGGCTTAGTGATAGCCTGATTCTAGTCGTTTGTTTTCAGTTCCACCGGACTTTTGGGTAAGCGCTTTAGGCGCTCTCAACCCTTACATTTAAGCGACCACGCTATCGACCTCCCTTTGGGGTTTTCGGACTGCACAACGCTTATCATCAGGTTAAATACAGTCACTTTGCTGTGCTCGGATAAAAAAAATAACAAAAATATTACAATAATGACAATTTGGCACATGATAAGTAGGTGCGTTACGGTATATAATTATTTTTTAACCTTAAACGTCTCATAAATGTTATTCCTGAAGTGAGAACGATACTGAAAGCACTAAGGCCGCGGACTCGAAGTCAGCGGCAAGCGGCGGCGGCGCGGATGCGGCGGAGACCCGGTCTCGAAGTCAGCGGGCAGATCGCGCGGCGCTAGAGCGGAGTAGTGTTGTACTATGAGAAATTAGTGTCTGTTGGTGAACGAAATTGATGTGAATATGATGTTCCATATAAAAAATCATTGAAATAATTTGCTCCACCACGTCGGCGGGCATTTTTGAAAATACAAAGCACTATGTCAATGCAGACGCGCAGTTGCCGCTCGAATGGCGCGCGCCGCTCGTACGTCGCTCCTCGCGCCCGCGCCGCGCCGCTGCGTTCGAGACCGGGTCCATTTAAATCTATGCATTTGAACGCGCCGCACCCGCGCCGCCGCCACTTGCCGCTGACTTCGAGTACGCGGCCTTATGGAAACAATTTCCCATGATGTAACACGTCACACATTGTTGGTAAAGTAAGGTTATGTTATCTGGCGCGTCTCCAAGCGAGGTTCTACAGTAATATTATCAAATTTTATGAGCCCTTCATAATCCGTCTAATCTTTATTTTGCATTTCTAAATGATTTTAAAGTGCATTTGCATTTACAAATTACACTTTAAAATCATGAAACCACAGATTACAGGATTTCTGTAGACACAGTAGTTGACAGCCTCCGTGGCACAGCGGGCGAGTAGCCGGCTGTGAAGCGAGAGGCCGCGGGTTCGATCCCCGCACCGAGACAAATGTTTGAGTGATCCACAAATATTTGTATCGGGGTTTGGGTGTTGTGAGACCGAAAGTCTCTCGTAGTTCCTGATAACCACGACACAAGACTCGTACCTTAGTGGGGGGTCAGGACTATGTATGTGACTGTTGGGTGTGTTTATTTATTTATTAAAAAAAATCAGCTTGATCAACTTATCGCCACTATCTTACAGAAAACGGACGTATCACTTTCTATTGCGTTTCGTACAGTCATTGAGATTACCGGAGGCCCAAATTCTTACTCTTTTTCTTCAAAGTATGAAAGTCATCTATGATTCCTCTGGAATTGTTTAATGATCGGTGGCGATCCCTTTTTTTTATCCGAGCACGGCAAAATGACTGCACTACACCGATAAATAACCTAAGTTAAATAAATAAATACACCCAACAGTCACACACATAGTCCTGACCCCACAGTAAGATACGAGTCTTGTGGCGTGGGTATCAGGAACTACGAGAGACTTTCGGTTTCACAACACCCAGACCCCGAGACAACTATTTGTGGATCACACAAACATTTGTCTCAGTACGGGGATCGAACCCGCGGCCTCTCGCTTCACAGTCGACTACTCGCCCGCTGCGCCACGGAGGCTGTCATAAACTCATTGTTTGTCGGTGGTCCCTGGTTTTTTGGACTGCACTACGCTTACTAACAGGTGTAGTGCAGTCACATTGCCGCACAAAAAAAAAAAGATAACAGTACTGTAAGTCTTTGTTTAACTTTAATTAAAAAATAAGGCTTATAATGAGAAATAAGTTAACCCTTGCAATCTTATGACTTTCATTATGAAAGAACAAAGAAATACTATTTAACCGAGGAAAAAGCCGTGGAGGTTCGATGCATATTTGTTCTTACTTGTATGTATAACACAACGTTCCATTGAGTGAATCGATTTTGACGAATTTTTTTTCATTCGAAAGTTTCTATCTCAAAGTAGAAATTCCACGATATAAAGAAATAAATTTAACGGTGACAAAAATATATTTAATCTAAACTACATACATAATTAATATTATTATTTATTATAATTAAAGAGGAAAGATTTGTTTGCATTGAATAGGCTCTGAAAAATGTCTTTGTCCACTAAAATTATTTCATTAAGAGTACATAAAAAGAAAGAAAAATACAAGTTGATAGAGCCCATGATGCCTGATGAAAGCTAAGCCTGTGTTTCCGGCCACCAAGTTCTCGACTCTCGGAAGAAATAAACGCATACATGTCCTGTTGTATTGTTTCGCATTGTGTCGTATTGATTTATTTCCCGCCGTATTGCATGTCGTGTTGTATTGCATTTCATGTTGTATTGTTTCATGGCGTATCATATTGCGTGGCGTGTCGTATTAAATTTCAAGTTGTATTGTTTTTTTTTTATCCTGGCTCGGCAAAGTGACTACGTTACACCTGATGGTAAGTGTAGCGCAATCCAAGAATAGTGTCGACCAACGATAAACAACGATAAACATCATAGGTCGGCAAGATCATGCCGGCCTGCCAAAAGGCCAAGGAGGAGGGGAAGGAAAAGGGATGGGAAAAGGGTTAGGATCAGGGGGCAAGTCCCCTGGGGAGAACCGGATATACACTGGCTGACCCTGGAACGCGACCCACACAAGGTGGGCCACTATGGCAGGTTTTAGCACCAGTGTACGGTGGTCGCTATCCGGTCGGATACATGTACCTATCCTCCCACCAGCATGTTTCATGGCGTATCATAATATTGTATTTCATGTTGTATTGTTTCATAGTGTATCGTATTGAATGTCGTGTCGTATTGTATTGTTCTCACCTGATCTTTCTGCACGGTTCTCCCCTTGCCAGTTGTCTGTTTCTGACTAGCCACAACACCGTACATCACTCGTTTGAAGTCACTCAGTTTTTAATATCTAACTATCAGGCCCAGTGTAGTCACTTTGCCATGTCAGAGAAATACTCTAACAGCTAAAAACTGCCGACGTTGATAGGTAAAACATGTGTAACATGACGCGTTGACTTGCTCGTTTTTGATGTTTCTGTGTTTAAAAAAAAAACACTTTTTTCTTATTTAATTGAAAGACGAGACGAGCAAGGCGCTTGCCTGATGGTAAGCGCCACGCCTGCCCATAAACAGAAGCAACACCACAACGAACATTGAATTACAAAGCACTACATGGCACAGAACTGTAGATGCATAAGATGTTAAGTCTCATAATGTTCAGTCATTTCACTGGCTTCAATGTTCTTGAAACCGGCACACAACAGTGCTTACATACTATTGCTTGGCAGCAGAAGTAGACAAAGTGGTGGTACCAACCCAGACGGCTATTTGCATACGAGGGACCTACCACCTCTACATATCTATGTTTAAAAAAAAAATAAGCCCACTTAAAAAAAACGTTGACAAATTTTAATATGTGATGTGATGTGATAGGCCTATCGCCGTACTGGGCATATACGATCATTTCGTGATAGAAAAACCCAATAGCACTTTTACCCGACCCGGGGATCGATCCATACACCTTGTGTGAATCGCGTAATATGTCTACATATACTTCCAAAATTGACTGTTTAATGTGTAATTTCGCAAGAATTACATACTCGGACATTTTAAAATCTACTTTTAACATTTTTTTATTTCACACTGGCAACATAACCTCGAAATAAATTACTTTTATTTATATCTGATAGCAGTCGTTACACGCGTTTCGTTGAACGCGATCCGGTTTCCCGCCAACACGTCCTTCTACGAGAACTGTGTGTATAACTATGGAGCGATGAAGCATTTACCCGGTTGCAGATCTCACCAAACTTTGCTACAGATAACTGTATTGAACTTTGTATTTTATACTAATATAATACGGTACATTTTTGGTTGAATATTGTTTAAATTGCAGTGTAATATTTTATCTAGAATTGCTAAGGGTTAATTTAAAGTTTTATTGTGTTCCATTTAAGGTACAGTTCTGAAAGGATGCAAATTGAAGTTAACGCCGGCCGCCGTGTCTGTCTGTCTTACCAAGTTTCAATGTCTAGGTCTTGATTAGTAAATAAGTAAATAAATTAAACAAATAAATAGTAGCGATAGCTCAGCGGGGAGTGGTACGGACTGTCGAGACGAAAGTCGCAGGTTCGAAACCAGCCCCAAGAGAATACACCTCTGACTTCTAAGTTACGTGTATATTAATTGTTAATTATCGCTTGCTTTAACGGTGAAGGAAACATCGTGAGGAAACCTGCATAGCTGAGAACTCGATAAGATTTTTCGAATGTATGTGAAGTCTGCCAACCCGCATTAGGCCAGCGTGGTGGACTAAGGCCTAACCCCTCTCATTCAGTAGAGGAGGCCCGTGCCCAGAAATGGGACATGTATAATACAGGACTAGTAAAAAAAAAATAAAAAAATGTATTGTCAAACTTCGTGGCCCATATTAGTGTACAAATTTTCTAAAACAACTATGCGAACTACTAACTATTAAGTATCATAATGCCCAGTAATTTCACTGGCTTCAATATCCTTTAAACCGAAACAAAAGCAATGCTTACAGTCTGTTGCTTCGCGGCAGAAATAGACGGCGCGGCGCGGTGATACCGCCCCAGGCGGCCTGTCGCATACGAGGGACCTACCACCAGGTGTAATTTTTTTTCTTTTTTTTTTAACCTGGCTCGGCAAAGTGACTACGCAACACCTGATGGTAAGTGTAGCGCAATCCAAGAATAGTGTCGACCAACGATAAACAATGTGTCCATCGTAGGTCGGCAAGATCATGCCGGCCTGCCAAAGGGCCAAGGGGGAGGGAAAGGAAAAGGGATGGGAAAAGGGTTAGGATCAGGGGGCAAGCCCCCTGTGGAGAACCGGATATACACTGGCGGACCCTGGAACGCGACCCACACAAGGTGGGCCACTATAGCAGTTTGCATTTGTTAGTTTACACGGCAGTTATATTAAGCTGGTGGGAGGATAGTTGTATCCGACCGGATTAACCCTTTTCCCATCGCTTTTTCCTTCCCCTCCCTCTTGGCCCTGGGATAAGATACTGCGAGGTCGCCAGTATTCCGTTAGCAGGGACCCCGTAGTTCATCCCGGGAACTTTGGCAGGCCGGCATGATCTTGCCGAGCTACGATGGACACATTGTTTATCGTTGGTCGACACTATTCTTGGATTGCGCTACACTTACCATCAGGTGTAGTCACTTTGCCGAGCCAGGATATAAAAAAGAAAAAAAAAATATTTCGTTTTTTAGCTCACTTTCTCGTAAACTGGCTGTATTGTATAACAGCCTTCGTGGCGCAGTGGGCGAGTAGGGCATTATTTCCGTCCCATGATGTGTTATTGAGAGAAACTAACGAATTCCAATCACGGAGAACTCAACTCAACCATTTTACGTATGGAATACAGATTACTAAGGAAAGCTACCGCGTATGGAAAAATGTGTTATCACACTAACATTATAAATGTGAAAGTTTGTTTATATGTTTGTCCGTCAATCACGCTGAAACTAACTGAACGGATTTTGATGAAATTTGGTATACAGACAGAGTATGAGCTGACTTGGGTGATAGGATACTTTTTATCCCAGAAAAAGCAGATCACGCGGGCGGACCCGCGAGCAAAAGCTAGTTTAAATAATAATAAAAAAATATAAAAAAATTGTTACCTACCCATACTTTTTATCATTGGTCAAAGGACACAAAACTATACAGCCAACGTTAACCAGGTCACTGAAATAATCTTGCTGTAACTTATTAATAAATTATGCAGATAATCTGAATACACCGAGTTAACACCCGCCATAACTGTTACATCAATTGTACAGTAATATGGAATTCGGTTATTATTTATTACTGCCGCTGCGTGTTACATTTCTAAATGTCGGAAACATATTTTTGTTATAAATAGAAATAAAAGATCGCGAGCGGCGACAGTCCAGCGGGGAATGAAAATGGCTGCAGATTTGAATGTCGCAGGTTTGAATCCAAACCCCAGGGCAGCTGGTGTGAGGATATTCGTGTCCCGCCGGATAGCACACACTGTACACTGGCGTCAAAACCTGCCACAGTGAACCACCTTGTGTGGGTCGCGTTCCGGAGTCATCCAGTGTATATCCGGTTCTCCCCAGGGGGCTTGCCCCCTGATCCTATACCTTTTCCCATCCCTTAGTCCTTCCCCTCCTCTTTGGTCCTGGGATGATATACTGTGGGGGTCGCCAAGGGTCATAAAAAGCCCCAGGGCAAATATCTCCGAAATTACAAATTTATTTGTATATTCGTTGATGGCTATTGACTATCGTTCGATTAAGCTTACCCACTGCATCCGATCATTCGGATTTCAATCCGGTCTGAATCCAAGTACGTTTCGAACGGCCGATATTTTCGAATTCGGAAAACGGATATATCATCTAGTGCGGTGCTCTTTCTACGGATCGACATTTAATAGGACCGGATACAGTGCCTAAAGACAAAAAAAGTACTCGTACATAATAATTCTACAATAACCATACCGAAAAAAAACCGTATCAAACTAACTATAATCTCGATGCGGGGATTGAACATGCGGCCTCTCATTTTATAGCCTCCTCCCCTTCCACTACGCCACGAATTATACCTAGAGCGGACCGACCCCTTCCCCCAGCAACGCTACTAGAATTAGCGTAGACAGAGAATTTATCTCAGGGAATTAGCCTCTGCAGATTCCTTTAGTCCGCACTAATACGTACAGTAAATTTTTAACGCCATCTGCCGGATTATAATTAAACTATTATCACATTCTATAAGTAATATTATCCAAACAATTACAGCGTAAAAAAAATATAAAATATTTTTTATTATATCCTTTTAAGGTAATCTTTTAAACCTTATAATATGTATGTAATGTGGTTAATAATATTTAAAGAAGATTTAAGTTTGTAATACAGTCAATAAACTATCCAATGTCAATCTCATAAGGTGATAAATAAGGCTGCTAGATTGTATGGTTGAATACAAAAACTGTAATAATGTAAGTAAAAACAAATTGAAGTTAAAATTATACAGGGTTATTTTTAAAACACCAGCAACCTCGCAGGGGTAGATTCCTAAGGTTATAAGCTACTACTTTTGTTCTACGACTTTTGATAATTTGTTAGATTTTATTTTCATACAAAAATAAGTATTCATTTAATTTCCGTCTTGATTGTTACAACGCGCATCGCAGCTTACGTAAACAAATACGCGAAGCGTGGGGAACCGGGCTAGCTCCTTTGAAGGTCAACGCGCCGCTCAGCTGAGATTTTTTCTAAAATAAAAGTAGCTAAGTTACTCCTTATCACATCAGCTACCTGCCAGTGAAAGTCCCGTCAAAAACGGTCTAGCCATTTCAGAGATTAGCGGGAACAAACAGACAGACAAAAATGGTAAAAAAAAATATTTTGGTATATGTATCGCATAATATATATTTATATGCATGTAGCAAAAAGCGGTTATTTTAATACTACAAACAGACACTCCAATTTTATTTATATGTATAGATAATTAACAAAAATTTTGACGTTATTATTTACCTACACCTCGCCCCTACACCCCTAAGAAAAAAAAATGTGTACGTGTACTAGTTAGTGTACACACGTAGGAAGTGAAACTTCTTTATGACCTTATTTTTCGAAAAATGATCTACTATATGCAACTTTACAGAAATTGGTTAAATAAAGTTAAATTAGATAAAGTTAAACAAAAGGCTTTTATTATCATAGACATGAATACAAAAAAAAGTGTGCGTCTCGGGACGCTCGACAGAAGTCCGGTAAAAATCCGCTCAAAGTCCTGTCAAAGTCCGTCAAAGACCTGTCAAAGTCCATCAAAGTCCTGTCATGGTCCTGTCGAAAGTCCGGTCAAAGTCCTGTCAAAGTCCGGTTAAAGACCTGTCAAGTCCAGTCAAAGTTTGGTCAAAATCCAGTCGAAGTCAAAAATGTGACGCGTGCCGCGTAAGGGCGCGTTTATATGACAAGGAATCCCACCGCGTTGCGGCCGCGCGGCGTTTGCGCGGTGGCCGCGTGGGCGCCTCGCTCGAATCACTCGAAAAACTAATGTAAACCCTATTGATTAAGCCATAATGTTTAATTATTCGCAACGCTCCAACCACCACCAACCAACCGCGCGGTCGCCGCGCGGTTGGTTACTCACAAAGAATTTCAACGTCAAGTCCTAGTTAATAAGACATACATTTGCTATGGCTGTAAAATTTCGTGCGGCCGCCGCGCGATTTTTCACGTCGTCTAACCGCAGCCTAACGGAAAAATGTAACGATTTTATTTTCTTAACGCTGATAAAGAAGTTTTACTTCAATAATTTTATAGTATTCCATAATTAATATTTTCAACCTTAAATTGTATCATAAAAAAGTTCATTTCTTACTTTTAGGTTGCCCAACTACACAACAAAAATGAAACAGAGCATTTGCAAGCTTGTCAAATTTTACGCTGTATACAGAACGATTACTAGAAATTTGTTAGCCGAACAATGTATCAAAAGACATGGCAAAATTTGTGTGGATTTTACTCCAACAGACAAAATTATAAGTATTATGAACGTTTCAATGTATAATAAATATGTATCTAAAGGCTTTTATTTCTTAACTGGGTTTACCGTAATTCTACCGTATTTTTTACCTAGCAACACCGTATTTTTCACCGAACGAGTCAGTGTTGCCAGATGGGGCTATTTAGCGCCAATCGGGCTATCTCCCTTACCGATCGGCTATATTATTTTATCCGCTGGCTACAGGTAGCCGATTTGGCTATATTTTTTTTCTCAGAAATATTTAATTAAAAAATCATTTTTATGCAGAAAAAAAAACTTTAACACCAACAATCAGTTTTAATAGTTTTTATGTATATGTTATAGCATGGTTTTAAAACGTTAACTGTCTCGCAAAATATATATATAGGTAAGCTCACGAATTTATTTAAACTTTCCCGCCTTAACTACCTGTGCGCCATGATGGGGCTATCTCGGGGCTACACGAGCGCTCTGGCGAGGCGATTCGAGAAAAAATATTCTGGTAACACTGGAACGAGTTGGAGACACTGATGTCAACGTCAATTTGAATTGAATTTTTCAGTAAAAAGTGAAGGGTGAAGGTTTATAATGTAATCAAATAATGACTGTGTTTTAATAAATTTTTATAAATTATGTCGTTCCCAAAGATAGACGGGTATATAGTGACTGAAAAACTGGGCTCGGGTAGTTATTCTACAGTTTACAAAGCTTATACCAAGGTATGTTTTAATTATTATTTGCAAAGGCACTTGAATCATAAGGACTTATTTTCTTTTTATAAAATTATGTATGTTTTAATTTCTAATATTATGTTCTTGAAAACTTAAATCTCTATGAGACAAATAAAGTTTAGAAGAAATATCGTGACAAACATCTGTTTTTAGTTGCTATTTGATTAAGTTAGCAGATAAAATTATTTGTTTGCTTTGTTTAATTGCATATAATCTGCGAGACATTTTATCTTTCGCAGGAATTTGCATAAATGTTAGAAACCGATTAGAATGGCAAAAAATGAATAAATGTACAATTGTAACATCTAATAAAAAAAAATACTTATAAATAAATTTTTGACAAAATGTTTTTCTCAGGAATGGGTAGAGATATCAAGTTGGAATTAATATGAAATACTAAGGTCTACAGTGCCTTGGAAGTATTTTTCTTACCTTTTAATATTGTGATCTGACTAGGAGACTTTTAACAGTGGTTTTGAATTATTGTTGGCATGGGAGGCACATGTTGGAGGCAATCTTCTTTTAAATCTCCTTGTATTTGTGTGATAATTGTCCATTAAATTGTTTTAGAATATTTGGATAAGATTGAAGTCTGTTTCTGTATGTTTTCATTTTATTTATTAATTTATATGAAAGGATCATCAACATAACATACAATATTTAAGAGTAATTTTAAGGGATTTCAGATTTCTAGGGGTATTTGTTGTTAAAATTATAGCAGACCACAGCATGCTCACTTAGCAACTAATTAAAAGTGCACTATAATATTTCTAATAATAACTATGTATAATAATGTTTTTATATCCGAGCATGGCAAAGTGACTGCACTACACCTGATGGTAAGCATAGTGCAGTACAAATAAAACCAGCAACCACCAACAAACAGTGAGTTTATACCGGCTTGTACAAATGCTTCTTCACACTCCGAAAAGAGAAGAAGCAAATCGAGGGGCCTGTGACAGGATAGGTATAGGATATTTGAGTGGTAGAGCCACGCTGTAGACAGTTTTGTCTACAGCATGAATGACTATTCCCTCCGCGCGCGCGCACAGTGCGGCAACGTTCTGGCGTACTGCTAATTAATTAATTGTGTTTAACGTGTTTGGAGATCGAATTCCGGCTTGTGAACTGTTTATTGGTGTACGGTATTGCCTTGTGTATATTGGTCCGTAAGTTTTTGTGCGTTTTAATTTGGATTAACGAAATAATTAACGAATTATTTCCTCGGTAAGTAATTTTATTTTATTCTGAGGGTGTCATAAAAAAAAAATCTCTTGGCCGATCGAAGTAGTTATTGTTTTTTCGAATAGTAACCGCGTATTTTCATATCGCAATCAACTTAATTACTTATAGGTAGTTATTTCTTTAGCTTACAATGTCGACAAATAATGATGACCCCCCCAATCGGGGCCCGAACGTTTTTAAAAAAAGTGGTTTAACGCCAAGGTCACCAAATACGGCGACACCAAAACGTTTATTTAGCCAGGTTTCCCCAACGTGTGTTTCTCCTGATAGGTCTAAGCGAATTCAGCGCTCAGAGTCCGAAAATATGGAATCGCCCGCGTCCGATACGAACAGCGACGATGTTAGCCGCGCTAATTACTGCGACTTAGTTTCCGAGGCATCAAGTTATTTAGCTAAAATTAACGAACTTGTTAACGATCAGGGCTCTCGAATGAACGTGGCAAATAAGTCAGCGGTTATGGATTTTACGCAGCGAATCACGTCAATTGTTTCACTGCTCGCATTAAAGTCGTCGTGTACCGAAACCAAGTTAGCCAACACGCAACGGGAATTAGATATCGCAAAGCGTAACTCATCTGTTAATTCATCCAACGAGAACAATAAGTTATCGTATGCGGACCAAGTCAAGCTTCGTCTACCCAAACAAGCACCGGGTATGCAATCCCGCGCCCCTCTCCCGTGTATCGTTGCATATCCGACCAGTGAACAATCCGCTGTTATCGCGTCATCGTCTGCTACCAAAGAGGCACTGTTTAAAGCCATAAAACCCAGTGACGACGGATTCCAGATTGTAGGCGTTAAAAAAACCGCGAAAGCTGGCGTCGTACTACGCGTCGCGAATGAACGTCAAATAAAAAAATTGCAATCCGTTGAGGCAATAAAATCCGCCGGTTTACGTTTAGAAAAACCTAAGGGTCGTCGGCCGCGTTTACTAATTAAAGACGTGCCATCATCAATGGAAGATAGCGCTTTCATAAGTGCATTGTATCGGCAAAATATTAAGGACGAAATGCCTATTACGGAAGACGACTTTACAAAATCAATTAAAATCGTTCGTAGGCGTAAATTAGATAACGGGCGTAAATGGATAGGCGTAGAATTAGATTCGGAAGTACGCAAACATCTAGTCGCAACAAAAGAAAAATTGTTCATCGATTGGGCAACTTGTCGATTTATTGACGATGTCGAGATTGTCCGATGCCTTAACTGCCAACAATTCGGACATGTGCATAAATTCTGCACAATTAAGACGCCAACATGTGCCATCTGCGCCGAGGCACACGAGACTAGGGCTTGTCCTCATAAGGCAAACTCGGATTTTAAGCCGGTATGCGCGTCATGTAAGCGTTTTAAAAAACCCCACGATCATCGGTGCGGGTCTCAAGAGTGTCCTTCATATAAACATAAGTTGGAACTTCTTATTCTCTCGACTCATTATTAACATTTTATAATGGATAATAGCCTTACAATCGGTCAGTTGAATCTCCATAATGATAGAATAGCGACGTCGGAATTGGAAATATTAACTCGGGATTATAAACTTGATATAGTACTTGTGCAAGAGCAATACCAACGCGCGCGTTTACGTAATAGGGTAGTACAGCTAGATAATGGTTCACGAGCAGGTATTTATGTATCCGACTCCAATTTTACCATCACATCAGTGCGTAACCTTATGACGTCACACTGTGCTGTCGCGGAAGTTTCAACACCGGTTTATAAAGTTTACATCGTGAGCTGTTATTTTCAATATTCAGACCCCGTGGGTCCCCATATACACCATCTCCGTCATGTTTTGCGGTCGCTTGTAGGTCAGAAAGTTATTATAGGTGCTGACGTTAATGCGTCGTCTATCCTCTGGTATGGCAAATATCGTTCCACCGATACCGAAAGACGTTGTGCCGTTGAAGATTTCATCGCAGAGATGAATCTAGTCATACACAATACTCCCGATGCACCACCTACATACAGCAGCCCTACGGGCGAGTCTTCTATTGACGTCACACTTTCTAGTGGAGACGTTCAGCTTGATAGTTGGCGCGTTCTCCCAGACGCGTCGTGTAGTGATCATCGCCTGATAGTGTACGAGTTCGTTCCTGGTTTGACACATGGTCCTCATTATAATAACTTTACCTTTAGATATAAGTCTAAAGGAGCTAATTGGAATCTATTTAGCTATCTATTTGCTCATCATGCTGGGGACTTTACTCGCACTGACCTCTCTGCTGAAACGTGCGCCGAAATTATGACGGATACGTTTACTTACTGTGCGGACATTGCTGTCGGCCGGGGCGTCATCACCAATACCCGTAGATGTGACTGGTGGAACAACTATCTAGTCTATCTTCGTCGGACGTTTCGTAGGGCGCGTAGGACGTTTAACCGACTTAAAAAACGCTGTGTAACAGGCGAAGCATTTACAGCTGCTTTTAATGCACTCAGGGTTGCCAGATCCCATTATAGGGCCGCGGTTAAAAAGTCCAAAGGCGATTTATTGCGTAAAATTGTAAAACGGTTAGAAAAGGAGGGCCCGTGGTCTCCCCTATACCATGAGTTTAAAGCAAATAGGTCAATCAATTTGGCCTACGTACAAAATATAAAAATCAACAACACCTATACGACTGGTATTGAGGAGACAACGGAAGCTCTGCTAAACGCGTTAATACCCGACGATACAGTAGTGCGTGATAACGAATATCATAAACAAATACGCATGTGGGCCGCGGTACCACCGAATACTCTTTCTTCGGATCTACCATCTCTTGAGCAGTTTATGAATATTGTTAATTCTTTGCCACTAAACAAAGCCTCCGGTGAGGATAAAATATCAAATAAAATGATTAAAGAAGCGTGCAAATCAGCGGCTGAACCTATATTAATAGTCTTTAATCGATGTATTGCTGAAGGCATTTTTCCACGAATTTGGCGTAGCGGTTTTATTCGGATAATACCTAAAAGCGGCGATAAGCCCCCGGAAGACCCAAAATCTTATCGACCAATAACATTATTACCATCTCTAGGTAAAATGCTTGAACGTCTGATTGTACCTCGACTTGAGCCGGGCGGTCCAAAATTTCATGAGAAACAGTTCGGTTTTTCTATAGGAAAATCTACTATAGACGCAGTAATATCAGTTAGAAGGACGGTTAGCAATTCGGTGCATAAATATGTTTTAGGCATCTTTCTGGATATCTCTGGTGCCTTCGACAATGCTTGGTGGCCAATGATACTACTCAAGTTAAAAATCCGAGGTTGCCCTAAGAATATATATTCACTTATATATTCATATTTTTCCTTAGGCATAACCAAGTTAAAACTTGGTCACCATGAAGTGTCGAAGGCACTGTCGATGGGTTGTCCTCAAGGCTCTGTACTCGGTCCCTATTTGTGGAATTTAGGCTTCGACGACTTTTTTGCTCTCCCTCTGCCCCAAGGGTGTACCTTAACCGGATATGCCGACGACGGACTCTTACTTGTACAGTCGAATAGTAGGTCGGGACTAGAAAGTTTAGCCAGCACGTGCTTAAGCTTGATTTCTACCTGGGGTGAAAGAAATCGTTTAACGTTTGCCCCTCAAAAAACATACCAATTACTTTTAAAGGGAACTCTAAAATCACCGCCGCGAATAACATTTAACAACGTTTTAGTTAAAAGAAAAGAATCGGTTTGCTACCTTGGGCTAGTTTTAGAACGGAATTTTTCTTTTCTGGAGCATATTAAAAACGTGGGGGAAAAGTCTAAACGTAATTTTTATGCCTTGACAAGGATATCAACTTCGACGTGGGGTCTATCATTTAGCACATTAAAAGTCATCTATGGAGCTACTTACTTGGGATGTATTTGTTATGGATCACCTGTATGGGCTGATAGGGCTACTATCGGTGCCGTACGAAGAAAACTGCTCCAAAGCCAACGCCTGGCGTTGATATTCTTGTGTAAGGCGTATAGAACAGTTAGCACCGAAGCTTTGCCTGTCCTTGCGGGTGTACTTCCAGTCGACCTGGAGGTGCAGCGCCGCGCCGCTATGTATTACTCTACGAAAGAAAATATGGACAAAACTTTTGTTACGTCGCGGGAGCTATTAAGAATCAGTCGACTTTTCAAATCGTGCTCCGAAAATTACAACGATCTACTAAACGAATGGCAAGGGCGATGGGATAATTCTACTAAGGGACGGCATCTGTATCAGTACTTTCCGTCGGTTCGCGATCGTCTAACAAAAACTTGGCTAGAAATTGATCATTGCGTTTCCCAATTTCTCACGGGTCATGGCAACTTTAAGTTAAAACTGTTTTCATTTAGGTTGGTTGATTCGCCTGTGTGCCCATGTTCTACACTTAACTGCCGGTACGAGCAATCCGCACATCATATTCTTTGGGAGTGTAGTCTCTGGCAACATGAGCGCAACATTATGTTAGACAGTATGCAAATAACATCTGGAGCTGTATACTATATGGATCTTGTGGAGACTAGAAAGAATTTCCGTGCTTTCCGGCGTTTTTGCCATACCTATTATTGGAATCAAGTATAACAGCTCGCGTGATAGGACCCACTTAATGACATCCGTGGTGCTTTGCATCTGGCTTCTCCAGTTGTAAATGTCCTTACACTTGAGGTTAATACCTCCTCAATTCATTATTTTGTCTCCCGCTTTGCTATGGAGGGAAGTGGACAATTAATATTTCCAACTCCTCCCTAACCTTCTATCTGATTAATTTCGTTGCGGGACAAAGACATTTAGGCATTCCCAGAGACTCGCCGAGCTTCACTGCTCGGTGTCAACAAAATGCGTGCCACTGTTGATCCTGGTGCACAGGAGTTACAGTGGCGGGTGTGTGGGCGGGATAGTCTATACAGCATGAATGGGCTGGCTCGTCCGGATCGTTACCACTGTCTCACAGAAAACCGACGTAAAGTAGCGGCTTGCTGCTGCGTTTCGTACGGTGAGTGAGATAACCGGAAGCCCAAATCCCCTCCCCTTCCCAATCCCTAATTATCCCTTTAAGGTCGGCAACGCGCCCATGACTCTTCTGGTGGTGGGCGTACATGGGCGGTGGAGATCACTTACCATCAGTTGACCTACTTGCTCGTTTGCCGGCCTATGCTATAAAAAAAAAAAAAAAGGTGGAGGACCAATACAGGTACAGAGATACAAGGATGTACCTCTATACCCGCCCCAACGAACCATTAAGTCATGCCACAAGCCCCTCGGGAGAACTGGATAAACACTGGTTGAGCCTGGAACCCGATCCACACAAGGTGTGTAGATCACTATGGCAGGTTTTAACACCATGTGTATGGTGTTCGCTATCCGAGTGGATATGAATATCCTACCACTAGCGAAACTATTTCACCACTAACCATTCAAGAAAATTAAAAATTCCAGGTAGGTGCCAGAACGATAGTGGCAATAAAATGTGTGGACAAATCCAGGATCAAGAACTCTGGGTCGGCTGTGGACAACCTCATCACGGAGATACGACTGCTGAAGACATTGTCACATCCTCACATAGTGCAGATGAAGAACTTTACATGGGATGATAGGTATGTATAAATACCAATGAAGTACATAGTTTCCGATGATTAATTCTATACAATATGGCTGCGTTTAGACGACGCGAAAAATTTCGTGCAGCCGCGCGGCGGCTGCACGAAATTTTTCAGTCATAGCAAATGTATGTCTTATTAACTAGGACTTAACGTTGAAATTCTTTGTGAGTAACTAACCGTCGCGTTTACACGATCGCGCAGTCGCCGCGTGGTTGGAGCGTTGCGAAGAATTAAACATTATGGCTTAGTCAATAGAGTTTACATTAGTTTTTCGAGTGATTCGAGCGCGGCGGCCGCGCGGCCGCAACGCGGTGGGATTCCTTGTCATATAAATGCGCCCTATTTCAAATACAACATAAAATAATACGAAAAAAAATCTTATCTGTGTACAATTTTTTTTTTAAACCCAACAGTTATACACATAGCCCTGACCCCACAGTAAGATATGAATCTTGTGTCGTGCGCATCAGACACTACGAGAGACTTTAGGTCTCACAACACCCAGACCCGAGACAAATATTTGTGACCGCAATCAAGTCCCTCCTAGTTTCTAATACCCACGATACAGGTTTAACTTAGTGTGGGGTCAGGCCTATGTGTGTAACTGTTGGGTGTTTTTATTTATTAATACTAGCAGACCCGGCCACGCGTTGCTGTGGCTAAGGGCCACTTTTTTGTTTGTAGATCTTTTTAAGATGTCCAATACTGTAGTACATTATTTTGATCTATCTCGTAGGGTTTAGCCGGTGTTTGCAATGTAAGCGCAAAATAATGTGTTTATTTACGACATCACATTAGAAACCTCTAAAATAATCAGTGTTTCTCTACTATATTATGCATGTATTATAGATATAAACCTTCCTCTTGAATCACTCTATCTATTAAAAAAACCGCATCAAAATCCGTTGCGTAGTTTTAAAGATCTAAGCATATATAGGGACAGACAGACAGCGGGAAGCGACTTTGTTCTATACTATGTATTGATTTATTTTGTTTCAGGAATATTTACATTATAATGGAGTTCTGTTGCGGAGGAGATTTGTCCAAATATATACACAAATATGGACGAGTGCCGGAACAGAGGGTACGGGATATGTTTGAACGGTCATTAACCTCTCTCTAAAACCTCTTTTTGAGTGGTAGAGCCACGCTGTAGACAGTTTTGTCTACAGCATGAATGGGCTGGCTCGACCGGGTCGTTACCACTGTCTCACAGAAAGCCGACATAAAGTAGCGGCTTGCTGCTGCGTTTCGTACGGTGAGTGAGATATCCGGAAGCCCAAATCCCCTCCCCTTCCCAATCCCTAATTATCCCTTTCCTTTAAGGTCGGCAACGCGCCCATGATTCTTCTGGTTGTGGGCGTAGATGGGCGGTGGAGATCACTTACCATCAGGTGACCTACTTGCTCGTTTGCCGGCCTATGCTATTAAAAAAAAAACAACGGGTCGCACTCCGGGAGTGCCGGCAGAAGTGAAAACTTGAACATTAAACTTTGACACAATATCTAGTACGATCCAAATACTCCAGGAGCCGAAGCTCCAAATACTCCTTGCTGGTGGGAGGATACTTGTATCCGACCGGATAGCGACCACCGTACACTGGTGCTAAAACCTGCCATAGTGGCCCACCTTGTGTGGGTGGCGTTCCAGGGTCAGCCAGTGTATATCTGCTTGCCCCCTGATCCTAACCCTTTTCCTTCTCCTCCCCCTTGGCCCTTTGGCAGGCCGGCATGATCTTGCCGACCTACGATGGACACATTGTTTATCGTTGGTCGACACTATTTTTGGATTGCGCTACACTTACCATCAGGTGTAGCGTAGTCACTTTGCCGAGCCAGGATAAAAAAAAGTGTGTGCACAACTGACAAGGAAATATCGTATGATTAACATGAAAGTACAATATAACGAAACTTGCCGAAACGGCAAGGAAATACATAATCAAATCAATAGAGCGTTCACTATTATACTATTACTAGCTGCGCCCGCGAACTTCGTTTCGCCATCAAAAAGCTTTCATCCCCTATTTGGGCCCTTTAGGGGTTGACATTTAAAGAAAAAAATACCCTATGTTTAACCCTGGGTCATCAACTATATTTGTGCCAAAATTCATTGAAATCGGTTCAGCGGTTAAGATTTTTTCATACAAACTTTCATCCCCTTTTTAAACCCTTCAGGGGTTGATTTTTGAAAAAAAAAACAGCCTATGTCTTATTCTGATGTATAAGCTATATTATTGTAAAGTTTCATTAAAATCCATTCAGTAGTTTCTACGTGAAAGAGTAACAAACATCCATCCATCCATACTTACAAACTTTCGCGTTTATAATATTAGTAGGACTAGATGACCCGGTGAACTTCGTATCACCTACATAATATATTTGTGTAAAATGTGGTCAAAACTTAATACAAATGTTTTATTTACATTAAATGCAATTAAGTGAGGTACTGCGCCATTGCACGTGAGGTAGCCCGTCGCACATTTAATTGACTTCGACGACCTAAGTCTGGTCGTCTCCCACCTCCCTCCGGTTGGACAGTCCTGTCCCCGTCCCGTCCCCGTCCTGTCCCCGTCCTATCCGCGTCCTGTCCGCGTCCCGTCCCCGTCCTTTCCCCGTCCCGTCCCGTCCCCGTCCCGTCCCCGTCCTGTCCCCGTCTTGTCCTGTCCCTGTCCTGTCCTGTCTCACTGTCCTGTCTCTCTGTCATGTCTCTCTGTCCTGTCTCTCTGTCCTGTCTCACTGTCCTGTCTCACTGTCCTGTCTCACTGTCCTGTCTCACTGTCCTGTCTCACTATCCTGTCTCACTGGCCTGTCTCACTGTCCTGTCTCACTGTCCTGTCTCAATGTCCTGTCTCACTGTCCTGTCTCACTGTCCTGTCTCACTGTCCGGTCTCACTGTCCTATCTCACTGTCCTGTCTCACTGTCCTGTCTCACTGTCCTGTCTCACTGTCCTGTCTCACTGTCCTGTCTCACTGTCCTGTCTCACTGTCCTGTCTCACTGTCCTGTCTCACTGTCCTGTCTCACTGTCCTGTCTCACTTTCCTGTCTCACTGTCCTGTCTCACTGTCCTGTCTCACTGTCCTGTCTCACTGTCCTGTCTCACTGTCCTGTCTCACTGTCCTGTCTCTCTGTCATGTCTCTCTGTCCTGTTTCACTGTCCTGTCTCACTGTCCTGTCTCACTGTCCTGTCTCACTGTCCTGTCTCACTGTCCTGTCTCACTGTCCTGTCTCACTGTCCTGTCTCACTGTCCTGTCTCACTTTCCTGTCTCACTGTCCTGTCTCACTGTCCTGTCTCTCTGTCATGTCTCTCTGTCCTGTTTCACTGTCCTGTCTCACTGTCCTGTCTCACTTTCCTGTCTCACTGTCCTGTCTCACTGTCCTGTCCCTGTCCTGTCCCTGTCCAGTCTAGACGCTATACGACCCGTCATCACGGCAAGCTTCGCAACGACAACTCAACAACTACTAATAAATTAAAAATTAATAAAAAAAACATTGTCCAGCGGACAAAATTGTGAATCTAAACCATTCTCAGATCCCCTTGAACACACACAAAAAATTTCATCAAAATCGGTCCAGTCGTTTAAGAGAAGTTCAGGAACATACACACTCACAGAAGAATTATATATATAAAGATTACCACAGTAACCGAAAACAATCCTTGTCCCTTAGTAATACGGTTCAATCTAGATGGCGGTCTACTCTCCCTCCGTCTTACGAATTTTCGATCAGGTCACGTGTCCTGACGCGAGTTTAACATTTTATACCCATCCCAAGAAAAGTGCTCAATGCCGCTAAAGAAGTTTTCACTTCAAAAACTTAAAAACTATTATATTTGTTGTAGGTATTATATTTTCTACAGCAGTTGGCTTCAGCGTTAAAGTTTCTGCGAGAGAAAGGTAAATATCAGCCCCGTTTTTTATAGCATAGGCTGCAGATTTTTTAATATTTCAATAAATAAGCTACGTTACCCAAAACCTATTGCAGAAAGAATTTCATTAATCCGTCCATAAAAACATACATTAGAAGTCATTCAAATCTGATGAGGGCATTTGTCAAATAACAGGCGACGCTATGACGTCACCGTGGGAAATGGCCATTACGGTGCACGCGTGCGAGCGAGATAGTGAGATGTCCCCACTACGCGCCCACCTTTGCTTACACCAATATTTAAATTCATAATAGCGGGCCCTTTTTTGAACCGATTTTGATTGTATTTAACAAAAGGGTTTCATTTGGGGCCATCCATAAATTACGTCACACGTTAAGGGGGAGGGAGGGAGTCGGCGAAGTGTGACATTATGTGACAAGGGGTGGGGAGGGGTCCCAAATTGAGTGACATCACATTTTTCAAAATATAATATGTTGATTTTATTGAAACAGAATTTTATAAATATTGAAACACTGCTGTTTTTATTTCATAAGTTTCTAAATGTTAAATTGCAAAATATGTGACATCACACTAGGTTGGGTGGGGGGTCTCACAAATGTGACCAGCTGTGACAAGCACGGGGAAGGGGTCAAAAAATCATGAAATTCGTGTGACGTAATTTATGGATGGCCCCTTTTCTTATTATTTTCTGTTGCATATAAAATAATGTATAATATTCAATATAGGAAACTACCTTATTAGAAGGAAGTAGGATTTGACCATTCGGATATCTCACTCACCGTACGAAACACAACAAGCTGTTACTTCGAGTCGGTTTTCTGTGAGACAGTGGTAACAACCCGGTCGAGCCTGCCTATTCATGGTGTAGACAACATTGTCTACAGCGTGTTCCTACCACATCTTTTTTCTTAAATAAAATACACCCAATAGGCACACACATAGTCCTGACCCCACAGTAAGACACGAGTCCTGTGTCGTGGGTATCAGGAACTACGAGAGACTTTACCTCTCACAACACTCAGACCCCGAAACAAATATTTGTGGATCACACAAACATTTGTCTCGGTGCGAGGATCGAATCCGCGGCTTCTCGCTTTATAACCGGCTTCTCATCACGGAGGCTTTTTAAAATGATCTTCACCATCTTCAATGAGATCATGAAATTAAAAAAAAAAGTGTGCGTCCCGGGACGCTCGACAGAAGTGATAACTTAAACTAATGTGGGTTAAAATGAGAGCCGAGGAGCCTGCCTACTGCTACCGTATGCGTGAGAGAAAGGGAAGCCAGACAGAGTGGCGCCGTAAAGCGGTACGTTACGGCGCCATTCTGTCTGGCTTCCCTTAACTCGTTACTTTACGAAGTCCGGTCAAAGTCCTGTCAAAGTCGTGTCAAAGTCGTATCAAAGTCGTGTCAAAGTCATGTCAAAGTCGTGTCGAAGTCGTATCAAAGTCGTGTCAAAGTCGTGTCGAAGTCGTGTAGAAGTCGTGTCAAAGTCGTGTCGAAGTCGTGTCAAAATCGTGTCAAAGTCGTGTCAAAGTCGTATCAAAGTCGTGTCATAGTCGTGCCAAAGCCGTGTCAAAGTCGTGTTAAAGTCGTGTAGAAGTCGTGTCAAAGTCGTGTTAAAGTCGTGTCGAAGTCGTGTCGAAGTCGTGTAGAAGTCGTGTCAAAGTCGTGCCA
The DNA here is from genome assembly GCA_949126905.1 of Amorpha juglandis. Taxonomy (NCBI): domain Eukaryota; kingdom Metazoa; phylum Arthropoda; class Insecta; order Lepidoptera; family Sphingidae; genus Amorpha; species Amorpha juglandis. Next base: position 208,753 of record OX421392.1, read on the forward strand.
AAGCCGTGTCAAAGTCGTGTTAAAGTCGTGTAGAAGTCGTGTCGAAGTCGTGTCAAAGTCGTCTTAAAGTCGTGTCAAAGTCGTGTTAAAGTCGTGCCCAAGTCATGTCAAAGTCGTATTAAAGTCGTGTCAAAGTCGTATCAAAGTCGTGTCGAAGTCGTGTCAAAGTCGTATCCAAGTCGTGTCAAAGTCGTGTCAAAGTCGTATCAAAGTCGTGTCGAAGTCGTGTCGAAGTCGTGTCAAAGTCGTATCAAAGTCGTGTCAAAGTCGTATCAAAGTCGTGTCGAAGTCGTGTCAAAGTCGTATCCAAGTCGTGTCAAAGTCGTGTCAAAGTCGTATCAAAGTCGTGTCAAAGTCGTGTCGAAGTCGTATCAAAGTCGTGTCGAAGTCGTGTCGAAGTCGTGTCAAAGTCGTGTCGAAGTCGTGTCAAAGCCGTGTCAAAGTCGTATCAAAGTCGTGTCAAAGTCGTGCCAAAGCCGTGTCAAAGTCGTGTCAAAGTCGTGTCGAAGTCGTGTCAAAATCGTGTCAAAGTCGTATCAAAGTCGTATCCAAGTTGTGTCAAACTCGTGTCAAACTCGTGTCAAAGTTGTGTCAATGTCGTGTCAAAGTCGTGTCGAAGTCGTGTCAAAGCCGTGTCAAAGTCGTGTCAAAGTCGTGCCAAAGCCGTGTCAAAGTCGTGTTAAAGTCGTGTAGAAGTCGTGTCGAAGGCGTGTTAAAGTCGTGCCAAAGCCGTGTCAAAGTCGTGTTAAAGTCGTGTAGAAGTCGTGTCAAAGTCGTGTTAAAGTCGTGTCGAAGTCGTGTAGAAGTCGTGTCAAAGTCGTGTCGAAGTCGTGTCAAAGTCGTGTCAAAGTCGTATCCAAGTCGTGTCAAAGTCGTGTCAAAGTTGTGTCAAAGTCGTGTCAAAGTCGTGTCGAAGTCGTATCAAAGTCGTGTCGAAGTCGTGTCAAAGTCGTGTCAAAGTCGTTTCAAAGTCGTGTCGAAGTCGTATCCAAGTCGTGTCAAAGTCGTGTCAAAGTTGTGTCAAAGTCGTGTCAAAGTCGTGTCGAAGTCGTATCAAAGTCGTGTCGAAGTCGTGTCAAAGTCGCGTCGAAGTCGTGTCAAAGCCGTGTCAAAGCCGTGTCAAAGTCGTGCCAAAGCCGTGTCAAAGTCGTGTTAAAGTCGTGTCAAAGTCGTGTCGAAGTCGTGTCGAAGTCGTGTCAAAGTCGTATCAAAGTCGTGTCAAAGTCGTATCAAAGTCGTGTCGAAGTCGTGTCAAAGTCGTATCCAAGTCGTGTCAAAGTCGTGTCAAAGTCGTATCAAAGTCGTGTCAAAGTCGTGTCGAAGTCGTATAAAAGTCGTGTCGAAGTCGTGTCAATGTCGTGTCGAAGTCGTGTCAAAGCCGTGTCAAAGTCGTATCAAAGTCGTGTCAAAGTCGTGTCAAAGTCGTGCCAAAGCCGTGTCAAAGTAGTGTTAAAGTCGTGTCAAAGTCGTGTCGAAGTCGTGTCAAAATCGTGTCAAAGTCGTATCAAAGTCGTGTCAAAGTCGTATCCAAGTTGTGTCAAACTCGTGTAGAAGTCGTGTCAAAGTCGTGTTAAAGTCGTGTCGAAGTCGTGTAGAAGTCGTGTCAAAGTCGTGTCGAAGTCGTGTCAAAGTCGTGTCGAAGTCGTGTCAAAGTCGTGTCAAAGTCGTGTCGAAGTCGTATCCAAGTCGTGTCAAAGTCGTGTCAAAGTTGTGTCAAAGTCGTGTCAAAGTCGTGTCGAAGTCTTGTCAAAGTCGTATCAAATTCGTGTCAAAGTCGTGTCAAAGTCTAGTCGAAGTCGTCTCAAACTCGTATCAAAGTCGTATCAAAGTCGTGTCAAAGTCGTGTCAAAGTCGTGTCGAAGTCGTGTCGAAGTCGTGTCAAAGTCGTGTCGAAGTCGTGTCAAAGTCGTGTCAAAGTCCGGTCCAAGCCGACTGGTCACTGTGTGGCGCCACCTGGGACTTCGAAATTATCGATGTTCCAGGGAGGTCGGCTAACGCTGGCTGGTCGACGGAGCGCTCGCGTTACGGAACGTTTCGGTTCACCCTCCCATAAGAAGTTATCACTTCCAAAAAGATGATGTGTTTTTGTTTATTTTATTTTGACAATCTCCGTGGCGCAGCGGGCGAGTAGCCGGCTGTGAAGCGAAAGGCCGCGGGTTCGATCCCCGCACTGACACAAATGTTTGTGTGATCCACAAATATTTGTTTCGGAGTCTGGGTGTTGTGAGTGGGAAAGTCTCTCGTAGTTCCTGATACCCACGACACAAGACTCGTATCTTACCGTGGGGTCAGGACTATGTGTGTGACTGTTGGGTGTATTTATTTATTTATTTATTATAGGCGTAGTACACATGGATCTGAAACCGCACAACCTGCTTCTACACAAAGATTCCAATGGCAGATATGTGCTCAAGGTGGCTGATTTCGGGTGAGAAACGAAACTGTATACAGGGGGGCGATTTGGTTATCACATTAAAAGATACAGCGGGTAAAACTAGTCGATATAAGTTTGTTCAAAGAATAAAATAAACATTTATACCAAAAATAATAATATGCAACTATCAAACAAAATAAATACCTTAAAAATTGCCACGAAATAAAACACCTTGTTAAATAGTAATTCAATCAATGACCTGTAAAAGCGGCGACCTCGCAGCGGAGTTTTGGCGGGAATTCTGACAGTGCAGTTCATCGCTTATTTTAATTTATTTCATAAACTAGTTTAGAGTTGTGTTTGTTGTATAAAAGTGGTGTGGATTTGTTCAATAAACATTGACGGTGATGAACAGTGTATGGAAACATTGAAATAAATGAATTAAGAACCGTACTGAAAGGAGTTAACACCAAAACTCCGACAAGACCTTGAAATCGACCGCACCCGTGTTTCATCGTTCTTGTAAAAATACTTGAGAATAAATTATACTTGACACTGGCTAAATGCATAATACTGCGAAAGCCATAAATAAAAAAGAAAGAAAGAAAGACCTCGCAGCGATAGGTACTTTGTGTCACGCATGTCCGCGTCACATCGCCGCTCGCCGCTCGTGGGTCATTGACCTAGCAGTATTCGTCAGGTGATATCCTTACGCATTCACATGATGTTCTCAAATGTTAAATCAGAAAAAATGTGCCATGACTAAGATATCGTAGGTGTTTCATTCAACGTGCGGCCGGGTCTGAAATATAAAAATATGTTAATCTATACTAATAATAAAGCTGTAGAGTTTGATTGTTTGTTTGTTTGTTTGAACGCGCTAATCTCAGGAACTACTGGTTCGAATTGAAAAATTCTTTTTGTGTTGGATAGTCCATTTATCGAGGAAGGCTTTAGGATATATAACATTACGCTGCGACCATTAGAAGCGAAGCATCAGTGAAAAATGTTGCAAAAACGGGGAAAAATATTCATATTTGAAGGCTTCCGTTGCTAAGCTACCCAAATAATATTATTTGAAGGCTTCGAAGCTTTGAAGGATTGTTTGTTTGATCACGTGGGCGGAGCCGCGAGCAAAAGCTAGTATAATATATATGTAATGTTGGTTCTGGAATGGAGGCCACGTACTGGCAAGCGCAGCGTTGGACGTCCACCTACAAGGTGGACAGACGACCTGATAAAGATCGCAGGAAGTCGCTGGATGCAGGCCGCTTCCAACAGGTCGGTGTGGAAATCTTTGGGAGAGGCCTATGTTCAGCAGTGGACGTGTTGTGGCTGATGATGATGATGATGAATGTCGTGTATAGGTTCGCCCAGTACATGTCCATGGACAGCATGAGATCAGTGCGTGGCTCTCCTCTCTACATGGCGCCGGAGATGCTCGCAGGAGAGTACGACGCTCGAGTTGATCTGTGGAGCGTTGGTGAGAAACACTCTATCTTTTTTTTTATGGGACAAGGGGGCAAACGGGCAGGAGGCTCACCTGATGGAAAGTGATCACCGCCGCCCATGAACACCTTTTTTTTTACCCTATCACAGCAAAGTGACTGCACTACACCTGATGGTAAGCGTAGTGCAGTCCAAAAAACCAGCGACCAGCGACCAGCGACCACCGATAAACAATGAGTTTATCGGTGGTGGTTACCAGAATCATGCCGGCCTGTGTAATGCTTCTTCCCTCTTCGGAGAGGGAAGGAGCAAATCAAGGGACCTGTGACAGAACAGGCGGTGCAGATACAAGGATGTACCCCTGTACCCACCCTAACCAACCATCAAGTCATGTCGCAAGCCCCTCGGAAGAACCGGATATACACTGGCTGACCCTGAAACGCGACCCACACAAGGTGGGTCACTATGGCAGGTTTTAACACCAGTGTACGGTGATCGCTATCCGGTCGGATACGAATATCCTCCCACCAGCAAACAACACTGCAACACCGGAGGGCTTGCAAATGCGTTGCCGGCCTTTAAGGAAAGAATACGCTCTCTTCTTGAAGGAGAAGTCTTTGTATTTGAATCTGTCCTTGTTTCCCCAACTTTTTAAATGAAACTTTTTTAGCACCGTTGTGGTTAAAAATTCGATGAAACGAAAAAGCGACAGTGAAAGAGACAAACATATTTATAAATAGGATTTTGGCTGCGAGAGAATGAGATAGATTACAAGTATGCAAAATGTGTCATAAACAACGTGATGTTGTCATTCATATGTTTTTATTTTTAAAATAATATATTTCGCGGTGTACTCCATGGAGTTGTGTCAGAGGAGGGATTTGATAATCCTCCTTTACTCTTTAGTCATTGTAGTCAAGGTGAACGACGCATAAGTCTCAGTAATAACAACACAGGATTATCACATTATTGTTTATTCACTCTTTTAAGCTACCGCCGGCTCGGAAATATAATCATAGGTGGTAAAAAGAACGGCGACAGAAAAATCCACCCGTAACAATGCTTAGAATATTCAGATATTTTAACACACACACTTCGCGGTTATAAAATTACAACATTGACAATCAATTGTAATAACTAATTAACACTGTACTTAAATGACACTAGTTTGCCATAGTTTTAGCAATTTCCTATTGTTACGACACGTGGATGCAACTAGACTTGACTTGGCTTTAATAAACTTTATGAGATGCTCATATCAAAGTTCGTAGGTTTTTGGCCGCCATTACATGTAAGTCATGTAACCTTGACAACGACTGTGGCGCCACTTTTCCATGTTTACAAAAATGGCAAAACATTCTAATTTATTAAACGATGGTCAAATCAGTGTCTTATTTTAATAACTGTAGAATATCTTTATCTTCATGATCCGACACGGCCATTCTGCAGGGCTGCGCGTGCTCTGCGCCAGTAGTGGTTCTGAAAATGCGAGATTTGTCTTTGAGCTAGGTATCCATTCATAGGTACACTAGCTGATAACTTGTTTGTGGTCGAAGTTGTTGTTGCTTCAAAATGAGACCAAGAAGTTCTGTACCTTAGCATAATGTAGGCTGAACTTATCAGTTATTATTGATAACCGATTCCAACAATCAAGTTATCAGCTGTTATTTTTATACCTTAGTCACATTGGTATTCGTAAACACAGGGACTAACTAAGTTATAGATATCGCAGCAAGTATGTTATAAAAATAACGTTCATATGAGTAGTAAATAATTTAAGACAATGTTCTCGTAGATTGTTATTTACTGTCGTGGCTCTGAGCGGTCTTGTACGCCGTGGTCCACGCAGTTTATACGTTTTATATTTTGTTATTAAATGCAAATGTCTCCACACATCCTTGCATTTTTAATTTTATTTCTCGTAGACAGTGATGAAGAGAAATAACTCCTTTTAAGTAGGTATCAGTAAGCAACCCATGTTGCTTATTTTTATGGGGTTATTGTTGCTACAACAGTACACAAAGATATCTCAAGTGCATTGACTTATTAATTTAGAATGTGTGGTGTATACATGTCTACCCATGGTTCCACAAGGCGTCCCTACGGTATCTCAGGGTTCACTTGTGGATACATCAAGGATCCGTGGTTAGCTCAAGGGTAACTTATGGTTTAGCTCAGAGGTACTACTCTCCAGACAAGAAAAACAAGAAAATGTTCTCGTAGATTGTTATTTACTGTCGTGGTTCTGAGCGGTCTTGTACGCCGTGGTCCACGCAGTTTATACGTTTTATATTTTGTTATCAAATGCAAATGTCTCCACGCATCCTTGCATTTTTAATTTTATTTCTCGTAGACAGGGATGATGGTGCGGTGCTAAGCGGTCTTGTACGCCGTGGTCCACACAGGTTCTAAAGGAAAAGGGTACTAGGGTGATGCTGAGGCCTAGGCCTTATATTTATGACCGTGGTCCTCAGAGGCTCTGAAATATCTCGTAGTTAAGGATGATGCTGTGGCCTGGGCGGTCCTGTACGCCGTGGTCCACAGAGGCTCTAAAGGAAATGGGAAGGACGATGCTGTGGCCTAGGCCTTTATTTGACCGTGGTCCACAGAGGCTCTGAAAACAAATCCTAATAACATTTTGGCTTATCACCATAAGCATAAAATGATTTCAACATATTGTTCAGTTATTATCTAGTAAACTTTCAGAATTTCTAGTGACCAGGCATAGTAATAAGTAGGAAGGAGCTGATCAGATTATTTCAACTTCGACTAGCACGATTGCTCGGCTCGTTTCTGACTATTAGTTTGTATGTTAATACCAGAGATGATCGGAGTATCCTAAAGGCTAAGACCGAGTTAAAAAGCTCAGGAATAACTAACTGGAAATTCAATTACATTCAACACGATTTTTTTTTTTTTTTTTTTTTTTCTTTTCTTTTTCTTTCTTTCTTTCTTTTGGTTAATGATTGATTTGCTTTGTTCCGGCCATTCTGCAAGACCACGCGTGCTCAGTGTGGTACTTTGCAAAGGCAACTAAAGAGATAAATAAGGCTGTGTGTGCGTGTGTGTGTGTGCGTGTGTGTGTGTGCGCGCGTGTGTGTGTGTGTGTGTGTATGTGTGTGTGACAACAAAACATTGTGGGGTTAGGTACTTCTACAGTACACCTAACTCTAGTATTTATTTAGTACAAACATTTGTCTTGGGTTCGGGAATCGAACCCGCAGCCTGATGCTTATCCGCATCGACCAATCCTGACTAATTTAAGCAATCACTGAACCTTTGTGAAGAAAAGGCTTAATGTGAATTAGTTCACATGGATACTCATCTGTTCTTAGATGTCCTTCAGCAGAGCATGGTGACAAAGGACCGGGCAATTCCTCTGGATAGATGTCTTTCTCAACGTCAGCGCCAGGCTCACCACAGGAATGTCACTCGTTTGAACATGTAAGAAATACAGAAGGAGAACATTAAAAATGGTTATTCTAGGTTCGTGTGTGTCTAAAGCATAACTTTTTAATATTATTATCTTTTCAAAAATAGAACTGTAGCGAAGATCTAATTCAATTAATCACAGATCGTAGTTAAATAAAAGAATTGTAAAAATAAATTATTGTTCACATCTGTAATGACATCAATATGGATTGATGTAAAATGCAATGAAATAGATTCCCTGCATTAGGTTTTTAGCGAACGGTAATTCCACAGCTTTGCTTAACAGCGAAAACCATTTTGATTTTGGTAGGCAATCGCTATAGCGATGGGTCGCCACATTTTAACAATTCTACAAAACCTATAGAACGTAGGTACTTCAAATTATTTTTTATACGTGATGTACATAAAATGAAACGATCTCACCAAATCCTCGACGTATGACTCAATACTCAAATGCGTTCGATCATCATCCCGCAAAGCTTAGCGTGGGTACCGCGTTATGGTTCAGCGATCGGGAACTCCAGTGCCGGTGCCACATCATAATAATCCGGTTGAACATGAAACACATAAGACCATGTAAATGATTTAAGATTTAATGTCTTCAGACATTACACGAATAAAAAGTTTTAGTATTTCTCATTGCGATATACAAGAACAGTTATGAAAATATCATGTGAACAAATAAAACATTTTGTCGGGTAGATAATTATTAATTTATATTTCTGAACACTATCAAATTAAGTAGTGCAATAATTTTATTAATTGTCGGGTTGATAATTATTAATTTATATTTCTGAACACCATCAAATTCAGTAGTGCAATAATTTTATTAATTGTCGGGTAGATAATTATTAATTTATATTTCTGAACACCATCGAATTCAGCAATGCAATGATTTCACACTAGATAAATTTTTGTATGGTACTGGACTGCCACACCATGAACCACCGTGATGATCTCTTACCAACTCATCACACGGCAATATTACTTGCGATTTTTATTTTTAACAATAATCCAATAAATTGGAATAGACTCACCGAATTACTTTTAGACAGTTGCAATTCATCGGGCGTGTTCAATAGACAGGCTGTGGAGCCCATCCCGGCTTCTGATTTCGCGGTGTACTCCATGGAGTTGTGTCAGAGGAGGGATTTGATAATCCTCCTTTACTCTTTAGTCATTGTAGTCAAGGTGAACGACGCATAAGTCTCAGTAATAACAACACAGGATTATCACATTATTGTTTATTCACTCTTTTAAGCTACCGCCGGCTCGGAAATATAATCATAGGTGGTAAAAAGAACGGCGACAGAAAAATCCACCCGTAACAATGCTTAGAATATTCAGATATTTTAACACACACACTTCGCGGTTATAAAATTACAACATTGACAATCAATTGTAATAACTAATTAACACTGTACTTAAATGACACTAGTTTGCCATAGTTTTAGCAATTTCCTATTGTTACGACACGTGGATGCAACTAGACTTGACTTGGCTTTAATAAACTTTATGAGATGCTCATATCAAAGTTCGTAGGTTTTTGGCCGCCATTACATGTAAGTCATGTAACCTTGACAACGACTGTGGCGCCACTTTTCCATGTTTACAAAAATGGCAAAACATTCTAATTTATTAAACGATGGTCAAATCAGTGTCTTATTTTAATAACTGTAGAATATCTTTATCTTCATGATCCGACATATATGTTAATTATGTTTTTTTTATTTGATTTTATGACGAGACGAGTAAGGGGTCGCCTGATGGTAAGCGCATAGAATTTTAAATTACATAACACTACATGGCAATGAACTGCGCTCGTCACCCCGAGACATAAGATGTTAAGTCTCATAATGGTCAGCAATTTCACTAGCTTCAATGTCCTTCAAACCGGAACACAACATTGCTTACACACTGTTGCTTGGCTTGAGAAATAGACGGCACGGTGGTCCCAACCCAAACGGCCTGTCGCATAAGAGAGACCTACCACTCTTTTCTTGTAATATCTTGCTGGGGGGAGGATACTTGTATCCGACCGGATAGCGACCACCGTACACTGGTGCTAAAACCTGCCATAGTGGCCCACCTAGTGTGGGTCGCGTTCCAGGGTCAGCCAGTGTATATCCGGTTCTACCCAGGGGAGCCCCCTGATCCTAACCCTTTTCCCATCCCTTTTTCCTTCCCCTCCCCCTTGGCCCTTTGGCAGGCCGGTATGATCTTGCCGACCTACGATGGACACATTGTTTGTCGTTGGTCGGCACTATTCTTGGATTGCGCTACACTTACCATCAGGTGTAGCGTAGTCACTTTGCCGAGCCAGGAAAAAAAATCTCAATTTTTGCTTTATGTTTTTTTTTTGTTTTTATAGCATAGGCCGGCAAACGAGCAAGTGGGTCACCTGATGGTAAGTGATCTCCACTGCCCATATACACACACAATACCAGAAGAATCATGGGTGCGTTGTCGACCTTAAAGGAAAGGGATAATTAGGGATTGGGAAGAGGAGGGGGATTTGGGCCTCCGGATATCTCACTCACCGTACGAAACGCAGCAGCAAGCCGCTAATTTACGTCGGTTTTCTGTGAGACAGTGGTAACGATCCGGTCGAGCCAGCCCATTCATGCTGTAGACAAAACTGTCTACAGCGTGGCTCTACCACTCAAAAACTTTAAATTACAAAGCACTACATGGCACTGTCACCCCGAGACGTAAGATGTTAAGTCTCATAATGCCCAATAATTTCACTGGCTTCAATGTCCTTCAAACCGAAACACAACAGTGCTTACACACCGTTGCGATGGTACCAATCCAGACGGCCTCTCGCATACGAGGGACCTGCCACTATTTTCTTGTAATATCTCATTTTTTGCTTGATGTGGGTTGAGATATTGTATATGTGAGTCCATTTGATGTATACATGTCTACAGGAGTGATAATGTACGAGTGTTTGTTCGGTAAGGCGCCGTATTCCTCCAGCACGTTCAAAGAGCTCGTCGACAAGATACACAAGCAGGCGCCTATTGAGGTATTTATTTCATTGAAACCAAATAGTTTATTAATCATGTAGGCAATTGATATAGCGCTTATGACAAGTTAGTATATAAGTAAAAGAAATCTTTAAATACAGGGTTAATTTTAAAACACCAGCAATCTCGCAGGACCAGATAGCTGACCCCATACGGAACAACTTTTGTTCTACGAGTTTGGACATAACTCAATACATAAGAAAAAAATGATGTTACAAGTTTTTGTTATATAGTGTTTTTGTTCGTACGTCTACGTGTAGGTATTATCGATCGAGACGGCGCGGCCGGTCATTGAACTGACGCGCGCGCCCGCGTGTATTACGTAATCTGCGATGCGCGCAGAGCGTAGGTAAAATTCAAGACGGAAATAAAATTTATAATTATTTTTGTATGAGAATAAAATCTAACAAATTATGAAAAGTCGTAGAACAAAACTAGTAGCAAATGACCTTAGGAATCTAGTCTTGCGAGGTTGTCAGTGTTTTAAAAATAACCCTGTATATAGAAAACAATATCAACTAATGTATCCTACTAATATTAAAAATGTGAAAGTTTAGATGTTTAGATGTTTGGATGTTTGTCCGTCAATCACGCTGAACTACTGAACGGATTTTGATGAAATTTGGTATACAGACAGGGTATGAGCTGACTTGGGTGATAGGATACTTTTTATCCCGGAAATCCCGGAAAAAGCAGATCACGCGGGCGGAGCCGCGAGCAAAAGCTAGTATTTAATATCATCAAAATACACTCGGCAATTCGTCAGCTTTCGTGGCTTGTCGGGCGAGTAGCCGGCTGCGAGAGGCCGCGGGTTCGAGCCCCGCATCGAGACAAATGTTTGTGTGATCCATAAATATTTGTTTCGGGGTCTGGGTGTTGTGAGACTGAAAGTCTCTCGTAGTTCCTGATACCCACGACACAAGACTCGTATCTTACTGTGGGGTCAGGATTATGTGTTTGACTGTTGGGTGTATTTATTTATTTAATTACACTAAATCTATTTATTTACCCTAGAAGGGTTTAGTTCAAACACAATCAAAATCTGAAAAAAACTGCACAGAATTTGCAAAATTTGATTAAAATCGGTTCAGTAGTTTAAGAGTTCATCGCGGACAAACAACGTGACACGAAATGTTTATATATAAAGATGATCGGTACAGATCCCACGTAACTCGTGTATATCGGCGGGCTGTATGGATCTGCTGACGAGGTTGCTCCGACACGACCCTGACTCCAGGATCTCGTACCAGGAGTTCTTCAACCACCAATACCTCGACCTGGAGTATATGCCGTCCAAGGAGAATTATGAAAAGGTATTGCAACACTTTATTTAGCGTGAATGCCATTTATTTTTGACTAGCTGTCCCTCGCAGTTTCACCTGCATGTTACTGCCCTGGTCCCATGGGTCATAGCGTGATATACATATAAACATGCCTCATGAATCACTCTATCTTTTGCTGAAAACTGCATTAAAATCCGTTTAATAGTTTCAAATATCTAAACGAACAGACAGCGGAAGCGAATTGTACGATGTAAGGAAGCGAAACTTCGTTAGCACCGCTGTGATTAGACACCTGCGTACAACGAAGCCTTCGGAAAATGTGTCAAAAAGAACGTGGTGTATCATTCAAGTGTTCTGAAGTTTCACTTCTGTCGTGTGTGAATTGCACACACACATACTTCTTTATTTTTAGAGGTAGAGCTACGTGGTAGGCAGTTTTGTCTACAGCGTGAATGGGTCGACTCAACCGGGTCATTACCCTTGTCTTTTAGAAAACCGACGTAAAGTAGCGGTTTACTGCTGCGTTTCGTACGATGAGCGACATAGCTTGCGGCGCAAAATTGAGACCAAAAAGTCTCTTGTAGTTCCTGATACCCACGACACAAGACTCGTATCTTACTGTGGGGTCAGGACTATGTGTGTGACTGTTGGGTGTTAATTATTTATTTCCCTTATGAGCCGACTCATTCATGCTACGAGTGGTAGAGCCAAGCTGTAGACAGTTTTGTCTACAGCATGAATGGGCTGGCTCGACCGGATCGTTACCACTGTCTCATAGAAAACCGACGTAAAGTAGCGGCTTGCTGCTGCGTTTCGTACGGTGAGTGAGATATCCGGTAGCCCAAATCTCCTCCCCTTCCCAATCCCTAATAATCCCTTTCCTATAAGGTCGGCAACGCACCCATGATTCTTCTGGTGATGGGCGTACATGGGCGGTGGAGATCACTTACCATCAGGTGACCCACTTGCTCGTTTGCCGGTCTATGCTAAAAAAAAAAAAAAATGCTGTAGACATAACTGTGTACACCATGACTCTACTCATACACCACCGTGGCTCTGTTCCAGGCAGTGTCCCTGATCAAGCAGGCAGTGGAGCTGGATTGTTCTGGTCGTTCGCGGGAGTCGCTGTCGTGCTACAGCGAGGGGCTCCGGTACCTGGTGCCGTGCGTGGGGGCGGAGTCCGACGCGGACCGGCGCGGCGCGCTCGCCGCCAAGCTGGCCAGGTCAGTGTCTTCACCATCTTCTACCATCTTCTACCACCTGCCTTTCTTTCTTTTTTGAAATGATAACTTCTTATGGGAGGGTGAACCGAAACGTTCCGTAACGCGAGCGGTCCATCGACCAGCCAGCGTTAGCCGACTTCCTTGGAACATCGATAATTTCGAAGTCCCAGGTGGCGCCACACAGTGACCAGTCGGCTTGGACCGGACTTTGACACGGCTTTGACACGACTCTGACACGACTCTGACACGACTCTGGCACGACTATGACACGACTCTGACACGACTCTGACACGACTCTGGCACGACTATGACACGACTCTGACACGACTCTGACACGACTCTGGCACGACTCTGGCACGACTATGACACGACTCTGACACGACTCTGGCACGACTATGACACGACTCTGACACGACTCTGGCACGACTCTGGCACGACTATGACACGACTCTGGCTCGACTATGACACGACTCTGACACGACTCTGACACGACTCTGGCACGACTCTGGCACGACTATGACACGACTCCGACACGACTCTGACTGAGTAACTGTACATGCGTGACACAAAGTACCTATCGCTGCGATGTTGCCGATTGTACAGGTCAGTGAAATAATATTTAACAGGGTGTTTTATTTCGCGGCAACTTTTAGGCTATTTAGTTTGTTTGAAAGTTCCATTTTTTTATTTATGGTATAAATGTTTATTTTATTCTTTGAACAGACTAGTATCAACCAGTTTTAACCGCTGTATCATTTATTATGATAACCAAATCGCCACTCGGTATAATATTATGCTAATCGTCGAGCAAATTTTGCTAGCGCGATTCAGGATCGGTTATGCTGTACACGCTAGATGTCGCCACACAGGTTACAATTTTTTTCTGTCTCGGCAAAATGACTACGCCACACCTGATGGTAAGTGTAGCGCAATCCAGGAATAGTGTCGACCAACGATAAACAATGTGTCCATCGTAGGTCGGCAAGATCATGCCGGCCTGCCTAACTCTGCTTCTTCACACTCCGTTTAAAGGACACCATATTATAGGAAGGAGGGAACACGTGTGCCGGCAAATTATTCCACAGCTTAATGGTCCGGCAGAAGTAAGATTTAATGAACTTTTTAATTCGAGCTGAGATGGAGACCACGATGCTGTGGCTCCGCAAGCCAGCACGCGTGGTTCTGTTATGGAAAGGTGAGGATGGGATAAGGTCAAACAATTCTTCAGAGCACTCACCGTGATACAAACGATAAAAAACCCTTTTTTTTTTTATTTTATTTATGGCTCTATGCATTTAGCCAGTGTCAAGTACAATTCATTCTCAAGTTATTTTTACAAAAACGATGAAACACGGGTGCGGTCGATTTCAAGGTCTTGTCGGAGTTTTGGTGTTAACTCCTTTCAGTACGATGCTTAATTCACTTATTTCAATGTTTCCATACACTGTTCATCACCGTCAATGTTTATTGAACAAATCCACACCACTTTTATCCAAAAAAACACAATTCTAAACAAGTTTATGAAATAAATTAAAATAACCGATGACCGGCACTGTCAGAATTCCCGCCAAAACTCCAATAAAAGACCCTTAAAGAAGACGATAAGGGTCCCTCCGCAATTGGACCTACTTACGTAAACAGGATCCAACCCACAGCAAGTTCAAATGGAGATACTGATTTTGTTTTGCTAAATTCAATATTTTAAAGCGTGACCCACATGCTCGTTTGTCGGCCTATGCTATAACAAAATATGGACATGGTTTTTGTGAATGTGTTTTTTCTTTTTTGTATAGCATAGACCGACAAACGTGCAAGTGGGTCACCTGATAGTAAGTGATCACCGCCATGTACACCCACAATACTAGAAGAATCATAGGTGCGTTGCCGACCTTTAAGGGAAGGGATAATTAAGATATTGGAAAAGTGACGGGGATTTGGGCATCCGGATATCTCACTCACCGTATGAAACGCAGCAGCAAGCCTCCACTTTACGTCGCTTTACTGTGCGACAGTGGTAACGACCCGGTGGAGCCGGCCCATTCATGCTGTAGACAAAACTATTTGCAGCGCGGCTCTACCATTCAACAAATGACATTTGTCTGTAGGTACATGGAAAGAGCTGAAGAAATAAAACAGTTACTGCAAGGTGGCTCCTTACCCAAGGACCTTCCACCTCAGGATGTGTCTAGTCATAGACAACAAGAGTGTTGTCGACAGGGTGGAGAAAATTATGGACACGCAGGTCAGTGTTATTGTTATTTATCACCACTGAATGGTGGGCCATGTGCCTTTGTGTATACATACTGTATATACATATATTGTTTTTTGGCGTTAACGACACGAACAGGACGCTCGTCTGACAGTAAAGGTGACGCCTGCTCGAAAACAGAAGCAACACCACACAGAACTTTGAATTACAAAGCACTGTATGGCATTAAACTGCGCTTCACTCCGTGACATAAAATGTTAACTCTCATAATAATCAGCAATTTCACTGGCTTCAATGTCCTTCAAATTGCAACACAACAGTCATCCGTCTGTCCTGTCACAGGTGGCTCGATTAGCTTCTTCCCTCTTTGGAATGTGAAAAAGCATTTATACAGGCCGGCATGATTCTGGTGACTACCGATAAACTCATTATTTGTCGGTGGTCGCTGTTTTTGGACTGCACTATGCTTACCATCAGGTGTAGTGCAATCACTGCGGTGCCAGGATAAAAAAAAATATATTTTTTTTTATGGCTTAGGCCGGCAAACGAGCCAGTGGGTCACCTGATGGTAAGTGATCTCCACCGCCCATGTACGCCCACCACCAGAAGAATCATGGGCGCGTTGCTGACCTTAAAGGAAAGGGATAATTAGGGATTGGGAAGGGGAGGGGATTTGGGCTTCCGGATATCTCACTCACTGTACGAAACACAGCAGCAAGCCGCTACTTTACGTCGGTTTTCTGTAAGACAGTGGTAATGACCCGGTTGAGTCGGCCCAATCATGCTGTAGATAAACTGTCTACAGCGTGGCTCTACCACTCATAAGCCACCACCACCATATTACATACACATATTGGTGACCACCAATAAACTCATTGTTTGTTGATAGTCGCTGGTTTTTAGGACTGCACTACGCTTACCATCAGGTGTAGTGCAGTCACTGCGGTGCCAGGATAAAAAAAACCAGTTTCCAGGTCCTCGCCACTCAGCCTGCAATCCATGTGTGTGCACTTCGGCTCAGAGTAACTCATCATCATCAGAAAACGGAAGATGCTCGTGTGCCAGCGATGATGATGTGGTGGGGAGAGAGGAACAACCGGCGCATGTACAGGTAATGTGATGTTTTTAAGAGCGGTAGAGCCACGCTGTATACAGTTTTGTCTACAGCATGAATGGGCTGGCTCGACCCGGTCGTTACCACTGTCTCACAGAAAACCTACGTAAAGTAGCGGCTTGCTGCTGCGTTTCGTACGGTGAGTGAGATAACCGGAAGCCCAAATCCCCTCCCCTTCCCAATCCCTAATTATCCCTTTCCTTTAAGGTCGGCAACGCGCCCATGATTCTTCTGATGTGGGCGTACATGGGCGGTGAATATCACTTACCATCAGGTGACCTACTTGCTCGTTTGCCGGCCTATACCATAAAACAAAAATCTTTTATATTGAACTCGTCATCAGTCCCTCCATCATCGCCAATTGCAAAGCCTAGAACCCAAGCCACTAGTAATGCCCCAAAACTAGTAACCAGTTCGTTGCCACTGTCACACGGAGAACCTCTCATTTTTTTTTTATTGAATATATCGGCAAACGAGCAAGTGGGTCACCTGATGGTAAGTGATCTCCACCGCCCATGTATGCCCACAATATCAGAAGAATTATGGGTGCGTTGCCGATCTTAAAGGAAAGGGATAATTAGGGATTGGGAAGGGCAGGGGTATTTGGGCCTCCGGATATCTCACTCACCGTACGAAACGCAGCAGCAAGCCGCTACTTTACGTCGGTTTTCTGTGAGACAGTGGTAATGACCCGGTTGAGCCGGCCCAATCATGCTGTAGACAAAACTGTCTACAGCGTGGCTCTACCACTCATAAAATTACTCGATTCGACAATCTTAATAACATTGAGTTTAATTTTATTTTGAATCTTTTTCCAGGATAAAACAAATAGCAGCAGTGGTCCATCGCAGTCGAGTCCGAAGTCATCGCGGTCTCATTTTGGACTCAAACGGCTTTTCTCAAGACAAGTCACGGTGCCTTTTTTGGACTCAAAAGACTCTAGCATTGTAAGTGTATTAAATTTTACAAACGATTTGTTTTTTGTATATAATACTTATCAGGGTATTGGTATATTTTGGTAGAAGATAAAAAAAGCGTCTAAAAAAAATATAATAAAATAATTAAAAAAAACTGTTTCTAACTTTATACATTACTAGCAGGGGCCCGGCCACGCGTAGCTGTGGCTAAGGTATATGTTAAATTATATTGCAGTAAACTATTCAATACAGTATGCGACATCTATTGGATACTTACTCAATCCAGCCGATATATTACCTTACACCGCCATCTGTTAGAATTTTATGAAACTAATAGATTTATTACTAATAATTTGCAAAATATTGCGACTATAAATTGAGATATAAACTATCCTATCTCTCGAGTTGGATCAAACTTGATTAAAATTGGTTCAGTAGTTTAGGAGTTCATTGCGGACAAACAACGTGACATGAAATTTTTATATATAAAAATGATATAGAGAACTGATCATAATGATAAATAGAGACTATTTTGCAAAAACAGATATAAAATTGGATAAAAAAAAATTAGGATGTTGGAATGTTTTATATAAATAGTATTTTTATCGTATTATTGTTGGTTGCACATAAAATAGTGTAGAAAATTACACATAGTTAAATACACTATTCTTACAAACTCATTTATACTTAGTGTCCTACTCAACACTACGTTAATTATTTATATATTAAGCAATTTCAAGTGAGATGACTTTTCAAAAAATAAAGGACACAAATAAAATGATCACTAATTTATTTTTCTCACAGAACAAACTCGTGTCAGGAATAACAAATTGTAGGCCTTACTTTAAATGCACTTATATACACTACACACTTAGTATAATTAACTACGACAGAATTACCACTACTGCAACGGTCAGCCAAGCTGAAGGCTGGCTACTATAATAACACTAAGGTCTTTACTGCACGATGACGGAATGCGAACTGTGTCATGTCAAGTCGTGCGCCGCTCTTTTATACATAATTTTAGGTGTATCTACCCCGACTATAATTTTATAAACACCATTAGCATAGACTAAAAAAATTAACACCTAACTATATACTATATTTATTTTTCCAGACAGCCGACACTCAGAATGAGAAGAAATCTACGACAGAGAACAATGACGGTTGTCGTATCACATAGTATATGTGTCGTGTTGTAAATATACAGAGTGGCGATTTGGTTAGCACATTAAATGATCCAGCGGTTAAAACTAGTTGATATAAGTTTATTCAACGAATAATAATTACACCCAACAGTCACATACATAGTCCTGACCCCACAGTAAGTCTCTTGTGTCGTGGGTATCAGGAACTATGAGAGACTTTCGGTCTCACAACACCCAGACGCCGAGGCAAATATTTGTGGATCACACAAACATTTGTCTCGTTGCGGGGATCGAACCCGCCGCCTCGCTTCACAGCCGGCTACTCGCCCGACAAGCCACGGAGGCTGTCCTAATCAAACAAACATTTATAACCAAAAATAAAAATATGCAACTTTGAAACAAAATAAATAGCCTAAAAATTGACACGAAATAAAACACCTTGTTATATAGTAGTTCAATGACCTGTAAAGGCAGTGACATCGCAGCGATAGACACTTTGTCGCCGCTCGTGGGTCATTGACCTAGCAGTATTTGTCAGTTGATATCCTTACGTATTCACATGATGCTCTCAAATGTTAAATCAGAAAAAATGTCCCTTGACTAAGATATCGTAGGTATTTAATTTATTTTTTGTGTACGGTTAAAGAATGGCATGTAGTATACGTGGTATCATTTAATGTGATAACCTAGTCGCCACACTGTATAATAATAAATGACGAGCGCTCGTCTCGTCATTCAATTAAATAACAAAAAAATAGTACACTAACATTTCGCCGCATAATTCTGGATATTCGTGATAGAAAAACCCAATATTAAATTTTTTTAGCCGACGCGGGATCGAACCCTAGTCTCAGCTCAGAAGAGATTTATTTCACGAGGTTTTTAGTTGCATCATTATCCATAATTTTGGTTGGGTGGTGACTTAATAAAAAAAAACATTTATTACTAGTAAATTAAAATGCATAATATCATTACATACCAAACATAGCCGATTGTTTAAAACTCACAAAATAAAAATAATACATGTCTTGGTCCCCAACTGTTACTTTGACAGTTACTTTTAGTCAGATTTTTGATCTCGATTTTTCAATTCTCATAATGTTTTATGGGGGTTGTGTATAACCCCCCCTTAATAAATTTACAGGGATATTTGGGCAATATAGTCCATAGACCAATTTGACAGTTGTAAATGTCATGGCAAAGGGCCAAAGCTTCTGCGGGTTTTTTAATTAACTTTGCGATATAATCCGCCAAAACTTCTCAAATAAATACCCTGACAAGTTATTTCTAGGTATATTTCCACACTAAATATTTTACATTTTTTAAATACCACACGCGTAACGTTATTCTCTTGAATTGTAAAACGAAATTAGGTATACTGCATTCTTTTATCGGTGTTTATGACACTAAAATTAATTTTAAATGTTCAATAAACTTAAAACACTTAGGGCTTTACTAATAAACATTGTATATGTTGGTAATAGTTATACAATACTTTGTCTTGCTATGTTGAGTGACATTTATTATAAGAAGAAGCGAGACAAAACACTGTATAAGTATGACACTCGTATACAACATTTATTAGTAAAGCCCTTATACAGTCAACCTGGGTAATTTTGGCTCACTTTAGAGGTAATTTATAGTAGTACGGATTTACTTTCATTGTTATTTGTCATAAATGAGTGTTTCTAGTGGGATATTGGCCTTTATAATCTAAATTTCTGTGTTATTTATCAAAACGATAAATAAAAGACCCTTAAATTACCAAAAATTTGGTGAGCCAAAGTTACACTGACATTTGGGTAACATTAATAAGTATGAGGAGTTGATGAAGAAAATCTCTAATTTATGTAGTTTTTTTTACTCCTCGGTAAGATTAGCTTGTCATATTGATAAAAAAAATGCATTTCGTTTATATCACTATCTCATTTTTAGTGGCAACGTAGGGTTGCCATATTAATACAATATTAAACTGCCTGGTTTATCGAAATCAACTTCTATTTTATGGACCTCTTAAATCAAGTTATTATTGTATTAATCAGGGTTTGATGTACTTATAATCATTGAGCAATGCCTAAAATAATAAAAAATAATAAAACAAACTCAATCACATATAAAAAAGAAACATAATATCGGCTCTCAATTCCCCCATACCATGTATAGAAATTGATCATCAATCGCATAAGAATCGCCTCGTTTTGTGATTTTAGATCCTCCAAATCGACTAACTATATTTCGGGGGTGACAATTAAATATGTCAAGCTGTGATGGCCACTTCCACCCTTCAAAACTTTTTTGCATAATTTAAATTTTCACGCATTGTCTGTCCTCGCCCCGAGCTAATGTTACCCCAAATGGTCTGAAAATGAAACGGATCCAAGATTAATTAAAGATTTTTTAAAAAATCTACCAATATCATGGGATATTTCAGTGTTATTACATAAAAAACATATGATTCTTCAACATAAAACTGAACTCGCCTTCTGTAGTTCTTCTGTAGTAACTGCTATACACAACTTTTTAGCAAGTTTATTTTTAACTCTATTTACCGCCAAAATTTTGGATGATGAGAAATAAATATATATTTGACAAATGTCAAATGTTACTGCAGGTTTTGTTCAAAAACACTTTTTACCTTCATAGATTAAACAACTTATTATTATACAGTGATTCAGTAAGCAGAGAAAAAATTAAACGTTCAAATTCAAGTTAGTGAGTCAATGTTACATTGAAAGCTAAAGTTACCCAGGTTGACTGTACTATAAAGTTAATATTTATTTATTGCGAGGGAGGAAGGGAAAACCGACGCACACCGCTAGTACAGTGCCTTCTATGCTTGCCTGTTGTGTATTTTGTAAATATTGAAATAAAGAATTTATTTAAAATGTGTGTTTTATATATAACCCTATTGTTAATATTATCCTTGAAATGCCTTTAATTATGCGATTTTTTGTAAGTCTAAGAAATGAGAAGTTAGCTCATTAGTTCGTACCACCTTTGCCAATGGAACAAAAAAAACAATGATGCTAAAAACTACAAGGTGGCAGGTCCCTCGTATGCGAGAGGCCGTCTGGGTTGGTACCACCGCGCCGTCTATTGACGTCGCCTAGCAACAGTGTGTAAGCACTGTTGTGTTACGGTTTGAAGGACATTGAAGCTAGTGAAATTTCTGGGCATTATGAGACTTAAAATATTATATCTCAGGGTGGCGAGTGCAGTGCTTTCCTGTTTTTTGTCTGGTGGTCCATCAGGCGAGCAAATCTATATATATAAAAATGAATCGCTGTGCGTGTGTCTCGCAAAAACTCGAGACTGGCTGTACCGATTTGGCTAATTCTGATCTTGAAATATTTGTGGAAGTTCAGGGAAGGTTTACCCGGTGAGAAAAAATGAGTAACATAAATAATAAGTAACGGAAAACACTAAAAACGACAACTTAATTTTACCATACAAACTGTTCCTGGGTATGAAACATTTGACATCTTTTTGATGTGAAACATCTATAAGCGCAGGTATAAACCGGATTGTTGGCGTTGCGAAGCTTGCAGTGGTGACGGGTCGCCACGCTATACTAGACAGGACAGGGACAGGACAGGACAGGACAGGGACAAGACAGGGATAGGAACAGGGACAGGGACAGGGACAGGGACAGGGACAGGACAGGACGGGACAAGACAGGGACAGGACAGGAACAGGGACAGGACCGGCACAGGACAGGACTGGACAGGGATAGGATAGGACAGGATAGGGACAGGTCAGGACAGGGGCAGGACAGGGACAGGACAGGGACAGGGACAGGACAGCGCAGGGACAGGACTGTCCCACGGGGGGGGGGGGGGGGAGGTGGAAGACAACCTGACTTAGGCCGTCGAAGTCAATTAAATGTGCGACGGGCTACCTCACGTGCAATGGTGCAGTACCTCACTTAATTGCATTTAATGTAAATGAAACATTTGTATTAAGTTTTGACCACAGTTTACAAAAATATATGTAGGTGATACGAAGTTCACCGGGTCATCTAGTAATCAAATAAAAAAAAAAGATCCTGATAGATCCTATGTATCGTGCGGGACTATAAGCAAAAAAATACTTTTTTCATTGGTAAAATATTTATGGTATTTCATTTATACAGAGGCGTCTTTACCGGGTGTGCGGTGCACACGGGCGCAGCGTTCTAGGGGGCGCCGGATCCAAGGTCAGGATAGCCGCCTTACACGTGCCAGCGGTGCTTTTGAGAGCGGCGCGGTCAAAGAGAAATGATTGCACTCGGGCGCTACATAGGCTAGAGACGCCTCTGCATTTATAGACAAAACTCATTAATTAATAAATTGAGTGGTGGAGCCACGCTGCTGTAGACAGTTTATCTACAGCATGAATGAGCGGATTTTGATCAATCAATGGAGACTTATAAAGTCTTCTGAAACTGATTATAGAAACGAAATCAAGTGAAATGAAGTCTAAGTGTTAAATATCGTAGTAGTACACCCAAGAAATTCGTTCTAAAAAGAATTACCACTTAAACTCCAGCAAGTCTTAGAAATAGGAAATTTCAAATTCTTGTGAAGGATATACTTGTCATTGGCGAAATGCATAATAATGCGAAGCCATAAATAAAAAAAGAAGAAATATTATGACGGCTGACATCTAAAAATGTCAACATAACCTAAAAACTAGAGTTCCAATCCCAAAAATGCACATAATAAATACAATAAAAAGACTTTGCATCACATCTAATATACAAATCATCCGCCATACATCAGATTATGTGCCACAAGCATTACGTAGTCTCAAAGGCAAGTCTACGCGGAACAATGTCCAGTATTATGTAGACGCTTGTAGAGTGAGAGCTGTGGCCGGTAATGGAGGAAACGGGTGTATATCCTTCCTCAGTGTGTGGTGTAAGGATCACGCGGGACCTGACGGAGGCGATGGCGGGAATGGAGGACATGTTATTTTTCAGGTAAAAGCCTATTTGTTCATCATGAGTGTGTTAAGGCTGCTCGAATAGTAGTGATCCCGATCTCACGGACAACGACAGCCGACTAGCGTCAGGCTTACAGCATAGTCAACAAAAAAAAAAAACAAAGATCTCACGGACAAGGGGACAATTTTAGAACTGTGAAGAGACTTCGAGTCTCTTAATATTTCAGCGTAAGTGCCATAGGAAGTGCTCTGAGGACGTGTTTAAGATAGAACTAATGTTGCCATCTGATACCGTAGTAGAGTTTATCAGCATCACCGGAATCCACTCTCGTCTAGCTCGTTTCCAGGGTTAGGTACCTAAGTATTTAACATAATTTATCTATTGAAATAAAACTAATTTAAACAGATTTTATTGCGGTTTTTGCACCCTGTGACCATGAAGGCTGAAAAGCTTTCGAAATGTCGGGTCAAAATTAAAAACCGCAATAAAATCCATTTAAATTATTTTTATTTCAATGAGTTATATTCACATAAACAAAAGACATTAATATAAAACTTGTCTACATCAACACAGAGGCCAAACTGCTGGGCCTGCATTCTTAAAATTTTGGCAAATGTTTTTATGTTGGAAGCATCCACTAAGGAAGGATTTTTGAAATTTCACCTCTAAGGGGGTATGGAAGTACGCCAGAAATATGATGATGTAGTATTTCACACAGATTCACAAGGTGGTAGGTCCCTCGTTTAAGACAGGCAGTCTGGGTTGGTACCATTGCTTTGTCTATTTCTGCCGCCAAGTGTTTAAGCACTGTTATGTTTCAGTTTTAAGGATATTGCAGACAGTAAAATTACTGGGCATTATGAGACTTAACATATTATGTCTCAGGGTGACGAGCTCAGTTCAGTGCCATGCAGTGCTTTGTAATTCAATGTCAATTGTAGTTTATGGGCAGGTGTGCTTACCATCAGGCAGACATATTGTTGTCATTCAATCAAATATCAAACAAATAAAATTCCCAGTTGATGCATATTATAAAAAAATCAAGTTAACAATCCTAATATCGCACCTCTGCAAATAGTATGAAACCGAGAAAATTGAATTTTAAAATTCCTTTTTTCAAAATATCTTTTTTTCTATCAACAATATACATTTAAACATAATATTATCTAAATCCTGATTATATTTACTTTAAGATAAATACATTTATATTCCTGTGGTATATTGTAGTGTTAGATTAAAAAGTCAGTTTCAAGATTTTTGCATTTGCGTCATTGTAATTCTAGAGGTGCGATATGATCCTTGCATTATGCATTGCAGGCTACCCACTCGGTAAAAAGTCTGAATCACTGCAAGACTGTGATCACGGCGAAGCATGGAGAGAAAGGATACAACAAGGATTGTAATGGGAAGAATGCACAGCATGTGATCATACCTGTTCCATTAGGTGACTTTTTTTTAAATATATTTTTTATTTATATAATTTTTTCTTCAATTTTATTATCTTGAATGACTGCCTCAGTGGTGCAGTATGCATAAGTAGTAAGATTACTGTTCTGAGGTCATAGTTCGATCCTCAGGTTAGATATTGGGTTTTTCTATCATGAAATGCTCAGTATCAGTCCGGAGTCTAGAATTGTGCACAGTATGACGATAGGCTCGCGTCCTGTCACATTAAGTGCCGAAAATAAGCTCAGCGATATGTGGCTGTACTGGTTATAGCCCGGCAAACGAGCAAGTAGGTCACCGGATGGTAAGTGATCTCCACTGCCCATATACGCCTACAATACTAGAAGAATCATAGGCGCGTTGCCGACCTTAAAGGGATAATTAAAGGATTGGGAAAGGGAGGGGGATTTGGGCCACCAGATATCTTACTCACATCAGCAAGCTACTTTACGTCGGTTTTCTGTGAGACAGCAGTAACAACCCGGTAGAGCCAGCCCATTCATGCTGTAGACAAAACTGTCTACAGCAGTGTTTCCCAACCTTTTTAGGCCATGCCCCACCTTAACATTCTTTTGTTAAATTGTCACCGATATCTAGCATTGCATTTAAATAACCCAAAGCGAAAGGGTTAAAGTCGTGTCGAGTCCATTTTTAAATTGCCTCCCTTAACTATCAAATTGCCCCCCTGTGGGGCGTGGGGCCCACGTTGGGAAACACTAGTCTACAGCGTGGCTCTACCACTCTTAACTTATTTAAGAGCAGCCTCCATGACAGCAGACAGCCTCCGTGGCGCAGTGGGCGAGTAGCCGACTGTGAAACGTGAGGCCGTGGGTTCGATTCCCGCACCGAGCAAATATTTGTGTGATCCACAAATATTTGTTTCGGGGTCTGGGTGTTGTGAGAGCGAAAGTCTCTCGTAGTTCGTGATACCCACGACACAAGACTCGTATCTTACTGTGGGGTCAGGACTATGTATGTGACTGTTGGGTGTTATTTATTATTTATTGTAGGGACACACATGTAAAGCATGGTTTCATGTATTTCGTTTGCGCGATGTATGCGTGAGGGACAAATGTAATATATATGCTTAGTAAGTAAGATTTCTAGATATATTATAGTAGCGGCTGCGCCCGCGTAAATTAGTTCTATATACGGAGTCGCGATTAAACCATGGTACTCAACACTTGTCTATAATTGTCCATCCTCACAATTAGGTAATAGACTCCACATCTATTATTACCTAAATTTATTATTACAGGTACAATTATAAAAGACTGTAGTGGTAAGGTGGTGGGTGACCTGAACACCGAGGGGGTGATGTTCGTGGGTGCGCGGGGCGGCGCGGGGGGGAGGGGCAACAAGTTCTTCCTCACAGACACTGAACAAGTTAGTATACAACAAGGCTTATTCCCCCAGTATTTTCTCATACACGAAATTTTTATTCAATTCAATTTATTACAGATACTTAAAATCCATTCCATTTTGCTTTATAAAATAGGCGGCGTTCGTTAATTATGTGAGGCATTTCGGGGGGGGGAGGGGATTAGAGACAAATTTGCTGGTGGGAGGATACTTGTATCCGACCGGATAGCGACCACCGTACACTGGTGCTAAAACCTGCCATAGTGGCCCACCTTGTGTGGGTCGCGTTCCAGGGTCAGCCAGTGTATATCCGGTTCTCCCCAGGGGTCTTGCCCCCTGATCCTAACCCCTTTCCCATCCCTTTTCCTTCCCCTCCCCCTTGGCCCTTTGGCAGGCCGGCATGATCTTGCCGACCTACGATGGACACATTGTTTATCGTTGGTCGACACTATTCTTGGATTGCGCTACACTTACCATCAGGTGTAGCGTAGTCACTTTGCCGAGCCAGGATATAAAAAAATATATATATAAGTACTATGGTCCCAGGCGCCTGACATAGCGGAAGTGGGCGCAGCCGGTGAGTCCAACACGTACACACTGGAGGTGCGGTCCCTCGCCCACATTGGGCTGCTGGGCTTGCCCAACGCTGGGAAGAGCACATTACTACGAGCACTCACCCGCGCGCGGCCCACTGTCGCGCCATACCCATTCACCACGCTCAAACCTCATATCGGTGAGTTGAAGGATTTTTGAAGTGAAAACTTCTTTAGCCGCGTTGAGCACTTTTTGGTAGGCGGTAAACTTGTGGTTTCGCGTCACCGACATGCTAATGTTAATTCAGACTATACATACATTTATGGCTTTCGCATTATTATGCATTTTGCCAGTGTCAAGTATAATTTATTCTCAAGTATTTTTACAAGAACGATGAAACACGGGTGCGGTCGATTTCAAGGTCTTGTCGGAGTTTTGGTGTTAACTCTTTTCAGTACGATTCTTAATTCACTTATTTCAATGTTTCCATACACTGTTCATCACCGTCAATGTTTATTGAACAAATCCACACCACATTTATACAACAAACACAACTCTAGTTTATGAAATAAATTTAAATAAGCGATGAACTGCACTGCCAAAATTCCCGCCAAGACTCCGTATATAGGTTCAGTTATGTTTTTATTGTAGGTATGGTGCTATACGACGATTATGAACAAGTTGCGATAGCCGACTTACCAGGTTTGATTCCCGGGTCGCACAAGAATTACGGACTGGGTGAGTTAATTCTCAACATGATTAGCGTGCTTGCATGCGTGCGTGTATGAATGTAGACCAATGTTTCCCAACGTGGGGCCCACGCCCTACAGGTGGGCAATTTGATAGTTAAGGAGGGCAATTTAAAAATGGACTCGACACGACTTTAACCCTTTCGCTTTGGGTTATTTAAATGCAACGCTAGATATCGGTGACAAATTTAACAAAAAAATGTTAAGGTGGGGCATGGCCTATAAAAGCTTGGGAAACACTGGTGTAGACTGATTTTAATGCAGTTTTTTTGTTTGAAAGGTGATTTAATAGACATGGTACTTAGCCATTTTTGAAGAAAATCAGTTATAGTTCCAATTATATGTTTTTCTGTTTTTGTCGCGTCGAAAATTTTTGTTTAAAGCATAGATCGTCAAATGAGCAAGTGGGTCACCTGATGGTAAGTGATCTCCACCGCCCATGTACGCTTACAATACTAGAAGAATCAGGCGCTTTGCCGACCTTAAAGGGAAGGGATAATTAAGGAATTGGGAAAGGGAGGGGGATTTGGGTGTCCGGATATCTCACTCACCGTACGAAACGCAGCAGCAAGCCGCTACTTTACGTCGGCTTTCTGTGAGACAGTAGTGACGACCCGGTCGAGTCATTCATGCTGTAGACAAAAATGTCTACAGTATGGCTCTACCACTCTTAAATGTAAGGTTATATTTTTGTCATTATAAAAAAATACGATAGTAAGTAGTAAGCAGCGATA
The DNA here is from genome assembly GCA_949126905.1 of Amorpha juglandis. Taxonomy (NCBI): domain Eukaryota; kingdom Metazoa; phylum Arthropoda; class Insecta; order Lepidoptera; family Sphingidae; genus Amorpha; species Amorpha juglandis. The sequence goes on from OX421392.1 coordinate 236,680, forward strand.
GCTCACTGTCACTGTCACTGTCACTGTCACTCATGGACTGTCGATACGAAAGTCGCAGGTTCGAAACCAGCCCCAAGAGCATACACCACTGACTTTTCTAAGTTGCGTGTATATTCATTGTTAATTATCGCTTGCTTTAACGGTGAAGGAAACATCGTGAGGAAACCTGCATACCTGAGAACTCGATAAGATTTTTCGAAGGTATGTGAAGTCTGCCAACCCGCATTAGGCCAGCGTGGTGGACTAAGGCCTGATCCCTCTCATTCAGTAGAGGAGGCCCGTGCCCAGCAGTGGGACGTATATAATATACAGGGCTAATAAAAAAAAATACGATAATTTTCAGGTATCCAATTTCTCCAGCACATAGAACGATGTAGGGGTCTAATATATCTCCTAGACGGGACTTCTGACCCCCTTCAACAATATCACACATTGTCCCACGAATTATCTCAATACAACCCTGGATTACAATCTAGACCCAACTGTATAGTCATTAATAAAATAGATACCGAAGAAGGAAGAAGAAGTTTCGAGAAGATGGCGAAGAAGATGCAAGTTCTAGGAATATCTGCCAAGACTGGGATGAATTTGAGGGAGTTACTGAGGGTAGTTCGAGAAATGTATGATACGTATGAAGGGAAGGGGTAGTTTTGTAAATAAATTATTAGAAAGTATGTTTGTTTGATTTTAAGTGACGAAAAATGGAGGTATTCAATTACAAGGTAGGTCTCTCGTATGCGAGAGGCCGTCTGGGTTGGTACCACCGCGCCGTCTATTTCTCAAGCCAAGCAACAGTGTGTAAGCACTGTCGTGTTTCGGTTTGAAGGACATTGAAGCCAGTGAAATTACTGGGCGTCTCTGTCTCGGGGTGAGGAGCGCAGTTCAGTGCCATGCAGTGCTTTCTAATGCAAAGTTCTGTGTGGTGTTGCTTCAGTTTATGAGCAGGCGTGGCGCTTACCATCAGGCGAACGCCTTGCTCGTCTCGTCATTCAATTAAATAAAAATAAAAAACAGTTTGACGCGTTTTTTTTATAAGCACGCATAACTCATCTAAATGTGGACCGATTTAGGGATTCTTTTTTATTTCGACAGAGTATAGGCTTAGAGTTGCTCCAATTTTTATTTTTATAAAATGTCATCCCGGAAGAGGTGACTCAAACTTTTATCTTTTATACACCAATTTTAATTAAACTTCCATTAAGAGTAGTGAAATGAAAACTTCTTAACAATAATAAAACCGACAAAAAATACAAAAAATTCAAATAATTTTTAACTATTTTGAGTTGGTGCCTTCTACCTTTAATTGGACCTACTTACGCAAACAGGATCCAACCCACAGCAAGTTCAAATGGAGATACTGATTTTGTTTTACTAAATTCAATAATTTAAACTAATTTTATCTCGTAGTTTTTTGGAACATCAGGCGTTAAATATATTCCATGTAGGATTTTGCAAAAAATTCAGTATTCAAATCAATTTAAATTAATCAATTTAGCAAAACAAAATCAGTATCTCCATTGGAGCTTCCTGTGGGTTGGTTTTTTTTATTATTTGATTGAATGACGAGATGAGCAAGGTGCTCCCCTGATGGTAAGCGCCACGTCTGCCCATAAAGTCGTAGAACAAAAGTTGTTCCTTATGGAGTTAGCTATCTAATCCTGTGAGGTTGTTGGTGTTTTAAAAGTAGCCCTGTATAGAGCAGACAGTCTAGGGATGGGAGAGTGTAGAAAAACACAATAACCATTCAAATATTTTTATTATATTCAGTTCTAAGTACAAAATAATAGTATAAAAAATACATTTTCACATGTTTCGTATATACAGTACCGAGTACAGGGCCGCTTCACATACATTCGGAATGTTACTGGGCGATTCGAAATACGCAATGTACTGCTAAACTGGACTCTATTAACATTAGGAGCTTCACCGAGTTTCCGTCACTTTTACACTTGTTATCGTAAAATATAACGCAGTGTTTCCCAACGTGGGGCCCACACCCCACAGGGGGGCAATTTGATAGTTAAGGGGGGCAATTTAAAAATGGACTCGACATGACTTTAAACCTTTCGCTTTGGGTTATTTAAATGCAATGCTAGATATCGGTGACAAATTTAACAAAAAAATGTTAAGGTGGGGCATAAGGCCTACTTTGCCTTGAATGACATCTCTAATAGTGAATGCTAGGACATTCTTAATGGATTTTTATTTTTTTAACATATTGAAACAAATGATTCATATTCATAATTTAATGAGTTACAAACTACAGTAATCGGATGCAAATACATACACAGGCCGGCATGACTCTGGTGACCACCGATAAACTCATTGTTTGTCGGTGGTCGCTGGTTTTTTGGACTGCACTACGCTTACCATCAGGTGTAGTGCAGACACTTTGCAATACTCGGATAAAAAACAAACCCATCAACATTTAGTTAAAATGGAGACATTGATTTTCCACCCACCCAACAGTCCCACACATAGTCCTGACCCCACAGTAAGATACGAGTCTTGTCGTGGGTATCAGGAACTACGAGAGACCTTCAGTCTCACAACACCCAGACCCTGAAACAAATATTTGTGGATCACACAAACATTTGTCTGTGTGCGGGGATCGAACCCGCGGCCTCTCGCTTCATAGCCGACTACTCGCCCGACAAGCCACGGAGGCTGTTCCGGAGGATGTGGATTGGTTGTCTATTTCTACCGCCAAGCAACAGTGTGTAAGCACTGTTGTGTTTCGGTCAAGGACATTGTAGCCAGTGAAATTACTAGTCATTATGCAACTTAACATTTTATGTCTCAGGGTGACGAGCGCAGTTCAATGCCATGCCATACCATGAAATACCATCAGGCGATGGCCTTGTTCGTCTCGTCATTCAATCAAATCAATGAAAAAATAATGTTATTGTGTATTCGCATCCAATTATTTTGTGATGTTTTCGTTTATTGTGATAACAGATCATTAAAGGTCCATCCGATGATAGATCGTGCATTGTAATTCAAATTGTGATGTATTTATAACGTAAAATGTGAAAAAGTTGCCAGATTAAATAATCCCTCCCATAATTGCAGGGGCCTGCAGACAAGTGGGTCAACTGATGGTATGTACCACCGCCCATGACCATCCAACAATAACCGAGGACTCATGGCTGCGTTGCCGACCTTAAAGGAAAGGGATAATTAGGGATTGGGAAGGGGAGGGGATTTGGGCTTCCGGATATCTCACTCACCGTACGAAACGCGAGCTGTCGTTTTTTTTTATCCTGGCTCGGCAAAGTGACTACGCTACACCTGATGGTAAGTGTAGCGCAATCCAAGAATAATGTCGACCAACGATAAACAATGTGTCCATCGTAGGTCGGCAAGATCATGCCGGCCTACCAAAGGGCCAAGGGCGAGGGAAAGGAAAAGGAATGGGAAAAGGGTTAGGATCAGGGGGCAAGTCCTCTGGGGAGAACCGGATATACACTGGCTGACCCTGGAACGCGACCCACACAAGGTGGGCCACTATGGCAGGTTTTAGCACCAGTGTACGGTGGTCGCTATCCGGTCGGATACAAGTATCCTCCCACCAGCCAAAGTCGGTTTTCTGTGAGACACATTTATTTTCAAGAAATATCGGCGCACGTGTAACAAAAGTGAGGACTCAGAAAAATAGAACTCTATAGAAATCACGTGATTTTTGTCAGCAATGAGGATTTTTTATTTTTTCACATGGTATCCCTACACGGAGTGGATTCCTTGTAACTGCTCAATGAGGGTAATATTTGTTCCGTACAATTGTGTTGATCGCTAGTTTTTTTTTTACAGCATAGACCGGCAAACGAGCAAGTGGGTCACCTGATGGTAAGTGATCTCCACCGCCCATGTACGCCCACCACCAGAAGAATCATGGGCGCGTTGCCGACCTTAAAGGAAAGGAATAATAAGGATTGGGAAGGAGAGGGAGATTTGGGCCTCCGGATATCTCACACACCGTACGAAACGCAGCAGCAAGCCGCTACTTTACGACGAATTTTTGTGAGACATTGGTGACGACCCGGTCGAGCCAGTATTATTGGTCGAGTAGTATTTTTTCCGTACAATCCTGTTGATCGCTAGTTGCGATCGCTACGCCGGCCCCGGTTGGTACATGCTCATCGGTGGTTGAGGAATTAGTGTCGGGAGTATCTCGCTGCCTAATTTCTTCACTTTCTTACCCTTTTTGGGTTGGACTTTCATCTGAAAATAATATAATAGTCAATTTTGTAACCACTAAAAGTTTTTTAACTTTATTTTTAAATTCTTTTAAAACTAAATTACATCATTTGCTAGTAAATAAGTGTTACTTTTGTTTAAATGATGATGCTATAATATGATCTCTTTTTAATATTTGTGTTAGTTATTGGCTAAGAGAAAGAATTTATTTATAGTTGTTAAATTTAATGATTGATTTTTTTTCTTTTATTCTATTTCTCTAAGTAAAGTACTTGTGTAGTGTTACATAAATATAAGACCTGTTATTTAACACCTATGCTTACAAACAAACATTATGATTTGAACTTATTTTGATTTGATTTGAAATAATTCTTTTTGTATTTTTTCTTTATTCTTTATGTTTTTTAGTCTAATGCGATAAACATTTATAAACATAATATTTATATTTTATAAATAAACAGTTACACACACACACATGGCTGTAATGCCCCAAAGGGGTAGACAGAGGTGTAAACAGTATACCCACATTTCGTAATGCATGACGCGTAATATAACACGACCGCGTACTGTAAGACTTCCTTCACACGGCTTTATCCTGCACGTATTTTTCAGTATACGTCTTAACGTATAAATAGTGACCATACAATGTATGTACATAGATCCATTCACACGTCCATTGTACTGTAAAAAAACGTATACCGCATATTGATATACGGAATTGTCAAGCAAATCGAATGAACTTTAACGTATTCGGTTCGCAGTGGCATATGGTATAGCTTTGTCTCCTTCACACGACACGATGTTATACGTTTTTTATCGAATAGCAACCGAAGAAGCGTTTAGTACTTGAGCGTCTTTTGGAGGGGTGGCACGTATTTTATGATTGATTTGGTTTGATATTCAAAATGGTTGAGGAATCATCTATAAATAACGAACTATTAATTTCTTTAGTGGAACAAAACCCCGTTTTACAACCAAGCGTGGATCCATCACTGACGTCTACTCACTGTGACAACTGTGTAGAAACTGCGGCTATTCGTTTTTACACGAATAAAAATTTACCATATGAACACCCGCTTGACTATACGTTAAAAAAACGAATACAAAAAAACGTGCAGGACAATGCCGTGTGAACGAAGTCTGAAGCGGGGCGCACAATGTCATTGTAAGTTTAGGATAATAATAAAAGGTTTCATTTCATAGCTATTACATTACACTTGAGTCCTGACTGAACATTCAGTACAAGTAATAGTGGGCCGTTCTCATAGCGTGTCATTTCAGGTCATGCCTAGAGTAATGCTATAATGACATATTACGCGGTACGAAATGAGAAATTGAAAAAAAATATTTTATTTATACTATACGCAAAAACCGACAACGACTGGAAGTCGTCCGAGGCGAGACGAAGTGCCCTTCTACACTATCGTATTCGCTCAACTTCGATCAATTTCGCGAGTAGTGAAGTGCAGGCTTATGACAGCGTACCTTGTAGTGCACCTCCCTGACATGTCTGTACAGGCTGGAGTACCACCCGAAGGCGGCGGCGCACTGCGTGCACTGGTAGGGGGTCTCGCTCGTGTGCATCGCCACGATGTGGTACTTCAGCTTGGCCGCGTTCTACAGTACACAAACATCACACGACACATGAACAAATGTCCTTTGACTAATATGAGGCTGCTAGAACCAGAGTGGCCTAACTGCATTTTGTAATGTAATATTGCGAAATAAGTTAATAAACTCAAGCTTGTACGAATGTTGCACCATTTGTATTAACAAAGTAGCCTTTGGTATTTAGGACTTCTTAATAATTATGATTAAATATGTCTTCGATGAATATTACACCAAAGTAAGTAAGTTAGTGCTAGAGTGGAGACCACGCTTAGGCAAACGTAGTGTTGGGCGCCCGGCTACACGGTGGACCGACGACTTGAAAAAGATGGCAGGTAGCGGATGGATGCGGGTTGCCCAAGACCGGGATGGTTGGCGCTTACTTGGGGAGGCTTACGTCCAACAGTGGACGGCAATAAGCTGAGATGATGATGATGATGAAGTAAGTTAAGCAACGTCAGTTTTATAACATGTATAAATAAGTTTTTCTGCAATTAATTGTGAGCATTCAAATAAAGGACTCCGAACCAACAACAAGTCATGTCTTAATTACAAGATTCAATCATCAATTATTACAATTTTGATGACTTTTGACCTATTTGTATTTTCGTCAATTTAAACCACGCCCGAAATGGACTTGCACTGCCATCTATGGCAAGATGATGTTACCAATTTTAGGCCGGTCTGGTCTTGTAGATTAACATTTTTAGATTACGAAAATACAAATAGGTATAAAGTCATCAAAATGCAGTTAGGCCACTCTGGTTCTAGCAGCCTCATATACAATAGGTACTTCATTTATTTTTTGTGTATGGTTAAAGAATGACATGTGGTACATGTGGTATCATTTAATGTGGTAACATAATCGCCACACTGTATTTATTAATGTAAACAAAACCTTTTTGAAAAAAAGACTGAAGACTGAACTTTTTGAAAGAAAGACTGCTGGTGGTAGGATATTTATATTCGCCCGGATAGCGACCACCGTGCACATGGTGTTAAAACCTGCCATAGTGATCCACTTGCCTTGTGTGGATCGCGTTCCAGGATCAGCCAGTGTATATCCGGTTCTCCCGAGGGGCTTCCGACATGACTTGATAGTTAGTTGGAACAGGTATGGTATGGAAAGGGCACATCCCTGTGACTGCATCAGTCATCTACCTGTCCTGTCACAGGCCCCTCGATTTGCTTCTTTCCTCTCCGAAGTAGAAAGAACACAGGTCGGCATAGCTCTGGTGACTACCAATAAACTCATTGTTTGTTGGTGGTCGTTGGTTTTTTGGACTGCACTACGGTTACCATCAGGTGTAGTGGAGTCACTTTGCCGTGCTCGGATAAAAAAAAATACCAGCAAGTGACACATTTGCCGGACTGTGCTATACAAAACAGGGTTTATTGAAAGGTATTTTATGAGTGGTAGAGCCACGCTGTAGACAGTTTTGTCTACAGCATGAATGGGCTGGCTCGACCGGGTCGTTACCACTGTCTCACAGAAAACCCACGTAAAGTAGCGGCTTGCTGCTGCGTTTCGTACGGTGAGTTAGATATCCGGAAGCCCAAATACCATCCCCTTCCCAATCCCTAATTATCCCTTTCCTTTAAGGTCTGCAACGCGCCCATAATTCTTGTGGTGGTGGGCGTACATGAGCGGTGGAGATCACTTACCATCGGGTGAGCCACTTGCTCGTTTGCCGGACTATGCTAAAACAAAAATGGTTTTTGAAGTGATAACTTCTTATGGGAGGGTGAATCAAAACGTTCCGTAACGCGAGCGGTCCATCGACCAGCCAGCGTTAGCCGACCTCCTGGAACATCGATTATTTCGAAGTCCCAGGTGGCGTCACACAGTGACCAGTCAGCTTGGACCGGACTTTAACCGGGCTATGACCGGAGTTTGACCGGACCTTGACAGTTCTTTGGCCGGACTTAGACTAGACTTTGACCGGACTTAGACCGGTATTTGACCGGACTTTGACAAGACTGACGTTACTTTGACTGGACTTTAACCGGATTTTGGCAGGACTTTGACCGGTATTTGACCGGATTTCGACTGGACTTTAACCGGACTTCGACCGGACTTTGACCCGGGCTTTGACCGGATTTTGAAAAGACTGACATTACTTTGACTGGGCTTTAACCGGATTTTGGCAGGACTTTGACCGGTATTTGGCCGGACTTTGACAGGGCTTTGACTGGACTTGGACCGGATTTTGACAGGACTTGACTGGTATTTGACCGGACTTCGACCGGACTTTGACTGGACTTTGACCGGATTTTGACAGTACTTTGACCGGTATTTGATCGGATTTTGGCAAGATTTTGACCGGTATTTGACCGGATTTCGACTGGACTTTAACCGGACTTCGACCGGACTTTGATAAGACTTTGACCGGATTTTGAAAAGACTGAGATTACTTTGACTGGGCTTTAACCGGATTTTGGCTGGACTTTGACCGGTATTTGGCCGGACTTTGACAGGGCTTTGACTGTACTTTGACCGGATTTTGACAGTACTTTGACCGGATTTTGGCAGGAATTTGACCGGGCTTTGACCGGTATTTGACCGGACTTTAACCGGATTTTTGCAGGACTTTGACCGGTATTTGACCAGGCTTTGACCGGTATTTGACCGGTTTTCGACTGGACTTTAACCGGACTTCAACCGGACTTTGATAGGACTTTGACCGGATTTTGACAAGACTGACATTACTTTGACTGGGCTTTAACCGGATTTTGGCAGAAATTTGACCGGTATTTGGCCGGACTTTGACACAACTGACATTTCTTTGACTGGACTTTAACCAGATTTTGGCAGGACTTTGACCGGTATTTGACCGGGCTTTGGCCGGTATTTGACCGGATTTCGACTGGACTTTAACCGGACTTCGACCGGACTTTAACAGGACTTTGACCGGGCTTTGACCGGATTTTGACAAGACTGACATTACTTTGACTGGGCTTTAACTGGATTTTGGCAGGACTTTGACCGGTATTTGGCCGGACTTTGACAGGGCTTTGACTGGACTTTGAACGGCTTTTGACAGGACTTGACTGGTATTTGACCGGACTTCGACCGGACTTTGACCGGATTTTGACCGGACATTGGCAGGACTTTGACCGGTATTTGACTGGGTTTTGACCGGTATTTGACCGGATTTCGACTGGACTTTAACCGGACTTCGACCGGACTTTGATAGGGCTTTGACCGGGCTTTGGCCGGATTTTGACAAGACTGACATTACTCCGACTGGGCTTTAACCGGATTTTGGCAGGACTTTGACCGGTATTTGACCGGGCTTTGGCCGGTATTTGACCGGATTTTGACTGGACTTTGATAGGGCTTTGACCGGGCTTTGACCGGATTTTGACAAGACTGACATTACTCTGACTGGGCTTTAACCGGATTTTGGCAGGACTTTGACCGGTATTTGACCGGGCTTTGGCCGGTATTTGACCGGATTTCGACTGGACTTTAACCGGACTTCGATAGGACTTTGACCGGGCTTTGACCGGATTTTGACAAACTTTGACTGGTATTTGACCGGACTTTGACATGACTTTGACCGGACTTCGTAACGTAACGCGTTACGGCGCCACTGTGGCTTCCCTTTCTCTCACGCATACGGCAGTGGTAGGCAGTGGCAGGCTCCTCCGCTCTCACTTAAACCCACATTAGTTTAAGTTATCACTTCTGTCGAGCGTCCCGAGACGCACACTTTTTTTTTTTAACAATTCATCGGTACAGTAGTGTCACCTGGTAAGACTTCCCGCAGACGTGGCACAGATTGTCCTTCTTCTCCTTGTTCCGATGTACATTCTGCATGTGCACGTACAATGACGTGTGACATTTGAAGGGCTGCCAACAAAACGTTATATACATTGTAAATGGTGATGATGATGGCCTTCGCCGAGCCTATTTTCGTCCCATGATGTGATAGGAGGCGATCCTATCGCCATACCATAGAGACCCTTGATTAGGGTAGTCAGCAACAGAAAATAAGACGAAAAAGAAATCATTTTGTTAAAATAAAATCAAAATCGGTTCAAAAATGATGAGCCCGCAATTAAGATTTTATATATTGGTACGAACAAAGGCGGGCGCATAGGAGTGATATCTCACTATCTCGCTCGCACGCGTGCACCGAAATGGCCATTTTACACAGTGACGTCATAGTTGAGTCGTCTGTTATTTGACAAATGCCCCCTCCATCAGATTTGAATGGCTTCTAATTATTTTAGTTATGGACGGATTAATGTAATTCTTTTTACAATAGATTTTGGGTAATATAACTTATTGATTTAAACCAGAGGTTGCCAGACGTGTGTTCTCATAAACCACTTTCAAAATTTAGCTGATGGACCCCTGCAAGTCTCGACACGTTTTACTGAATATGGAATATGTATGCAAGTTTTTACAAGTAACAGTCGCTGAGCTTCTTAAAATATTATCTGCCTACATTGATAGGTGAAGTCAAGCCAACATTTTAGTTCTTCACTATCGAAACCAAATCAAAATCAAAATCTTTATTCATCATGTAGGCTAAGAAAGTGCTTATGACAGGTCAAGTACAGAACATTAATAAGACTAACTGAAAGTTATGGGAACTTTGGAATAACCGCCGCGCTATAGACTGGCAGGAAAAGACACACCAACAAGCATGGGAAGAGGGAGGGGATCCTTAAATGTAGGGATTCACGGACTTGGGTGGAGGATATGGAAATCGGGACAAGGGCAGGAGGTTAATCAACAATAATCTATAAATAAAATTAACAATGAAAATTATCGAAAGTAGATAAATTTTCGTGAGCAGATAAATTTACGAATTGTGAACCCCCCATTTTTTTGTCACGCCAACGTGGACCCCTGGGGGGTCCAACTTTGGGAACTAAGAATTTAAACTATAAAAAATAAATAAGTAGACTACCATAATTTTTATTTTTTTTTATTTTTCAATGTTTTTTTTTGTTAAACAGGGTTTTTGTTGTTTGTTTGTCTCAGTTCCAACACGTACCTTATTACACAGTTGACATTTGAACTTGATCTTCTTGAGATGTTCCCAGTCGATGTGATCTCTGAGTCGTGTTTTGTTCACAAACTTCTTGCCGCACTCGTTACATGTGAAACTAAAATAAAGGAATATTAAAATATATTTAAAATATGCCTTAACAATTTAAAAATAAACAATAGTTTAAAAACTAAAAAACACGCTTTTATAGAAAGTCTAACAAAAAATAGAAAATAATTTTAATGTAAAAAAAAGCGTGGGGTGCATGATGTCAATAGTTATAAATATTTTATTGACAGATATGAGTAGAAGGATTATCATTTAGATGGTAACTTAAAAAGCACCCTATTTTTTTATATATTTATAATTTTGTATTGCATTGTCATCGGTCCTTGATAAGTATGCCAAATTTCGATTTAATCCGACGTGTTGAAGGAGGTGAAAATCACGTTCAAAGATTGCGTTACATACAAACATACAACTGAAGCTAATAAGAGCGTGTTAATATTTTTTAAATTGTGAAGACATAGAGTATTATGATAACTTATTTAAGAATAAATTTAAACAATAGTCAAAGATTTACAAGGAGTATTACATACATAGGTGTCACAAATAAACATCTAATATTATATTATTAACGCATAACTATTTTTGTCGCTAAACTAATTTAACGCAAACTATTTTCGTCGCTAAACTAATTTAAAGCAAGCTATTTTTGTCGCTAAACTAATTTTTACGCACAACCATTTTTGTAATATTTGTGAATCACACACAATTTGTGTCGGTTCGGGGATCGAACCCGCGGCCTCTCGCTTCACAGCCGGCTACTCGCCCGACAAGCCACGGAGGCTGTCAAATAATACTGTTACGGTGTATGTAAAAGATAACTATTTTGTGTCTAGTCCAATAATACATTTCTTTCTTTCTTTGCTAATTTAATATTACAGACACTTCAATTTTATTTTTTAAAAATATATAAATCTCAAAGGTGACTGACTGACATAGTGATCTATCAACGCACAGCCCAAACCACTGGAGGGATCGGGCTGATATTTGGCATGCAGGTAGTTGTTATGACGTAGGCATCCGCTAAGAAAGGATATCCCGGAAAAAGCAGATCACGCGGGCGGAGCCGCGAGCAAAAGCTAGTATGTATATATTACCTGAACTCGCTCTCGGTGACGTGTCTCCGCGACACTCTGAGGTGTTGTCTGTACGTGGCGACGGACGCGAACCGTTTGTCGCACGTCTCGCAGTACAATGTATTTATATGTATATATTACCTGAACTCGCTCTCGGTGACGTGTCTCCGCGACACTCTGAGGTGTTGTCTGTACGTGGCGACGGACGCGAACCGTTTGTCGCACGTCTCGCAGTACAACTCGCCGGAGTCACGAGCCTGCACCGAACAATATACAGACGGACCGTCACTAATCAATATACAACATGTTGCAGAAAGGTGTGGTCATATTGAGAAGCTTTAGGTCAACCTGGAGGAGATGAAGTCATAGACGGCTTCGTTGCAGCATCAGGTTTTATTGGAGTGAAAACTTCTTTAGCCGCGTTGATCACTGTTGGTAGGGGAAAATATTATGGGTTCGCATCAGCGACATGCTAATGTAAATTCAGACTATACACGTATAACACATCGTATATACCTGACCGAGTGCTGTGCTCGTTACACGCTATTTGGACGGGTGAAATCTTGTGAGTTCGCGTGACCGACATGCGTTATATATCTGTAGCTATAATGGAACATTAGTGCTGTATACACTATTTTATCATCATCATCATCCATTTTACTTGTAAAGATATACATCTTTACACACAAGGCATGTGTGGGTCGCTATGGCAGGTTTTAACACCTTGTGTACGGTGGTCGCTATCCGGCTGGATATGAATCCCACCACCAGCAATACAATCAGCAATGATTTAAAAAAATACAAGCCTAACACATTATTTATAAATGTACATATTACAAGGTGGTAGGTCCCTCGTAGGCGAGAGGCCGTCTGGGTTGGTACCACCGCACCGTCTATTTCTGTCGCCAAGCAACAGGGTGTAAGCACTGTTGTGTTTCGGTTTGAAGGACATTGAAGACGGTGAAATTACTGAGTGTTATGATACTTAACATGTTATGTATCGGGGTGACGAACGCAGTTCAGTGCCATGCAGTGCTTTGTAATTCAAAGTTCTGTGTGGTGTTGCTTCTGTTTAAGGGCAGGCGTGGCGCTTACCATCAGGCGAGCGATTAGCTCGTCTAGTCATTCAATAAAATAAATAAAATTGTACATATAGAATTAGAACGTTACCTTATGACTCCTGATGTGTCGTCCCAGGTTCGATTTCCACTGGTACACTTTCCCACAGCGGGGACACGGGTAACGGTTCTGACCTTTGTGAAGGACGCTGGGGAACGAAACGGTTGTTAACTTGGCATTCGCGATATCGCGAGCCGAGCCATGGACGAAGCGTAGCCGGCTCGAGTACAGAGACACGTGCAGCCATGAGTGGTGGAGCCATGCTGTAGACCAGTGTTTCCCAACGTGGGGCCCACGCCCCACAGGGGGGCAATTTGATAGTTAAGGGGGGCAATTTAAAAATGGACTCGACACGACTTTAACCCTTTCGCTTTGGGTTATTTAAATGCAACGTTAGATATCGGTGACAAATTTAACAAAAAAATGTTAAGGTGGGGCATGGCCTAAAAAAGGTTGGGAAACACTGCTGTAGACATAACTGTCTACAGCGTGGCTCCATATATACATCAACTTACTTGAGATGATATCTGTACGTTTTCCTGGAGCTAAACATCTTGCCACATTCGACACATTGTGGCTTCTCTGGCAATTCTTCTTTGCTTGACTGTTTGCGGACCACCTTATCCAATACACCATTGGGTTTTTCCACGGGCTATGGTGATAAATAGGCGTTTAGATCCTACTAATATTATAAACGCGAAAGTTTGTAAGTATGGATGGATGGATGTATGTTACTCTTTCACGTAAAAACTACTGAATGGATTTTAATGACACTTTACAATATGATAGCTTATACATCAGAATAAGACATAGGCTACTATGTTTTTCAAAAATCAACCGCTGAAGGGTTTAAAAAGGGGATGAAAATTGTATGACAAAAATCTAAACCGCTGAACCGATTTCAATGAATTTTGGCACAAATATAGTTGATGAACCAGTGTTAAACATAGGGTATATTTTTCTTTAAATTTCAACCCCTAAATGACCCAAATAGGGGATGAAAGTTTGAATAAAAGCTTTTTGATGGCGAAACGAAGTTCGCGGGCACAGCTAGTAAATAAATAAAACATACAAGGTGGTAGGTCCCTCGTATGCGAGAGGCCGTCTGGGTTGGTACCACCGCGCCGCCTATTTCTGTCGCCAAACAACAGTGGGTGAGCACTGTTGTGTTTCGGTTTGACATTGAAGCCAGTGAAACTACTGGTATTACGAGAATTAACATCTAATGTCTCGGGGTGACTAGCGCAGTTCAGTCCACTTCCCTCCATAGCAAAGCAGGAGACAACATTTTAAATAATGAATTTGAATTATTTTGTCTCCCGCTTTGCTATGGATAGTCTAGCGCAGTTCAGTGGCATGCAGTGCTTTGTAATTCCACGTTCTGTGTGGTGTTGCTTCTGTTTATGGGCAGGCGTGGCGCTTACCATCAGGCGAGCATCTTGCTTGTCTCGTTATTCAATTAAATAAAAAGAAAACAAAAAAAGTCCAGAAATTAAATAAAAAAAGTCCACAAATTAAATAAAAAACCGCGATAAAATCCGTTTAAATTAGTTTCATTTCAATAAATTCACCTGTAACGCTACATCATCAGCGGCCTCCTTTATCACAGGTTCCTCCACTGCCTCCCTCTCTGACGCGTGTGACTGTCGGTCGAGACTGACGTCACTCACTGACGCGTCACACGACTGACGCGACGGCTTCTCCACGTTTATCTTCTTCTTAAACTTTGACTTTTTACTGTTTTTTAATTTCTTTTTCGGTTTTTCTTTGTTGGTCTGAAATAAATGATATATGAAGTAATAATGAATGCCTCGGTGGCACAGTTGTATTGCGTACGCGGTACGACTGCTGAGCTGTGGTCTCGGGTTCGATCCCCGGGTCGAGTAAAGTGGTATTGAGTTTGTGATAGAAAAACTCCTCAATTCAGCACGGTGTAGCTACAGACTCACCCCCTTATCACATCATGGGACGGAAATACGCTCGGCGATATTTGAGTGTACTGGTAACACCTCTGCCTACCCCTTCGGGGTTTACAGGCGTGAGTGCGTATGTATTTACCAAATATTTTTTTTCTATAGTTTGCATTTAGAGTTTTTTGATTCGATAACATGTGATTTGCAATGTTGGGCAACACTAAATCATAAACAAAACAGCTGAGTTTTGTCTCATTCCAACATTGTTACTCTCGCTCACGCACTTCACTTTATATAAACTGATGTAATCTCGCCATTTGTCATCGCAGACTTTGTTAATGGCAGAATTGTTGATGGAAACTAATTTTGTTAATTTTTTTATTATATTTAAATGAAGGTAGGTCCCTCGTATCCGAGAGGCCGTCTGGGTTGGTACCACCGCGCCGTCTATTGACGTCGACAAACCACAGTGTGGGAGCACTGTTATGTTTCGATTTAAAGGACATTGAAGCCAGTGAAATTACTGGGCATTATGAATTAACATCTTATATCTCGGGGTGACGAGCGTAGTTCAGTGCCATGCAGTGCTTTGTAATTCAAAGTTCTGTGTGGTGTTGCTTCTGTTTATAGGCAGGCGTGGCGCTTACCATCAGGCGAGCGCCTTGCTCGTCTCGTCATTCATTTAATACATGGGACATGGGACATATACCATACACACTTGTATTTTGTTTGTTTTTGATTTATTTGCCTATTATTTTGATATGTACTTATATTGTTAAACTTTTACCACCCAATGGTTGCCAATAAATATTTCTTTCTTTCTTTTCTTTTCTTTAATAAAAAAAGCAAGGAAAAACGCTTTCATAATTGCAATCTCCAAAATAATTATCATCACCTTATCCCTCCGACTGGCTCTCTTCCTCTTAGGCATCTCTAGATCCAAGTTGTTGACAAAAGTCTCCGGCTCACAGTGTTCCGGCTCAGAGTGTACCGGCTCGTAATGGTCCCGTTCACACTGCTCCGTCTCACTCTTCACTTCCACCTCCTGAGTCTCAGGGTCGGCCTTCGCTTCTGATTTCACACTGCACTCGGGGTATGCTATACTCAACACTTCTTGTATTTGGAGTCGTGGCTTTAGCGGTTGGAGGGAGGTCTGAAATCAAATGGCTGGTTTAATATTATATTTAAGGTTTTTACAAAGGTAACTTAACGTTTCAGGGTGACTATTTATTCTTATTTTATTGAATGACAATGATAGTAAGCGTTACTCCTGCCCATAAACAGAAGCAACACCACACAGAACTTTGAATTACAAAGCATTGCATGGCACTGAACTGCGCTCGTCACCCTGAGACATAAGATGTTAAGTCTCATAATGCCCATTAATTCACTGGTTTCAATGTCCCTCAAACTGAAACACAACAGTGCTTACACACTGTTGTTTAGCGACAAAAATAGACGGCACGGTAGTACCAACCCAGACGGCCTCTCGCATACGAGGGACCTACCACCTTGTACATATTTATTGTTCCTTGTATCTCAAGCATAGGCCGAATAAAGCTTTTCTTTATTTCTTTCATCAGGTGAACAAGTTGTTCTTTTCATGATTCAGGTTAATCAAACACCTTTTTTACAAGGTGATAGGTCCCTCGTATGCGACAGGCCTGGGTTGGTACCACCGCACCGTCTATTGACGTCGCCAAGCAGCGTGTGTGAGCACTGTTGTGTTGGTTTGAAGGACATTGCAGCCAGTGAAATTAATGTGCATTAGTTATTGGGCATAGACTTAACATCTTATGTCTCAGGGTGACGAGCGCAGTTCAGTGCCATGCAGTGGTTTGTAAATCAACATTCTGCGTGGTGTTGCTTTTGTTTATGGGCAGACGTGGCGCTTAACATCAAGCGAGTGCCTTGCTCGTCAAAATCAAATCAAATCAAAATAGTTTATTTGTAAGCATAGGTGTTAAATTTATTTGTCATATTTCAACGTATATCTGTATATTTCATGTGTAAACAGGACAATTTACGTTTGTAGTATGGACACTAGTAGTATAGGTATATTACGTTTATTAGTTGTACAGTAAATCTGTTGCGATGCGATCTGTACAATAATATACGGCGCGGGACGCGACGTGTACACGGCTCGCCGCTGTACGCGATAGTGAGCTGTGAGCGCTCGCGTTGTGAGTCGTGTACAGCTCGTGCCTAGTTGTAAATATGTTATAGCTGTGTTTGTAGTTATTAGGTAGATATTAGGACCGACTGAGCATCCGAACGTCGTCTGGGCCTCTCATTGAAAATCAGCGTTGCAGTATGGCTTAGATTGTACTGCAACATCAAGCTGAATGGGAGGTACCTTTGCTGGCATGTATTTAAATTAAATTTTAGATTTAGTTAAATAATTAATTATAAGAGATTTTTATTTTATTTTTTATGTCATTGTTTGTTATAAGTTTTTATATGTGTGCCAGCAATAAATGTTTTCTTTCTTTCTTTCTTTCTCTTTCTTAAATAAAAGATCTTATATTTATGTAACATTATACAAGTCCTCTATGCTTTGCCGTTAATCCGGCATACAAATATTTATTGCAAGATTACATTAATGCAATCATACAAGAACACACTTAAATTTACCCATACTTAGAGGAATAGAATAAAATAAAATCGTCTTGTCATCCAATCAAATAAAAAAGACACCTGACAGATGAATGTAATTGATTTATTGTAAACTCACCAGTTGTTCTGAACATTTGACGAGACATTTGTACGAGTTCTTCACCTGCCGCTTGAACTCGTGGAACCGACGTAACAGACTCTTGCACTCCCAACACACACGGACGTATATACCAGACAGGTCATATACCTGTGAATTAAAATTTTTAATTCACCAATAGTGTAAGGGTTACCACTGTCTCACAGAAAACCGACGTAAAGTAGCGGCTTGCTGCTGCGTTTCGTACGGTGAGTGAGATATCCGGAAGCCCAAATCCCCTCCCTTTCCCAATCCCTAATTATCCCTTTCCTTTAAGGTCGGCAACGCGCCCATGATTCTTCTGGTCGTGGGCGTACATGGGCAGTGGAGATCACTTACCATCAGGTGACCCACTTGCTCGTTTGCCGGCCTATGCTATAAAAAAAAAAAAAAAAGGGCTGCCACTGCACACGGATAACCTCTGGTTATATAGTTTGACTAGCTTTTGCTCACGGCTCCGCCCGCGTGAACAGCATTTTCCGGGATAAAAGTAGCCCGTAACCGTCTCCAGGGTCACATCTGTCTCTGTAGATAAATTCATTAAAATCGGTTGAGTGATTTAGGCGTGAAAGCGTAACAAATAAACTCACTTTCGCATTTACTTTCACCTCCTTTTCATCCTTTATTAAATAAAATTTCCAAAATTCCTGAAACACCTATTTATTTGTTTTACATCAACAACCGAAATACAAAATTTTGTTCAAGTAATTTTCAAAATGACTGACTTTCATACATATTATCATCCCCTATTTTCCCCTATCCACCCCTTTGGGGTGGAATTTTCTAAAATCCTTTCTTAGTGAGTGCCTACATAACAAAATGAATATACAGTCTGAATTTCATGCTTGTAGCCTTGATAGTTTGCGCTCGGCGATGATGAATCAGTCAGTCAGTCAGGACATGTTATTTTAAAGTATAGATGGTGAAAATTGCTGATATAATGAGCATGCACAGAACCTAATGCTGTAGAATGGATTTGCGATCTTAATTGGTTTTAACACAGTGAAGTAAATATACCATTGCTAGCTTGTACTAGTAACTTATGCTCTCAATTCCACCAGCATTAATGTCCAAGATAATGTCGAGGGACCCAGTCTCTTGACAGTCGATAGTATATTTAGACTGCACTGTACTTAACATCAGGTCCAATGTAGTAACTTTGCTGAGCCAGGATAAAAAAAATAGCCATGTATCAATCTAAATATATAAATCTCAAAGGTGACTGACTGACTGACTGACATAGTGATCTATCAATGCACAGTCCAAACCACTGGAGGGATCGGGCTGAAATTTGGCATGCAGGTAGATGTTATGACGTAGACATCCGCTAAGAAAGAATTTTGATAAATTTTACCCCTAAGGGGATAAAATAGGGGATGAAAGTTTGTAAGTATGGATGGATGTTTGTTACTCTTTCACATAAAAACTGTTAAAAATATGTATAACAAAATAATTAGAATTTAAATATAAATATTAAATACCATGTACTTACACCACTTAGTGGTAAAAATAAGGTAACACTCCCTGTTTTCCAATTACAGAGCATAATGCGACTCAGTGGCGCACAATGCCGAAGTGTGCTTAATGCTAATTGGAACGTGAATTAGTTTTCTAGTGCACCACCAGAGTGCACTAAGTTCAGTGTTGAAAATAAAAATATAAATAGTCAATATACCTTCATCCATCCTTATATTGACTTCTTAACAGGGTCTGAATTAACTTTTGAATATTTCGAAAACACTATGATAAGACAAAAGCTTAAAAAAAAATTCTCAACAATAAACAATATTAATTACTAACTATAATATAAATAAAATTTCGATCAATGCCAACTTAAAGAAAAAACACTTGTTTATTTTCTGTTACTGAGATGGTATAGATTACATGTATCACCCGAAAGCAGTACTTTTGAGAGTGCTTGATTGTGCGTAGCGTTGCTGTAGTTGAAACATTCAACGTTGAGTATTATGTCGCATAATGCGCTCTAGTGCTGTAATTGGAAAACAGGGACTGTATCTGTATATGTACTCTATGTTATCTGTATTATCTATGCCTCTTTATAAAAAAAATAAAAATACTCTCTCTGTGTGCAACCATCGACCTACGTGTTTCATTAAAAACTACTGTATGGATTTTAATGAAACTTTACAATAACATAGTGTATACATCAGACTAAGACATAGGCTACTTTTTATCCCGGAAAAAGCAGATCACGCAGGCGAAGCCACGAGCAAAAGCTAGTTTCATCTAAATCTGTTACAGTATGTTTGATTAACAAATACCCAAACTTTCACATTTAAAATAAATATTACTAGGATAATGATCAGTCATACATGTTGTTTTTTACAAGCTGCATGTCACTTAGTAATTTCACTGGGTTCAATTGCCTTTAAAACAAAACATTGGTTTTAAGTTTTAGGCTCCTGCATGGCATCATAAATAGATAAAGCAGTGATACCTAACCTGATGGACTAGAGCTCCCAAAGTGGTCTATATCGTCCACTTGGGGTCTACATAAACGAAAACTGTCTAAGTATCAATAGGAAAAACTAGATAGGATTTCTAAGGTAATTTTACTATGGAGGTATGAAATATCAGTTTATTTAGGAAAAGGGGTCTCTTGCTTAAATAGTTTGGGAATCCCAGGACTAGACCCTATGACTTACGAGGGCCCTACCACATAGTAAGTTGTGGGCATTATGAAACATAATTTAATTTAACATTTCATAAGCTATAGCAATACTAGCCGGGGTTTTAACAGAGTAACTTATATTTCTTGTACTATACCACTTTTTCAGGACTTCGGAAGAATATGTTAGGATAAAAAAATCCTTTGTAAATACTTACATATCCCAATAAATATTAGGTTTAAGCACTCAATAACTTGCTGAATATTAAATGAGGCTTTAATCTAACGACAAGGCAATTAATATGCGGGAATACAAGGGAAACTTACCGGTATTTCGTTCAATATCTGCGTGTACACATTATAAAATCCAGTCTGACCAATGAAACACAGTTTTCGTCCCTCGCAAAGGCACACCGAGCACATATCATCCATGATAATATAATTAAAACACTTATGAAGCTCCTTCAAACAGTTCTCGTTCGCTTTTTATGTGATTTTAATTTACTATTTTATTGATTTTTCGCAATAACCCGTGAGATGCAAGCCAAGCGTCCTTTGTCAAAGTTTGACAATTGACAAGGAACTTTTTTTGACAAATGTTTGTTGATATTCGAAAATAAATGGAGGCGAGCGTTTTATTATTGCTTAGTAATGAAGAATTTCTCGATTTCAGAAACCTTACACAATGCTACAAAATGAGGGGTATTCGACTAACAGTGGTTTGGTATGCACAACATCCTTTTTTTAACACATGTTACTGAAAGATTTGGCTTGTTAGGTTTTACAGCTCGTCGCCTGCGTAACGACAACACTTGGGGGTTTCTTGACCCTATTATTTTTAGGTTGATTGGCTTACTATTAATAAAATTCTGTTTGACAGCACTTCCTTACATAATGTATCAATTCACCACCATTTTAAGCATAACTGTCGGTAATAAGAATATTGGAAACTGCCATAAAGGCTGACGAATAGCTTAAGAGGCGAATGAAGTAGTTTACGGAGTGATCTCCACCGCGCAAGGACGCCTACAATTCTAGAGGAATCATAGGTGCGTTGCCGTCCTTAAAGAGAAGTGATAAGTAAGGGATTGGGAAAGGGATGGGATTTGGGCTTCCGGATATCTCACTCACTGTACCAAACGCAGCAGCAAGCCGCTACTTTACGTCGGTTTTCTGTGACACTGTGGTAACGATCCGGTCGAGCCGGCTCATTCATGCTGTAGACAACTGTTTACAGTTTGACTCTACCATTCAATTAACAAACTCTTATTAACATCAACTTATCGTTAACAATACACCTATTGTATTGGTTAATGTAGCTTATTAATTCGTCATCTAAAGGCATGTGCTGCAATGAGCGGGTAACCGGCTGTGAAGCGAGAGGCCGCGGGTTCAATTTACTCACAGAGACAAATGTTTGTGTGATCCACAAATACGTGTTCCGGGTCTGAGTGTTGTGGGACTGCAAGTCTCTCGTAGTTCCTGACACCCACATACAAGATAAACCTAGAGTGGGGTCAGGACTATGTGTGTGACTGTTGGGTGTATTTATAAAAAAATAATAAAATTCCAATCAAGTATGTACATACAATATATTAATAACTGTATTGTACCAGTATAATCACGTAGTTTCTTCCCCATTTTTATTCTTAGACTTCTTTTTCTTCTTTTTCTTTTTATTCGGATCTTTCTGTTTATTCATATCGTTATATTTGAGTAGTTTCTTATACATTTTGAGTAACTGTTTGGCGTCCTTCTTCATTTCTTTTGTCACCTTACCATCTTCTGTTTCTATATTTTTCTGTAGATCTTTTTCTGCTTCTCCTTTCTCTACAGGATCTACGAACTTTGTAGATCCTAATAAAGTATTATAATGGTCTATAGTACCTTCTTCCAAATTATCTGTTACTACTTCATCAATAGGCTTTTCTTCGATAGCTCTATCTTCCTCCTTAGATTCTTTCAACTTCTTCTTTAACTCTTTATTCTTTTTTCTCATTGCGTTTAAGATATTTGAAGTCGACAAAACTCTTTTTACCTTTGTACTATCTAAATATCTGTCTTTCCAAGATACATTCTCTACTTCCGTACTCTGTTCTTTCTCTTGTAGCATTCTCTCGTGTTCTCTTATTTGGTCGTCAGTTACAACTTCTTCTCTCTCTATTTCATCTATTCTCGCTGATAGGGCTTCAATCTCTTCAGCTGTTGGCTCTTTTGAGAGTACAGTTCCTTCTACTTCATAGCAAGAAGAATCATCAGACAATTCTAATATCACACAAGCATCATCGTCTAAATTAATACAATTATCTGAACCACTATCTTTTATAACCTCACTGTTATCTTTTTTATCTGTATTATCTTTTTTATAAAAGTTTTGATCAGCACCTTCACGAAAATCCGACTTGTTTTTCTTACTTTTCTTTTCTTTCTTAGCCTTTTTATCTTTCTTTTTCTTTTTCTTCTTTGTTTCCTCGTCGGATATGCAGACGACTTCAGGCGGGGGTTCAAACGCTTCCACTTCTGAACTATCTCGGTCTGACACTTCTCCTTCTGACAATTCTTTGTCTAGTGTAGCTTTTGTTGACGTTGTTGGTGTATTTTCTTTTGCTGGCATGCAATCTATACCACTTACATTTGAATTATCGTTTCCTTCCCGTGAGTCTTCTATTAAAGGAATATCTTCAACACGCGATATGTTCAACACTTCTTTTGTACCTTGGCCTTTTGCTACTTCTTCTTTATCTACACTACTATTGTTAGTTGTATCTAGATCAGTTTTGTCATTTTCCTTAGTGATGTCTTCGGATCCTTTGTCGGTATTAGCATCTTGTGTGCTGTTGTCTTTTTCATTCACTGTTAATTCTCCATTAGCGTTTTCTTTTCTATCAATTATAATAGGTTCTGTGTGGTGCTCTACGGTTGTAGGTATAGTTCTATCATTCTCCTTTTCAGTCGTAACTTTAGCAGTATCTATTTCCGTAACGTTACCAGTTAATTCAATAACTGTGTCACCTATTTTATTACTCTTTTCATTCGATTCACCTTTGCTCCCTTCCTCTTCTTCACTACTATCCGAACTGCTTTCCGAATCCTCAGTACTGGCAGCTTCGGAATTCTTCTGCTCTAAACTTCCTAACAAATCCATTTTCTCCGAATCTGAAAGTTGCAATGTAATCTCATCATGATCACTTCCATCTTTATCTATTTTTTTCTTTTTGTCTTTCTTCTTTTTCTTACTTTTACTCTTATCAACTTCAACAGTTTTAGATACTTCAGGTGGTTTTTCAACATTCGCAACTGACACTGTAACCTTACTTCTATTTAGTTTGATCTTTCTAGATGGCTTTGCTTGAGGTACTGTTATTATTAAATCGCTTCTTTTTGTTATTGTTTTACCATCTGATGCTGGTGATGGTTGTCGTATCACTTGTCTCGCTTGCTGGGATTCTGAAAAATAAAATTCCAGTTAGTATATCAGGTGATAAGGTCTACGTCGCTGTGGCTTTTCGGACTAATATGGTAGTGGAACAAGAAGTCGAGAGTTTCGATGAGAGAGGTGGTAGGTCCCTCGTATGCGAGAGGCCGTCTGGGTTGGTACCACCGCGCAGTCTAGCAACAGTGTGTAAGCACTGTTGTGTTTCGGTTTGAAGGACATTGAACCCAGTAAAATTACTGGTAATTATGAGACTTATCATCTTACGTCTCGGGGTGACGAGCGCAGTTCAGTGCCATGGAGACCTTTATAATTCAAAGTTCTGTGTGGTGTTGCGTCTCTTTATGGACAGGCGTGGCGCTTACCATCAGGCGAGCGCCTTGCCCGTCTCGTCATTCAAAGAAATAAAAAGAATGTATGAGGTCAGGACTATATCATCATCATCAGCCACAGGACGTCCACTGCTGAACATAGGCCTCCCCTAAAGATTTCCAGACCGACCTGTTGGAAGCGGCCTGCATCCAGCGACTTCCTGGGATCTTTATCAGGACTATAATAATATGTGACTGTTGAATGTACCTGTCTGCTTCTCCAACTCCTTAAGGTCCGGTTTCTCATCGTCGCTGCTGATCTCCACCACGTCCGGGGGCTCCTCCTTGATCTCCACCTCGTTGTCCGAGGGGCTGTGCACTTTGTCAGTTGTCGGTGCTGTTGTGGGTGCTGAACATATGAGTGTAAAGTTAAGATTTCATAATCAATATGTAAAACTCTTCCGTTACTGAGTGACTGACTAACGGACAACGCACAGCTGGAACCACTGAGCGTAGAAAGATGATATTTGGTATGAAGGTTTCTCAGGGAGTGTAGGGGAGCACTGAGGGAGGATTTTTGGAAATTCCATTTCTAAGGGGGTGAAATAGGGGTCGCAAGTTTGTATGAAACTTCGTCAATTTTATAGATGGACACCTGAAATAAGGGATAAAAGGTTGTATAAAAGTAAGCCTTTCACGCGGGCGGAGCCGCGAGCAAATGCTAGTCCTAGTATTATTTTCAACAAGAATCGTAGTAATATTTAATATCATAGGCGCTCACGCCTGTAATCCCCGAAGGGGTAGGCAGGGGTGTAACCAGTACAATCACATTTCAATGAGCGTATCTCAGTCCTATGATGTGATACGGGACGAGCTTATCACCATACCAGGCATAATTCCAAACTCCGGGCTGATTTTTTAGTGGTAGAGCCACACTGTAGACAGTCTTGTCTACAACATGAATGGGCTGGCTCGACCGGGTCGTTACCACTGTCTCACAGAAAACCGACGTAAAGTAGCGGCTTGCTGCTGCGTTTCATACGGTGAGTGAGATATCCAGAAGCCCAAATCCCCTCCCCTTCCCAATACCTAAGTATTGCTTTCCTTTAAGGTCGGCAACGCGCCCATGATTCTTCTGGTGGTGTGCGTACATGGGCGGTGGAGATCACTTACCACCGGGTGGTCCACTTGCTCGTTTGCCGGCCTATGCTATAAAAAAAAGTATATAGTACGTGACTGCCTCGGTAGCGCAGTTGTATTGCGCACGCGGTATGATTGCTGTGCTGAGGTCTCGGGTTCGATCATTGGGTCGGGTGAGAATGATATTTGTTTTTCTATCGCAAACTACTCAGTGACCACCGACAAACAATGAGTTTAGCAAATCGAGGGGCCAGCAACAGGACAGGCGGATGACCGATGCAGGCACAGTGATACAAGGATGTACCCCTGTACCCGCTGCAACCAATCATCTAGTCATGTCGCAAGTCCCTCGGGAGAACCGGATATACACTGGCTGATCCTGGAACGCGATCCCCATAAGGTGGGTCACTATGGCAGGTTTTAACACCATGTGTACGGTGGTCGCTATCTGGGCGGATATGAATATGCTACTACCAGTAAATATTATATACCTTTAGGATACGTTCCCCGAGGTCAAAACAAATAATAAAGTTGAGAAATATTAAATGTCTGTATTTTGTATTTTATGGTGCTGCCACACCGATGTAATAAAATGTTTACAAAAACATTTTCTAACATTTTTTAACATTTTCTAACATTTTATAACATTTGAAAACATGACATCGGCCCTTCTTTGACGGCTTCTTTGGCGGCTTCTTCGACGGCGCCGCTTTCAAAAGTACCGCCGCCCGCGGTAAAAAAATGTTACAAATTGTTAAGAAATGTTTACTAAATGATGCTGCCACACCGCTGTTATAAAATGTTATATAACATTTTCTAACACCGGTGTGGCAGCACCATTACAATTCAATTAATAAAGTTCAATTATTACAAACGTTCATTTCTGTATTTCAAAGCGGTACAAGTATTCTAACTAGCAGCTGTCCAATCCGTACTGGCGGTTTTACAGTAGCCTAGTACGTTGTACACACACACTTGAACGTAGTGTCGAGTGTGCATCTATTATGTCCCTACATACCTTTGGCCTGCTCCTGCTGTAGCTGCGCCCTGATGGCCCGCGCCCGCGCCTGCAGCTCCAACAACTCCAGGACGGTGAGACCAGCTCGGGATGCCTTCGACTTCTCCGCATCTTCACAATCCTCAGGGTCTTTGGACTTCTTCAAGTAACCCTGTATACATACCTTTAGCCTGCTCCTGCTGTAGCTGCGCCCTGATGGCCCGCGCCCGCGCCTGCAGTTCTAACAACTCCAGGACAGTGAGACCAGCTCGGGACGCCTTCGACTTCTCCACATCTTCACAATCCTCAGGGTATTTGGACTTCTAAAAGTAACCCTGTATACATACCTTTGGCCTGCTCCTGCTGTAGTTGCGCCCTGATGGCCCGCGCCCGCGCCTGCAGTTCTAACAACTCCAGGACAGTGAGACCAGCGCGCGACGCCTTCGATTTCTCCACATCTTCACAATCCTCAGGGTCTTTGGACTTCTTCTTCTTGGACTTGGAGTCGCGGCGGCGGTGTTTGTGCTGGATTAGCAATAAGAAATTATGCAAAACATATTTTTTTTTTTGATAACATATTTTTATAGTATAAAAGGATACCCTTAGATTTCCCAATCTTTTTTAGGCCATGCCCCACCTTAACATATTTATTGTTAAATTTCTCACCGATATCTAGCATTGCATTTAAATAACCCAAAGCGAAAGGGTTAAAGTCACAAAGACATAAGTTAAGTCTCATAACACCCAGTAATTTTACTGGCTTCAATGTCTTTCAAACCGAAACACAACAGTGCTTACACACTGTTGCTTGGCGGCACAAATAGACGGTGATACCAACCCAGACAGCCTCTCGCATACTAGGAACCTACCACCTTGCAAATATAATAAATAATAATAATAAATACACCCAACAGCCACACACATAGTCCTGATCCCACAGTAAGATACGAGTCTTGTGTCGTGGGTATCAGGAACTACGAGAGACTTTCGGTCTCACAACACCCAGACCCCGAAGCAAATATTTGTGGATCATACAAACATTTGTCTCGGTGCGGGGATCGAACCCGCGACCTTTCGTTTCACAGCCGGCCTCTCGCCCGACAAGCCACGGAAGCTGTCAATATACAAGTTATACAAATGAAGGAATACGTCTTCACACGTGCAAAACAAAAATTCGTCTTCTGGTAAACTTCTTTTAATTTTTCCTCTTCTTATAATTAATTTTACACTTCTTCGCTAATTAACTGTCTGCCATCTTCTTTCATACTCCCCCTGTACATACCCCTTTCACCTCTCAGTCACTCACCTAGCGTTCCAATTTACCTACAATCTTTTATATTCTTAACATTTAGCAATACATAAAAAATTAAAGGCCCACACAAATATAACTTGACGGTAAGTAATCCTCAATAACATTAATAATACCTTCTTCTTCTTACTGGTCTGGCTTAATATCTCATCATCGGAGGATATGCTGTCGAGTGAGATGGTCTCGAGCGGCGGTGATGGTGACCGGCTCGACGACTCCGTGTCGGACGGGGGCGCCGCGCCGTCCAATACGGCACAGAGACGCTTCGAACTTATGCCGAGTAACTGTTAACAAACAATTATATTATTCCATATATTTTATTGGAATGGAGGCTGCGAACGTACTGGCAAGCGCAGCGTTGGACATCCACCTACAAGGTGGACAGACGACCTGATAAAGGTCGCGGGAAGTCGCTGGATGCAGGCCGCTTCCAACAGGTCGGTCTGGAAATCTTTGGGGGAAGCCTATGTTCAGCAGTGGACATCCTGTGGCTGATGATGATGTATATTTTATGTATTATTTTATAACATGTCACATAAATATATGTATGTATGCCTAAGGAGGTAGGCAGTGGTGCAACTATTATATCCACATTTATTAGATATTAATTCTGTCCAATGAACAATCAAAATTTAAAAAATATTAGTAAGTAGGATACGTCAAGTTTAGTGTCATAATTTTTGTTATTACTATTTACAAAAAAATATTTGTTTTGTATTGTCAGTAATATTTTGCAACACTGTAGCTGTTAAAATCTTTGTAGCGTCACTTTATTCTTATGCGTGCCATAGACGCCTATAATTGTGACAACATTTAAACTAAGAATATTATTAATTAATACACTAATTACCAATCTTATTGTATGTAATGATATAGTGATACTTAAATAAATAAATAAAATAAATATTTAATGAATCCATATTTTTTTATAAGTAAGTAATTTAGATTCAGTTAAATTTCTACATTATGCCAGATTGGGAGGCTGTTTCGCTAAAACAGCACAAACACTGGTCTGAGACGTCTCTCAACAAACAAAGTCAACTGTCTCTAACAGTCTCACAGAAAACTGACTGGAATAGCAACTTGCTTCTGCATTTTGTTTCTTGAGGTTTCTAGAGACCCCAATACCCCTCCCTGTCCCAGTCACTTAATTATCCTTTTTTTTAAAGTCGGCAACACAAAGATTCATCAGGTAACGTGTTCATGGGCAGTAAAGATCATTTACCATCAGGTATACATGCTCGTTTGCCAGCTTTTGAGAGTGGTAAAGCCACACTGTACAGTTTTGTCTACAGCATGAATGGGCTGGCTCGACCGCGTCGTTACCACTGTCTCACAGAAAACCGACGTAAAGTAGCGGCTTGCTGCTGCGTTTCATATGGTGAGTGAGATATCTGGTAGCCCAAATCCCCTCCCCTTCCCAATCCCTAATTATCCCTTTCCTTTAAGGTCGGCAACGCGCCCATGATTCTTTTGGTAGTGGGCGTACATGGGCGGTGGAGATCACTTACCATCAGGTGACCCACTTGCTCGTTTGCTGGCCTACGCTATAAAAAAAAATCGCTGATGCTATAAAAAAAATACCAAACCTCTTCAGTGCAAAGCTCCTGCAAATCATCAATACTGATGTGTCTAACACATTCCGGCGCCATGGCCTTAAGCTCCTTATGTCTAAGGACTGAGAATACTTGGTGCATAAGTTCCACTCTGTCATGAATATAGTACGCCAAGTCATGCTCCTGTTCGCGGCTGTGTGATGTAGACGCCACTGCCTTCTCCGTTTTTATTTTATGCCGTTTCATTCGACTCATTGTGTTATTTATTTGTGTTAAATTTCCGATCCGACACTGAACTCTTGTAAGAAAGTAACTCGACTAATTTGAAAAGTTAACAAACACTAGAGTTCAGTTTAATAACAATATTCTACGTAATTTAGTCGTATAAACTGCAAACCAGAGCTGCAAACTGTCAAGTTGTCCACTGATTGTCATTGTTATTACGTTTTGTTATTGCATACGTATTACCAATTATTTGAATATTATTCAACAAAAAATATTTAAAATAGTTTTATCCACTACATACATACATATGTATAATATTCGTTTATACTCTTCGTAAATTAATAACATATTTCTTAACTTCAAAGTATAAAAATTATCATATACATTTGTTGCTGTACTTTTAAATTTTAATAAAGACACATTTAAAAATCATAAAATAAAGGAAAGAAATAATGGTCTTGTCAATTGTTTTTGTGACATTTTAACTGTCATCTGAGAAATAGTAATCTTCTTGATATGAGATAAAATACAAAAAAAATCTGCGATATCCAGTGGACAAAATGCCACTGGAAGAAGTTCTGAGCGTATGCCTAGATAGAGCTCTCCAGACTGCGTTCAAATCCTTCCTGTTGCATTTGTGCCCGAGGTTATCTCATTTAATACCGTGCCCAGCAAATATTGATAAAAATTACTCTATCAATTTATCAGTCCTAAAACCGTACATATGTTTCATAAAATGAACGCAGCGTATTCTACAACGTACGAGGTCAAACAAAAAAATGTCTGTGAAAAAACTGTACGAAAGTGGTGATTATTTGATTGTTAATAAGCCATATGATATGTATATCAATTCAGACGATGAAAATGAAAAGGTAAAGCTATATTTTAACGCTTGTTTTAATTCATTTAATGTAGATTTTGTTTAGTTTTAGGTTACAATTTATGTAAACAATTTGTTGATTAACGAGCTGTCAAGTGTCAACTATGTCGTCACATTTCACGCAATGATCAACATTATCAATGGAGCCATAATATAAAATTTAATGCGATTGGATCGAAATTATGTACATACAGCATTTGACAATATTTTTATGCATTTATTATGCAGTATGTATGTATCTGTTTTATAAAAATGAGTATTAAATTGATCCTTCTGATATCCATAAAAATTAACATACAATATATTATGTATTTTAATGTACCACAGACTTACCTAGCAGAATTAAATGATGTATAAATACGCATTCACGCATATAACCTTTGAAGGGGTAAGCAGAAGTCTAATCACTACACCCACATTTTGCCAAGCTTATTTCCGTCCCTTGTCTTAGTATGGGGTGTACTTATAACAATACCAGACACAATTCCAGAATCCGGGCTGATCCTGAGTATTTCGTGATAGGAGAACTCAATATCACTTTTACCCCACCCTAGAGATCGAACCCGAGACCTCAGCACAGCAGTAATACCTCGTGCACATTACAACTGCGCCACCGAGGCAGTCATATTTATATCGTAATTTATATCAATAGAGAATGGTATATTTTAAGAATACTGAAGAAGAAGAGTGAAAGTTCGCATCCAACAACTGATTTTTATAGTTGAAACATTCCTACAGAGAAAAAAGGCGCTAAGATTTGAATTTTGTAGTCACTTCTTCAGCTTCTTGAGCTAATTTTTCGTTGATTAAAACTTCTATTTGGTATCGCCCAAACAAAACACAGTATTTAATCCCAAAAAAATTGCACCTCTCTATGTCTTGCTTTCCTTCCGTCTTCTCGTCATCGCACATTAATCAAATAGCTTAATTAGATATAGGCCGATTTTAAAATATTTGAAAATATTTTAATATATGCCAGATAACGCGTTAAATAGCTAATTAAATGGCCAATGAATAACCTTTGAAATAAAACTAATTTAAACGGATTTTATCGCGGTTTTTTTATTAATTTTGATCCCGACGTTCCGACGGAGCCCACCCCGTGACCACGAAGGCTTTCTTTTTTTATAGCATAGGCCGGCAAACGAGCAAGTGGGTCACCTGATGGTAAGTGATCTCCACCGCCCATGTACGCCCACCATGAAGAATCATTGGCGCATTGCCGACCTTAAAGGAGAGGGATAATTAGGGATTGGGAAGGGGAGCGGATTTGGGCTTCCGATATCTCACTCAGCCTACGAAATACAGCAGCAAGCCGCTACTTTACGTCGGTTTTGGTTGTTTTGGTATATGTACCGTGTATACATACAAATGCACTCAGTAAACAGCGGTTATTTTAATATTACAAACAAACACTCCAATTTTATATGTTTGTATAGATTAGCGTTTACTTGAAGTCTGAAAAACTTCTAAAAATATATCTCCTATTCCAGAACACGGTGACATATCACATAGCCGCTCCAGACTCCCACCTCTCCACCTCACGCCAACCTCTTCACTTTGTACAACGTCTCGACTACGCAACAAGCGGCGTTTTGTGTATAGCCAAGAACAAATCAGCGGCCGGAAAGGCTGGAAAGCTGTTCGAAAAGAGATTGACTAGGAAATATTACTTGGCGGTGGTGCGAGGCCATGTTGATTTTGAACTGGCTGATGTAGAATATGATGTTGGTAAGTTATATCGTTTCTGGAGGTGTTTTATATATTTTTTGTAGCAAAGGATGGCAAACCAGCAAAAGATTCAATCATAAAAGGTAGTCATAAACGCGCTGCTGACCCTTTGGAAAGGGAAGAAACAAATCGAGGAGGCCTGCGTCAGGACAGGCGGATGACATGCTGATGACATACATACATAATGCGGACACGACATGCGGATACAAGGATGTACCCCTATATCCGCCCCAACCAACTAGTCATGTCAGTCATGTTTGCTGGTGGGAGGATACTTGTATCTGACCGGATAGCGACCACCGTACACTGGTGCTAAAACCTGCCATAGTGGCCCATCTAGTGTGGGTCGCGTTCCAGGGTCGGCCAGTGTATATCCGGTTCTCCCGAAGCGGCTTGCCCCCTGATCCTAACCCTTATCCCATCCCTTTTTTCTTCCCCTCCCCCTTGGCCCTTTTGCAGGCCGGCATGATCTTGCCGACCTACGATGGACACATTGTTTATCGTCGGTCGACACTATTCTTGGATTGCGCTACACTTACCATCAGGTGTAGCGTAGTCACTTTGCCGAGCCAGGATAAAAAAAAAACAATGTCGCAAGTCCTTCGGGAGAACCAGGTATACACTGGCTGACCCGTGAACGCGATCCACATAAGGCGTGTGGATCACTATGGTAGGTTTTAACACCATGTGTACGGTGGTCGCTATCCGGGCAGGCGTTACCATCAGGCGAGGGCCTTGCTCATCTCGTCATTTAATCAAATAAAAAAAAGATAATATATTATTGTACGTGGCATAGCATTCAGTAGACCTTTATCACCGTCAGGTGTGGACCCGTCTACAGCAGACTCGAGTCACCGCATGGTAGCTGTCATATCGTCATCTCCCTCATGCGTTCTGCCGCGTCCTGCTCACACGCGCCTGCTCTTATTAGAGACGGGCTACTATGGATCTGATGCCGTCAGCGTGGTTTTATTGAAGCCTATCACAGGTATGAAACTAGCTTTAGCTCCTCCATCAGTAAACCCGTCCACGGCATACTCGAGTCACCGCATGGTAGCTGTCATATCGTCATCTCCCTCATGCGTTCTGCCGCGTCCTGCTCACACGCGCCTGCTCTTATTAGAGACGGGATACTACGGATCTGATGCCGTCAGCGTGGTTTTATTGAAGCCTATCACAGGTATGAAACTAGTTTTAGCTCCTCCATCAGTAAACCCGTCCACGGCATACTCGAGTCACCGCATGGTAGCTGTCATATCGTCATCTCCCTTGTGCGTTCTGCCGCGTCCTGCTCACACGCGCCTGCTCTTATTAGAGACGGGATACTACGGATCTGATGCCGTCAGCGTGGTTTTATTGAAGCCTATCACAGGTATAGAGAGAAAGAAAATTTATTACGGTAACTCATCATCATCATCAGCCACAGGACGTCCACTGCTGAACATAGGCCTCCCCCAAAGATTCCAGACCGACCTGTTGGAAGCGGTCTGCATCCAGCGACTTCCTGCGATCTTTATCAGGTCGTCTCTTCACCTTGTAAGCGGACGTCCAACGCTGCGTTTGCCAGTAATAACAGTAGTAACTCACTCTTATAATAATAATGACTAAATGACTACTACAATAATAAACTAGAACTAGCTTTAACTCCTCCAGCAGTAAACCCGTCCACAGCAGACTTGAGTCACCGCATGATGATGTTTATGAGTGATAGACTTTTGTCCACAGCATCAATGGGCCGGCTCGACCGGGTCGTTACCACTGTCTCACAGAAAACCGACGTAAAGTTTCGGCTTGCTGCTGCGTTTCGTACGATGAGTGAGATATCTGGAAGAGGATCCCAGCTACCCCCCCCCCCCTTACCAGTCCCTTAATTATTAATTATTGTGTCATAAGTAAAGGTGGAGAGACGACCTGACAAAGGTCGCAGGAAGTCGCTGGATGCAGGCCGCTTCCAACAGGTCGGGCTGGAAATCTTTGGGGGAGGCCTATGTTCAGCAGTGGACGTCCTGTGGCTGATGATGATGATGAAGTAACCAGCGATTGTAAATTTTTTCTTTTATAAACATTTATTGATTTTATCATATTAGTTAACATGTGTAAAAGCTCTGGCTTGACCTTTTAAAGGGCGGCATGAAAGCCAATTGTCATTTTATCCGAGCACGGCAAAATCATTGCACTACACGTGATGATAAACGTATTGCAGTCCACAAAAACCAGCAACCACCGACAAACAATGACTTTATCGGTGGTCACCATAATCATGCCGGCCTGTATAAATGCTCCTTAACACTCTGAAGAGGGGAGTTCGTCTCACAACTGAAAATGTTCAAGATCGTTTGAATTGGAAGCGTCTTGGTAGGAAGGCGAACTCTAGTAATGTGATAATGCCAGGCAGAAAGAAAGTGTAGGTGCAGGTAAGCCTCCTTGAAAAGAATCCTGCCGGCGTTCATGGAGTTAACCGTTTTATCAAGTTTCTTTTTTTATCCGAGCGCGGCAAATTGACTGTACTACACCTGATGGTAAGCGTAGTGCAGTCCAAAAAACTAGCGACCACCATCAAATAATGAGTTCATCGGTGGTGATCAGAATCATGCTGGCCTGTATAAATGCTTCTTCCTGGAAATCGAACGGCCTGCGACTCGACAGGCGGATGACCGATGCAGGCACAGGGATACAAGGATGTACCCCTATACCCGCCCCAACTAACCATCAAGTCATGTCGCAAGCCTCTCGGGAGAACCGGATATACACCAGCTGATCCTGGAACGCGATCCACACAAGGCGTGTGGATCACTATGGCAGGTTTTAACACCATGTGCACGGTGGTCGCTATCCGGGCGGATAAGAATATCCTACCACCAGCAAACCTATACCAAGCATTTCTTTGCCTCATTAATTTCATCGTTCATCTAGATACTAGCTTTCCTGCATACCTGAGAACTCGATAAGATTTTTCAAAGGTATGTGAAGTCTGCCAACCCGCATTAGGCCAGCGTGGTGGACTAAGGGCTAATCCCTCTCATTCAGTAGAGAAGGCCCGTGCCCAACAGTGGGACGTATATAATACAGGGCTAGTAAAAAAATAAATAATATAATATAGCTTTCTTTCTTCCAGGTCGTCGTCACCAGCTCCGTGTGCACTGCTCCGCTATAGGTCATACGATCCTCGGAGACTATACATACAGTGGCGGTACAGACACGGCGCCACACAGAATGTTCCTGCACGCTACTAGGTATGTAGTCACCTGAAGATTGAACGGTTGCATGCTTAATATGGATTACAAGATGCTAATATATTGGGTCTGTTATCTTTATTTTTTTAATAGCATAGGCAGGTTAACGAGCAAGTGGGTCACCTGATGGAAAGTAATGAAAACAAAAGTGCAAGTGATGGAAAGGGATCGCCCGTGTACGCCTATAATACTAGACGAATCAAAGGCGCGTTGTCGTCTTTAAAAAAAAAGGGATTGGGAAGGGCAGGGAGATTTGGTCCTCCAGATATCTCACTCACCGTACGAAACGCAACAACAAACCCCTACTTTACGTCGGTTTTCTGTGAGACAATGGTACCGACCCGGTCGAACCGGCCCATTCATGCTGTCTACAGCATGGCTTTACGACTCATGGTGTTACTTCTGTTTGTTGATAGACGTGCAGCTTACATTCAGGCGAGCGGCTTGCTCGTCTCGTGAATTAGGGAGATAAAAATAAACCGGTCAAATGTAAGCTGGCTACCTAATATAGCTTAAAAGATCCCCTTAATCCCCCTTAATCCTTAATTAATTAGATCCCCTTAATGATGGGAAGGGAGGTAAAAACACGATGTAAGCTTAATAATAGACTTCTTTTGGCACCTTTTGGGCACGGTATCCAAAAACAAACTCTATTTTCTAACCGAGATCAAAAAAGGAGGAGGTTCTCAATGAACGCTTTTTTATACATATGAAATGATCTAAGCCCTCATTTCCAGACTAGTACTCCCTCTACACCAAGAAACCATAGACATACAGACTCCGGAACCGTTCTTCTCAGACCACAAGTTCAGTTCTCAATGGAAATCTGAGAGCGTCATGTGCAAGTTCAGATCTCAAGAGGAGTTTATAGTGGCTTGTGACGTCATAGATAAGAGTTACATCGGTGCCAAATACAACCTGTTTACTTGTCGATAAATTATTTATATGAAATTTTGTTTTATTGGTACGGAACTCTGAAAAACTCTCATAACATGTAACGAAACTAATTTAATGTGCAAACTCTTAGTTAATAAAGTATTCGTGATTAGTCAGTTATCATCATCATTTCAGTTTATTGCCGTCCACTGCTGAACGTAAGCCTCCCGAAGTAAGCGCCAACCATCCCATTATATTATTATCATTAGTCAGTCAGATGCTTTTAAATAAAAGGTTCCACTTGAATTTGCATGACTACAAAATACCTAATATTATTTGAGATACATTAAGGAATATTTTGACCACATAATGGGACATTCTGTATAGAATGCTTAGTGGCCAACCTAATGTCAAAGTTTTTAAGCCGACCAAAAGCCTTCGACTTAGCTTAACGACTTCTAACAGCCGGTACAGACTTTTTGCGTGCCCTCCGAAGCACGGAGGGATTAGTTGAAATACTACTAAGCGGTCACCCGCCCATAGATTAACTGCGCCGAATGACCAGCTTATATTAGTAGACAATTTCAACCTAAATCTAAAGCTAGATTGCTTAACTTGCTAATCGTTTAGCGATCAGCTAGTGCAATTGGCTATGTCGCCTGGCCGTAGCAAGTAGGAACTTCAATCAATAATTCAAAGGAAAATAAAAGTCAGGACGACACCCGGTCGTAGGAGGATATCATATAATAAAAATCTCAATCTCTGGTTGAAAAGCACCGGATTATTGTTCCAGTAAGCAGCTTCCAAAATTAAGATAGCCTGTATAATCGCCGACCGGGCAAAGAAAAAGATTTATTTAGTATAAATATTAATGCTGTGTCTCTTTGGTCCAAAAGCAATAACTAAACGCAGAATCGTTTTGACCATAGATTAAACACTCTTTTGACATTAATTTGTTGTTGACAAAGCTAGATATCGTCTCGCTTCAATTAGTGAAATCCGTAGGTACATAACAAAACAAAATCAGCAATGGAAGCAGATTTTGTTGATCCTCTGGAGGGTAGTAGTTATTCTATGAACAATACCGATGTGAAAACGGAAGAAGACGACGACGAAAATTATAACACAATGTGAGTAATAACGCATTAACATGTTACAAGACTTAAGTCTGAAATAGTTTGTAGGTGTTTTCGGACCTTATGTCTCTCGTAGCTGATACCTACATCCTGCACAAGCCTATATTAGACCTAAGTGTGGGCAGGAATAAGCCTGTTGGCTGCTAATTATTTACTGACAAAATCTATATAAATTATTATTAGCTTTTATTGATAGCATTTCTTATTGCAAGGTGTGCTAGAATGTGATTATGTGCTAAAATAGTTTGCCGGCACATGTATTTCCTCCTTCCTATAATATGAGTTGCTTTAAACGAAGTGTGAAGTAGCAGTCACTCAGGCTGGCTTAATTTTGCCTGATTTTGCCGACATACGATAAACAGCGTTTGTTATTGGTCGACAGATTGACAATAGTGTACTTATCTATTATTCAAACGCAAACATCTAATGTTTGATTAATAATGATCATTGGAAATGAAAAAAAAGTATATCTTATAGTTGGTAAGGCTTTAAATAAATACAAAAACATATATCAGGTGCAATATCCAACCCAAGCAATTTATGTGTAATTTATAAGTTTTTTTTTTTTTTTTTTTTTATTAGATCCACCAAACTGGGCTACACATAACTTATATACTAGCTAATAACATGTATGAAAGTGGGATTACACAAATGTGTATGCCCTTCTGGAGGTGAATACAACATGTTAAAATAAGTACAAAAACTCAAATAAAATGTGTCTGACCTGGGTAATTGAACCCAGAACCTCATGGTTCTTAGCATTAGAACTCTGCCGCTAGACTAGTCACTGTAATATGACTCCATAATTGATTAAATGATTAGGTTTTTTTTTAGTGATAGAGCCACACTATAGACAGTTTTGTCTATGGCATGAATGGGCTGGCTCAACCGTGTTGTTACCACTGTCTCTCAGGAAACCGACATAAAGTAGCAGCTTGCTACTGCATTTCGTATGGTGAGTGAGATATCTGGAGGCCCAAATCCTCCCCTTTCCAATCCCTTTCCTTTAAGGTCTGCAACGTGCCCATAATATATCTGGTATTGTAAGCATACAAGGGCAGTGGAGATCACTTTCCATCAGGTGACCCACTTGTTCGTTTGCTGGCCTATGCTATAAAAAAAAAGGTATGGTGTGCAAAAGAAAATATACTCAATAGAATATTTCTTTTTAATGCTTGACAAATAAGAAGTGATGGAGTCATCATATTGTTAATCTATACTTAACACACCTGTACACTCGTACTTTGTACACTAACAACTACTAGTGATTTAAAGTTCTGTAAACAAATTGTAAAAATTTATAATTCATAGTTCTGTGTAGTGTCGCTTCTGTTTATGAACAGGCGTGGCGCTTACCACCAGGCGAGCGCCTTTCTTTCGTCATTAAATAAAAATAATAAAAAAAAAAACAACTCATAAATGCTTTAACTCCCTTTGTTCCAGGGATTTACTCCAACTAGCCCAGTGTGTAGAGACAAATCAAGAGCCAATAGAATTCAACTCGACAGACGCCATGATGGACCCAAAAACTGGGCAAATGGTGTGTCTACACTGCCTGGATGAGTTTGACGCGAACCTCCTTTCGGACCACATGGTCAACGCGCACAATTACAGACGCATAGCGTTTAAATGCCACATCTGTAACAGTGTGTTCCAGGAGAGGAAGTTTTTGACAGTCCACAGAGGGCAGTGTCGACCGCCACAGAAACATCATAAGCGGAAAACGTTTGTGCAGATTATGAGAGAGGTATTGTTTACGTTTTTTTTTTGTTTTTTGTGTTTTTTTTTATTTTTTTTTGTGTTTTTCCGTTTTTGCCTACAAGGTGGACAGACGACCTGATAAAGGTAAGAAGTCGCTGGATGCAGGCCGCTACCAACAGGTCGGTTTGGAAATCTTTAGGGGAGGCCTAGCTTCAGCAGTGGACGTTCTGTGGATGACCAATGCAGGCACATGGATACAAGGATGTGCCCCTATAACCAACCCTTGGTCGTTAAGCTGTGGAAAGGAGAGCGAGATCGGCGTGTGCTTTCATATATAAATAAACTAGAAGTCCCTCGCGGGGCCGCCCGCGTGATCTGCTTTTTCCGGGATAAAAGTAGCCTAACAGTGGCGCCATCTGTCGAAAATTGATCGTACCCTCTCAAAAACCTTCGTGGGCTCATGCACAACAACTATGCTAAAGATCATCATATGATCAAATGCATAGTTCAGTCATCAAGCGGGATGAAAAATGATTGTATTACTAAAATGGCCATTAAAAAATAGGGGTTAGTGATAAAAGGGTAAAAATTTTGGGTTGTATGTATTGAAGTGATAACTTCTTATGGGAGGGTGAACCGAAACGTTCCGTAACGCGAGCGGTCCGTCGACCAGCCAGCGTTAGCCGACCTCCCTGGAACATTGATAATTTCTAAGTACCAGGTGGAGTCACCAGTCGGATTGGACCGGACTTTCACAGGACTTTGACCGGACTGTGTTCGTTTTTTTTATGGCCAATAGACATGTTACCGTAATTTTGTTTTTGATATTCATAAAAAAATGACGATCGATAAAGAAATACTTTTAATTTGGAACATGGTGCCGTAAAAAAAGTACCAGGTTCACATAAACGCGAAGAGAGTAGAATGTCCTCTTTTCATGGCGAGTAGCCGTAATTAATAAACAAATGACGATTAGGACAAAGAAAAACTTTTTAGGTTTTTCTTATTTGGAAGATGTTGCCGTAAAAAGTACCAGGCTCGCATAAACGCGAAGAGAGTAGAATGTACTTTTATCATGTCGAGTGGGCATGTTGCCGTAATTTTGTATTCTCGCATCTTGTTTGGTAAGTTTTCACTTCTGTCGGCACTCCCAGAGTGCAACCCGTATTTTTTTTTTTTTATTTTTTTTTTTTAATGCCACATTATAGAAAAATAAAAACAAAATTTTTTTACCAAAACTTAAAAAAAATAATGTGAACAACCCACTATATAACCCATATCACTTAGGGGTATGAAAAATAGATAGTAGCCGATTCTCAGACATACTGAATATGCATATAAAATTTGGTAAAAATCAGTAAAGCCGTTTCGGAGGAGTAAGGTAACTAACATTATGACACGAGAATTTTATATAAATAAATACACCTAATAATCACATACATAGTTCGTCACATACCCCGAAAAAAAAATTGTGGATCACACAAACATTTGTCTCGGTGCGGGGATCGAACCCGCGGCCTCTCGCTTCACAGCCGGCTACTCGCCCGACAAGCCACGGAGGCTGTCAATATTAAATGTCTGTCGATAAATAAAATAAAACACTAAAAAAAAAGAAGCAGCGATAGCTCAGCGGGGAGTGGTACGGACTGTCGAGACGAAAGTCGCAGGTTCGAAACCAGCCCCAAGAGCATACACCACTGACTTTTCTAAGTTACGTGTATATTAATTGTTAATTATCGCTTGCTTTAACGGTGAAGGAAACATCGTGAGGAAACCTGCATACCTGAGAACTCGATAAAATTTTTCGAAGGTATGTGAAGTCTGCCAACCCGCATTATGCCAGTGTGGTGGACTAAGGCCTGACCCCTCTCCTTCAGTAGAGGAGGCCCGTGCCCAGCAGTGGGACGTATATAATACAGGGCTAGTAAAAAAAAAATACGGGTTGCACTCGGGGAGTGCTGACAGAAGTGAAAACTTACCAAACAAGATGCGAGAATACAAAATTACGGCCACATGTCCACTCGACATGATAAAAGTATATTCTACTCTCTTCGCGTTTATGCGAGCCTGGTACTTTTTACGGCAACATGTTCCAAATAAGAAAAAACCTAAAAAGTTTTTCTTTGTCCAAATCGTCATTTGTTTATTAATTACGGCTACTCGCCATGAAAAATGGACATTCTACTCTCTTCGCGTTTATGCGAACCTGGTACTTTTTTTATGTTCCAAATTATAAATAAGTAAAATATCGTCATTTTATTATCAATATCAAAAACAAAATTACGGTAACATGTCTTTCACCATAAAAAAACGAACACAGTGCGGTCAAAGTCCTGTGAAAGTCCGGTCAAAGTCCGGTCCAATCCGACTGGTCACTGTGTGACGTCACTTGGGACTTCGAAATGATTGAAGTTCCAGGGAAGTCGGCTAGCGCTGGCTGGTCAACTGGCCCACGTGACGTCTCACGGAAGGTTCTCGAATATTCTGGAACCTTCCGCTCGCCGCCGCTCGCGTTACGGAACGTTTCAGTTCACCCTCCCATAAGAAGTTATCACTTCAAAAATACTAATAATTAAAATACTGATTCAATTTCAGGTGGAAAACAGTTTTTCCGAAGACGACAATCTATTAGAATCAGTGGCGTGTCCCATATGCGTTATGGAAATGCCCAAATACTGCCTAAAAGATCATCTACTGACCGAGCATCGGAAGCCGGAAGTCACGTTGACCTGTGAACGTTGTAAACGCAACTTCAAATCGAAGTTGACGTTGCGGGAACACGTCAAGTTGGTCCACGAAGCTGTCGAGGACTCTGAACAGTGTGAGCTGTGCGGGCAGAAGTTTCGCTCGCTGAAGTATCTCTCGAATCACAAGAGGAATGTGCATCCGTCAGGTGAGTGGATTTTTATAAAAAATAAAAAAATTAAAAAAAAAAAAAAAAAACCTAGCAAAGAAGTATCTCTCGAATCACAAGAGGAATGTGCATCCGTCGGGTGAGTGGAATTTTATAAAATAAAAAAAAAAAAAAAAAACAACTAGCTTTGCTCGCGGCTCCGTCCGCGTGATCTGCTTTTTCCACGTTGACGTGTGAGCGATGTAAACGCAACTTCAAATCCAAGTTGACGTTGCGGGAACACGTCAAGTTGGTCCATGAAGCTGTGGAGGATTCTGAACAGTGTGAGCTGTGCGGGCAGAAGTTCCGCTCGTTGAAATATCTCTCGAATCATAAGAGGAATGTGCATCCTTCGGGTGAGTGCATTTTTTTTTATACCATAGGCTGGTAAACGAGCAAATGGGTAATTTGATGGTAAGTGATCTTCACCGCACATGTACGCCCACAATACCAGAAGAATCATGAGCGCGTTGCTGACCTTAAAGGAAAGGGATAATTAGGGATCGGGAAAGGGAGGGATTTGGGCTTCCGACTATCTCACTCACCGAACGAAACGAAGCAGCAAGCCGCTACTTTACGTCGGTTTTCTGTGAGACAGTGGCAACGACCCGGTCGAGTCGGTCCATTCATGCTGTAGACAAAACTGTCTACAGCGTGGCTCTTTCATTAAAGACTATAAGAAAATATTACTTTTTTAAAGTGATAACTTCTTATGGGAGGGTAACAGCTTCGTAACGTAACGCGTTACGGCGCCACTCTGCCTGGCTTCCCTTTCTCTCACGCATGCGGCAGTAGTAGGCAGGCTCCTCCGCTCTCACTTTAACCCACATTAGTTTAAGTTATCACTTCTGTCGAGCGTCACGAGACGCACCCTTTTTTTTGTTTGAATGATGAGACTATTAAGGCACTGATGGTAAGCGCCACGCCTGCCGATATACAGAAGCAACACCACACAGAACTTTGAATTACAAAGCACTGCATGGCACTGAACTGCGCTCGTCACACCGAGACCTAACATGTTAAGTCTCATAATGGCCAGTAATTTTATTTATTTATTTATTGGTACACATACACACAACAGATTACATTTTCCATAGAGTTACATTAATAACAGACATGATATAAAACTGACGTGCATTTACTACTGTACATAGCATTCAAATTACAAAGTTTCGTATAAAAAAAACAATGGTATTAAATTTAACATTAACAGGTACTAACAATTAACTTTAAACCGAAACACAACAGTGCTTACCACCACCTACAAGTAACTTAACAGGTTCCCTGTCCCCATACAAACCACTTTTTTTCATCATATGTCCTACTCTTTTTTTTATTTGTTTATTTCCCATTTTTTTTTTATTAATCACTTCGGTTTGTTTTCTCACTCTAAAGGATGTAACCCACACGTCCCGATACTAAATGCGAATTAACCTGCTACGTCCATTTCAAATAAAGGCATGAATTTGATTCTAAATTTGAATCATATATGATTCATGAACGTATAATTCTTGGTACAAAATATATCCGATGAATCATATATGATTCATGGGACAGGGACACCTGTTATTATTATTATTTGTTGTCAGGTGACAAGATCCACAAATGCAACGTGTGCGGCAAGCAGTTCAAGTCCCGCCTGTGTTTACACCAGCACAGCAAGCACGTGCACCCGCCCGCCAGCGCCGGCGTCGCCTGCCAGCACTGCGGCAAGGCGTTCAAGTCCAAGATCAACCTGCACCAGCATCTCAAAGTGTCGCACGGCTTGAAGCACAACCGACAGACGTGAACGTGCTTGAGCGTGTGGACGGCGGTTGGACTGCACCCGCCCGCCAGCGCCGGCGTCGCCTGCCAGCACTGCGGCAAGGCGTTCAAGTCCAAGATCAACCTGCACCAGCATCTCAAAGTGTCGCACGGCTTGAAGCACAACCGACAGACGTGAACGTGCTTGAGCGTGTGGACGGCGGTTGGACTGCACCCGCCCGCCAGCGCCGGCGTCGCCTGCCAGCACTGCGGCAAGGCGTTCAAGTCCAAGATCAACCTGCACCAGCATCTCAAAGTGTCGCACGGCTTGAAGCACAACCGACAGACGTGAACGTGCTTGAGCGTGTGGACGGCGGTTGGACTGCACCCGCCCGCCAGCGCCGGCGTCGCCTGCCAGCACTGCGGCAAGGCGTTCAAGTCCAAGATCAACCTGCACCAGCATCTCAAAGTGTCGCACGGCTTGAAGCACAACCGACAGACGTGAACGTGCTTGAGCGTGTGGACGGCGGTTGGACTGCACCCGCCCGCCAGCGCCGGCGTCGCCTGCCAGCACTGCGGCAAGGCGTTCAAGTCCAAGATCAACCTGCACCAGCATCTCAAAGTGTCGCACGGCTTGAAGCACAACCGACAGACGTGAACGTGCTTGAGCGTGTGGACGGCGGTTGGACTGCACCCGCCCGCCAGCGCCGGCGTCGCCTGCCAGCACTGCGGCAAGGCGTTCAAGTCCAAGATCAACCTGCACCAGCATCTCAAAGTGTCGCACGGCTTGAAGCACAACCGACAGACGTGAACGTGCTTGAGCGTGTGGACGGCGGTTGGACTGCACCCGCCCGCCAGCGCCGGCGTCGCCTGCCAGCACTGCGGCAAGGCGTTCAAGTCCAAGATCAACCTGCACCAGCATCTCAAAGTGTCGCACGGCTTGAAGCACAACCGACAGACGTGAACGTGCTTGAGCGTGTGGACGGCGGTTGGACTGCACCCGCCCGCCAGCGCCGGCGTCGCCTGCCAGCACTGCGGCAAGGCGTTCAAGTCCAAGATCAACCTGCACCAGCATCTCAAAGTGTCGCACGGCTTGAAGCACAACCGACAGACGTGAACGTGTGAAGTTGTGCTTGAGCGTGTGGACGGCGGTTGGACTGCACCCGCCCGCCAGCGCCGGCGTCGCCTGCCAGCACTGCGGCAAGGCGTTCAAGTCCAAGATCAACCTGCACCAGCATCTCAAAGTGTCGCACGGCTTGAAGCACAACCGACAGACGTGAACGTGTGAAGTTGTGCTTGAGCGTGTGGACGGCGGTTGGACTGCACCCGCCCGCCAGCGCCGGCGTCGCCTGCCAGCACTGCGGCAAGGCGTTCAAGTCCAAGATCAACCTGCACCAGCATCTCAAAGTGTCGCACGGCTTGAAGCACAACCGACAGACGTGATTG
This sequence comes from Amorpha juglandis, assembly GCA_949126905.1. NCBI lineage: Eukaryota > Metazoa > Arthropoda > Insecta > Lepidoptera > Sphingidae > Amorpha > Amorpha juglandis. Next base: position 281,656 of record OX421392.1, read on the forward strand.
TGTGAAATTGTGCTTGAGCGTGTGGACGGCGCAACCAACAAACGTGAAATTGTGCTTGAGCGTGTGGATGGGGGTTGGACGTCGGGCGTGGGTTTTTTTTCACCAGAGTACGGTTAAGACTGCACTACACCTGATGGTAAGCGCAGTGTAGTAAAAAACCAGCGACGACCGACAAACAATGAGTTTTATGAATACGAAGTGGACGTCGGGTGGTTGATTGTTTTTTTGTTTTTTCGAAGGGCCTGCGATAAGACAAGCGGATGACCGATGCAGGTACAGGGATACTAGGATGTACTCCAGTACCCGCCCCAATACAATATACAAGCCCCTCGAGAAAACCGGATATACACTGGCTGATCTTGGAACGCGATCCACACAAGGCGTGTGGCCACTATTGAAGGTTTTCACATCATATGTACGATCGTCGCTATCCGGGTGGATTCATATCCACCCGGATAGCGACGATCGTACATATGCTCTCGTTGGTGGTAGGATATTCATATATCCTACCACCAACGAGAGCACAATTCCAGACTCCGGGCTGATACTAAACATTTTGTGATAGAAAAACACACAATCATTTGACCCACTTTTTAATTTATATTCAATTAAGGAAAAACTAAAACTATGTGATTATTTTCATTGTACCGAAGAAGGAAAACTTTTTTTATTTAGAGTTACACAGAGCTTGTTTGATGTGTACATAGATGCGTCACTAGTACTTAGGTGCTACTACAAGTGTTATTTTATTTTGAGTATACAATAATAAATAAATAACACCCAACAGTCACACACATAGTCCTGACCCCACAGTAAGATACGAATCTTGTGTCGTGGGTATCAGGAACTACGAGAGACTTGCGGTCTCACAACACCCAGACTCCGAGACAAATATTAGTGGATCACACGTCCATTTGTATCGCTGCGGGGATCGAACCCACGGCCTCTCGCTTCACAGCCGGCTACTCGCCCGCTGCGCCACGGAGGCTGTAAATAATTACAAGAGACCCGATCCGGAGATCGAACCCGAGACCCCAGTACAGCACCCGTACCGCGTACTTAATACAACTGCGATACCGAGGCAGTCCTCTTAATAATAGAGATTATGACGTTTTAGCATCCTCTTTTTCGCAGTTTGAACCTGGAGTGTGGATATTTGTTAAATTATTGAGTAGGGTAACAAATGTAGCTTCAAATTGATCACATGTTGGATTTGTGTTGGCACCCTTGGCTATAGCGATGATGAAAAAATATCGATCTACTTATCGATGTTTTTTCTGCGATACATCGATATTTTTGTCAATATATATTTTAATTTCATATTATCGATTCTATTTATTAAGTATCGAAATCATATCTAAATCGATGTTGTTTATAATAGTTTACCATGACATATAATCTAAAAAAAAAATTAACACGTCAATAAAAGATCATCCAAATATCAAGCTGATAAATCGGTATTGATACTTTAAAAATATAAAAATAAGAAATAAAAATATATTTACAAATTATAAAAAAATGTGGATTCGATATAAATTAATACTTTTTAGCACTGTCGCCTTGCATACTTGGCTATGGTATGGAACCAAAAAGATTTTCTTAATGGTTAAAATCCCACATCCAAACAGATGTTACATTATAATCTTTTAGCGACTTAGTTACAATGTTCTTTAAACCAGTGATGGTAGTTATATATTGGATACAGTATTCCACTGTTCGGACCAATTCTCTTTTCCCCGTCTTTTGGTTTGTGAACTCACATCGTTTTTAATATTTTCTTACTTTCTCCACGTTTTTCTATGTGGGTGACTTGGGGAGTCAATGTAGTAATGAGTAATGGTTTGGGATTATTATTTATTAATTTGACTCCCATTTACATAATCTAATAGGACTTTTTTTATTTGTCTAGAGGAACGGGTGTGTCCCTCTGGTGAAGGGGGAGATCACATCACACATCACACATCACGCACATTTGATTGAATGACGAGACGAGCAAGGCGCTCGACTGATGATAAGCGCCACGCATGGCTTGCCCATAAACAGAAGCAACACCACACAACACTTTGAATTACAAAGCACTGCATGGCACTGAACTGCGCTCGTCCGTATTTGGTCTATTTTTAGCCCCTCTTCTTTGGCGTTTATGGTCTTCCTCACCTTCTTGTAAATCTTGTCGGTATCATCGCCGTCTTTGGAGGTTATAACTATGGCGTGTATCGCCGTAGTCCTTTCCGGTTGTTGTTGGTACCTTTGAGGAGCGGCTGCCACACTTGCATAGGTTGCTTTGGTGCTATGTTCTTCTCGTTGTTTCTGTATTTCCTTATTCAGTTTTTCCATCTCTTCATCAGTGACGTTGGATGTAGGTGTCACAGATCGTTCCGTGGACTTAGAGCCAAAAAACTGTTCACGATTTATCCGAATTTCCAGTTTTTTTGTCCGGTTTCGAGTTTCGGATTGGGGCAAAGGTCCTCCCCGTGTGCTTTTTTTCCTCTTACGGCTAAACTAAAAGCGCCAGCACGGAACGTGATGTGTCATTAGATTGGGCTCAACGAAGACTTCGCAGCCGTATTTTGGAAAAGTGGGGTAGCTCGATCCGCTTTCGAGAAATTTGCAGAAATCTGCCACTTTTTCACTTTTTGGTTCACTACACCCACAATTTTTGTGTCACAACGTCGTGAAAGGTGTCGAAATAAATGTGCGCCTTTTTATTACGCACAACATTTTATGTCACACTTAAAAATCGGAGAACTTTTTCTATTTTTCGTGATTTTTTGATTGCGGAGCTCCGTGGAAACACTCCGTTCGGGTCCGCGTTTGGAGTGCTTCCTCTTTGCCTCTGTGTCTGATAAAATAAAAATAAAAAGCCTTTTATTTCCTGCATTAATAGGTATGATACATTGTAAATGGTAAAAGTTATTTTTTTTATTTTTTATTCCCTCTTTCTAGGCGAAGGTGATGGCCTCCTCTAAAGAACTTCCTTTAACTCTGTTCTGAGCAATTTGCGGCCAGCAGGGGCCAGCTATTTTTATTATTTCGTCAGCCCATCGCGTGTGAGGTCTATCTTTCAGACGCTTACCGTATGGACCCTTCCACTGTGTTACCCTGCTAGTCCATCTCTCGTCCTCTAGCCTCACTACGTGCCCTGCCCACTTCCATTTTAGTTTTTTAGCTTGGGTTAGAGCATCTTTGCTCAGTTTTCAATGATGAAAATGTTGCTATTGTTTTTATATCCTGTGCGTTTAGGGTTGCTCTAATTGGTCTGTGAAACGACGGAAAGTTAAGGTTTAAAACTTCTATATTTTGGGTGAGGTTAGGTTGATTTGATAATATAAATAACCACTTTCATTATTATTATTCATTTTGGTACACTGTTTTTATGGTGTCAATATTAATTACAATCAAAGCAACGAGGGCTTTCCGTTTGGGCCTGTGTTGATTACTGGGGGAATTTCTGTAGTTTTGATTATGTTTTTTAGGGTAAAACCAAACGAGCGTAATTTTGTGAGTCAGTCGTGAGTCGCGTATTTTTGGTCACTCATTTTACGTTCAACTGAATTTCTGTTGAGTTGCCAGACGAACCGATCGGTATCGAACATTTTTGCGAGCGAGAAACGTGTCAAATCTCGCGCAACTTGTAACAAACTGTTGCTTTCGCACTCTTCACCGCCCTCTTCACCTTGCCCTTCCCGCACCACGACCGAAATTCGGTCGAGTTTACGCGCGTTGAGCCGGCAGACAACTCATTTTGCGTCGTCGTGTGGCACCAACTACTTTTTGTATGCAACAGAATTTATGCAACCGAAATTCTGCGACTCACGACTCACAAAATTACGCTCGTTTCAGCGTCATCTTTTTCGCAGTTTGAACTTGGAGCGTGGATATTTGTTATATTATGGAGTAGCGTAACAAATGTAGCTTCAAATTGATCACATGTTGGATTTGTGTTCCGGCACCCTTGGCTATAGGAATGTTGCAAAAAATATCGATGTTTTTTCCGTGATACAGCCATACTTTGTCGATATATTTTATTTGATATCGATACTATTCATTAAGTGGCGAAATCTAAATCTAAATTATTATATCATATTTTTGTAATCAGGTTGTTTCTGATACCTTTCAATAAGTGTGGTGATCATATATTGGTACTATTTCTGCAGAATCAATTATAAAAATATTGTCTAGGCATCTCAGTGCCTTGTTGTCTGATGTATGTTCTCCTTGTTTCCTCTTTTAATAATTTAATGGCTTGTCGGTTATTAGTGCCTTGGTCACAAATTAATAAAAGCAAAACCAACCTGCTGCAATTGATTTATAACTTGTTTTAACTGTTTAGCCAATTCATACGCTTTTGTTGAGGGGCTCGTAGCCAGTTGCACTCGCTGGTCGGAAAACGATTAGCAAGTTAAGCAACCTTTGGCGCAGTCAGTCTATGGATGGGTGACAACTTAGTGGTATTTCAACTGAGTGTCGCCGTGCTTCGGAGGGCACGAAAAAAATGTTACCCGACTATTATCAACGCAAATCATTCGTTAAGCAAAGTCGGAGGCCTTCGGAAGGCTTGAAAACTTTTTAATAATTTTAATAATAATATCATTTGTTCTCTCATCACAACCGGTTATCTTAAATAAATATTGCCTTAACTCTATTTCCACCTTTGTGAGAGACTGGTACCTGGAGTAGGTTTTGCAAGAACACCTGTATTACAAGTCACCAAGGCCCACCCTCGGAGGATTAAAATAGTAGTGCATGGAAATGACCGTGAGAAAAGAATAAATAATAATATAAACGAATTTAAAAAAAAATATTTACACACATGAGACTATTTAAAAATTAGGATTCAATTCTTATAATGTTTAATTGGTCCTCGGATTAAATAAACCTTCACGTGGTCAGCAGGTCTTCTTTTGTTGTTTCTGATTAAGTAACAAATCCACTGACTAGCTTTCCTTTCCTCCTTTCCTTTAAATGCTAGAGCACATTTTTATTTCTTTGAATTTTTTTAGCTCTCGCTTTTAGCTGGGAAAAAATGGATTCGTTGATTCCAAGTCTCCGGATTAAATAAACCTTCACGTGGTCAGCAGGTCTTTTTTTGTTGTTTCTGATTAAGTTACAAATCCACTGACTAGCTTTCCTTTCCTCCTTTCCTTTAAATGCTAGAGCACGTTTTTATTTCTTTCAATTTTTTTAGCTCTCGCTTTTAGCTGGGAAAAAATGGATTCGTTGATTCAAGTCTCCGGATTAAATAAACCTTCACGTGGTCAGCAGGTCTTTTTTTGTTGTTTCTGATTAAGTAACAAATCCACTGACTAGCTTTCCTTTCCTCTTTCCTTTAAATGCTAGAGCACATTTTTATTTCTTTGAATTTTTTTAGCTCTCGCTTTTAGCTGGGAAAAAATGGATTCGTTGATTCCAAGTCTCCGGATTAAATAAACCTTCACGTGGTCAGCAGGTCTTTTTTTGTTGTTTCTGATTAAGTTACAAATCCACTGACTAGCTTTCCTTTCCTCCTTTCCTTTAAATGCTAGAGCACGTTTTTATTTCTTTCAATTTTTTTAGCTCTCGCTTTTAGCTGGGAAAAAATGGATTCGTTGATTCCAAGTCTCCGGATTAAATAAACCTTCACGTGGTCAGCCATTTCAATTCCTATTATTATTTTTTACCTCGCACAACCACTCTGTGGAACTAGCTGCCGCCGGCGGTCTTTCCGAACCGTTACGACATGGGAACCTTCAAGAAGAGAGCATATTCTTTCCTGAAAGGCCAACAACGCATTTGATTTGCAAGCCCTCTGGTGTTGCAGTTGTTTATGGACGGCGGTGATCACTTTCCATCAGGTGAGCCTCCTGCCCGTTTGCCCCCTTTTTCCATAAAAAAAATATCTTATTCTTGTACCCCTCTTTTTAGGCGAAGGTGAAGGCCTCCTCTAAAGAAATCCATTTATCTCTATCTTGAGCAATTTGCGGCCAGCAGGGGCCAGCTATTTTTATTAATTCGTTTGCCCACATTTTTGTAACAAGTGTGATAAAATTGAAGACGTCAAAATCAAGCCGATATATCGCTATTTTTAAATCGATTTTGATATTTTTAAAAACTCTGGATTCGATGTAAATTGATACTTGTTAAGTACTGTCGACATGCATACTTGGCTATGGCATATTAAAATGCCGCATCCAAACAGATGTTACATTATAATCTTTTTGCGACTTCCTTTATACCAGTAATGGTATATTATATTGGATACAGTATTCCACGGCTAGGACCAATTCTCTTTTTCCCGTCTTTTGGTTTATGAACTCGCATTGTTTTTAATATTTTTCTTATATTAAAAACGACGCGAGTGTTCACTTTATAAGTGTTTGATGTGATGGCAGTATAAACACGGTGTTTGAACACGGTCAGTGCAACACTTTTCTCTTCAGTAGAAAACTGGGCAAGTTTACCCTTTTAGGGTGAAATGGTACTATCGTGAGCTATGCAGGCTATGAGCTGTTCTTCAGCACGAGTTGCTGTTTCTTTCTTCTTTCTTTCCTCTCTTCACGGATAGGAGAATGTTCTTGTGCGTATCTTAAGTATCTTGCAATATGTTCGCATACGAATGCAGAACTAGACAATTGTTTGGAGAATGTCATGAGAATTGTCAGCAGGCGCTGTTCTCCTCTATGACGGTAGTGAGCTTGGAAGCGTCAGGAATTCAGCGATGGGTCTACTGTTAAGACAAGTTTCGTCATCTACTGCGAATTCTTGCCACAAAGGGTCATTGATGATGGGTGTTTCGTGGCTAGGTTAGTTGATTTCGGTAATTCTCTCATGACCTTGGTCTTTGGTCAGTCGATGACCTTTTTCGGTGGCTATGGCCTACGTGAGTCGTGATAATGGCTGTTTTCTTTATTTTCACTTGTGAGTGCTTCTTCATTCTTCAATATTTGACAGCCTCCGTGGCACAGTAGGCGAGTAGCCGGCTGTGAAGCGAGAGGTCGCGTGTTCGATCCCCGCACGCGGCAAACGTTTGTGTGATCCACAAATATTTGTTGCGGGGTCTGGCAGTTGTGAGACCGAAAGTCTCTCGCAATTCCTGATACTCATGACACAAGACTCGTATCTTACTGTGGGGTCAGGACTATATGTGTATAGTGTATATTTATTGAATATTTATTTTCCATTTTCTTGGCGGCAAGCAGCCGGTTCCTCTTGTTAAAAAGGGAACTCCCAGACGTCCCCGCTATAAATACAAACAAATAACCTTCTTTTTATATTCTCTAAATTGAATGAGCGTGAATAACTTTGCAGAGGTAGTCCATTTATCCATTGCTTTAACAAATGTTGGATTTGGAAACAAGTTTTTGGCTGACTTTAGCTCAGTTTGTAAATTATCAGTGTTCCGACATTTACTTAATTGAGTTTTTATAGCTATCAACTGTTTGTGAAGATCCCTTTCAACCTTGGTTGTTATTATATGCTTTGTTGATTTTTTCACTCTAAGCTGTTTAATTTCCACTGAAAATAAACAATAGACATTATTATTGTTTCTAGTACACACTCAGGTACTCGTCGCCAATTAATATATACCTATGTTACAGTTAAGACTCGTTTTTAGATACAACGCATTTTCCCTAGTTAGAACTAGTTTTCACTAAATGCCTTTATTGAAACTAGAATTAACTAATGTTCAAAATTGAATATCAGTTACAACTAGTTCTTACTAGACAATTAAGACTTTGGATTGTTAAAAAAAAAAATAACCACGAAGGCTAAGACGGGAGCTTCGCTCCCGCGCGGGCCTTAGCGTTCTAACCTAACCGGTCCGAGTCGAATCTACAAATTGACCGTGTTGAATCTACATATTTCGTGGTTATTGAAGTGATAACTTCTTATGGGAGGGTGAACCGAAACGTTCCGTAACGCGAGCGGTCCATTGACCAGCCAGCGTTAGCCGACCTCCCTGGAACATCGATAATTTCGAAGTACCAGGTGGCGTCACACAGTGACCAGTCGGCTTGGACCGGACTTTGACCGGACTTTCACAAGACTTCACGATTTTGACACGACTATGACACGACTTTGACACGACTTTGACATGACTGACCGGACTTCGTAACGTAACGCGTTAAGGCGCCACTCTGTCTGGCTTCCCTTTCTCTCACGCATACGGCAGCAGTAGGCAGGCTCCTCCGCTCTCACTTTAACCCACATTAGTTTAAGTTATCACTTCTGTCGAGCGTCCCGAGACGCACACTTTTTTTTTATAGGTGACATTTCGCGACCAATCAGAAGGTACGATAAACTTTGACTTCGCTCGGAACACTTTTAACTGATTCACTTCGGAAAAACGCGTGTTGTCTAGCAAGAACTAGTTTTAACTGATATTCAATTTTAAACATTAGTTAATTCTTGTTTCAACAAAGGCATTTAGTGAAAACTAGTTTTAACTAGGGAAAACGCGTTATAACTAACAACGGGATTTAACTGTAACATAATATATATTTATATATTAAGAGTGACAATTGAAACAACTATTTGCGCGGGAAAAACCAATTACCATAGACAAAGGTCTCATACTTTTTCATAACATACAGTGCAAGTGGATATTAATCATTGATCATTATGGGACTAAAAATCTATAACTCGGGGTGACGAGCGCAATCGAGCGCTATGCTTATATAATTCGACGTTCTAATTGGTGTGGCTTATGTTTATGTGTAGGCGTGAAGCTTACCATCAGGCGAGCGATCGCCTCGTCTCGTCATCTAAAGATAATAAAGAAATACCCTACTCTTACCTTTCTTACCCTTTCGAGAGCGAGTGCCAGTTTGGAATTTGTTTGGCATATTTGCAAGTAAAGTCATCTGTAAAATATAGTGCGTTTTCTAAGTAGCAGGACCACAAAAATGTTGATTATAATGCTCGGGTGGCATATAAATAAAATCACAGGGTTACATGTATCTGACACACTTTTACTTCAATTATATTTACAAAACGTTAGCATACAATAGTGCGGACATCAGACATGTGTTACGCATAGTTGCCGCGAGCCGACTGCCGGTGCAAGCGTTGGCGCGGGGCGCGGAGGGGTGGGCGAGCGAGTATGGTTCGGGAGCTAGGCTGGGGAGCCGGTTTCGGGTACGGTACAGGAGCTTGCAGCGACGTATTATGTACTTAGAACGCGTTACAGACTAGTCCGAACATAGCGCCCTCGCTTCGTATCCAACCGGATAGCGACCACCGTACATTGGTGTTAGCCTGCCATAGTGACCCACCTTGTGTGGGTCGCGTTCCAGGGTCAGCCAGTGTATATCCGATTCTCCCGAGGAACTTGCGACATGACTTGATAGTTGGTTGGGGCGGGTATAGGGCTACATTCTTGTATCACTGTGCCTGCATCGGTCATCCGCTTGTCCTGTCGCAGGCCCCTCGATTTGTTTCTTCCCTCTCCGAAGAGGGAAGGAGCATTTATACAGGCCTGATGATTCAGGCATGATTCTGGTGACCATCGATAAACTCATTGTTTGTTGGTCGCTGGTTTTTTGGACTGCACTACGCTTACCATCAGGTGTAATGCAGTCACTTTGCCGTGCTCGGATAAAAAAAAACAAAGTTCTGTGTGGTGTTGCTTCTGTTTATGGGTAGGCGTGGGGCTTACCATCAGGCGAGCGCTTTGCTCGTCTCGACAAACAATAAAAAAAATGTCAATATTTTTTTATTTAAAAAATATGTAATAAGGCTTTTTATTCTGCAATCTTTGTACATTATGTGAGATGTGTAAATAATTATCCATTAAATTATTTTTGATAAAAATATCTGTTTTATTTTCTTAGCAGTAATCAAGTATTATTTGAATGATTACCTAGTCACAACGGTTTTAACTATCGCATTAGGAAATATATCATTATTAGCTATTCCCTAAGTTAACTAAGTTACGTTACCCAAAACCTATTGCAGAAAGAATTCATTAATCCGTCCACAGAAATATAAATTTAAACTCATTCAAATCTGATGGTGGGGCTATTGTCGAATAACAGACGACTCAAACTTTGACGTCACCGTGGCAAATGGCCATTACGGTGCACTCGTGCGAGCGAGATAGTAAGATATCCTGGTTATTTGCTGGTGGGAGGATACTTGTATCCGACCGGATAGCGACCACCGTACACTGGTGCTAAAACCAGCCATAGTGGCCCACCTTGTGTGGGTCGCGTTCCAGGGTCAGCCAGTGTATATCCGGTTTTCCCCAGGGGGCTTGCCTCCTGATCCTAACCCTTTTCCCATCCCTTTTTCCTTCCTCTCCCCTTGGCCCTTTGGCAGGCCGGCATGATCTTGCCGACCTATGATGGACACATTGTTTATCGTTGGTCGACACTATTCTTGGATTGCGCTACACTTACCATCAGGTGTAGCGTAGTCACTTTGCCGAGCCAGGATAAAAGAAAAAAAAATATCCCCACTACGCGCCCACCTTTGTTCATACCAATATTTAAAATCATAATTCCGGGCTCATTTTTGAACCGATTTTGATTGTGTTTAACAAAAGAGTTTCTTTTTCGTATTATTATCTGTTCTTTTTTTTATGGCATAGGCCGGCAAACGAGCAAGTGGGTCACCTGATGGTAAGTGATCTCCACCGCCCATGTACGCCCACCACCAGAAGAATCATGGGCGCGTTGCCGACCATAAAGTAAAGGGATAATTAGGGATAGGGAAGGGGAGGGGATTTGGGCTTCCGGATATCTCACTCACCGTACGAAACGCAGCAGCAAGCCGCTACTTTACGTCGGTTTTCTGTGAGACAGTGGTAATGACCCGGTCGAGCCGGCCCATTCATGCTTTAGACAAAACTCTCTACAGCATGGCTCTACCACTCATACACCACACTCATATACCACATGTTCCATTGTAATGTATAATTTTGAACATAGAAAACTAACCTCTAATGTGTATTTGTTTTTGTAGGCAATGTGGGAAAAGGTTATTTATTAAAGGCAGGTGTGGTGTACTCACAATAGTGATGACATATGTATTCTGCAAGTATTTATTTCTCTTTCTTACTGAGCAATCCCTCGACACTGCCAAGTGATTTTTTGCAGTAATTACGATGCTAACAGATGGCAGTGTAAGGTAATTTTTCGGCTGGATAGAGTAAGTATACAATAGATGGCCCATACTGTATTGAATAGTTTACTACAATTGAAATAAAACGAATTTAAGCGGATTTTATCGCGGTTTTTTATTTTATTTTGGTCCCGAAGTTTCGAAAGCTTTTCAGCCTTCGTGGTCACGGGGTGGACTCAACCACTCCACCCGTCCACCCCGTTTAAATTCGTATTTGAATGAGTAACATTCTCGTAAACGTAAGAAATCATTAGTTTACTACAATATAATTTAACATATACCTTAGCCACAGTAACGCGTGGCCGGGTCTGCTAGTAATCAAATAAAACTCTTGAGAAATTAAAAATTAGCGCCTTTGACTTCCCACCAAAAAGTCCTCGCTGGTTGTCAGTGAACACAAGAATCTAATATAAAAGTGTTTACAGTTGTATCGTCATTGTATCATGTAATGATAAAGCATTGTATGCGTAAGGTAAAAACAAACACAACGTAAGTTTTGAACTAATATAAATAATAATCGTTGCTGTGACTGTTACAGATTTTTTTACAACTGCCTGAAAATCTATTTGTATAATTTCAGGGACCCAACGATACAAAATAAGTTGGATCTAAAATAGCCCTGAAAATTATGTATGTACCTAAGACAATTAAACACATTCCCTGTTTTCCTACTAGAGCGCATTATGCGGCATAATGCTCAACATTGAATGTTTCAACTACAGCAACGCTTCGCACAATCAAGCACTCTCAAATGTACTGCTTTCGGGTGATACATGCAATCGATACCAACTCAGTAACAGAAAATAAACAAGAGTTTTATCTTTAAGTTGGCATTGATCGAAATTTTATTTATATTATCTTTTGTAATTAATATTGTTTATTGTTGAGAAAATTTTCCTGTTAAAAAGTAAATGTAAGGATATTCACGTTCCAATTAGCATTAGCTCAAAAACAAAATAATGGCAACATGTCTATTCACCATAAAAAAAAGACATTCTGCTCTCTTCACGTTCATGTGGGCCTGGTACTTTTTTTACTGCCATCTTTATCAATATCAAAAACAAAATAATGGCAACATGTCTTCTATTCACCATAAAAAAAAGACATTCTGCTCTCTTCACGTTCATGTGGGCCTGGTACTTTTTGTATTGCCGTCTTTATCAATATCAAAAACAAAATGGCAACATGTCTATTCACCATAAAAAAAGACATTCTACTCTCTTCACATTCATGTGGGCCTGGTACTTTTTTTACAGCCGTCTTTATCAATTGTTCACTATAAAAAAAAAGACATTCTACTCTCTTTACATTCATGTGGGCCTGGTACTTTTTTTACAGCCGTCTTTATCAATATCAAAAACAAAATAATGGCAACATGTCTATTCGCCATAAATAAAAGACATTCTACTCTCTTCACGTTCATGTGGGCCTGGTACTTTTTTTACTGCCGTCTTTAAAATAATGGCAACATGTCTATTCGCCATAAATAAAAGACGTTCTACTCTCTTCACGTTCATGTGGGCCTGGTACTTTTTTTAATGCCATCTTTATCAATATAATAATACTTCCGGTTTGACTGTGGTTAAGTAAAGTGTCATTAAAATTTCGTCTGCATAAAAAATTCGCATATCACCATAAAATAAAGAATTTCAGTGTAAAAACCGTATAACAACGAAGAACAAACGTATTGCGCCTTCCCCACTCAAAAACGTGTTGTGAAAACAAACTATTTAACAAGAAAAGTGCTAAAAACCGCGCCAAACGGCTATATAAACATCTATAAATACACATAACATAACCTCCCAAATTCAAAACTTTGACAACTACGAAGAGTGTGAACTAAGCAGCAAGTGTCAATTTGGACCTACTGTCATCCGGCATTTGACAACACAAGCCGTTTATTGCCAGTACAAATAACACAACCAAAGACACTCAGTGCGACCACTAAAAGAGAAAACTACCAAATAGTAGAAAAAAAAATCGGAATGGACAGCAACATGAAAATACTTTTAGATAAAATGAGTGAAATGCAAAGTGACTTTCAAAAGCAAACTATAACCCTAACCGAAAGTTTTGCTAATCTTTCGGCCTCAATTGATGAAAAACTAAAGCCTTTAGTAGAAGAAAACTTCAAACTGAAAAACCAAGTTACTGCACTAAATAAAAAAGTAAACAATCTCGAGCGTGAGGTCAGGAAAAACAACATAGTGATACACGGAATAAAGGAAAACGAAAAAGATGACACTGAACTTCTAGAATCAATCATCACTTTCCTCAACAATGTAAGCAAAGACACGGGACTTGAAAATTGGGACAAATGGGAAATAAGCAGTGCCCAAAGACTGGGAAAAAAAGATAGCAAAAAAACGCGACCCATTCTACTCAAACTCACTCTGGCTTGGCGAAGACAAGAACTTCTGCGCAGTAACAAGATCCTCCCTGAGAACATCTACATCACAGAAGATTACCCTAAAGAAATACTCATTATAAGGAAAGAATTAAAAACTAAACAACAAGAGGAAATAAAGAAGGGGAAAATCGCGTTCATTCGATATGATAAGCTCATCGTGAAAGACAAGACCCATATAACGAAGGAAAGCGAAAAGAGGAAAAGAATGCCAACAGATTCGCCAACACAGACGAATAAAGATGGGAATAATGAGTCCACAGCACCTTCAAAAATAAATAAAACAAACCTATTAGGTCTCATGAACCGCCCTCGGGCAAATCCAGCCCCAGGAACAAGTAAACAATGACAACCAACGCACATCGGAAACCGGAAGACAACAAATCAGACAACCAATTATAAAAACAAAAATACACAAAACCGAAACACTCCCCCAAGCCGGACTGCGGTCTCCGTGGGGGAAAATGACCGCAACCCTCTAACCAAACACAAAATAGAAAAACAAAAAATAGAAAAACAAACACCACACAGTAACGTATATATCGCGACCTTGAACACCCTAACCTTAAGAACCGATGAAAGACTGTCGGAATTGGAAAACGCACTGCAAAATGTTAAATGGGATATTTTAGGACTTAGCGAAGTGAGAAGACTAGGTGAAACAATCGAAGAATATAGTGACTACATACTTTATTACAAGGGAGAAACCAAAGGACACTATGGAGTAGGATTCATGGTAAAAAAAGAGCTCAAGAAAAACATCATAGAATTTACAGGAATTTCCGAAAGAATAGCAGTGCTCAACATAAAGTTACCTGGCTTCAACGATAATTGGTCTATAATACAGGTCTACGCTCCAACTGAAACTTCAGATGAAAAATTAAAAGAAGACTTTTATGCACACCTAAATGAAACTATAGAGTCTTGCTACAAAAACATCATTATCATGGGTGACTTTAATGGCAGAATTGGGAAACAAAACCAAAGTGAAAGCGACATAATTGGTAATTATAGCAGTGGTAAGAGGAGCAATAATGGGGATCGAATGGTACAAATGGCCCTTGAACACAAATTAAAGTTCATGAACAGCTGCTTTAAAAAGAAACCATCAAAAAAATGGACCTGGATCTCACCAGATGGCCTACACCGAAACGAAATAGACCACATCCTAAGTAACCGGCCAAATTTAATACATGACATACATGTGATTGGTCAGTTAAACTTCAATACTAACCACCGCATGGTAAGAGCAAAACTGTACTGCACCAACCAAAAGAGATGTAGGAAACACTACAGGCATCAAATCCATCACCAGCTCACGCAACAAGAACCATCGAAATTCACTCACGGAACAGCACAGAGCAATAAGAGAATCCAAGAAATATATAACAATGTAATCAACTATTCATATAAAACAAAAAAAATAGAGAAGGAAAAACCAAAATTGCTCAGCCAAACTACCAAGGATTTAATCCAAAGAAGAAAGACTATGTTCAAAAATAAAAAAGACAAGAAAGTATTAAAAGAGATCACCAAGATAAGCAAAGAAATAAGCAAACAAATCAAGAAAGACAGAGCCAGAAAAAGAATGACATGTATAATACAGTACATAACTAAAACAGGAGGAATAAAAAAAGCCCTTAAGGAACTACGCGAGTCAAAACTATGGATCCCAAAACTCAAGAATAAAACGAGACAACCTGAAACGAAAAGAAAAAACATACTGGACACTGCAACAAATTTTTATAGGGAACTGTATTCAACTAAATGTATGGAAAGAAATGATATAATTCTAGAAGAAGAAAACGAGGACACTATTCCCCCTATTTTAGTTAACGAAGTAGCTCATGCTGTGGGAACACAGAGAAATGATAAATCACCTGGTCAGGACTACATTACGAACGAGATGATGAAAGCTACACTGACAGAGAACTTAAATACATTAACCAATCTTTATAACATCATTCTGGAATCCGAGTACATCCCTGTTCAGTGGACAAGCAGTACAATCATCCTGATACACAAAAAAGGTGACAAAGACGACATAGGTAACTATCGGCCTATCAGCCTTCTCTCAAATGTTTACAAGGTGTTTTCTAAAATTATCTTAAACCGTATCTCCAAAACCTTAGACTTCCACCAGCCAAGGGAACAAGCAGGATTCAGAACTGGATACTCAACCACAGATCACATGCACAGCCTGAAACAAGTTATAGAGAAATACCAAGAATTTGGATACAGCCTATACTTGGCTTTTATAGACTACAACAAGGCCTTCGATTGTTTAGAACACCAATGCATTTGGAAAGCCTTAAAAAACCAAGGTGTTGAACCCAAATATATAAGGCTAATACGGAACGTGTACCTAAATAGCTCATCACAGGTAAAACTAGAAAGTCTTGGTGAAAGCTTCCCAATTCAAAGAGGGGTAAGACAGGGCGATCCTCTCTCACCGAAACTATTCGCCGCTGTTCTGGAAGAAATCATAAGAACTTTGAAATGGGACAATCACGGAATTAATATTGACGGCCGCAAACTCAATCACCTCAGATTTGCAGATGATCTGGTATTAATAACCGATAATCCTGAAACACTACAAACAATGTTACAAGATCTTGCCACAAAAAGCAAGGAGGTTGGGCTTACGATTAACAAATCCAAAACCAAGGCTATGACTAATAGAACAGAAATAACCATACAGGTAGACGGCGAAAACATAGAGTACGTGAAGACCTACATTTATCTCGGTCAATTGATATCATTTCAAGACCAAATGTCACTAGAGTTACAGAGAAGAATAACAAACGCATGGAAAAGATTTTGGTCTCTGAAAGACATATTAAAAAACAAGAAATACACAATAAAAACCAAGCGAAGACTATTTAACTCATGTATCTTACCAATCCTGATCTATGGCTGCCAGACATGGGCTCTGACAAAAAAACTCCACCACAAGCTGAGAACTTGCCAGAGGAGCATGGAGAGGAGTATCCTGGGCTGCAAAGTGAGTGACAGGAGAAGAGCAGCAGACCTAAGAAAAATAACAGGGTTTGAAGATGTTACCCGTAAAGCTCAGCAGCTCAAGTGGCGCTGGTCAGGACACATGCTGAGAGAGACAACGATTAAGTGGACGAAGGACCTCACAGAATGGATTCCGAGGTATAACACCAAGAGAAGAAGAGGAAGACAGCTGAACAGGTGGTCTGATGACATGAAGAAAGTTGCAGGACCCCTTTGGCTAAGAGTTGCGAGAGATAGGGAGAAGTGGAAATGGTTAGAGGAGGCCTATGTGTCTGCAGGACACACTGATTTGCAACCGGACCAATGTGCACAACTATAATTTATGTAACACTCAAATTAGTAAATAAAGGCTTTGAATTTGAATTTGAATTTATCAATATCAAAAACAAAATAATGGCAACATGTCTATTCGCCATAAATAAAAGACATTCTACTCTCTTCATGTTCATGTGGGCCTGGTACTTTTTTTACTGCCGTCTTTATCAATATCAAAAACAAAATAATGGCAACAAAAAACAAAATAATGGCAACATGTCGTCTATTCGCCATAAATAAAAGACATTCTACTCTCTTCATGTTCATGTGGGCCTGGTACATTTTTACTTCGCGAGTTCAGAGATTTTTATCTCATCTAAAAATATGCATACAGCACTAAAAGAAGTTTACACTTCAAAATAACATACCCACTGGCTTATCCCATCTAGCTAGTTTCACAAACGGCATGATCCTGTCATGCCAAATCTCCTTTCTATGTTCAGAGCACTTGTCTATACCCAACTTCTCTATGACAATCTTTGGCGTTGTAGTCTCTATGACAACTTTCTGTCTATGCTGGTCGCTGTGGGTGGAATGCACTCTCATTTGTTCATATTGTCTATGGCAGGTACATGTTACTGATGGGGGTAGTTTTAGATTTTTTTGTAAAACCCTTTTTATTAGTGTAATTTGGCTTGTCTTCAACATTGTTTACACCTGAAATTATATTTTTAACCAATTAAAAAAATGGAGGAGATCTTCAATTGTGTGGGATGAAAAAATGGTTATTTTTATTTGATTGAATGACAAGACGAGCCAAGGCCTCGCCTGATGGTAAGCACCATGCCTGCCCATTAACAGAAGCAACACCACACAGAACTTTGAATTACAAAGCACTGAATGCGCTCGCCAACCCGAGACATAAGATGTTAAGTCTCTCTATAATTTAGTATGCGATATTGGACACAAGGTTCTTAGTATAAGTGCACAAACAAGTAAGTAAATTAAATACCTTTGGCTTACACTATTTTTTTAATTATTTTAATGAGTATGACATAATTATAACCTCAAATAACTAAGGAAAACATAGTGAAATAATACAAATATTGCGCTTACCTTGACTTATACGTGTAAATGACTATACCCTGTGTAATATTCGTGTTTCAAACACTAAAATCCACTTACAAACATTCCCACACTAAAGGTTATCACAAAAAACCATTATCGCAGTCGCTTCACAAAAGTAGTATGTCCTTGCAATTTTAATTTGTAAATTCTTGCACTTTTTGTGAGTTTATTAATGGATATTTGGGAAATTTTACCAATTAATTCATCTATTCCATTTATCAACTAATCAAACATACTTGTTTATTTGTCTCTTGAGCAGTGAGCAGGCAGGAGAAATATCAGTACTTTTTAATTTTTCTCGCTAAGGAACATTACAGATTTATCACAAAAATTAAAACAGAGAAGACTGCTACATTATTTAACTTTTAGCCGCATTTTTATAAATTCATATCTGGAAATAAAATCTTATATGATTCAAGTTAGATTTTTGTGTTTGTAATTATATTTATTATGTTCCCTGAATGATTCATGAATATTTGAATATCAAAGAACAAAGTTTGCTCTGCGTTTCTGAACGAATCACATAAAGCCTGCGCTACATATTCGTCGAGACTTATTGAACGTTGACGAACACGAACGTGTTTGAACGAACACAACATTTTACGTATGCGAAATCCCGATACACTTATGAGAATCTAATGTATGGCCTGAAATATTGAGGTAAAAAAAAAATCCCTGAGTCTATTTACAATATGTATTTTATTGTATTATTAAAGCAATATTATTCGTTCCAAATATTCAGTATCCTGCTTCCGTATACAATCTGAAGGCTGTACGCATTGTCCTGAGCTCTCTACTAAGCTGAAAAAGATAAAGCACGTTAAAATCCGGTCAATGTTAATATGCCGACATTATAAATAAACGATCTTAGTTTGAATACTTATCAATAATTATTTATTATTAATCAATCAATAAAATGAAGTAATTTATGGAACGAATATTGAAAATCACCCCTAGTATTTTCTGTACTTCGTAAATAATCAAAATGTACAAAAATAAAACATCAGTATAATAACTTTCCAAAAATACGGGAAATATGTGGACAGATTGTCTACAGTAATGGCTCGACCGGAGCTGTATCACTGTCTCGCAGAAACTCAACGAGCTTGCCATTGCATTTTGTATGGTGAGAGATTTCCGGAGACCCAAATCCTCACTTCTTCCCTTTAAGTCGGAAACGCACGGATTGTGCTGGTTTTCATGGGCAGTGGAGATTACTTACCATCAAGTGACCTGCATGATCGTTTTTCAAAATCTGCTAAAATAATTTTTATTCCATACCCAGAATTACAATAACATCCAGCTACTGAAAGCGACAGACAATGTCTAGATTTCAACTTGATCACTAAATCTTGTTTTGTATGAGTCCTGTGATATTTTATAGCCTTACTTAGGTACGTTATGATTCTTTTTACGTCAAAAAATCCATGTCGGAGGTCCATGTTTGTACCTAAGATTTTTTCGAGGATTATCTGAAAATATGTTTTTAATTTTAAAGAAAATTTACTCCTTTACGTATTCGGCGAGTATGTAGCACAAGAAGCTCGACGCTCATCGACACTCGCGTATTCAAGGTGTTTTCAGTTTTGGCGGGAATTCTGACAGTGCAGTTCATCGCTTATTTTAATTTATTTCATAAACTAGTTTAGAGTTATGTTTGTTGTATAAAAGTGGTGTGGATTTGTTCAATAAACATTGAGGGTGATGAACAGTATATGGAAACATTGAAATAAGTGAATTAAGCATCGTACTGAAAGGAGTTAACACCAAAACTCCGACAAGACCTTGAAATCGACTGCACTCGTGTTTCATCGTTCTTGTAAAAATAACTTGAGAATAAATTATACTTGACACTAGCTAAATGCTTAATAATGCGAAAGCCATGAATAAAAAAGAAGAAGAAGTAGGTGTTTTCAGTTTTGGCGGGAATTCTGACAATATAGTTCATCGCTTATTTTAATTTATTTCACAAACTAGTTTAGAGTTGTGTTCGTTGTATAAAAGTGGTGTGGATTTGTCAAGCCCCCTGGGGAGAACCGGATATACACTGGCTGACCCTGGAATGCGACCCACACCCTAATAAGTTTTTCTTTAATTACACCTTTAATTTAGTTACTATTGAAAAAGAAATCCGTCTCTTTTATTTTTTTCCAATAAACATAGGAAATGCAATTATAACTTACACTCGTCATCTCTTCTGTAAATTGATACTCGGACTGCGTGTATTTATTCAACAAAATTGTAAATTTCTTTATGAATTCATCATGGTCGTAAGTTTTTCTACTTGACACATTCATTTTCCCGCCATTTAATTCGGGCGGCCATTTTACGTCACTTCCATTGATAGCCATTTTCATCGCAATTTTTAAACTACTCAACAGCTTTTTATCATGAAAAATTTTGTTAATTTTGGGCGAGTTGCTTGGAATGAAATTAAAATTCCGCCTTACAGGTCGGTTATAAATATAATTAGTATTCAACTCTAAAGATGATTCGTGACTTGAAACGTTTTTATTTCTTAATTTATTCATGAACATTTTTTTGTAATCTGATGTTTTTAATCTGAAAAGACGCGGAATAACATGTTAGGCTGTAGAAAACTAGTAAACTTCGCTAATAAGAGGGTTGGAACGTAAGTCTGATGATATGTCGTAAGTAGACTAGACATGACTTGATGGTTGGTTGGGGCGGGTATAAGAGTACATATTTGTATCCTTGTGCCTGCATCGGTCATCCGCCTGTCCTGTCGCAGGCCCTTCGATTTGCTGCTTCCCTCTCCGAAGAGGGAAGAAGCATTTTTACAGCCCGGCATGATTCTGGTGATCACCGATGAACTCATTGTTTGTCGGTGGTCGCTAGTTTTTTGGACTACACTACGCTAACAATCAGGTGTAGTGCACATAGCCGTGCTCGGATAAAAAAGTAGGTGCTCTGCGGCTACCGCTTACCTTTTAACAGCTGTAATAATATTACCACAGTTCAAAGGACACGAGAATCCTAGAGGAGTCCACGACGATGCGTGCGCGTCTTGGCAGAACACTCTACCTTCTGCAAGTCCAATTGGGTCAACTGATACATTAGGGAATGTAAGAATTCTCCATAAACGTAGCAATGAGATTTCTAGCATGGACAGCGTCCACTCTTGGCTTTACCTAGTTCCATGTATAATAGGGTAATTGAATTGTATTTTTTATTATTTTAACGTTACCCAAAACATATTGTAGAAGGAATTTTCAATTCAACATTAATCCGTCGACAAAAACATAAATTAGAAATCGTTCAAATCTGATAGAGGGGGCACTATTCAAAACACAGACTATTCAACGTTGACGTAAAGTAGTGGCCTGCTGCTGCGCTTCGTGAGGCGAGATATCCGGAGGCCCCGGAGGTTTTTGGCGGGAATTCTGACAGTGCGGTTCATCACTTATTTTAATATATTTGAAAAACTCTAAACATGTGTTTATTGTGTAAAAGTGGTGTGGATTTGTGCAATAAACATTGACGGTGATGAACAGTGTATGGAAACATTGAAATAAGTGAATTAAGCATCGTACTGGAAGGAATTCACACCAAAACTACAACAAGACCTTGAAAACGTCCACACCGATATTTCATCGTTCTTGTGAAGACTTGAGAATAAATTGTAAATAAATACTTGTCATTGGCGAAATGCAATATAATGCGAATCCATAAATAAAAAAAAGAAGATAAAAATATCTCGAGGAGTTATGTTAACGCGCTGTACGTAGTAGCAACATCTCGCTATCTCACTCGCACTCCCGCTCAGAACGGCGGCGACGTCATACTTGTCATAATTACATTCCTTTTCTGTCATTTAAAAATTGCCCTTTCCGTGAGACTTTAATGATTTCTGACTTATACATATATTTATAGCAGACCCAGCCACCCGTTGCTGTGGCTAAGGTATATGTAAAATTATTGTAGTAAACTATTCAATACAGTATGCGACATCTATTGGATACATACTCAATCCAGCCGATATATTACCTTACACCGCCATCTGTTACAATCTTATGGAACTCACAGATAATTATATTTGCAATAAAAAAACTATGCGACTATAAATTGAGATATAAACTATCCCATCTCTCAAGTTGGATCAAACTGCACACAGTTTACAAAATTTGATTAAAATCGGTTCAGTAGTTTAGGAGTTCATTGCGGACAAACAACGTGACACGATATTCTTATACATGATAAAGATAAGTGAATATGTATTTGTAGGTGTTGGGTGAGGTAATTTAAAAAAAAAAAAATGGGTGCGTGTACTTATGTACGCGCGTGAGAAGTTATACTTCTTTGTTATTTATTCAATTTAATAGCAAATATTAAAAATTAATATTATTATTTGATGTTCAATTTTAATTTTTATCACAAACTTTTTATTAAATGTTTTTTAAATTTATTTCTTTATTTTGTGAATATTAAATAACCAATAATAAGTATTTAACATTAATAATTTAATAATATTTAGTGTTAATTATATTAAATAAAAGTATTTTAATTTATATCAATAAATAATACATACGGATAGTTAACCTCAATTATATTGGAGCACTTGAAAAAGTATATAAGCACAATTTTTTTCACTAATATTCACAAATAGTAAGTAATATCAATCAAAATATAAATAAATAAATAATACATACGGATAGTTAACCTCAATTATATTGGAGCACTTGAAAAAGTATATAAGCACAATTTTTTTCACTAATATTCACAAATAGTAAGTAATATCAATCAAAATATTCAATTTAAATCACTACTGAATATAATTTATTAGCACATATATAAATTATAAAGGACATTGTCAAAAATGGCCTATGAATCAACACGCATGAAACATTTACTATAATAATAATTATTATTTATAATGTACATTATAATTATTATTATAGTAAATGTTTCATGCGTGTTGATTCATAGTTTCAATAGAACGGACACTTATTAATTTCGAAAACAATTTAAAAAGTATTCACTTCCGTCATAGTCCTCGGTATTATAATTTTTGGTTCAAATTCGGGTTTTTAATAGGCAAAGGTATTGTAGCTCATACAGCCAAGTCTTTGTAACAACACTCTTAAGCTTCGCATTGTTATGCATTTCGCCAAAGACAAGTGTAATTTATTCTCAAGTCTTCACAACAACGATGAAATATCGTAACATTAATAATTTAATAATATTTAGTGTTAATTATATTAAATAAAAGTATTTTAATTTATATTAACATATCCACTCGACATGATAGAAGTACATTCTACTCTCTTCGCGTTTATGCGAGCCTGGTACTTTTTATGGCAACATGTTCCGAATAAGAAAAAACCTAAAGAGTTTTTCTTTGTCCAAATCGTCATTTGTTTATTAATTACGGCTACTTTCACTCTCATCATTTTTTCTTAACGCGCCTAACTTCATACTGTTAATTTTTTGTGTCACAGGTGCGCGCGCATCTTAAAATTTCACTCTCATCATTTTTTCATAACGCGCCTAAAGAAGTATAACTTCAAAAATAATATAAATATAGATGGCAAATATTCATCTTGTATCTTGATAAATATAGACAGAAGATTTTCATATTATAAATGCTGATCTTTTTAATCTCCATGTATCTGGAATAACAAAGTTTATTACAAAAAATAACAATTTTATTCACACTGTATTAAACCACCGCTTTGTCTATTTCTGCCGCTAAGCAACAGTTTATAAACACTGTTGTGTGTCGGTTTGAAGGACGTTGAAGCCAGTGAAATTACTGGGGATTATGAGAATTAACAACATCTTAAGTCTTGGGGTGACGAACCTCAGTGCCATGCAGTGCTTTGTAATTCAAAGTTCTGTGTGGTGTTGCTTCTTTTTATGGGTAGGCGTGGCGCTTACCACCAAGCGAGCTCTTTGCTCGTCTCAATCACATAAAAAAAACGTAAATTATATGTTGCTTAAATTCGACCACACATTTCTGTAACATGTATATTTTTTATCCTGGCTTGGCAAAGTGACTACGCCACACCTAATGGTAAGTGTAGCGCAATCCAAGAATAGTGTCGACCAACGACATACAGTGTGTATCGTTGGTCGGCAAGATCATGCCGGCCTGCCTAACTGCTTCTTCATACTCCGTTTAAAGGACCCTATATTATAGGAAGGAGGGAACATGTGTGCTGGCAAACTATTATACTTGATTTATACTTACAGCTTCTGCAATGTCTATCCAATCCATAGCTTTCACTATATTATCATTTTTAGAAGTTTTTTTATCCCAATTCCAATTAACAAACTCTTTGAATCCACCGACAACCTGATTAGAAAGATATTTACATAATTTGTGACAGCCATGTTTTTTTGTCTGAAAGGCAGTTTTTTTTCTGAGTGGTAGAGTCACGCTGTAGACCAGTGTTTCCCAACCTTTTATAAGCCATGCCCCGCCTTAACATTTTTTTGTTAAATTTGTCACCGATATCTAGCATTGCATTTAAATGGACAGCTTTTGACATTATATAAAACACAAGTTCGTTCTTGTATGGAGTATTGCAGCCATCTTTGGGATGGCTCAGCAAAATATCAGCTTGCCGTACTGGACTCGATCGAACGCCGAGCCAAGAGAATGATAGGCGACGAAAAGCTGGTGAAGACTAGGCTTCACGGCCTGGATCACCGCCGTAAGGTTGCCTGCTTATCGATGTTTTATAGGCTGTACTTCGGAGAGTGTGCACGAGAGCTACATGAGCTCATCCCGCCTTCCCCCTTCTACCATCGGACCCTCCCAGCACCAGACGCACTGCAGGATATCATCCCTACTTAGTTGATATTCCTCACATTCGTACCAAGCGCTATAAAACATCCTTTATAATGCGCACAGCCAAGGAGTGGAATTCCCTGCCTGCGTCTGTCTTCCCGAGTGCGTACAACCCGAATGTCTTCAAGAGTAGTGTGAATCGGCACCTTCTGGGTGCGCTCGCAACATCGTCGACCTCATCTTTTTCCATGCGGCTAGATTGAGGTCAAGAGCAAACCACCACCTGTGCATCCACATCCCTGTCCCACATGTCGTTTATGGTGCATCCCGCGCCTCTCATGAGGCCTGCACCTACCAGGAACAGGGCGGCTGTCTGCAGCGACGTCTGGAGAGGCACATTACCTGGTATTGTGGCCAATGCTATTGACCAGGAACACGGCCAGTACAGAAGGTACACTCCTGGAAGTAAATTATACAGTGTTAAAGGTGTGGTCAAATTTAACCAACGTATAATGTAAGATTTTTTTTATAGCATAGGCCGTCAAACTAGCAAGTGGGTCACCTGATGGTAAGTAATCTCCACTGCCAATGTACGCCCACAATACCAGAGGAATCATGGGCGCGTTGCCATCCTTAAAAGAAAGGGATAATTGGGGATTCGAAAGGGGAGAGGGATTTTGGCCTCCGGATATTTCACTCACCGTACGAAACACAGCAGCAAGCCGCTACTTTACGTCGGTTTTCTGTGAGACAGTGGCATCGACCCGTTTGAGCCAGCCAGTGTTGGGCAAAATGTAATCTAACTACTGATTACTAACTACGATTACATAAAGTAGTTAGTAATCATAACTAATAACTACATAAAAAAATCAAAAATGTAGTTAAAAATTTTGATTACTAACTACTAATTGTAGTTGCAATCATGATTACTTGATTACTTTTTATAACTACATATTTAAAATGATTTTGCGTCATTAAAAAAGAAAACACGCGCGATAGTCGTTCATGTAAATACATTAAATTAATTAAATTAAATCTATATATAAAAATGAATCGCTGTGCGTGGAAAAATTAAAAATCGTCTCATTTTTCGGTTACGTCAGATTTTTCGGTTATGCGTCAGATTTTTCTGTTACGCGTCAAAATTAACTGGACTTGATTAATTGAATTTGATTTTAACTGGACTTTGACTGGATTTTGTCAAGACTTTGACCGGACTTTACAGGACTTTGACTGGTATTTGACCAGACTTTGACCCGACTTTGACAGGACCTTGACAGGACTTTGAAGGGACTTTGACAGGACTTTGACGGACTTTGAACGGACTTTGACGGACTTTGATGGACTTTGACAGGACTTTGAGAAGGCTTTACCCGGACTTTGACAGGACTTTGACGGACTTTGACAGGACTTTGACAAGATTTTGACGGACTTTAATGGACTTTGAGAAGGCTTTAACCGGACTTTGAGAGGACTTTGACGGACTTTGACAGGACTTTGACAGGATTTTGACGGACTTTGATGGACTTTGACAGGACTTTGAGAAGGCTTTAACCGGACTTTGACAGGACTTTAACGGACTTTGACAGGACTTTGACGGACTTTGACAGGATTTTGACGGACTTTGACCGGACTTTGACAGGACTTTGAGAAGGCTTTAACCGGACTTTGACAGGACTTTGACGGACTTTGATGGACTTTGACCGGACTTTGACAGAACTTTGAGAAGGCTTTAACCGGACTTTGACAGGACTTTGACGGACTTTGACAGGATTTTGACGGACTTTGATGGACTTTGACCGGACTTTGACAGGACTTTGAGAAGGCTTTAACCGGACTTTGAGAGGACTTTGACGGACTTTGACAGGATTTTGACGGACTTTGATGGACTTTGACCGGACTTTGACAGGACTTTGAGAAGGCTTTAACCGGACTTTGACGGACTTTGACCGGACTTTGACGGACTTTGATGGACTTGGACCGGACTTTGAGAAGGCTTTAACCGGACTTTGACAGGACTTTGACGGACTTTGACAGGACTTTGACAGGACTTTGACGGCTGTGCGCTGAAAAAATAAAAATCGTCTCATTTTTCGGTTACGTCAGATTTTTCGGTTATGCGTCAGATTTTTCTGTTACGCGTCAAAATTAACTGGACTTGATTAATTGAATTTGATTTTAACTGGACTTTGACTGGATTTTGTCAAGGCTTTAACCGGACTTTGACAGGACTTTGACGGACTTTGACAGGACTTTGACGGACTTTGACAGGATTTTGACGGACTTTGACCGGACTTTGACAGAACTTTGAGAAGGCTTTAACCGGACTTTGACAGGACTTTGACGGACTTTGACAGGATTTTGACGGACTTTGATGGACTTTGACCGGACTTTGACAGAACTTTGAGAAGGCTTTAACCGGACTTTGAGAGGACTTTGACAGGACTTTGACGGACTTTGACAGGATTTTGACGGACTTTGATGGACTTTGACCGGACTTTGACAGGACTTTGAGAAGGCTTTAACCGGACTTTGACGGACTTTGACCGGACTTTGACGGACTTTGATGGACTTGGACCGGACTTTGAGAAGGCTTTAACCGGACTTTGACAGGACTTTGACGGACTTTGACAGGACTTTGACGGCTGTGCGCTGAAAAAATAAAAATCGTCTCATTTTTCGGTTACGTCAGATTTTTCGGTTATGCGTCAGATTTTTCTGTTACGCGTCAAAATTAACTGGACTTGATTAATTGAATTTGATTTTAACTGGACTTTGACTGGATTTTGTCAAGGCTTTAACCGGACTTTGACAGGACTTTGACGGACTTTGACAGGACTTTGACGGACTTTGACAGGATTTTGACGGACTTTGACCGGACTTTGACAGAACTTTGAGAAGGCTTTAACCGGACTTTGACAGGACTTTGACGGACTTTGACAGGATTTTGACGGACTTTGATGGACTTTGACCGGACTTTGACAGAACTTTGAGAAGGCTTTAACCGGACTTTGACGGACTTTGACAGGATTTTGACGGACTTTGATGGACTTTGACCGGACTTTGACAGGACTTTGTCAAGGCTTTAACCGGACTTTGACAGGACTTTGACGGACTTTGACAGGATTTTGACGGACTTTGACCGGACTTTGACAGGACTTGAGAAGGCTTTAACCGGACTTTGACAGGACTTTGACGGACTTTGATGGACTTTGACCGGACTTTGACAGAACTTTGAGAAGGCTTTAACCGGACTTTGACGGACTTTGACAGGATTTTGACGGACTTTGATGGACTTTGACCGGACTTTGAGAAGGCTTTAACCGGACTTTGAGAGGACTTTGACAGGACTTTGACGGACTTTGACAGGATATTGACGGACTTTGATGGACTTTGACCGGACTTTGACAGGACTTTGAGAAGGCTTTAACCGGACTTTGACGTACTTTGACCGGACTTTGACGGACTTTGATGGACTAGGACCGGACTTTGACTAGGCTTTAACCGGACTTTGACAGGACTTTGACAGGACTTTGACGGACTTTGACAGGACTTTGACAGGACTTTGACAGGATTTTGACGGACCATGATGGACTTTGACCGGACTTTGACAGGACTTTGAGAAGGCTTTAACCGGACTTTGACAGGACTTTGAGAGGACTTTGACCGGACTTTGACGGACTTTGATGGACTTTGACCGGACTTTGACAGGACTTTGAGAAGGCTTTAACCGGACTTTGACGGACTTTGACCGGACTTTGACGGACTTTGATGGACTTTGACCGGACTTTGAGAAGGCTTTAACCGGACTTTGACGGACTTTGACAGGACTTTGACGGACTTTGACAGGATTTTGACGTGCTTTGATCGGACTTTTACAGGATTTTGACGGACTTTGATGGACTTTGACCGGACTTTGACAGGACTTTGAGAAGGCTTTAACCGGACTTTGATCGGACTTTGGCATGACTTTCAGAAGGCTTTAACCGGACTTTGACAGGACTTTGACGGACTTTGACAGGACTTTGACAGGATTTTGACAGACTTTGATGGGCTTTGACCGGACTTTGAGAGGACTTTGGCAGGACTTTGACGGACTTTGACAGGACTTTGAGAAGGCTTTAGCCGGACTTTGACGGACTTTGATGGACTTTGACCGGACTTTGAGAAGGCTTTAACCGGACTTTGACACGACTTTGACGGACTTTGACAGGACTTTGACGGACTTTGACCGGACTTTGACAGGACTTTGAGAAGGCTTTAACCGGACTTTGACAGGATTTTGACGGACTTTGATGGACTTTGACGGACTTTGACCGGACTTTGATGCACTTTGACCGGACTTTGACAGGACTTTGAGAAGGCTTTAACCGGACTTTACAGGACTTTGACGGATTTTGACAGGACTTTGACAGGATTTTGACGGACTTTGATGGACTTTGACCGGACTTTGACAGGACTTTTACGGACTTTGACGGACTTTGATGGACTTTGAGAAGGCTTTAACCGGACTTTGACAGGACTTTGACGGACTTTGATGGACTTTGACCGGACTTTGACAGGACTTTGAGAAGGCTTTAACCGGACTTTGACAGGACTTTGAGAGGACTTTGACGGACTTTGACAGGATTTTGACGGACTTTGATGGGCTTTGGCCGGACTTTGACAGGACTTTGAGAAGGCTTTAACCGGACTTTACAGGACTTTGACGGATTTTGACAGGACTTTGACCGGACTTTGACAGGATTTTGACGGACTTTGATGGACTTTTACCGGACTTTGACAGGACTTTGAGAGGGCTTTAACCGGACTTTGACAGGACTTTGAGAGGACTTTAACAGGACTTTGACGGACTTTGACAGGACTCTGACCGGACTTTGACGGACTTTGAGAGGCATGTGCAATAAACTGTTTTTTTTTAAGCAGCCATATACCAAAACATATGTTACTACACTTTACGTGTTTATTTAATTGCAAAATATAAGTTCATAAAACTTAAATAATCAGTAGTTATAACTACTAGATTGCAGAAATCAAATTAATAACTACTTCATGTAGTTTGATTACTGTAGTTAAGTTACATGTAATCATAACTACATGTAGTTAACTACTTTTAATCGAAATTAGTAATCAGATTACAAAATGTAGTTAACTACGCCCTACACTGGAGCCAGCCCATTCATGCCGTAGACAAAACTGTCTACAGCGTGGCTCTACCACTCACATCACCCAACACCCAGAACCCCGAAACAAATATTTGTAAATCACACAAACATTTGACTTGGTGCGGGGATCGAACCCGCGGCTTCTCGCTTCACAGCCGGCTACTCGCCCATTGCGTCACGAAGGCTTTCAAAGACAGGACAGGGGCAGGGCAGGGACAGGGACAGGGACAGGGACAGGACAGGACAGGAACAGGACTGTCCCACCGGGGGGAGGTGGAAGACGACCTGAATTAGGTCGTCGAAGTCTATTAAATGTGCGACGGGCTACCTCACGTGAAATGGTGCAGTACCTCACTTAATTGCATTTAATGTAAATGAAACATTTTGTATTAAGTTTTGACCACATTTTACACAAATATATGTAGGTGATACGAAGTTCACCAGGTCATCTAGTTCACCATAAAAAAAAGACATTCTACTCTCTTCACGTTCATGTGGGCCTGGTACTTTTTTTACAGCCGTCTTTATCAATATCAAAAACAAAATAATGGCAACAAAAAACAAAATAATGGCAACACGTCGTCTATTCACCATAAAAAAAAGACATTCTACTCTCTTCACGTTCATGTGGGCCTGGTACTTTTTTTAAAGCCGTCTTTATCAATATCAAAAACAAAATAATGGCAACAAAAAACAAAATAATGGCAACATGTCGTCTATTCACCATAAAAAAAAGACATTCTACTCTCTTCACCTTCATGTGGGCCTGGTACTTTTTTTTAAGCCGTCTTTATCAATATCAAAAATAAAATAATGGCAACATGTCGTCTATTCACCATAAAAAAAAAGACATTCTACTCTCTTCACATTCATGTGGGCCTGGTACTTTTTTTAAAGCCGTCTTTATCAAAAACAAAATAATGGCAACATGTCGTCTATTCACCATAAAAAAAAGACATTCTACTCTCTTCACGTTCATGTGAGCCTGGTACTTTTTTACTTCCCGAGTTTAGTGATTTTTATCTCATCTAAAAATATGCATACAGCGTCAAAAGAAGTTTACACTTCAAAATAACATACCCACTGGCTTATCCCTTCTGGCTAGTTTCACATACGGCATGATCCTTGCATGCCAAATCTCCTTTCTATGTTCAGAGCTCTTGTCTATGCCCGACTTCTCTATGACAATCTTTGGTGTTGTAGTCTCTAAGACAACTTTCTGTCTATGCTGGTCGCTGTGAATCGAATACACTTTCATTTGTTCATATTGTCTATGGCAGGTACAGGTTACTGATGGGGATAGTTTCAGATTTTTTTGTAAAACCCTTTTTATTAGAGTAATTTGGCTTGTCTTCAACATTGTTTACACCTGAAATGATATTTTTAACCAATAAAAAAATTGGAGGAGATCTTCAATTGTGTGGGATGAAAAAATGGTTGTTATTTTCATTTGATTGAATGACAAGACGAGCCAAGGCCTCGCCTGATGGTAAGCACCATGCCTGCCCATTAACAGAAGCAACACCACACAGAACTTTGAATTACAAAGCACTGAATGCGCTCGCCAACCCGAGACATAAGATGTTAAGTCTCTCTATAATTTAGTATGCGTATTGGACACAAGTTTCTTAGTATAAGTGCACAAACAAGTAAGTAAATTAAATACCTTTGGCTTACACTATTTTTTTAATTATTCTAATGAGTATGACATAATTATAACCTCAAATAACTAAGAAAAACATAGTGAAATAATGCAAATGTTGCGCTTACCTTGACTTATACGTGTAAATGACTATACCCTGTGTAATATTCGTGTTTCAAGCACTAAAATCCACTTACAAACATTCCCACACTAAAGGTTATCGCAAAAAAACATTATCGCACTCGCTTCACAAAAGTAGTATGTCCTTGCAATTTTAATTTGTAAATACTTGCACTTTTTGTGAGTTTATTAATGGATATTTGGTGAATTTTACCAATTAATTCATCTATTGCATTTAACAACTAATCAACCATACCGCCTGCACACTGAGCAGGCAGGAGAAATATCAGCACAGAGTACATTATTATATAACTGAAAAATATCAGTGAATATCAGTACTTTTTTATTTTTCTCGCAAAGGAACATTACAGATTTATCACAAAAATTAAAACACAGAAAACTGCTAAATTACTTTTTTTAGCCGCATTTTTATAAATCCATATCTGGAAATAAAATCTAATATGATTCGAGTTAGATTTTTGTGTTTGTAATAATATTTATTATGTTCCCTGAATGAGTCATGAATATTTGAATATCAAAAAAGTTTGCTTTGCGTTTCTGAACGAATCACATAAAGACTGCGCTACATATTTGTCGAGACTTATTGAACGTTGGCAAACACGAACGTGTTTGAACGAACACAACATTTTACGTAGGTATGCGATATCCCGATATACTTGAGAATCTAAAAAAAGTGCTAGACGTATGAGCAGGTACGCGTACTTATGGCTCGACGACCTTTTTCGATTTTGTATCACCGTAAGTACGCGTACTTTAAAACCGCCGCGCAAAATCGTCTTCGATCCAACTGGTTTGAAATCTTGCTCGTAGCTAGTCTTGGCTCGTACGTGTAGGAGCACTGCGAGCCACGAGCCACCATTTTGTTTCGCCAGTTCGTGGACGCGCACGCTTTTCGTGTTTAGATTTTTTCAATTTTTGTTAATTTTGATTCAGAAATTCATACACCGCGTCAGGCATTCTGAAATAATTATGGAAATCTTCCTTCTCTTCATGTAACTCTTAATAAAGTCACATGTGATAAACGCTCACTTTTCGTAAGCCAGTTCTTTACCCACACTTTTCAAGTTCGTCTATTTTTTTTTAGTTTTTAAAATGTAATACGATATAATTTCTAAATAACACAAAGCTTCTTCTGTCGACGACATCGCGACATATAATGAGTAAGCTTCACGTGTGTCACTAACGTCTAGCCGAGTAAGTTCGCGATCTTAAAAACCGCGTACTTTCAGTTCGTACGTCTATCACCCACTTAATGTATAGCCTGAAATATTGTGGAACTTAAAAAAAACCTTGAGTCTGTATTTTTTTTTTTTTTTTTTTTTTTTTATTTATAGTACACACGACAGATTACAATTATTGCAAAGATATAAGATAAATTTATACAATTTTGTTCTAGATTGTAGTCCAAAAATATGTGTACATAGAAAAAATTAATATAAGAGTAAGACGTTACAATTACATTTAAAAAAAATACATGAAAAATAGGAAACAGATTTGATAGATGAATTAGGTTGTGTTAGAAGCAACGAGACTTAGTACTGGTGTTGGGTCTGGGCTATCAGGCATCTATTATAAAAATATATATTTTATGGTAACATTAAAGCAATATTATTCTTGCCAAATATTCAGTATCCTGCTTCCGTATACAATCTGAAGGCTGTACGCATTGTCCTGAGCTTTCTACTAAGCTGAAAAAGATAAAGCACGTTAAAATCCGGTTAATATGCCGACATTATAAATAAACGATCTTAGTTTGAATACTTATCAATAATTATTTATTATTAATCAATCAATAAAAAAAGTAATTTATGGAACGAATATTGAAAATCACCCCTAGTATTTTCTGTATTTTGTAAATAATCAAAGTGCACAAAAATAAAACATCAGTAGGTATAATAATTTTCCAAAAATACGGGAAATATGTGGACAGTTTGTCTACAGTAATGGCTCGACCGGAGCTGTACCACTGTCTCGTAGAAACTCAACAAACTGACAGCTTGCTGTTGCATTTTGTATGATGAGAGATTTCCGGAGGCCCAAATCCCCACTTCTTACCTGTAAGTCGGAAACGCACGGATTGTGCTGGTATTCATGGGCAGCGGAGATTACTTACCATCAAGTGACCAGCATGATCGTTTTTCAAAATCTGATAGAATAATTTTTATTCCATACCCGGAATTACAATAACATCCAGCTACTGAAAGCGACAGACAATGTCTAGATTTCAACTTGATCACTAAATCTTGTTTTGTATGAGTCCTGTGATATTTTATAGCCTTACTTAGGTACGTTAGGATTCTTTTTACGTCAAAAAATCCATGTCGGAGGTCCATGTTTGTACCTAAGATTTTTTCGAGGATTATCTGAAAATATGTTTTTAATTTTAAAGAAAATATACTCCTTTACGTATTCGGCGAGTATGTAGCACAAGAAGCTCGACGCTCATCGACACTCGCGTATTCAAGGAGGTGTTTTCAGTTTTGGCGGGAATTCTGACAGTGCAGTTCATCGCTTATTTTAATTTATTTCATAAACTAGTTTAGAGTTATGTTTGTTGTATAAAAGTAGTGTGGATTTGTTCAATAAACATTGACGGTGATGAACAGTGTATGGAAACATTGAAATAAGTGAATTAAGCACCCTACTGAAAGGAGTTAACACCAAAACTCCGGCAAGACCTTGAAATCGACTGCACTCGTGTTTCATCGTTCTTGTAAAAATAACTTGAGAATAAATTATACTTGACACTAGCTAAATGCTTAATAATGCGAAAGCCATGAATAAAAAAGAAGAAGAAGGTGTTTTCAGTTTTGGCGGGAATTCTGACAATATAGTTCATCGCTTATTTTAATTTATTTCACAAACTAGTTTAGAGTTGTGTTCGTTGTATAAAAGTGGTGTGGATTTGTCAAGCCCCCTGGGGAGAACCGGATATACACTGGCTGACCCTGGAATGCGACCCACACCCTAATAAGTTTTTCTTTAATTACACGTTTAATTTAGTTACTATTAAAAAAAAATTCCGTCTCTTTTATTTTTCCCAATAAACATAGGAAATGCAATTGTATCTTACACTCGTCATCTCTTCTGTAAATTGATGCTCGGACTGCGTGTATTTATTCAACAAAATTGTAAATTTCTTTATGAATTCATCATGGTCGTAAGTTTTTCTACTTGACACATTCATTTTCCCGCCATTTAATTCGGGCGGCCATTTTACGTCACTTCCATTGATCGCCATTTTCATCGCAATTTTTAAACTACTCAACAGCTTTTTATCATGAAAAATTTTGTTAATTTTGTGCGAGTTGCTTGGAATGAAATTAAAATTCCGCCTTACAGGTCGGTTATAATTAATATAATTCGTATTCAACTCTAAAGATGATTCGTGACTCGATACGTTTTTATTTCTTAATTTATTCATGAACATTTTTTTGTAATCTGATGTTTTTAATCTGAAACGGCGAAATACCATGTTAAGCTGTAGTTAAACTTCGCTAATAAGAGGGTTGGAACGTAAGTCTGATGATATGTCGTAAGTAGACTAGACATATCTTGATGGTTGGTTGGGGCGGGTATAGGGGTACATACTTGTATTCCTGTGCCTGCATCGGTCATCCACATGTCCTGTCGCAGGCCCTTCGATTTGCTGCTTCCCTCTCCGAAGTGGGAAGAAGCATTTATACAGACCGGCATAATTCTAGGGGCCATCGATGAACTCACTGTTTGTCGGTGATCGCTAGTTTTTTGGACTACACTACGCTAACCATCAGGTGTAGTGCACATAGCCGTGCTCGGATAAAAAAGTAGGTGCTCTGCGGTTACTACTTACCTTTTAACAGCTGTAATGATGTTACCGCAGTTCAAAGGACACGAGAATCCTAGAGGAGTCCACGACGATGCGTGCGCGTCTTGGCAAAACACCCTACCTTCTGCAAGTCCAATTAGGGTCAACTGATACATTAGGGAATGTAAGAATCTAAGTATATAAAACTCAAAGGTGACTGACTGACATAGTGATCTATCAACGCACAGCCCAAACCACTGGAGGGGTCGGGCTGAAATTTGGCATGCAGGTAGATGTTATGACGTAGGCATCCGCTAAGAAAGGATTTTGATAAATTCTACCCCCAAGGGGATAAAATAGGGGATGAAAGTTTGTATGAAACTTTCTCAATTTTAAACGTTCACGCGGGCGGTGCCGCCAGCAAAAGCTAGTTCTCTTTAAACGTAGAAATGAGACTTCTAGCATAGACAGCGTCCACTCTTGGCTTTACCTAGTGCCATGTATAATAGGGTAATTGACTTGTATTTTTTATTATTTTAACGTTACCCAAAACACATTGTAGAAGGAATTTTCATTTCAACATTAATGCGTCCACAAAAACATAATTTAGAATTCATTCAAATCTGATAGAGGGGGCGCTATTTAAAACACAGACGACTCAACGTTGTCGTAAAGTAGTGGCCTGCTGCTGCGTTTCGTGACGCGAGATATCCGGAGGCCCCAATCCTCTTACCTTCCCAATCCCATAATTATCTCTCCCCTTTAAGGTTGGCAACGCGTCTATATTTCTTCTTGTATTGTGGACGTAGATGGGCGGTGGAGATCACTTACCATAGGTAGTTCACTTGCTCGTTTTCCGGTCTATGCTATAAAAAAACGATTTGTTCGGCTAAAAAAACTACAACTATTTATTGTTATCGAACCCGCGGCTTCTCATTTCGCAACTGGCTATATATACTAAGCCACAGAATCTGTTAAATATTTACTCACCTATAACATAAACTCTTAGAAAAACTAAAAATAAAACAACCTTCATTTCGGTAAAAGGGTCAAATAAAGAACGCATTTAACAAAACTTTTTAATTACCAATTAACATTAATTGAGCATAACTAAGAGGCAATTACAATAGGTAATGGCATATACGCTCACGCCTGTAACCACGAAGATGTAGGCAGAGATACAGCTAAAGGGCGCACCTTTTGCCGACCAACCCGCGTAGCATAAGTCCACGAGATATTTTGGGCGCAAGAAAAAGCTTTGTAAATATCGACTAGGTTCTCTTTATACCTTATGGTGCTGCCACACCGCTGTTATAAAATGTTTACAAAACATTATTAAACATTTGTTAACAAAAATTTGATACATTTTATCACAATGTTAGTAAATGTTTAATGTTATAAAATGTTTGTAAACATTTTATAACACCGGTGTGGCAGCACCATTAACGTGCACCACGCGACATACAGTGATAGATATAATGCGAAAAAACGAGAACATATTTCCTTGTGACGTAAGGCCCGCATGTTAGTTCTATACATAAATGTTGAGCGAATAAGAAAAATGAGTCAAAACTAATTTAAACGGATTTTATCGCGGTTTTTATTGAAGTGATAACTTCTTATGGGAGGGTGAACCGAAACGTTCTGTAACGCGAGCGGTCCATCGACCAGCCAGCGTTAGCTGACCTCCCTGGAACATCGATAATTTCGAAGTCCCAGGTGGCGTCACACAGTGACCAGTCAGCTTGGACCGGACTTTGACCGGACTTCAACCGGACTTTGACCGGACTTCAACCGGACTTTGACCGGACTTTAACCGGACTTTAACCGGGCTATGACCGGGGTTTAACCGGACTTTGACAGGTCTTTGGCCGGACTTTGACCGGTACTTGACCGGACTTCGACCGGTATTTGACCGGACTTTGATAGGGCTTTGACCGGATTATGACAAACTTCGACAGGACATTAACCGGACTTCGACCGGACTTTGACCGGGCTTTGACCAGATTTTGACAAGACTATGACTGGACTTTAACCGGATTTTGGCAGGACTTTGAACGGTATTTGACCGGACTTCGACCGGATTTTGAACGGACTTTAACCGGACTTTGATAGGGCTTTGACCGGATTTTGACAAAATTTTGACAGGTTTTTCACCGGATTTCGACTGGACTTTAACCGGACTTTGATAGGACTTTGACCGGGCTTTGACCGGATTTTGACAAGACTGACATTACTTTGACTGGACTTTAACCGGATTTTGGCAGGACTTTGACCGGACTTTGACCGGATTTCGACTGGACTTTAACCGGACTTCGACCGGACTTTGATAGGACTTGACCGGATTTTGACAAGACTGACATTACTTTGACTGGGCTTTAACCGGATTTTGGCAGGACTTTGACTGGTATTTGACCGGACTTTGACTGGGCTTTGACCGGATTTTGACAGGACTTTGACTGGTATTTGACCGGACTTTGACTGGACTTTGACCGGATTTTGACAGGTTTTTGACCGGTATATGACCGGATTTCGACTGGACTTTAACCGGTCTTCGACCGGACTTTGATAGGGCTTTGTCCGGATTTTGACAAGACTGACATTACTTTGACTGGACTTTAACCGGATTTGGGCAGGACTTTGACCGGACTTTGATCGGATTTCGACTGGACTTTAACCGGACTTTGATAGGACTTTGACTGGATTTTGACAGGACTTTGACTGGTATTTGACCGGACTTTGACTGGACTTTGACCGGATTTTGATAGGACTTTGACAGGTATTTGACCGGACTTTGACTGGACTTTGACCGGATTTTGACAGGTTTTTGACCGGTATTTGACCGGATTTCGACTAGACCTTAACCGGACTTTGATAGGACTTAGACCGGGCTTTGACCGGATTTTGACAAGACTGACATTACTTTGACTGGACTTTAACCGGATTTTGGCAGGACTTTGACCGGTATTTGACCGGACTTTGACAGGGCTTTGACTGCCCTTTGACCGGATTTTGACAGGAATTTGACTGGTATTTGACCGGACTTTGGACTTTGACCGGATTTTGACAGGACTTTGACCGGATTTTGACCGGACTTTAACCGGATTTTGACAGGACTTTGACCGGTATTTGACCGGACTTTAACCGGACTTGACCGGACTTTGATAGGGTTTTGACCGGATTTTGACAAGACTGACATTACTTTGACTGGACTTTAACCGGATTTTGGCAGGACTTTGACCGGACTTTGACAGGGCTTTGATTGCCCTTTGACCGGATTTTCACAGGACTTTGACTGGTATTTGACCGGACTTTGACTGGACTTTAACCGGATTTTGGCAGGACTTTGACCGGACTTTGACTGCCCTTTGACCGGATTTTGACAGGACTTTGACTGGTATTTGACCGGACTTTGACTGGACTTTGACCGGATTTTGACAGGACTTTGACTGGTATTTGACCGGACTTTGACCGGATTTTGACAGGACTTTGACCGGTATTTGACCGGACTTTAACCCGACTTCGACCGGACTTTGATAGGGCTTTGACCGTATTTTGACAAACTTTGACAGGACCTTGACTGAACTTTGACAGGACTTTGACCGGACTTCGACCGGACTTTGACCGGATTTTGACCGGACTTTGACAGGACTTCGACCGGACTTCGTAACGTAACACATTACGGCGTCACTCTGGCTTCCCTTTCTCTCACGCATACGGCAGCAGCAGGCAGGCTCCTCCGCTCTCACTTTAACCCACATTAGTTTAAGTTATCACTTCTGTCGAGCGTCCCGAGACGCACACTTTTTTTTTTAATTTTGGTCCCGACGCGACGTTTCGAAAGCTTTTCAGCCTTCGTGGTCACGGGGTGGACTGAGGTGTAGGTTATTCCAAAATGTTAATGTTATATTATTGAATTCATTGGATAGTAAATATTCATCGTGTATCTTGATAAATATATATATAAGATTTTCATATTATAAATGTTGAACTTTTTAATCTCCATGTATCTGAAATGACATAAGTTTATTGCAAATTATAACCATTTTATTCACACTATATAAAAATGAAACGCTCCCGAAAATTTACTCAAATGGTAGTGATTATGTACAAGTGAGATTGAAACACATGCTGCGATGTCCATTTTGCTGGTGGTAGGATATTCATTTCCGCCCGGGTAGCGACCACCGTACAACCTGTCATAGTGACCCACACATCTAGTGTGGATCGCGTCCCAGGATCAGCCAGTTTATATCCGGTTCTCCCGAGGGGCTTGCGACATGACTTGATGGTTGGTTGGGGCGGGTATAGAGCACGGACTTCGAAAAGTCTTATCGAGTTCTCAGGTATGCAGGTTTCCTCACGATGTTTCCTTCACCGTTAAAGCAAGCGATAATTAACAATTAATATACACGTGACTTACAAAAGTCGTCGGTGTATGCTCTTGCAGCTGGTTTCGAACCTGCGACTTTCGTCTCGACAGTCCATACCACTCCCCGTTGAGCTATCGCTGCTTTTTTTTCGTAGCATGTTGTATACATTTAATTCATACTTACAGCTTCTGCAATGTCTATCCAATCCATAGCTTTCACTATATTATCATTTTTAGAAGGTTTTTTATCCCAATTCCAATTAACAAACTCTTTGAATCCGCCAACAACCTAATTAGAAAAATATTTACAGAATTAGTGACAGCCATGTTTTTTTTTGTCTGAAAGGCGGTTTTTTGTTTTTTTCTGAGTGGTAGAGCCACGCTGTAGACCGTTTTGTCTACAGTACGAATGAGCTGGCTCTACCAGGTCGTTACTACTGTCTCACAGAAAACCGACGTAAAGTAGCGGCTGCTGCGTTTCGTACGGTGAGTGAGATATTGGGATGCCCAAATCCTCCTCCCCATCCCAATCCCTTAATTACCCCTTCCTTTATGGAGAACGCGCCTATGATTCTTCTAGCATTGTGGGCGTACAAGAGCGGTGGACATCACATACCATTAGGTGACCCACTTGCTCTTTTGCCGATCTATGTTATAATAATGTAAATTTTACCAACCCACATTATCCAGCATGGACTAAGGCCAACCATAACACCTCTCATTAGGGGTCACAGTGCACATTATTCGACACTTTTTTTTTTTATTAGAGTTAATTTTTTTTTTTATAGAATGACAAGCTGAGCAAGGCGCTCGCCTGATGGTAAGCGCCACGCCTACTCATCACATCACAACAGAAGCAACACCACACAGAACTTTGAATTACAAAGCACTGCATGGCACTGAAATGCACTCGTCACCGTGACACACAGGATGTTAAGTCTCACAATGCCCAGTAATTTCACTGGATTCAATGTCCTTCAAACCGAAACACAACATTGCTTACACAGTATTCCTTGGTGGCAGAAATAGACAGTGCGGTGGTACCAACCCAGACGGACTCTCACATATGAGGGACCTTCCACCTTCACATCACATCTGCCCATAAATAGAAGCAACACCAATCAGAACTTTGAATTATAAAGTACCACATGACATTGAGTTCATGAACTAACCAGTGTGTCGTTAATATTTGAGGAAAACATAAACATTTGTGTCGGTGTGGGAGTAAGTTAGTAAGTTAAGTTTAAGTATTAATTACCTGAAATCTACGTTCAGCATCCTCGGCCAATGGTCTTTTTGCTTCGGTCACTACAACAGCTCTGTATCCTTCAGGGAGAGTTATCTTTGTGCCGTCTAGTGGGTGGCCTCTGAATGTACCAGTCAGCTCTACAAACATTGAAAATATTAATCAAACCATTTATTGGATTATTAAAATGTCAAACATCATTTAGATTCATTCAAATTTTAACTCTACCGCCAGTTCGGAATGTTTTTTTTTTATCCTGGCTCGGCAAAGTGACTACGCTACACCTGATGGTAAGTGTAGCGCAATCCAGGAATAGTGTCGACCAATGATAAACAATGTGTCCATCGTAGGTCGGCAAGATCATGCCGGCCTGCCAAAGGGCCAAGGGGGAGGTGAAGGAAAAAGGGATAGGAAAAGGGTTAGGATCAGGGGCAAGCCCCCTGGGGAGAACCGGATATACACTGGCTGACTCTGGAACGCGACTCACACAAGGTGGGCCACTATGGCAGGTTTTAGCACCAGTGTACGGTGTTCACTATCCTCCCACCAGCAAAAAGTTTTTTCGTTAAAGAAGAATGGGCAAGAAACTCTAACGTTGCTCTTTTTAAAACTGATTTATAATACATATTAGCACTACATACATTGAAGTATTATTTATTTGAATTAGAGCAGCTCAATGCCAATGAGGAATGTTATAAAGTAAAATAATTAGATTATAATAGTTTTTGTGCATGATCCTCAGACAAATATTTGTGAATCACAATCACACAAATATTTGTCTGTGTGTGATGATCGAACTTACAGTCCTTTCTTCCACAGTCGGCTACTGGTACAGGTGCAATTGTGATTATTATTGTCTGAAACACATTTTTTTTCGCTTCTTTACGTCAGACAATGGTAACGACCCGGTCGAGTCGGCCTATTCATGCTATAGACAAAACTGTCAACAGCTTGGCTTTTCCACTCATGTACTTGACCTGACATTTGAAACGAAGGCCTCAGGGTTTCTCAGCATAGTCACAATGCCACTTGAATAGACAAAGACACTCACCGGTTTGACTTGAGTTCAAAACGTAAGGTTCAAAATATTTCTCAACGTTAGCCGGTCCGTCAGCTTCTATTTTACAAGGTATGTAATGCGTTTTTTGTTCAAAAATGTCTTTGTCATCAGTGTTCTTTAGATTATTTTCCACTTGTATTGACATTTTTTTCTGCTTATTTGTTTATTTTGAGGAAATTATTGTGGTACAAAGCAATTGTCAAACTCAGAATTTCCCGCCAAAACAAATAGCAATTAATTTGACAAATGACAGTTTGTCAGAGTTGCCAAATTTAATTTGAAATCTCAGTGAAATGAGATCTAAAAATCACAAGATCAGAATTATACACAGGCCAAAGTAACAAAAAAGTTGGTGATTCACAAAAACTGACATTTATGATATCAAGTCCGAACTTTAGACGTCCCTTTATCCATATCATACCTTTTTATATCCATATAAAAAGGACATTCAAATAGTAAGATAACTGTTTTAAAGGTCGTTCGGCATTATTATTATTATTTCGACCACCACCATTATTTCAAGATTATTACACTTTTAGTAGGTTTTTAGGTGTTCTAGGACCAAATTAAACAGTACTACATATACGATCTACTCCTTTAACATTATTTATTATCCAACACAGCATTTTCATATCAGAAATGATCTCCTTAACCTAATGCTTATAAACCACGTCTCAATCTATGTATAGGCCAATTGTATGTGAGGCCTTAATATCTCATCGGCATCTTTGGGTTGCAAGTTACATTTGCAATCTCCCGCCACTTAACCAAACAGTCCAAGTACAACACTAAATAGAAAAGGACTCAGCGTCAAGCCCTGGTGGACACCAATGGTACTCGAGAAAAGGTGGGTATTGCCAATAACAGTTTGAACTGTGATTGAGACGTAATCGAGTAATTTTACAGCTTGGCAAAAAAGAGTATGGATTTAATGAGGGCGCTTATGGATTTAATATGGCAACCCGGTATACTACGACATAAAATGTTTAGATACTTGTTATTTTTATCTATTGTTGTTTAATGGGGTTTAGTGGGGTGATTTCAATTGCCAGATAAAAAATATTTTTTGGAGGATAAAATAGTGTCAGATAAAAAATATATTTGTATATGAGATTTATCTTCACTAATATTATAAAGGGAATGATTCTTTGTAAGCTTATAGGCTATATTTCATCCCGGAAAAATATATAGCGAGACAATTATCCTGGAACAATTTTATCACGCAGGCGAAAGCTAGTAATATATATTACGAAAAAAAGATATTCATTACTTACACAATTTCTATATATTATTTACACAAAGTCTTTGACACTTGAAATTTAGTTTCGGAGTATATCGAGTCTTAATCCCTCAGATGGAACAGAGGGCATCCATAGTGGCAACATAATATTATTGTTTGAGTTAAAACCTTTGTACATACTCTTTGTTTATATATGAAAATTATTTGAATTTAAAAAAGTGTTTGAGTTTGGAATTGTAAAATATAATAGATAGATATTCGTAATAATACAAAATGGTATGAAATATTTTTGGTTTTATTTTATCACACACATATATTTGGTCCTTCGAGCCGGATCAACCTGGAAAATAGTGAGTACAATTATACAAGCTAATAGTTACAACGAGTCTATAAGAATACAATGGATACGCTAATAGATATTCAATGTGATAATATTGCATCGATCGAACATGTCTTTGCTAATTATAAGAAAGCACCCAAAGAACGAATTACAAAGGCGTATATAGAAGTTAGAATTAAGAACCTTGATAGCTACTGGGAATCTTTCAAAGAAACTCACAGAGACATACTGAAGTGCGTACCCAAAGAAAAGAAAAGTAATATAGCATATTTTAAAGAAGAGATGTACTACACTACGGAAGACATATATTTAGAAGCGAAAACGGAGATGACAGAAAAATTGCATAAAAAAGCTGGTTCAACTACACCCATAGATGAGGAAGAGAGTGATGATGTCAAACTCCCGAAGATTAGCATAGCGACTTTTGATGGCAATTACAGTGATTGGGGAACTTTCAAAGATACATTTACATCCCTGATTCACAACAATAAGAAATTGAGCGCGGTGAAGAAATTACACTATCTGAAAAGTTGCGTAAAGGGAGAAGCATCGAGACTACTAGAAGAAGTTAAAGTAACAGAGAAAAATTATACTATGGCATGGGATATTTTGAACCGGAGGTATGATAATATTAGAGTAATAATAAATGCAATTTACAAGAAGCTATTTGATCAGAAAAAACTATGTAATGAGTCTGCAAAAGGCATTAAAGACTTATTGGACACGACTGTCGCTTGTTTATATAAATTGAAAAATAATGACATTGACACTAGCACCTGGGATTCAATATTATTGTATGTCATTGTTAATAAATTAGATACGACAACACATCAATTATGGGAAGAAGAAGTAAATAAGTTGCCTATAAAGGAATTACCTAAATTTAATCAACTGTTGAAATTCTTAGAGGGAAGATTTAGAGTTCTGGAGGTATCCCCAGTTGAGAAGAAATTTATTCAACCACAAGTTAAAAATGTTAAAACCTTTCAGACAGGTGCAAGAGAGGTACGAAAAAGTACTTGTACATATTGTCAAGGT
The DNA here is from genome assembly GCA_949126905.1 of Amorpha juglandis. Classification (NCBI taxonomy): domain Eukaryota; kingdom Metazoa; phylum Arthropoda; class Insecta; order Lepidoptera; family Sphingidae; genus Amorpha; species Amorpha juglandis. The sequence goes on from OX421392.1 coordinate 326,355, forward strand.
GATCATTTTATTTACAACTGCAAAGATTTTAGTCAACTTGAGTTAGAGAAGCGATCAGAACACGTTCAAGCACAAAGATTATGCTTTAATTGTCTACGTCCTGGACACAGCGTTAAGTACTGCAGAATAACAAAAAGATGTCAAATCTGTCAGAAAAAACACCATTCACTACTACATAATCCAAATGTCAACAGGACCAATAACACAGAAGTAGAGGATGTGACTGCTGACGCGGATGATAATGCTCGAGATATTCCAACAATTCTAACACATTTTACACAAGGCTATGGAGCTCTTTTGGCTACTGCGTTAGTCAATATTCAGACTGGTAGAGGAAATCAAATCGTTCGTGCACTTCTCGATCCATGTTCACAAGAGTCATTTATTACCGAAGCGATCGTTCAGAAGTTACAATTGAAACGTTTAGCAGTCAATGGCCAAGTAACAGGTGTTGGAGGTATGTCCGCTCCAATCAAGCATGCGACGGAGATTGAAATCAACTCAAGTTTAGACAATGACTACAAGGTAAACTGCACTGCTTATGTAATAAAACGAATCACAGACATTATGCCGATTAAGAAGATGTATCATCAAAATTGGACTCATTTGAAAGGTATACAACTTGCAGATCCCACTTATTACACTCCTGGAAGTATTGATCTGCTATTGGGAATTAATATTTACACATCTGCCCTGATGAGTGGTATTATAAAAGGTACATCAGAAATGCCCATAGCACAACAAACACATTTTGGTTGGGTCATTTCTGGAGGAGGAACTTCAATTACAACAAATATTGTTAGTATGCATTTAGATATTACACTGGACCGTATGCTTCAAAAATTCTGTGAATGCGAAGATTTTGAAAGTAGTAAAGAAAAACTAACCAGATTGGATAAGAAAACGGAACAGATTTATGAAGAGACTATTCAAAAAGATGATTCAGGAAGATACATTGTAGCATTACCTTTTGAAAACAATATACCAAAATTACCTGAAGGCTCAAAAGAAATAGCAATAAGAAGATACCAACTACTAGAAAAGAGACTGTCGGTGGATACACAACTTAGATCTGAATATAATGAAGTTATAAAAGAATACCTTGCCTTACAACATATGGAGAGAGTAAGTGAAGATGAAATTCGAAACACAAAGGCTGTCTATCTTCCACACCATGCAATAATAAAACGTGACAGAGCAACTACAAAAGTACGAGTAGTATTTGATGCATCCTGTAAAGGAAAAAATGGAAGATCACTTAATGATGAATTATTAATTGGGCCATCTATACAAGAAGAACTAAGAGATATAATTCTGAGATGGAGAACTCATAAGGTGTGTTATGTCGCAGATATTGTTAAAATGTATCGTCAAATAAAAGTCAGAAAAGAAGATACAGATTATCAAAGAATAGTATACAGATTTAGTAAAGAAGAAGAGTTACAACACTTCAGGCTTCTCACGGTTACATTTGGCACTGCCTGTGCACCATATTTAGCCATAAAAACACTCAGGCAAGTAGCAAAAGACGAGGGTGATAACTATAGACTGGCGAGAGAAGTAGTAAACAGAGATTTTTACATGGATGATGTACTTTCTGGTAATGATGATATATCTGAAGCTATTAAAACACAAAAACAACTAACTGAGTTACTTAATAAAGCAGGGTTTCAACTACAAAAATGGTCATCTAACAATAAAGAGTTTTTAGAAGCCATACTTCCTGAAAATAGAGCTAAGACACTAGAAATTGATATGAACAGAAAAGAATTAATTAAAACTCTGGGTATCATCTGGATAGTGGATGATGATCAATTGAAAATACCTCAGAAATCAATTACATGTAATGAAAATAAGCTTACAAAAAGACATATACTAAGTCAAATAGCATCACTCTACGATCCCATGGGCTTGATTTCACCTGCAATAATTAGTGCGAAAATATTTCTGCAAAAACTATGGATTAAGAAAGTAGACTGGGATGTTGAGATACCTGAAAACATGCAACTAGAATGGGTTAAATATAGAAATGAATTACCTGCATTATCTGAAATAACAATCAATAGATGGATTAAAACTAGTAAAAGCGCAACTGTAGAACTACATGGCTTTTCTGATGCTTCGCAAGCTGCTTATGCTGCTGCAATTTACGCAAGAGTATTTAATCAAGACACAAACGAAGTTGAAGTATCACTCATTATGTCTAAAACGAAGGTAGCACCTATGAAACAATTGTCATTGCCAAGATTAGAGCTATGCGCAGCTGTTTTACTTCATAGATTGTTGAAACATGTAAAGAAGGTATTGGGCATCACAAAAACATTCGCATGGACTGATTCGAAGATAGTGCTGGCTTAGATTAAAGGAGATGCGAATCGTTGGACTCCATTTGTAAAAAACAGAGTCATAGAACTGCAGGATACAGAAAAATGGTATTACTTCAATACGAAGCAAAACCCTGCGGACCCAGCATCTAGAGGAGTGTCACCAAAACATCTAAAAGATTTAACAATATGGTGGAAGGGTCCAAATTTCCTTCATTCACGAGTTGTTGAGTTTCCTGTAGAAACTATTCCTGAAACAGAAATAGAAAAGCGTAATATTATAAAATGTACTGTTACAAATATAGAAAAAGAAGATAGTTGTACACTTACCTTATTAAAGAAGTATTCCTCACTGGATAAGTTACTTGAAGTTGTCGCATAATGTTATAGATTGCGGGAAGTAAAGCAACAGAGCTTTCCAGTACATATTTACTATGAAGAGAAAAATTAAGCACCATCTTAAGCATATTTTCAATTCTAACCTATGAAGAAATTTATACAGTCCACACACAAATCGAAGCTTGTTTTTAATTCTCATCCATTGGTACCGCTTGATGATAATAGTAACGATGTTTTTACTTCAGGATATTTTACTTATTGGAGAATCATTAATAGCGGTTCCAGATCGAGATTTTAGTCAGAAAACGTTTACGTCACTTTCAAGATGGCAACTGTGCCAACGTTTGTTTCAAGATTTCTGGTCTCGGTGGCAAATTGAGTATTTGTCCAGACTTCAGCAGCGACCCAAATGGTGTTCAGTTAAGAAAGAATTTAACGTAGGGGAATTAGTGCTACTGAAGGATTCTGGTCTGCCACCGGCTAAATGGCGACTGGGATGAATTATAAAGAAGTTTCCCGGCACAGATGGCATAACAAGGACGTATGAAATTAAGACGAGCAATGGTACATTCAAGCGTGCAATTTCCAAGATATGCAAATTGCCTCAATAGCCATAAATACGTCCTTGGCGGCGGAGAATGTTTGAGTTAAAACCTTTGTACATACTCTTTGTTTATATATGAAAATTATTTGAATTTAAAAAAGTGTTTGAGTTTGGAATTGTAAAATATAATAGATAGATATTCGTAATAATACAAAATGGTATGAAATATTTTTGGTTTTATTTTATCACACACAATTATGAACCCTCACAGACTTTTTTGTTTTTATAATTTAAATTATTAGTCTTCCTTACTGGGGGGAGATTCGAACAGGTTTGATAATTTAAATAAAATACCATTGTAGTTTCAATAGGATAAAACGGAAAATTAAACCTTCAAATTATAGGAGTACTTTGAATTTATTCCAATAAAACAAATTAACATTTTAATTCAATCAGATTCCAAAAGACTTTCGTCTAGATATTCTATCCCAGAAAGGTCTATTGAGTCTTGACTAGACGATCCTGCGACAACAGAATCATCTGAATCACCCGAATATGTATCTGTATCGCTACTGCTATCTCTGAGGTTAATGACCAATTTTTCTATGTCGTCATACATGGTCATTCATTTACAATTTTAATAGCATGTTTGCATGAGCTTTTCCAGTTTTAGCACTAATCGCGTGGAATGCTTGTCCAGCTGACATCTGTTGGAATGAAATATTATTGATTATGAGTTCAACTTAATAACATTATGAAAATCTAATTATGAACTAGATCTACCTTTATGTCAATGGACCTTACGTTGACAGAGGCAATCTTATTTTGTGATTGTCTCACGATAGCTCTCATCCAAATAAATATTTTTTTGGAGTTCTATTGGTAAATTCCCATTATGCATTATATTTTTTTTAATATTGTTCCCTCTTTGCGACTATGTTAATGCCGCTCAGACTGTTATACATTTTTTATATGAGAAACCCAGAGAATGTAATATCTTTCTTAGATGTCCACGACTTCCATTAAATACCACTTTTTCTTTAACTACAGGTAATAAGTTTCGTATTGTAGGCACCTGAGAAAAAAGAAAGTATTAATTTATTAAATAATACTGTATTTATATTTGTTTTTTATTGTAGGAAGTAGGAATAATATAAAATATATTACATATGTACCTGTTTTTTTACAGTATAGAAGAAATGAACCTTTTATCTTATTGCGCATAGATCAAAATTATAGAGATCTTTCTTTGGTCAACTTTTCCTATTTTTACCAGATGTAGAAAAAACGCCTTTATTTTTTTCACCTTCTTCAAAAAAAAATCTTGTGGTGTTGACTGATTTACCTAAAAAAATACCAAACATACATAAGAATTCAAAAACAAATTTTTAAATGTTCAGTATTACAAAGGATCAAAAATATTAAGTCAGCTTATATTAACACGTAAACATAACCTCAGTTATTCTTTTGTAAACAAAACACAAAAATCTCTTAAATTGTATGTTACAGGTAATTTAAACTAGTGCAAAATGTATAATTTAACTTGTTAGATGTAAATAATTTGCATAAATACCTGTCATATCGGCTGTTCTCTGATAAACATTGTTAATTTGAGACAAAACTTGTTCCGCTTGAGATTCAGCCAAACATCGTAAAAAACTTGATATATCACGGCTCTACCACTACAACGAATCGTTTTGTTCATTTTAAATAACAAAACAAGCAACAACCGTACGAGAATTTATAGAATTTTGTATAAAACTAGTTGGCGCAAACAACAATGACACAGAAAGTACTAGCTATTTGACAGCAATGACATTTTTAATAGAGTTGCCACAATATATGTTTTTTAGTTCCTATTTTCACCGCGTCATACTCTTTTTTGCCAAGCTGTACCTCCTCGCCCGAATACCCACGCGCTTGTGTATAATAAAGCAATGATGGAAAGTACTGAGCAACGATATGTCGTCCCCCTGCCCGGGACATGCGAGCCTACACATATATAAACCTATAAACAAAGGAAACTTTTATTTACATTGAATCGTGTCAGGCTGTGACCATTCAATCCGAGAAAGGTAATTTTTCATTAATTACAGTCAACCTGGGTAATTTTGGCTCACTTTAGAGGTAATTTATAGTAGTACGGATTTACTTTTATTGTTATTTGTCATAAATGAGTGTTTCTAGTGGGATATTGACCTTTATAATCTAAATTCCTGTGTTATTTATCAAAACGATAAATAAAAGACCCTTCAATTACCAAAAATTTGGTGAGCCAATGTTACACTGACATTTGGGTAACATTAATAAGTATGAGGAGTTGATGAAGAAAATATCTAATTTATGTAGTTTTTTTTTACTCCTCGGTAAGATTAGCTTGTCATATTGATAAAAAAAATACATTTCGTTCTCAGATCAAATATGAACAAGATACGGCCATAGCGTAGCCTGTGGTGAGACAGAGAGACCCAGCGCTTGTGTTGTCAGAATGTAAAAAAAAATCCATAATTATTTTATTTTTTTATTATATTTTAGCCTTTATAGTATTTTATTTTACTTTTAAGAATCTTTACTATTTATAGTATATTGCCCTATATCCTTATTTACACATTATTTTATATGCAACATTAATTAAAATAATTAAAATAAAATAAAAAAATTGGTGTGTGTCGTGGGACACCAGGTAGGAACGAAGTTCCTTCGGCTAATGTAGAGTCGACACAAATGGCAAAAAATTCAAATTATCAACTAAAATAACAAAATATGTCTCTTTATTTTTGTTTGACAACATAAAATTACATAGAAATAGAATAGAAAAATAGAAATAAAAAAAAGACGTGTGGCACTCGGAGACTGCCGCGGTAAAGCTATTGTATGGCATTTTTTATCAATTATGTAATTATTATCAATTATGTATACTTATGTAATTATAAATAATAACGAGCTAGCGTAATCTTTTAAAAATCGAAGGAGTATTTTTATATACTTCAATTATAACTGGCTGAATGAATTTCATTTTAAAAAAGGAACTAACGCTGGCTGTTTATGCGACTGTCGCGCCTGCGCACTTCTCATTTAACGCTTTTATTCCACGCATTTTTCTTACGGTTTTACTATCACATTTTTTTCAGTTCGGTCACGCAGCGAAATCCCTATCCCCTCCAAGCCTGCCGTAAGGAACTTCGTTCCAAAAAACGCGTGTACCCTACGAATAGTGTGAATGTCCTATTATTCAATACCAATTAGTGTTATTAAAATTACGGGATAGTGAATTAAATGTTAGGTTTCACTTAATTTTTGTAATAAAAAGATGTGAATAGTTAATTTATTTATTAACACAAATTATGATACACGGGCTAATAACTTTCTAAGGTGTGGTCAAATTGAAGCAAGTACTAGTGTACGATATAAGTATTTCAACTGTAGTACCAAATCATGTGAATGCATTGCTAGGACATAAATAGAGCATTTTCTTTTTCCTCTAATGAGTAACATGTCGGCATTAACGTGATATTATATGATGTCTAGTTTTTAATGACATCCGGAAGCGAAGCTCCTGTTGTGCTCTATTGCGACCCTCGGTGTTAGAGAGAGTAATAGCGCGTCGTTTTGCTAACACGCCCCTTCATTGACCTTTAAATTTAACTAATTTTGTATGAAAATTTCTGATACGTTCTATCTTTTGCGAAATCAGTTTTTAATTTTATTTTTTGGTGACTTGCATACTCCTTAAAAAATACAGGTAACACATCTTAGCATTTTTAGTTGGTATCCAATTGATTCCACCGGTCGCTTGGATCCACCGATTTCTTAGTGATGGATCTTTAGGAAACCTGCAAAGACAAAACGGAAGATAAATTTCACTTCTTTCAGGAAATAAGTATTGAGTATTATATAACATATTATAAAAATGTATTATCTACTTTAATAATAATTTATCGGCATTTAGCTTTAGTAACCGGCAACACTATTTTTAGGTTATAAAGTTAGATTTATGCATTAAAATAAGATTTTCGTAACAATTTTACCAAAATCTTGGGAAAATACTCGCCAATACAACAATCTGAAACTATTTTAATTCCCAGAAACAGATTTTATAAGGTACTTACATGTGAAATGTGACGCCAGGATTTTTTCGCTCGCTACGGCTTTTACACTCAAAAATACTACACCCAACCATCATTAGAATACGATTTCATTACTATTTTAATACAAACACTAATAATAATCGCTATAAACACCTTAAAAACGCCAGGAAGTCCAGAAAACAATCACGCTATGGTTTGTTTGGCAAACTTCGCAGCGTGACAAACACAAAATTATAGGCTACGCTGAAAGTGACAGCAATATTATATAGGCATCTTTGTCTAACACGTTCAATTACTTATATAACTATCTCGTTTTGCAGGGAAATCATTCTGTGATGGTCCTATCTATGGAATAGATAATCTAAGATTTCGTTTATATCACTATCTCCTTTTTAGTGGCAACGTAGGGTTGCCATATTAATACAATATTAAACTGCCTGGTTTATCGAAATCAACTTCTATTTTATGGACCTCTTAAATCAAGTTATTATTGTATTAATCAGGTTTTGATGTACTTATAATCATTGAGCAATGCCTAAAATAATAAAAAATAATAAAACAAACTCAATCACATATAAAAAAGAAACATAATATCGGCTCTCAATTCCCCCATACCATGTATAGAAATTGATCATCAATCGCATAAGAATCGCCTCGTTTTGTGATTTTAGATCCTCCAAATCAACTAACTATATTTCGGGGGTGACAATTAAATATGTCAAGCTTTGATGGCCACTTCCACCCTTCAAAACATTTTTGCATAATTTAAATTTTCACGCATTGTCTGTCCTCGCCCCGAGCTAATGTTACCCCAAATGGTCTGAAAATGAAACGGATCGAAGAATAATTAAAGATTTTTTAAAAAATCTATCAATATCGCGGGATATTTCAGTGTTATTACATAAAAAACATATGATTCTTCAACATAAAACTGATCTCGCCTTCTGTAGTTCTTCTGTAGTAACTGCTATACACAACTTTTTAGCAAGTTTATTTTTAACTCTATTTACCGCCAAAATTTTGAATGATGAGAAATAAATATATATTTGATAAATGTCAATTGTCACTGCTGGTTTCGTTTAAAAACACTTTTTACTTTCATAAATTAAACAACTTTTCATTATACAGAGATTCAGTAAGAAGAGAAAAAATTAAACGTTCAAATACAAGTTAGTGAGTCAATGTTACATTGAAAGCTAAAGTTACCCAGGTTGACTGTAGCGTTTTCGTGGAAAAATTGAGGTTGTTGCTGCGCGGTGGGGATTCTAATTTTTTTCATTGGCAGCATTGAGAAACTGTCATTCGCTCCAAAATCCCCTGTACCGCTCGTACGTCAATCAAAATTCGTAAATATTTTGTCGGAGAATACATGACGAAATTTAGTACAGCCATTACAAAATAATCTAATCTAAAACGGTATAATTTCATTTTACAGTTACGCACGATTTGACAATTATAACATTTTCGAATGCTTGTGTTGTTACTGTGTATGATATTTGATATAAGCTCAGTGAAAATAAGTGTTATTTGTTCAGTTGCAAAAAATCATTGTGTTTTAGGTCATATTAAATAATTTGGCTGGCTTTCCTTGTTTGTTTTGCGTTTGTTGAATCACAATAGTCACAGTCTTTGCATTGGCAGCAAGCAACCGACTTGACCTTGAAGTAAAAAACAGCTGTTACAGTAAGTACCTTTGCTTTGATAGAAATAAAAATAAATTCTATATTATTCTTATTCTATGATTTTTAAATTACCGCGGTTCTGGACTTATGACGGTTTAATAAAGAATAATATAAATACCTACATATTACATATGCAAAGATTGTGAAAATTATCAAAGTACTTTTACTTATTGCCTAATAATAGTTACTGTTGCATAGACGCGCGTTTTTAAACGCATAAGAGTTTTTACATCCAGTTGCGAAATTCTAAAAATACCAATGAGTCATTTAGCAATTATAAACCTTATTTATTATTTTTATGATAAGCATTAAATATATATTTTTGAATGCATATTTTGCTGTACATATGTACTTGCTTGCATTATTTTAATTTGATAGTTAAAGAAAGAAAAATACAAAAGCCTTGTATGGTATACATTCAGTGCCTGAGCCATAAAAAAAGTGAATGCAATAATTTTTTAATACCTTTGCATTATTATTATTTTTACATTCCATTATTATAGCCTTTACAATAATAATATTTTTTATATAAATTATTATCACAGGGATTAATTTGTAAGTAAAAAGATTCTTACTTATAAAATACTAGCTTTTCCTCGTGGCACCGCCTGCGTGATCTGCTTTTACCGGGATAAAAAGTAGCCTATGTTCATCAGAGATAATGAAGGATTCTAATGGTGAAAGAATTTTACAAATGGTCCAGTAGTTTTTAAGTTTACCAAAATACAAATCTTTCCTCTTTGTAATATTAGTGTAAATGATAAATATAAAAATAATTATTGATTTTTCCTATTTATTGTTGTTTCCTAAACTATTTTTATAGCAATACCAGGATAAAAAAGATGTGTGTTGAGTCAGGGCTCTTATTCTATAAATATAAAATGAAGCTATGAAGTTTGGAACATAGAGTAAAATTGGTATAGATTAGCTAGACAATAATAATATTTTTGATATATCAGTTTATATTTTTTCTGATAGTCATTTATAAATTACTATCAGAAAAAAATATTTGTAAGTAACAACATCCTACTCATTCAGTAGAGGAGGCCCGTGCCCAACAGTGGGACGAATATAATATGTAGGGCTAATAAAAAAAAAAAAAAAAAAAAAAGTACCAACATAGGTATATGATCATGGGTGCCGGCAGCAGGGTGCAAGAACGTGCACTTGCACCCCTGTCAGGAAAGGAAATACATATTTTTTATTAAGTTACTGTTTGAATAAAACTGAAGGCGTCTAGGTTGCTGTCCAAATTTATTCATCACCTTGTCAATAACTTTTAGAGATCTGTAATGTACTCTCTCTAAAAAAATTATAATGTCCTTTGTAGTCCCAGCAGTATTTCTCACTTCACTGACTGTATTTAGGTCATTATTTATATTAGTTAATAGTATAATGTGTAGATGCAGATGCACCTCCCTGAAAGTAATCTTGGCGGCGCCAATATACATAATATATGATAAATGATTTTCTTATTTGTTGTTCCTGAAATTAAAATATTATAGTTGTGAAGGATCTTCACAACAGGTCGGTCTGGAAATCTTTGGGAGAGGCCTATGTTCAGCAGTGGACGTCTTGTGGCTGATGATGATGATGATGATGATGAAGGATCTTCTTCGTTACATTAGGTCTATGTTTACGAAATTAATAATAATAACACCCAACAGTCACACACATAGTCCTGACCCCACAGTAAGATACGAGTCTTGTGTCGTGTGTATCAGGAACTACGGGAGACTTTCGATCTCACAACACCCAGACCCGAAACAATATTTTTGGATCAGACAAATATTTGTCTCGGTGCGGGGATCGAACCCGCGGCCTTACGTTTCACAGTCGGATACTTGCCCACTGAGCCATGGAGGCTGTCATTCGTACATTCGTAATTCGTTACTTCATATAGTTTTTTAGTATAAAGGCCATGATTTCGAAACCGCAACTTCTGTCTCGACAGTCTGTATCATATTGTGTCGTTGCTATGCGCACCTGCCAATGTCAATGTCACCTACCTTAACAAACAACATTTCCCGCCATTTTTTTGTTTTTTTCAAAAAAAATATTTTTTTCTTTTGGCGTATATTTTTTTATAACATTGCCAAATGTAGACTGATTTTGATGATTGTCTTTGTATTCGATAAGGGTTATTGCGATGTCGGTCCTATTTAAATTTGATTTGAATAATCCACCCTTAAAGGGCGGGAAATGGAGTATATAAGGCTCAAACTTCGATATTTACGCACCGATTTTAATGATTTTTAAATATAAAAATAATAACTTTTAAAATTTAACCTACTATTGTTGTTTTTAAGTACCACTGAATCAAAAATGTTTGTTTATTGAAATAAAACTAAAGTAAACGGATTTTATCATGGTTTTTTAATGTTAAACATTAACTTTTGAAAAATAAAGTTAATGTTGTTTAATGTTAAGTATTAACTTTCTTGGACAACCTACACCTTAGTTCACCCCGTGACCACGAAGGCTGAGGCTTTCGAAACGTCGGGATCAAAATTAATAAAAAACCGCGATAAAATCCGTTTAAATTAATTTTATTTAAATGTGTAATATTCGCATAAACATAAGAAAATATTATGTTTAGCTTTTTCTAGTGTATTTTTTTCTAATTTGACCTTCAAATATTCAATGATTTGCATATCTATTATTATCATCTGATTAATATGTTTATCGTGTGTTCGTGTGAATGACCCAGCCAGTCGCGATTCTATACTTGTAATAATATTGTGACGCGGTATGGCATTTGGCACGATTACTTGTTTTGTTTTTTATTTAATTGAATGACGAAATGAGCAAGGCTTGACTTGAAAAATTTGAAATGACTTATGCTGGTGGGAGGATACTTGTATCCGACCGGATAGCGACCACCGTACACTGGTGCTAAAACCTGCCATAGTGGCCCACCTTGTGTGGGTCGCGTTCCAGGGTCAGCCAGTGTATATCCGGTTCTCCCCAGGGGGCTTACCCCCTGATCCTAACCCTTTTCCCATCCCTTTTCCTTTCCCTCCCTCTTGGCCCGTTGGCAGGCCGGCATGATCTTGCCGACCTGCGATGGACACATTGTTTATCGTTGGTCGACACTATTCTTGGATTGCGCTACACTTACCATCAGGTGTGGCGTAGTCACTTTGCCGAGCCAGGATAAAAAAAAAACAAAAAAAGGCGCTCGCCTGATGGTAAGCGCTACGCCTGCTCATAAACAGAAGCAACACCACACAGAACTTTGAATTACAAAGCACTGCATGACACTGAACTGCGCTCGTCACCCCGAGATACGATGTTAAGTCACATAATGCCCAGTAATTTCACTGGATTCAAAGTACTTCAAACCGAAACACAACAGTGCTTACACACTGTTGCTTGGCGACGTCAATAGACGACGCGGTGGTACCAACCCAGACGGCCTCTCGCATACGAGGGACCTACCACCTTGTAAATGCAATTTGAAGGTCACACTTACAAATAACTTCGTTTGATTGTTTGATTTCCGGTATCTATCCGGATAAATAGATCTAAGATTTTTTTTATTGCAATAGGCAGCAAATTATCAACACTGTTTTTTAAATTTCACACACATACGCCTTTAATTGCCGAAAAGATAGGCAGAGATGTAACACATACATTTCACCGAGCTCATTTCCGTCCCATGATGTGATAGGGGCGTGCCTATCCCATACCGGGCACAAATTCCATAATCCGGGCTCATACTGAGCATTTCGTGATAGAAAAACGAACCCGAGACCTCAGCACAAGAGTTGCGTACGCAATACTGCCGACGTAGTCTTAAAATATACAGGGTTATTTTTAAAACACTGACAACCTCGCAGGGCCATATAGCTGACCCCATAAGGAACAACTTTTGTTCTACGAGTTTGGACATAACTCAATACATAAGAAAAAAAATGATTTTACAAGTTTTTGTTGTGTAGTGTTTGTGTTCGTACGTCAGCTGACGGCTGGATGTAGGTATTATCGATCGATACGGCGCGGCCGGTCATTGAACTGACGCGCGCGCTGCGTGTATTACGTAATCTGCGATAGGCGCAGAGCGTAGGTAACTTTCAAGACGGAAATTAAATTCATAATTATTTTTGTATGAGAATAAAATCTAACAAATTATGAAAAGTCGTAGAACAAAAGTAGTAGCAAATGACCTTAGGAATCTACTCCTGCGAGGTTGTCAGTGTTTTAAAAATAACCCTGTATATCATAATTAATGATTTCTTACGTGTACGCGAATATTACACATAGAAATAAAACTAATTTAAACGGATTTTATCGCGGTTTTTTATTAATTTTGATCCCGAAAATTCGTAAGCTTTTCAGCCTTCGTGACCTCGTAAATTAAATTAGTTTTATTTCAATAATATGATAATTATTTGCAGAATGGATTCCTTCTTCAGTCTGTTCGATCCGAGCGATGGTCAGAGCAAGCCGGAGAAGAAGAAACGTATGAAACCAGATCAGGACACTGCGAAGAAGAAAATTGATCCACCAAAAGGTAAGATGAACACTGGAAAGAAAGAAACAAAAAAAAAAAAAACGTGTGCGTCTCGGGACGCTCTATAGAAGTGATAACTCATACTAATGTGGGTTAAAGTGAGAGGGGAGGAGCCTGCCTACTGCTGCGTATGCGTGAGAGAAAGGGAAGCCAGAATGGCGCCGTAACGTGTTACGTTACGAAGTCCGGTCAAAGTCATGTCAAAGCCCTGTCAAACTTCTGTCAAAGTCCGGTCAAAATCCTGTCAATGTCCGGTCAAAGTCCGGCCGAAGTCCTGTCAAAGTCCGGTCAAAGTCCGGTCGAAATCCGGTCAAATACCGGTCAAAGTCCTGTCAAAACCCGGTCGAAGTCCAGTCAAAGTCCTGTCAAAATCCGGTTTCAAAATCCGGTTAAAGTCCGGTCAAATACCGGTCAAAGTCCGGTCAAATACCGGTCAAAGTCCTGTCAAAATCCGGTCAAAGTCCAGTCAAAGCCCTGTCAAAATCCGGTCAAATACCGGTTAAAGCCTGTCAAAGTCCGGTCAAAGTCCTGTCAAAGTCCGGTCAAATACCGGTCAAAGTCCAGTCATAATTTGTCAAAATCCGGTCAAAGTCCGGTCAAAGTCCTGTCAAAGTCCGGTCAAAATCCGGTTAAAGTCCAGTCATAATTTGTCAAAATCCGGTCTAAGCCCGGTCAAAGCCCTATCAAAGTCCTGTCAAAATCCGGTTAAAGTCCGGTCAAATACCGGTCAAAGTCCTGTCAAAATCCGGTCAATGCCCGGTCAAATACCGGTTAAAGCCTGTCAAAATCCGGTCAAAGTCCTGTCAAATACCGGTCAAAGTCCTGCCAAAATCCGGTTAAAGTCCAGTCAAAGTCTTGTCAAAACCCGGTCTAAGTCCTGTCAAAGTCCGGTCGAAGTACGGTTAAAGTCCGGTCAAAGTCCGGTCAAATACCGGTCGAAGTCCGGTCAAAGTCCGGTCTAAATCCAGCCAAGACCTGTCAAAATCCGGTCAAACTCCGGTCATAGCCCGGTCAAAGTCCGGTTAAAGTCCGGTTGAAAACCGGTTAAAGTCCGGTTGAAGTCCGGTCAAAGTCCGGTCCAAGCTGACTGGTCACTGTGTGACGCCACCTGGGACTTCGAAATAATCGATGTTCCAGGGAGGTCGGCTAACGCTGGCTGGTCGATGGACCGCTCGCGTTACGGAACGTTTCGGTTCACCCTCCCATAAGAAGTTATCACTTCAAAAATTGGCAGTCATAGGGACTGCCGATAGAAGTGAAAACTTATAACTTAGTATATTTGTTTAATACTCACTCTCAACTCGACTCGATTCTGACTGACGGACTGACTGTATAGCTACAGATACTCAGAGCTCACAAGATTTCCCCCATACAACAAGCGTGTAACGCGCACAGCACACGGTCAGGTATACACGATGTGTTATACGTGTATAGTCTGAATTAACATTAGCATGTCGGTGACGCGAAACCACAAGTTTTTCCCCTACCAAAAAGTGTTAAACGCGGCTAATAAGTTTTCACTTCAAAAATATTCAACAAACGAGAGACACTCTAATACATTAGGAAAAGGTAATTTATGATACAAGGTGGTAGGTCCTTCGTATGCGAGAGGCCGTCTGGGTTGGTACCACCGCTTTGTCTTCCTGCCGCCAAGCAACAGTGCGTAAGCACTGTTGTGTTTCGGTTTGAAGGGCATTGAAGCCAGTGAAATTACTGGGTGTTATGACACTTAACATGTCTCGGGGTGATGAGCGCAGTTCAGTGCCATGCAGTGCTTTGTAATTCAAAGTTCTGTTTGGTGTTGCTTCTGTTTATAGGTAGGCGTGGCGCTTACCATCAGGCGAGCGCCATTCGTCATTCAAACATATCTCTGCCTAGTCCTTCCGGGATACAGGCATAATGATGTAATGTATTTTCACAGGCAGAAGAAGAGGCCGTAAAACAAACAATAAAAATGAAACATTGCCTGAGGAATCTTCGTTTCTCTGCGAGCCTGAGCTGAGTACGGAATTGCTGGTAAAAGATGTGAGCTATATAGAAAACTACATTGAGATCAATAAAAAGGAGAATGGTGAGTTAATATAGGTGTTTTTTAGCGGGGAACACCCGAATACTCCGAAATATTTTACTCTGAATTTCGATGTTCCGATTTTCAAAAGTCCCATATTATAACCCCTAAGAATTATATTGTCTATTTTATAAAATTTTCGAAATTTATTTTACCGAAAATCGTAAATGTGTGTGTGTTTTTCGATTTTTATACGTTCGAAGAATCAAATGCTCAATGGGGAATCCTATTTATGAATATGTTTGTCTCTTTTTCGTTTCATCGAATTTTCAAATCACAACGGTGCTAAAGAAGTTTCACTTCAATAAACAAGACGTTGTTATTCATTCCATCTCTTTGTCTGTCTGTGACGACTGACGGCACTGATCTGTGAAAAAAAAACAGAGTAATAGACAAATTTCTTCGCAGACCAAAAACAAGATGACAAGAAAACGAGACGTCGAAGCACAGCCAGGAAGAGCAGAAGAAAAAAATACAAAACCCCCAAAGACGCCAGACCGGAAGATCTAAATAACCAGAAGAGTACAAAAAAAATCAACGATGATACAATAGGAAAAAATGTGAACGATTTAAAAAGCAAACCGTTCGACGCTTACAACACTGTGTACAATGTCATAGACAAGTTAGAGAAGGTTAGTTTGAAGGACGATGGGTTTTTGGCGGGAGATATCACGGTTGACGATTTGGATGATGAATTCTTCTATTGTTCCGATGAGGAAGAGGCTTTTGATTATTCGTAAGTATTTTTTTAGTTTATTGTCTATGGTCATGGTAAAATTAAGTCCAAACTGTTTTCATTTAGGTTGGTCGATTCGCCTGCGTGCAGTTTTGGCGGGAATTCTGACAGTGCAGTTCATCGCTTATTTTAATTTATATCATAAACTAGTTTAGAGTTGTGTTTGTTGTATAAAAGTGGTGTGGATTTGTTCAATAAACATCGACGGTGATGAACAGTGTATCGAAACATTGAATTAAAAGAATTGAAAGGAGTTAAGACCAAAACTCCGGCGAGACCTTGAAATCGACCGCAGCCGTGTTTCGTCGTTCTTGTAAAAATAACTTGAGAATAAATTATACTTGACACTGGCTAAATGCATAATAATGCGAAGCCAAAAATAAAAAAGAAGTAGAAGATTCGCCTGTGTGCCCATGCTCTACACTTAACTGTCGGTACGAACAATCCGCACATATTCTTTAGGAGTGTAATCTCTGGCAACATGAGCGTAACATTATGTTAGACCAGTGTTTCCCAACCTTTTTTGGGCCATGCCCCACCTTAATATTTTTTTTGTTAAATTTGTCACCGATATCTAGCATTGCATTTAAATAATCCAACGCGAAAGGGTTAAAGTCGTGTCGAGTACATTTTGAAATTGCCCCCCTTAACTATCAAATTACCCCCCTGTGGGCCCACGTTGGGAAACACTGTGTTAGACAGTATGCAAATAATATCTGGAGCTGTATACTATATGGATCTTGTGGAGACTATGGAAAGAAAAAAAAAAGTTGACAGCCTCCATGGCTTGTCGGGCGAGTAGCCGGCTGTGAAGCGAGAGGCCGCGGGTTCGATCCCCGCACACAGACAAACGTTTGTGTGATCCACAAATATTTGTCTCGGGGTCTGGGTGTTGTGAGTCCGAAAGTATCTCGTAGTTCCTGATACCCACGACACAAGACTCGTATCTCACTGTGTGGTCAGGACTATGTGTGTGACTGTTGGGTGTATTTAGTTAAAAAAAATATTAGCCAGACTCACACTTGACCGTTTTTTTTTTATGAGTGAATTATCTACCAATTCCCCATGATCATCAGGACCTCAGAGCCGGAGGAGGATTCAGGAGACGAGAGTTACGGCAGTCTACCACCAGAGCCGAGGTTCGGCAACGTGGAGTACAAGCTTCAATTGGTGCCGCTCTGTGAGAGGAGGTTTCAGCATCTAGTCACTCAGGTACGTCTCGGGTGGTGTTTTATTAGTGGTAGGGCCGGCTCGACCGGGTCGTTACCACTGTCTCACAGAAAACCGACGTAAAGTAGCGGCTTGCTGCTGCGTTTGGTACGGTGAGTGAGATATCCGGAGGTCCAAATCGCCCTCCTCTTCCCAATCCCTAATTATCCTTTTCCGTTAATGATGATTGCACTAGACCTGATGGTAAGCATAGTGTAGTCCAAAAAACCAGTGACCACCGCTAAAAAATTAGTTTATCGGTGGTCACCAGAGTCATGTCGGCTTTTATAAACGGTTCTTCCCTCTTCGGAGAGAGATAAGGCATATCGAGGGGACTGCGAGGCCAGGCGGATGACTGATGCAGGCACAGTGATACAAGGATGTACCCCTATACCCGCCACAACCAACCATCAAGTCATGTCGCAAGCCCCTCGGGAGAACCGGATATACACTGGCTGATCCTGGAACGCGATCCACGCAAGGTGTGTGAATCACTATGGCAGGTTTTAACACCACGTGTACGGTGGTCGCTATCGGGTCGGATATGAATATCCTACCACCAGCAGCAAGTACGGAGAAAAGCACCCCACAATCAATATAAAGAAGCCGAGTGGTAGAGCCACGCTGTAGACACTTTTGTCTAAAGCATGAATGGGTCGGCTCGACCGGGTCGTTACCACTGTCTCACAGAAAACCGACGTAAAGTAGAGGCTTGCTTCTGCGTTTCAAACGGTGAGTGAGATTTAGGAGGTCCAAATCCCCCTCCCTTTCCCAATCCCTAATTTTCTGGTATTGTGGGCGTACATGGACGGTGGAGATCACTTACGGTGACCCACTTGCTCGTTTGCCGGCCTATGCTATAAAACTAACTTTTGCTCGCGGCTCCGCCCGCGTGAACAGCATTTAAATATTATCATCCCCTATTTTGACCCCTTTGGGGTAGAATTTACCAAAATCCTTTCTTAGCGGATGCCTACGTCATAACATCTACCTGCATGCCAAATTTCAGCCCGATCCCTCCAGCGGTTTGGGCTGTGCGTTGATAGATCACTATGTCAGTCAGTCACCTTTGAGTTTTATATATTTAGATTCATAAAATAAATACACGTTGATATCTTACTACACCCGCCTCCCCCTTTGTGATATTTCGTGATTTTTGCTAAACCCCCTCCCAAGCCTCACGTGATTAATGGACGGTCCCCTACCAAGCAAGTTTTTTTTTTTTTTATAGCATAGGCCGGCAAACGAGCAGGTGGGTCACCTGATGGTAAGTGATCTCCACCGCCCATGTACGCCCACCACAAGAAGAATCATGTGCGCCTTGCCGACCTTAAAGGAAAGGGATAATTAGGGATTAGGAAGGGGAGGGGATTTGGGCTTCCGGATATCTCACTCACCGTACGAAACGCAGCACCAAGCCGCTACTTTACGTCGGTTTTCTGTGAGACAGTGGTAACGACCCGGTCGAGCCAGCCCATTCATGCTGTAGACAAAACTGTGTCTACAGCGTGGCTCTACCACTCAAAAAAGTGTGGAGAAAAGCAGCCCACAAACTATTAGACGCAGTGAATTTATTCATGATCGCAGTTAAAATGGCGTCTATCATCCGGCGGCGGGAACTGCGTGTACGTGGTCGGTGTTCGGGACTGCGGCGCCTTGGTAGGGCTTCGCGCGAGGCAGCTCAGGGCTTCGCTACACGCCCTGAGGCGGATGGCTCGTGCATTAAACGCGAGTCTAGTGCACGTGGCGGCGAGACGAGTGTCTCAACAACGGGCTGTCGCTGAAGTGTACATTAGAAAGGTAATGTCAGATGGCTGTATGTGTTTTGTCCTTTGTCAGTAAAAAAAAAAAAATTGGCTGTATACATTGATTCCTTTGTCAGAATAAATAAAAATGTAGGCTGTATATATTGATAGTCTTTATTTATATAGTCTTTCTTCAATATTAATAATTGAGGCTGGGTGTACGATGATTGTATTGATCCCTTTTCCAGTAGTAAAAATGTAGGCTGCCCGTATTCATTCCTTTTCCAGTATTAAAAATGAGGGCAGTATGTATTGATTCCTTTTTACAGTACCAATAACGTGGACAGAATATATTGATTCCTCTCTCAGTACTAAAAATGTGGGCAGAACGTATTGATCCCTTTTCCAGTAGTAAAAATGTAGGCTGTCTGTATTCATTCCTTTTCCAGTATTAAAAATGTGAGCAGAATGTATTGATTCCTCTTTCAGTACTAAAAATGTGGGCAGAATATATTGATTCCTCTTTCAGTACTAAAAATGTGGGCAGAATGTATTGATTCCTCTCTCAGTACTAAAATTGTGACCAGAATGTATTGATTCCTCTCTCAGTACTAAAAATGTGGGCAGAATGTATTGATTCCTCTTTCAGTACTAAAAGTGTGGGCAGAATGTATTGATTCCTCTTTCAGTACTAAAAGTGTGGGCAGAATGTATTGATTCCTTTTCCCAGTACCAATAACGTGGGCAGAGTGTATTGTTCTTTTTTACATTACAAAAAATGTATGCTGTATGTATTTATATTATTATATTACTTTATAGGGATCAAAATTAATAAAAAACCACGGTTAAATTCGTTTAAATTTGTTTTATTTCAATGCTCAATAATAATTTAAAATATGATTTAGTTGGCCGACCCTCAACAGAGCGTTGAGTTGAGGGTAGCTGTGTTGGGAGCCAACGAGGCTGGCAAATCCACCCTCATCGGAGTACTCACGCAAGGTAAAGAAAGAAAGAAATACAGTAATACCCCGGACTTACGCGATAGGTGGGACCGAGCTATAACCGTGTAAGTCAAATTCGCGTAAGTCGGGGTACAACTTTGCATGCACTTTTGAGTGACATAATTTGAGGTTATCAATAAAACACAACGTACGTAAAACAATTGAACGCGGAACACGTTCGAACCTGTCGTAAACGGATCACTAACATGGCGGAATAGGAGAGCTGACGCGCGCGGCCATCAAAAAGAAAAACCGCGTATCTCCGAATTCGCGTAAGTCGGGGTAGCGTAAGTCGGGGTATTACTGTAATTTATTTAAACACTAACTTGAGACTAACTTAAAAATACATTCTTATGAAACTATGCATTATTCAGAAATTTAGGATTAAGCAAAAAATAAATAAGTAAATTATAAGTCTAGGTAACTATAGGGTGGTTCTGCTGTTTTTTATAGACCAGCAAACGAGCAAGTAGGTCACCTGATGGTAAGTGATCTTCACCGTGTACGCCTACAATACTAGAAGAATCATAGGTGAGATGCCTACCTTAAAGGGAAGGGACAGTTAAGGGATTGGGAAGGGGAAGGGGATTTGGGCCTCCGGATATCTCAGTCACCATACGAAACGCAGCAACAAGTAGCTAATTTACGTCGGTTTTCAGAGAGTGGTAACGCCCCGGTCGGGCCGGCCCATTCATGCTGTAGACAAAACTGTCTACAGCGTGGCTCTACCACTCATGATGTAGACAATTTTGTCTACAGCATGAATGGGACGGTTCGACCGGGTTGATACCTGTTTTACAGTAACCTGACGTAAGGTAGTGGCTTGTTGCTATTTCGTACGGTGAGTGAGGTAGACTGATTCTTGAAGCCCAGACCCTCTCCCCTTCCCAATTCCTTAACTATCCTTTTCCTGTAAGGTCGGCAAGGCGATCATGATTCTTCTCATATTGTGAGTGAATAAATACACCCAACAGTCACACACATAGTCCTGACCCCACAGTAAGATACGAGTCTTGTGTCGTGGGTATCAGGAACTACGAGAGACTTTCGGTCTCACAACACCCAGACCCCGAAACAAATATTTGTGGATCACACAATTGTCTCGGTACGGCGATCGAACCCGCGGCCTCTCGCTTCACAGCCGGGCCAGTCCCGACAAGCCACGAAGGCTGTCGTATACGGTGAAGATTGCTTACAGGTGACTCGCTTGCTCGTTTGCCGGCCTATGCCATAAAAAAATATACTAATCGCCCCCCCCCCCCTCCAGGTGAATTGGACAATGGAAGAGGGAGCGCCCGTCTAAATATGTTCAGACATTTGCACGAAGTGAAGAGCGGCAGGACATCGTCTCTGAGTCATGAGATACTTGGGTTCGACGCTCAGGTCAGTAACTTCTATAGTATGCATGTAAAAAAGTATGTGTGTGCAATTCACACATGGCAGAAGTTAAACTTCAGAATAATTAATTAACCAACGAATTTTATGTTTATGACACATTTTCCGAAGGCTTCGTTATACGCAGGCGCAAAGACACGTGATAGCATACGTACAAACATATATACGCAGAGCGTTTGGGCCGAAGCAAGTATTAGACATATACGACGCTTTTTAAGACGATGAGGCTGTATAATATGCAGTCCTTTGCCTTCCCAATAAAGGAAAAAAAATAAAGAAGAGTTGAAGATTACAGAAAACACTGTATAATTGTAATCTACCACATTCGCAGGCTAAATCCTATTTATGAATATGTTTGTCTCTTTCTACTACATTCTACATGTATTTTGTTTACTACACATTTATTTTATTTAATTTATTACAATTACGATATCCTTGTCTCTCACTCTCTGTCTCTTTCTCTTTATTGTACACCACGGTGACTTCTTTTACTTCAATTTCTGTCCATCCAAAGGTTGTCTGGCAGAGATCGCTCGTAGCGACAAGACCGCCCATTGTAAAACCATTAAGTAGTCCTATGTTAATTATTATAAGTGATTATATGGGTATACAATAAAGAGTTTTGTATTGTATGCTAAATTATTTTAAGTGATTATTGGTTATACAATAAAGAGTTTTGTATTGTATTGAATGGGTCGTCTTGATCAATGTATGGCGTGAGTGAGAGAGTTTATTTCTTCTCATCCCCCCCACAGGGTAATGTGGTGAACTATGGATGCTCTGAGCTAATGACAGCCGAGCGGATAGGTGAGAGGAGTGCAAAACTGGTGTCATTCCTCGACCTCGCCGGGCACACTAAATACCAACGCACCACGCTGCACGGTTTGACTGGCTACTCGCCACACTACGCCATGCTAGTGGTAAGTGGTTATCATTATTATATACAGGGTCTTAGCAAAATGTAGACATAATAAAATTTCGCGCTAATTTTAATCACTTATGTATTACTATCGATAAGGTCGATCACGTCCCTATAAATTAAGTGAACTGCGTGTGCGAGAAAACCAATGCTGGAGTGAGACAAAAGCCTCAGCTGTTTCATCACTTAGTGTTCATAGTTGCAATACGATTTTTTTTTACTAGCCCTGTCCCACTGCTGGGCACGGGCCTCCTCTACTGAATGAAAGGGGTTAGGCCTTAGTCCACCACGCTGGCCTAATGCGGGTTGGCAGACTTCACATACCTTCGAAAAATCTTATCGAGTTCTCAGGTATGCAGGTTTCCTCACCATGTTTCCTTCACCGTTAAAGCAAGCGATAATTCTTCCCTATTCGAAGAGGGGAGAAGCAAATCTGCGACAGGACAGGCGGATGACCGATGCAGGCACAGGGATACAAGGATGTACCCCTATACCCGCCACAACCAACCATCAAGTCATGTCGCAAGCCCCTCGGGAGAACCGGATATACACTGGCTGATCCTGGAACGCGATCCACACAAGGCGTGTGGATCACTATGGCAGGTTTTAACACCATGTGTACGGTGGTCGCTATCCGGGCGGATAAGAATATCCTACCACCAACAAATACAGCATGAATCGGCTCAACCACTCGATACCACTGTCTCACTGAAAACGACGTAAAGTATCGGCTTGCTGCTGCGTTTCGTACGGTGAGTGAGATATCCGGAGGCCCAAATCCCCCTCCCCTTCCCAATCCTTTAATTATCCCTTCCCTTTAAGGTCGGTAACGTGCCTATGATTCTTCTAATATTGAGGCCGTACATGGGCGGTGGAGATCACTTACCATCAGGTGACTCACTTGCTCGTTTGCCGGTCTATGCTAAAAAATACCTCTTCCCCCCATCTCGTCTGTCCTGACAGAGTACTTGCCATACTTCGCGATGCTTGACAACGTCTCCACTAAAAAAATTGCTTAATAAAAAACTGGCTACACCCCGGTTCTACCACATCTTTTTTCCAGATATCTGCCACAGCAGGAGTGACGAAGATAACCGAAGAGCACACGAGCCTGCTTCTGGCACTGGACATGCCGTTCTTCACGGTCATCACCAAGTGTGAGTTAGCGCCGGGGGCTGTGACCGGCGTGCTCGCGAGACTGGGGGCGCTGCTTGAAACTAGCAACAAGGTATGCTTACAGTCTTACCAGTGAAAGATAGTCCCATAATTTATCATTAGAATACAATAGACGACTTTACAGTAATGAAAAATACTGCTTCAGATGAAATACATATGTGGTACAACCCCGGTCGTACCCATAGAGTAGGTAAAGCCTGATAAAAATACTGTTGGTATCCCAGTTGAATCTATAAAGCCGACAAGATGGCTGGTACCACCCCAGTCGAACCAGTGGAGATTTAAAAATCTGCCATAAATGGCTGTTACCACTTACGCCGAATACATAACAGTAGAAATATCTGATAACAAGTAATGGTAATACCCCGGTTGAAATCGTTCATTTTGTAAACCATGCTGACAAGAATGACTGAAATCACTTCGATCTATCAATTATTGGATAACATAATTACTGGTACCACCACAGTACAGTATAAAAATTACTATTCCCAATCGTATTACCTTCGTCAAGACAGTTCGTTATTGTAAATTATATCGATACAAAACCCCAGTTCTAAATCTTACTACACCATGTCCCTACCAGAAACCGGTGCTGATCACAGACGAGAACGCAGCGAGGAGTTGCGTCGCTCCACAAACCCTGATCCTGGATTCCATCGATCAAAGGAAACACAATGAAGAGTAAGTAAAGTAGCGGCTTGCTGCTGCGTTTCGTACGATGAGTGAGATATCCGGAGGCCCAAATCCCCTCCCCTTCCCAATCCCTAATTATCCTTTTCCTTTAAAGTCGGCAACGCGCCCATGATTCTTCTGGTTTTGTGGGCGTACATAGGCGGTGGAGATCACTTACCATCAGGTGACCCACTTGCTCGTTTGCCGCCCTAGCTTTATATAATATATCAAAAATTCGTGTCATGTTGTTTGTCCGCGATGAACTCCTAAACTACTGTACCGATTTTAAAGTCAAAGTCCCGTCAAAGTCCGGTCAAAGTCCTGTCAAAGTCCGGTCAAAACCGACTGGTCACCGTGTGACGCCACCTGGAACTTGGAAAATTCTCGAAGTTCCGAGGGAGGTCCGCTAACGCTGGCTGGTCATTTGGCCCGCGTGACGTCTCACGGAATGTTCTCGAATATTCTGGAACCTTTCGTTGATCGACGGACCGCTCGCGTTACGTCACGAATCGGTTCACCCTCCCATAAGAAGTTATCACTTCAAAAAAATGTATTGATGCAATGTTCAGATAGTAATTATTAATTATGAGAAGCAAACTGATAATATTCAGTTCCATATAAATCTTAGATACTACGATATTCCCTATAATATTAGCGGAGATCCAGAGAGATCCAGACAAGTGGATACCACGTATTTTCTAACTCGAATACCAAAAAAGTGTGTTAACAAAATAGTAAACCATAGCGCGAACTAACTATACACTGGCGCAATCTATTGACGCATAAAGTAAACTTTACACACATCACAATTTATAGTTAATCACAATTTACAATACTTTTGAAGTGAAATCTTCTTTTAGCGCGGTACGCATATTTTTAGATGAGATAAAATCTCTGAACTCGCGACACCGTTACCGAGACGCTTGAAGTGAAGTAAAAATGTACCAGGCCCGCATAAACGCGAAGAGAGTAGAATGTCTTTTTTTATGGCGAATAGACATGTTGCCATTATTTGTTTTTGATATTGATAAAAAAAAAGACGATCGATAAAGAAATACATTTTACTTATTTTATAATTTAGAACATGGTGCCGTAAAAAAAGTACCAGGTTCGCATAAACGCGAAGAGAGTAGAATGTCTTTTTTTATGGCGAATAGACATGTTGCCATTATTTGTTTTTGATATTGATAAAAAAAAAGACGATCGATAAAGAAATACATTTTACTTATTTTATAATTTAGAACATGGTGCCGTAAAAAAAGTACCAGGTTCGCATAAACGCGAAGAGAGTAGAATGTTCTTTTTTCATGGCGAGTAGCCGTAATTTTGTTTTTAGTAAAATGGGGATTTGGACAAAGAAACACTTTTTAGGTTTTTTCTTATTTGGAACATGTTGCCGTAAAAAGTACCAGGCTCGCATAAACGCGAAGAGAGTTGTTTTAGAAGAGGTAAGTTTTCACTTCTGTCGGCACTCCCGGAGTGCAACCCGTATTTTTTTTTAAATATGGCATTGTCATCGGTCCTTGATAAGTATGTCAAATTTCGATTTAATCCGACGTTTTGAAGGAGGTCAAAATCACGTTCAAGGATTCCGTTACATACAAACATACGTATGACAGCCTCCGTGGCTTGTCGGGCGAGTAGCCGGCTGTGAAGCGAGAGGCCGCGGGTTCGATCCCCGCACACAGACAAATGGATGTGTGATCCACAAATATTTCTCTCGGGGTCTGGGTGTTGTGAGACCGAAAGTCTCTCGTAGTTCCCGATACCCACGACACAAGACTCGTATCTTACTGTGGGGTCAGGACTATGTATGTGATTGTTGGGTGTATTTATAAAAAAGAAAGAAAAGAAATGAAGCTATTATAATAAAAGTGTGTTAAAAAACTTCTTTTTTTTCCTTATTTCAGATGTAAAATGGACCAGATCCCCGTGTTTCCCGTAAGTTGTGTCCGTGGTAATGGCTTGAACGCACTGCACGCTTACCTGCTGGCGATACCGCCGCCTGAGGAGGACGTACAGCCTAAAACAGAGGAGGTGAGGTTTCAACACTTCATCTGTACTTATAAAATAACATGTCCTGACTGACTGATTCATCTTCTTCTTTTTATTTATGGCTTTCGCAGTATTATGCATTTAGCCAGTGTCAAGTATAATTCATTATCAAGTATTTTTTACAAGAACGATGAAACACGGATGTGGTCGATTTCAAAGTCTTGTCGGAGTTTTGGTGTCAACTCCTTTCAGTACTATGCTCCATTCACTTATTTCAATGTTTCCATACACTGTTCATAACCGTCAATGTTTATTGAACAAATCCACACCACTTTTATACAACAAACACTACTCTAAACTAGTTTATGAAATAAATTAAAATAAGCGATGAACTGCACTGTCAGAATTCCCGCCAAAACTCCAACTGATTCATCATCGCCGAGCGCAAACTATCAAGGCTACAAGCATGAGATTCGGACTGTATATTCATTTTCTGTGTGGTGTTGTTTCTGTTTATGGACAGGCGTGGTGCTACCATCATGCGAGCGCCTTGCTCGTCTCGTCATTCAATCAAATATAAAAAAACTTGTGCATTTCGGAACGCTCGACAGAAGTGATAACTTAAACTAATGTGGGTTAAAGTGAGAGCGGAGGAGCCTGCCTACTACTGCCGTATGCGTGAGAAAAAGGGAAGCCAGACAGAGTGGCGCCGTAACGCGTTACGTTACGAAGCGATTTACCCTCCCATAAGAAGTTATCACTTCAAAAAAACATGACTATCCTTCCACTTCAGCACAGCAATACAACTGGATCTGATACACGGATTTTGTTTCACAGGAGACATGCGAGTTTCAAATAGATGAGATATTCCACGTGGGCGACTCGAATGGTCCAGTGGTGGGCGGGCTTGTGGTCAAAGGACAGATACGGGAGGGGGATGATCTTATCATGGGTATGTACATGTGCAGTACTCGTTATTTTAAAAGGTTATTGAAGTTTTTGAGTGATAGAGCCACGCTGTAGACAGTTTTGTCTACAGCATGAATGGGCCGGCTCGACCGGGTTACCACTGTCTCACAGAAAACCGTAAAGTAGCGGCTTGCTGCTGCGTTTCGTACGGTGAGTGAGATATCCGGAAGCCCAAATCCCTTCCCCTTCCCAATCCCTAATTATCCCTTTCCTTTAGGTCGGCAACGCGCCCATGATTCTTCTGGTGGTGGGCGTACATGGGCGGTGGAGATCACTTACCATCAGGTGACCCACTTGCTCGTTTGCCGGCCTATGCTATAAAAAAAAGCGAAACTTTTTGAGCATTTACACTTTTTACACACTTTAGTGGTAATTTTTAAGGTATATATTTTGTTTGAAAGTGGCATATTATTATTTTTGGTATAAATGTTTATTTTATTCTTTGAACAAACTTATATCGACTAGTTTTAACCGCTGTATCATTTAATGTGATAACCGAATCGCCACCCTGTATATACTTCGTCAGCACTTTATGCCTATAATAACGGGGTAAAAGAAAAGAATACCGAACCAATTTAACAGTTTGCCCATAAATATCAGAAATGAGCCTAAACGAGGTAAATTTCTACAGCTGTTAAAGTTATACTTGTTGGAAAATATCCTAGTGATATAACTTGTAGGTAATTATAACATATAAAGTTAACATGTCGTTAAAGCGAAGAAAACGTTCCTACAGACAAACGGCGTAAGCTGCTTTGTGGGGTAGTGTAATATTTGTATGTACCATGTCATTAATAAATTAAATTAAAAAAAAGATAAAAAAAATTATTGCGCCATGAGCGAATAACACATCATAAGCATTAAAACATAAGCTTTAGAATAATTAGATTAGATACAATAAAAATGTATTTTATTGTAAAAAAAAGCGTGGGATGCATAGTGTCAATAGTTATAAATATTTTATTAACACATATGAGTAGAAGGATTATCATTTAGATACTATCTTAAAAAGCACTCCACGTTGTTTTTACAATAAAATCATTCTATTTTTTAGTAGGATTTTTTATAAAAGTATTTTTGAAGTGATAATTATATGGGAGGGTAAACTGCTTCGTAACGTAACGCGAGCGGTCCATCTATCAACGGAAGGTTCGAGAATATTCGAGAACCTTCCGTAAGACTTCACGCGGGCCAGTTGACCAGCCAGCGTTAGTTAGAGGTCCCAGGTGACGTCACACAGTAACCAGTCGGTTTGCTTTATTATGTAATATAAATTGTATATTTTGTGTACGATAGCGCAATAAATGAATATTGTATTTTGGTTAAATTATATTATTAAATATATGATAGTACTTTTATACTGATAAATAAAGCAATTCGTGCGAAATTATTCCCTAACCATTCTAAAATATTCAAAAAATGCACAAAGTTAATGTTCAAGTTTCCACTTCTGTCGGCACTACCGGAGTGCAACCCGTTGTGTTTCTGTTTTTTGAAGTGTACTTATTTTAGTGCAAGTACGCATATTTTTAAATGAGATGAAATCTCTGAACTAGCGACACCCTTATCGAGACGCTTGAAGTGAAATGCCGTAATAATGTACCAGGCCTGCATAAACGCGAAGAGAGTAGAATGTCTTTTTTTATGGCGAATAGACATCATTTTGTTTTTGATATTGATAAAAAAATGACAATCGATAAAGAAATACATTTTACTTATTTTATAATTTGGAACATGGTGTCGTAAAAAAAGTACCAGGCTCGCAAAAACGCGAAGAGAGTAGAATGTACTTTTATCATGTCGAGTGGACATGTTGCCGTAATTTTGTATTCTCGCATCTTGTTTGGTAAGTTTTCATTTCTGTCGGCACTCCCGGAGTGCAACCCGTGATTTTTGTTAAACTGTTATTTATTATTAATTTATTTTATTTTGCACACTTCATACATAAATGTATAGGCGGATTTAATGCGGGAGGCATTCTCTGCCAGTCAACCTAAGGTGGTCCAGAGATATAAGAAAGTAGGTGCGAAAATAAAGATTGTGTTTTAAGATTTAATATTATACATAAAAATAATATAAGGGTATTTACACACATAATAATGAATTAAATATACAAAAATAATAGTACATAAATATAATACAAAAAAAAAAAAAAATGATGTGATGATCCTGCCAATTTGTTCAACAACAGTTGTCGGACTTTTACCTTTTTGAAGTGATAACTTCTTATGGGAGGGTGAACCGAAACGTTCCGTAACGCGAGCGGTCCATCGACCAGCCAGCGTTAGCCGACCTCCCTGGAACATCGATTATTTCGAAGTCTCCAGGTGGCGTCACACAGTGACCAGTCAGCTTGGACCGGACTTCAACCGGACTTTGGCCGGACTTCAACCGGACTTCGACCGGACTTTGACAGGACTTAGACCGGGCTTTGACCGGACTTCGACTGGACTTTAACCGGACTTCGACCGGACTTTGATAGGACTTTGACCGGATTTTGACAAGACTGACAGGACTTTAACCGGATTTTGGCAGGACTTTGACCGGACTTTGACCAGGCTTTGACCGGATTTTGACAGGGCTTTGACTGGACTTTGACCGGATTTTGACAGGACTTTGACCGGTATCTGACCGGACTTCGACCGGACTTTGACCGGATTTTGACAGGGCTTTGGCGGATTTTGACAGGGCTTTGACTGGGCTTTGACCGGATTTTGACAGGACTTTGACCGGTATTTGACCGGACTTTGACAGGACTTTGACCGGGCTTTGACCGGATTTTGACAGGGCTTTGACTGGACTTTGACCGGATTTTGACAGGACTTTGACCGGTGTTTGACCGGACTTCGACCGGACCTTGACCGGACTTTAACCGGATTTTGACAGGGCTTTGGCTGGATTTTGACTGGGCTTTGACCGGATTTTGACAGGACTGTGACCGGTATTTGACCGGACTTCAACCGGACTTTAACCGGATTTTGATAGGGCTTTGGCTGGACTTAGACCGGCTTCGACCGGTATTTGACCGGACTTTAACCGTACTTCGACCGGACTTTGACAGGACTTAGACCGGGCTTTGACCGGACTTCGACTGGACTTTAACCGGACTTCGACCGGACTTTGAAAGGACTTTGACCGGATTTTGACAAGACTGACAGGACTTTAACCGGATTTTGGCAGGACTTTGACCGGTATTTGACCGGACTTTGACCAGGCTTTGACCGGATTTTGACAGGGCTTTGACTGGACTTTGACCGGATTTTGACAGGACTTTGACCGGTATTTGACCGGACTTCGACCGGACTTTGACCGGACTTTAACCGGATTTTGACAGGGCTTTGGCGGATTTTGACAGGGCTTTGACTGGGCTTTGACCGGATTTTGACAGGACTTTGACCGGTATTTGACCGGACTTTGACAGGACTTTGACCGGGCTTTGACCGGATTTTGACAGGGCTTTGACTGGACTTTGACCGGATTTTGACAGGACTTTGACCGGTGTTTGACCGGACTTCGACCGGACCTTGACCGGACTTTAACCGGATTTTGACAGGGCTTTGGCTGGATTTTGACTGGGCTTTGACCGGATTTTGACAGGACTGTGACCGGTATTTGACCGGACTTCAACCGGACTTTAACCGGATTTTGATAGGGCTTTGACCGGGCTTTCACCGGATTTTGACAAACTTTGACTGGACTTTAACTGGATTTTGGCAGGACTTTGACCGGTATTTGACCGCACTTTGACAGGACTTTGACCGGATTTTGATAGGACTTTGACTGGACTTTGACCGGGTTTTGACAGGACTTTAACCGGTATTTGACCGGACTTTGACCGGACTTTAACCGGACTTCGACCGGATGTTGACAGGACTTTGATAAGGCTTTGACCGGATTTTGAGAAACTTTGACTGGGCTTTAACCGGATTTTGGCAGGACTTTGACCGGTATTTGACCGGGCTTTAACCGGACTTCGACCGGACTTTGACAGGTCTTTGACCGGATTTTGACAAACTTTGACAGGACCTTGACCGGACTTTGACAGGACTTTGGCCGGACTTTGACAGAAGTTTGACAGGGCTTTGACATGACTTTGACCGGACTTCGTAACGTAACGCGTTACGGCGCCACTCTGGCTTCCCTTTCTCTCACGCATACGGCAGCAGTAAGCAGGCTCCTCCGCTCTCACTTTAACCCACATTAGTTTAAGTTATCACTTCTGTCGAGCGTCCCGAGACGCACACGTTTTTTTTTTAATTTACGTGTTGTCTGTTGTTAATGGTCACAGGCCCGCTGGAGGACGGTTCGTTCAGCGTGACGCGCGTGCGCAGCGTTCACCGCAACCGAGCCGCGTGCACGCTCGCACGAGCGGGTCACTGCTGTTCACTACAGCTGCACACCAGCACCGACACACCCAGACCCGGCATGGTGCTTCTCACTCGCACCATACACACTGCACCAGGAGACTGCAGGACGTACGGCGCGTGCCAGCGGGACTGTCGCACCAGGCAGGTCAGTATGTACTGTACTGTACTGTACTGTACTGTAACACACCCAGACCCGGCATGGTGCTGCTCACTCGCACCATACACACTGCACCAGGAGACTGCAGGACGTACGGCGCGTGCCAGCGGGACTGTCGCACCAGGCAGGTCAGTATGTACTGTACTGTACTGTACTGTAACACACCCAGACCCGGCATGGTGCTGCTCACTCGCACCATACACACTGCACCAGGAGACTGCAGGACGTACGGCGCGTGCCAGCGGGACTGTCGCACCAGGCAGGTCAGTATGTACTGTACTGTACTGTACTGTAACACACCCAGACCCGGCATGGTGCTGCTCACTCGCACCATACACACTGCACCAGGAGACTGCAGGACGTACGGCGCGTGCCAGCGGGACTGTCGCACCAGGCAGGTCAGTATGTACTGTACTGTACTGTACTGTACTGTAACACACCCAGACCCGGCATGGTGCTGCTCACTCGCACCATACACACTGCACCAGGAGACTGCAGGACGTACGGCGCGTGCCAGCGGGACTGTCGCACCAGGCAGGTCAGTATGTACTGTACTGTACTGTACTGTAACACACCCAGACCCGGCATGGTGCTGCTCACTCGCACCATACACACTGCACCAGGAGACTGCAGGACGTACGGCGCGTGCCAGCGGGACTGTCGCACCAGGCAGGTCAGTATGTACTGTACTGTACTGTACTGTAACACACCCAGACCCGGCATGGTGCTGCTCACTCGCACCATACACACTGCACCAGGAGACTGCAGGACGTACGGCGCGTGCCAGCGGGACTGTCGCACCAGGCAGGTCAGTATGTACTGTACTGTACTGTACTGTACTGTAACACACCCAGACCCGGCATGGTGCTGCTCACTCGCACCATACACACTGCACCAGGAGACTGCAGGACGTACGGCGCGTGCCAGCGGGACTGTCGCACCAGGCAGGTCAGTATGTACTGTACTGTACTGTACTGTACTGTAACACACCCAGACCCGGCATGGTGCTGCTCACTCGCACCATACACACTGCACCAGGAGACTGCAGGACGTACGGCGCGTGCCAGCGGGACTGTCGCACCAGGCAGGTCAGTATGTACTGTACTGTACTGTACTGTACTGTAACACACCCAGACCCGGCATGGTGCTGCTCACTCGCACCATACACACTGCACCAGGAGACTGCAGGACGTACGGCGCGTGCCAGCGGGACTGTCGCACCAGGCAGGTCAGTATGTACTGTACTGTACTGTACTGTACTGTAACACACCCAGACCCGGCATGGTGCTGCTCACTCGCACCATACACACTGCACCAGGAGACTGCAGGACGTACGGCGCGTGCCAGCGGGACTGTCGCACCAGGCAGGTCAGTATGTACTGTACTGTACTGTACTGTAACACACCCAGACCCGGCATGGTGCTGCTCACTCGCACCATACACACTGCACCAGGAGACTGCAGGACGTACGGCGCGTGCCAGCGGGACTGTCGCACCAGGCAGGTCAGTATGTACTGTACTGTACTGTACTGTACTGTAACACACCCAGACCCGGCATGGTGCTGCTCACTCGCACCATACACACTGCACCAGGAGACTGCAGGACGTACGGCGCGTGCCAGCGGGACTGTCGCACCAGGCAGGTCAGTATGTACTGTACTGTACTGTAACACACCCAGACCCGGCATGGTGCTGCTCACTCGCACCATACACACTGCACCAGGAGACTGCAGGACGTACGGCGCGTGCCAGCGGGACTGTCGCACCAGGCAGGTCAGTATGTACTGTACTGTACTGTACTGTAACACACCCAGACCCGGCATGGTGCTGCTCACTCGCACCATACACACTGCACCAGGAGACTGCAGGACGTACGGCGCGTGCCAGCGGGACTGTCGCACCAGGCAGGTCAGTATGTACTGTACTGTACTGTAACACACCCAGACCCGGCATGGTGCTGCTCACTCGCACCATACACACTGCACCAGGAGACTGCAGGACGTACGGCGCGTGCCAGCGGGACTGTCGCACCAGGCAGGTCAGTATGTACTGTACTGTACTGTACTGTACTGTAACACACCCAGACCCGGCATGGTGCTGCTCACTCGCACCATACACACTGCACCAGGAGACTGCAGGACGTACGGCGCGTGCCAGCGGGACTGTCGCACCAGGCAGGTCAGTATGTACTGTACTGTACTGTACTGTACTGTAACACACCCAGACCCGGCATGGTGCTGCTCACTCGCACCATACACACTGCACCAGGAGACTGCAGGACGTACGGCGCGTGCCAGCGGGACTGTCGCACCAGGCAGGTCAGTATGTACTGTACTGTACTGTACTGTAACACACCCAGACCCGGCATGGTGCTGCTCACTCGCACCATACACACTGCACCAGGAGACTGCAGGACGTACGGCGCGTGCCAGCGGGACTGTCGCACCAGGCAGGTCAGTATGTACTGTACTGTACTGTACTGTAACACACCCAGACCCGGCATGGTGCTGCTCACTCGCACCATACACACTGCACCAGGAGACTGCAGGACGTACGGCGCGTGCCAGCGGGACTGTCGCACCAGGCAGGTCAGTATGTACTGTACTGTACTGTACTGTAACACACCCAGACCCGGCATGGTGCTGCTCACTCGCACCATACACACTGCACCAGGAGACTGCAGGACGTACGGCGCGTGCCAGCGGGACTGTCGCACCAGGCAGGTCAGTATGTACTGTACTGTACTGTACTGTACTGTAACACACCCAGACCCGGCATGGTGCTGCTCACTCGCACCATACACACTGCACCAGGAGACTGCAGGACGTACGGCGCGTGCCAGCGGGACTGTCGCACCAGGCAGGTCAGTATGTACTGTACTGTACTGTACTGTAACACACCCAGACCCGGCATGGTGCTGCTCACTCGCACCATACACACTGCACCAGGAGACTGCAGGACTTACGGCGCGTGCCAGCGG
Source organism: Amorpha juglandis (assembly GCA_949126905.1). Taxonomy (NCBI): domain Eukaryota; kingdom Metazoa; phylum Arthropoda; class Insecta; order Lepidoptera; family Sphingidae; genus Amorpha; species Amorpha juglandis. The sequence continues at coordinate 361,237 of OX421392.1, forward strand.
GACTGTCGCACCAGGCAGGTCAGTACGTACTGTAACACACCCAGGAACCTCGGGACTTACGGCTACTCTACTGTACTGTACACAATACCGTAGCTGGGTGGGGGGCGATATCACTGCCCCACTAGACACTTAGTAGGGTAACAGCTACTGATCACGTTGATTTTTGAAGTGATAACTTCTTATGGGAGGGTGAACCGAAACGTTCCGTAACGCGAGCGCTTCATCGACCAGCCAGTGTTAGCCGACCTCCCTGGAACATCGATAATTTCGAAGTCCCAGGTGGCGCCACACAGTGACCAGTCGGCTTGGACCGGACTTTGACACGACTTCGACACGACTTTGACACGACTTCGACACGACTTTAATACGACTTTGACACGACTTCGAAACGACTTTGACACGACTTTGACACGACTTTGACACGACTTCGACATGACTTTGACACGACTTTGACACGACTTCGACATGACTTTGACACGACTTTGATACGACTTTGACACGACTTCGACACGACTTTGACACGACTTCGACACGACTTCAACACAACTTTGACACGACTTTGATACGACTTTGAAACGAGTTTGACACGACTTCGACTAGACTTTGACACGACTTTGATACGACTTTGACACGACTTCGACACGACTTTGACACGACTTTGACACGACTTTGATACGACTTTGACACGACTTTGACACGACTTCGACACGACTTTGATACGACTTTGACACGACTTCGACACGACTTTGACACGACTTTGATACGACTTCGACACGACTTTGATACGATTTTGACACGACTTCTACACGACATCTACACGACTTTAACACGACTTTGACACGGCTTTGGCATGACTTTGACTCAACTTTGACCCGACTTTGACACGACTTCGACACGTCTTTGACACGACTTCGACACGAGTTTGACACGACTTTGATACGACTTTGACACGACTTTGACACGACTTCGACACGACTTCGACACGACTTTGACACGACTTTGATACGACTTTGACACGACTTTGACACGACTTCGACACGACTTTGACACGACTGACACGGCTTTGACACGACTTCGACACGACTTTGACACGACTGACACGGCTTTGATACGATTTGGACACGACTTCTACACGAGTTTAACACGACTTTGACACGGCTTTGGCACGACTTTGACACGACTTTGACACGACTTCGACACGACTTTGACACGTCTTTGACACGGCTTTGATACGATTTGGACACGACTTCTACACGACTTTAACACGACTTTGACACGGCTTTGGCACGACTTTGACACGACTTTGATACGACTTTGACCCGACTTCGACACGTCTTTGACACGACTTTGACACGACTTCGACACGACTTTGATACGACTTTGACACGACTTCTACACGACTTTGACACGGCTTTGGCATGACTTTGACACAACTTTGACACGACTTTGATACGACTTTGACACGACTTCGACACGTCTTTAACACGACTTTGACACGGCTTTGGCACGACTTTGACACAACTTTGACACGACTTTGATACGACTTTGACACGACTTCGACACGTCTTTAACACGACTTTGACACGGCTTTGGCACGACTTTGACACAACTTTGACACGACTTTGATACGACTTTGACACGACTTTGACACGACTTTGACACGACTTCAACACGACATTGATACGACATTGACACGACTTCGACACGACTTTGACACGACTTTGATACGATTTTGACACGACTTTAACACGACTTTGACACGACTTTGACACGGCTTTGATACGACTTTGACACGACTTTGACACGACTTTGACACGACTTCGACACGTCTTTGACACGACTTCGACACGACTTTGACACGGCTTTGACACGGCTTTGGCACGACTTTGACACGACTTTGACACGACTTCGACACGACTTTGACACGACTTTGACACGACTTTGACACGGCTTTGATACGATTTGGACACGACTTCTACACGACTTTAACACGACTTTGACACGGCTTTGGCACGACTTTGACACGACTTTGATACGACTTTGACCCGACTTCGACACTTCTTTGACACGACTTTGACACGACTTCGACACGACTTTGATACGACTTTGACACGACTTCTACACGACTTTGACACAACTTTGACACGACTTTGATACGACTTTGACACGACTTCGACACGTCTTTGACACGACTTCGACACGTCTTTGACACGACTTCGACACGAGTTTGACACGAGTTTGACACGACTTTGATACGACTTTGACACGACTTCGACACGACTTTGACACGACTTTGATACGACTTTGACACGACTTTGACACGACTTCGACACGACTTTGACACGACTTCGACACGTCTTTGACACGACTTCGACACGAGTTTGACACGAGTTTGACACGACTTTGATACGACTTTGACACGACTTTGACACGACTTCGACACGACTTTGACACGACTTTGACACGACTTTGATACGACTTTGACACGACTTTGACACGACTTCGACACGACTTTGACACGGCTTTGATACGATTTTGACACGACTTCTACACGACTTTGACACGACTTCGACACGAGTTTGACACGAGTTTGACACGACTTTGATACGACTTTGACACGACTTTGACACGACTTCGACACGACTTCGACACGACTTTGACACGACTTTGATACGACTTTGACACGACTTTGACACGACTTCGACACGACTTCGACACGACTTTGACACGACTTTGATACGACTTTGACACGACTTTGACACGACTTCGACACGACTTTGACACGACTTCGACACGTCTTTGACACGACTTCGACACGAGTTTGACACGAGTTTGACACGACTTTGATACGACTTTGACACGACTTTGACACGACTTCGACACGACTTCGACACGACTTTGACACGACTTTGATACGACTTTGACACGACTTTGACACGACTTCGACACGACTTTGATACGGCTTTGATACGATTTTGACACGACTTCTACACGACTTTGACACGACTTCGACACGAGTTTGACACGAGTTTGACACGAGTTTGACACGACTTTGATACGACTTTGACACGACTTTGACACGACTTCGACACAACTTCGACACGACTTTGACACGACTTTGATACGACTTTGACACGACTTTGACACGACTTCGACACGACTTCGACACGACTTCGACACGACTTTGACACGTCTTTGACACGGCTTTGATACGATTTGGACACGACTTCTACACGACTTTAACACGACTTTGACACGGCTTTGGCACGACTTTGACACGACTTTGATACGACTTTGACCCGACTTCGACACGTCTTTGACACGACTTTGACACGACTTCGACACGACTTTGATACGACTTTGACACGACTTCTACACGACTTTGACACGGCTTTGGCATGACTTTGACACAACTTTGACACGACTTTGATACGACTTTGACACGACTTCGACACGTCTTTAACACGACTTTGACACGGCTTTGGCACGACTTTGACACAACTTTGACACGACTTTGATACGACTTTGACACGACTTTGACACGACTTTGACACGACTTCAACACGACATTGATACGACATTGACACGACTTCGACACGACTTTGACACGACTTTGATACGATTTTGACACGACTTTAACACGACTTTGACACGACTTTGACACGGCTTTGATACGACTTTGACACGACTTTGACACGACTTTGACACGACTTCGACACGTCTTTGACACGACTTCGACACGACTTTGACACGGCTTTGACACGGCTTTGGCACGACTTTGACACGACTTTGACACGACTTCGACACGACTTTGACACGACTTTGACACGACTTTGACACGACTTTGACACGGCTTTGATACGATTTGGACACGACTTCTACACGACTTTAACACGACTTTGACACGGCTTTGGCACGACTTTGACACGACTTTGATACGACTTTGACCCGACTTCGACACTTCTTTGACACGACTTTGACACGACTTCGACACGACTTTGATACGACTTTGACACGACTTCTACACGACTTTGACACAACTTTGACACGACTTTGATACGACTTTGACACGACTTCGACACGTCTTTGACACGACTTCGACACGTCTTTGACACGACTTCGACACGTCTTTGACACGACTTTGACACGACTTCGACACGACTTTGATACGACTTTGACACGACTTCGACACGACTTTGACACGACTTTGATACGACTTCGACACGACTTTGATACGATTTTGACACGACTTCTACACGACATCTACACGACTTTAACACGACTTTGACACGGCTTTGGCATGACTTTGACTCAACTTTGACCCGACTTTGACACGACTTCGACACGTCTTTGACACGACTTCGACACGAGTTTGACACGACTTTGATACGACTTTGACACGACTTTGACACGACTTCGACACGACTTCGACACGACTTTGACACGACTTTGATACGACTTTGACACGACTTTGACACGACTTCGACACGACTTTGACACGACTGACACGGCTTTGACACGACTTCGACACGACTTTGACACGACTGACACGGCTTTGATACGATTTGGACACGACTTCTACACGAGTTTAACACGACTTTGACACGGCTTTGGCACGACTTTGACACGACTTTGACACGACTTCGACACGACTTTGACACGTCTTTGACACGGCTTTGATACGATTTGGACACGACTTCTACACGACTTTAACACGACTTTGACACGGCTTTGGCACGACTTTGACACGACTTTGATACGACTTTGACCCGACTTCGACACGTCTTTGACACGACTTTGACACGACTTCGACACGACTTTGATACGACTTTGACACGACTTCTACACGACTTTGACACGGCTTTGGCATGACTTTGACACAACTTTGACACGACTTTGATACGACTTTGACACGACTTCGACACGTCTTTAACACGACTTTGACACGGCTTTGGCACGACTTTGACACAACTTTGACACGACTTTGATACGACTTTGACACGACTTCGACACGTCTTTAACACGACTTTGACACGGCTTTGGCACGACTTTGACACAACTTTGACACGACTTTGATACGACTTTGACACGACTTTGACACGACTTTGACACGACTTCAACACGACATTGATACGACATTGACACGACTTCGACACGACTTTGACACGACTTTGATACGATTTTGACACGACTTTAACACGACTTTGACACGACTTTGACACGGCTTTGATACGACTTTGACACGACTTTGACACGACTTTGACACGACTTCGACACGTCTTTGACACGACTTCGACACGACTTTGACACGGCTTTGACACGGCTTTGGCACGACTTTGACACGACTTTGACACGACTTCGACACGACTTTGACACGACTTTGACACGACTTTGACACGGCTTTGATACGATTTGGACACGACTTCTACACGACTTTAACACGACTTTGACACGGCTTTGGCACGACTTTGACACGACTTTGATACGACTTTGACCCGACTTCGACACTTCTTTGACACGACTTTGACACGACTTCGACACGACTTTGATACGACTTTGACACGACTTCTACACGACTTTGACACAACTTTGACACGACTTTGATACGACTTTGACACGACTTCGACACGTCTTTGACACGACTTCGACACGTCTTTGACACGACTTCGACACGAGTTTGACACGAGTTTGACACGACTTTGATACGACTTTGACACGACTTCGACACGACTTTGACACGACTTTGATACGACTTTGACACGACTTTGACACGACTTCGACACGACTTTGACACGACTTCGACACGTCTTTGACACGACTTCGACACGAGTTTGACACGAGTTTGACACGACTTTGATACGACTTTGACACGACTTTGACACGACTTCGACACGACTTTGACACGACTTTGACACGACTTTGATACGACTTTGACACGACTTTGACACGACTTCGACACGACTTTGACACGGCTTTGATACGATTTTGACACGACTTCTACACGACTTTGACACGACTTCGACACGAGTTTGACACGAGTTTGACACGACTTTGATACGACTTTGACACGACTTTGACACGACTTCGACACGACTTCGACACGACTTTGACACGACTTTGATACGACTTTGACACGACTTTGACACGACTTCGACACGACTTCGACACGACTTTGACACGACTTTGATACGACTTTGACACGACTTTGACACGACTTCGACACGACTTTGACACGACTTCGACACGTCTTTGACACGACTTCGACACGAGTTTGACACGAGTTTGACACGACTTTGATACGACTTTGACACGACTTTGACACGACTTCGACACGACTTCGACACGACTTTGACACGACTTTGATACGACTTTGACACGACTTTGACACGACTTCGACACGACTTTGATACGGCTTTGATACGATTTTGACACGACTTCTACACGACTTTGACACGACTTCGACACGAGTTTGACACGAGTTTGACACGAGTTTGACACGACTTTGATACGACTTTGACACGACTTTGACACGACTTCGACACAACTTCGACACGACTTTGACACGACTTTGATACGACTTTGACACGACTTTGACACGACTTCGACACGACTTCGACACGACTTCGACACGACTTTGACACGTCTTTGACACGGCTTTGATACGATTTGGACACGACTTCTACACGACTTTAACACGACTTTGACACGGCTTTGGCACGACTTTGACACGACTTTGATACGACTTTGACCCGACTTCGACACGTCTTTGACACGACTTTGACACGACTTCGACACGACTTTGATACGACTTTGACACGACTTCTACACGACTTTGACACGGCTTTGGCATGACTTTGACACAACTTTGACACGACTTTGATACGACTTTGACACGACTTCGACACGTCTTTAACACGACTTTGACACGGCTTTGGCACGACTTTGACACAACTTTGACACGACTTTGATACGACTTTGACACGACTTTGACACGACTTTGACACGACTTCAACACGACATTGATACGACATTGACACGACTTCGACACGACTTTGACACGACTTTGATACGATTTTGACACGACTTTAACACGACTTTGACACGACTTTGACACGGCTTTGATACGACTTTGACACGACTTTGACACGACTTTGACACGACTTCGACACGTCTTTGACACGACTTCGACACGACTTTGACACGGCTTTGACACGGCTTTGGCACGACTTTGACACGACTTTGACACGACTTCGACACGACTTTGACACGACTTTGACACGACTTTGACACGACTTTGACACGGCTTTGATACGATTTGGACACGACTTCTACACGACTTTAACACGACTTTGACACGGCTTTGGCACGACTTTGACACGACTTTGATACGACTTTGACCCGACTTCGACACTTCTTTGACACGACTTTGACACGACTTCGACACGACTTTGATACGACTTTGACACGACTTCTACACGACTTTGACACAACTTTGACACGACTTTGATACGACTTTGACACGACTTCGACACGTCTTTGACACGACTTCGACACGTCTTTGACACGACTTCGACACGAGTTTGACACGACTTTGACACGACTTTGATACGACTTTGACACGACTTCGACACGTCTTTGACACGACTTCGACACGTCTTTGACACGACTTCGACACGTCTTTGACACGACTTTGACACGACTTCGACACGACTTTGATACGACTTTGACACGACTTCTACACGACTTCTACACGACTTTGACACAACTTTGACACGACTTTGATACGACTTTGACACGACTTCGACACGTCTTTGACACGACTTCGACACGTCTTTGACACGACTTCGACACGAGTTTGACACGAGTTTGACACGACTTTGATACGACTTTGACACGACTTCGACACGACTTTGACACGACTTTGATACGACTTTGACACGACTTTGACACGACTTCGACACGACTTTGACACGACTTCGACACGTCTTTGACACGACTTCGACACGAGTTTGACACGAGTTTGACACGACTTTGATACGACTTTGACACGACTTTGACACGACTTCGACACGACTTTGACACGACTTTGACACGACTTTGATACGACTTTGACACGACTTTGACACGACTTCGACACGACTTTGACACGGCTTTGATACGATTTTGACACGACTTCTACACGACTTTGACACTACTTCGACACGAGTTTGACACGAGTTTGACACGACTTTGATACGACTTTGACACGACTTTGACACGACTTCGACACGACTTCGACACGACTTTGACACGACTTTGATACGACTTTGACACGACTTTGACACGACTTCGACACGACTTCGACATGACTTTGACACGACTTTGATACGACTTTGACACGACTTTGACACGACTTCGACACGACTTTGACACGACTTTGACACGACTTCGACACGTCTTTGACACGACTTCGACACGAGTTTGACACGTTTGACACGACTTTGATACGACTTTGACACGACTTTGACACGACTTCGACACGACTTCGACACGACTTTGACACGACTTTGATACGACTTTGACACGACTTTGACACGACTTCGACACGACTTTGACACGGCTTTGATACGATTTTGACACGACTTCTACACGACTTTGACACGACTTCGACACGAGTTTGACACGAGTTTGACACGAGTTTGACACGACTTTGATACGACTTTGACACGACTTTGACACGACTTCGACACAACTTCGACACGACTTTGACACGACTTTGATACGACTTTGACACGACTTTGACACGACTTCGACACGACTTCGACACGACTTTGACACGTCTTTGACACGGCTTTGATACGATTTGGACACGACTTCTACACGACTTTAACACGACTTTGACACGGCTTTGGCACGACTTTGACACGACTTTGATACGACTTTGACCCGACTTCGACACGTCTTTGACACGACTTTGACACGACTTCGACACGACTTTGATACGACTTTGACACGACTTCTACACGACTTTGACACGGCTTTGGCATGACTTTGACACAACTTTGACACGACTTTGATACGACTTTGACACGACTTCGACACGTCTTTAACACGACTTTGACACGGCTTTGGCACGACTTTGACACAACTTTGACACGACTTTGATACGACTTTGACACGACTTTGACACGACTTTGACACGACTTCAACACGACATTGATACGACATTGACACGACTTCGACACGACTTTGACACGACTTTGATACGATTTTGACACGACTTTAACACGACTTTGACACGACTTTGACACGGCTTTGATACGACTTTGACACGACTTTGACACGACTTTGACACGACTTCGACACGTCTTTGACACGACTTTGACACGACTTCGACACGTCTTTGACACGACTTCGACACGTCTTTGACACGACTTCGACACGAGTTTGACACGAGTTTGACACGACTTTGATACGACTTTGACACGACTTTGACACGACTTCGACACGACTTCGACACGACTTTGACACGACTTTGATACGACTTTGACACGACTTTGACACGACTTCGACACGACTTTGACACGACTTCGACACGTCTTTGACACGACTTCGACACGAGTTTGACACGAGTTTGACACGACTTTGATACGACTTTGACACGACTTTGACACGACTTCGACACGACTTTGACACGACTTTGACACGACTTTGATACGACTTTGACACGACTTTGACACGACTTTGACACGACTTCGACACGACTTTGACACGGCTTTGATACGATTTTGACACGACTTCTACACGACTTTGACACGACTTCGACACGAGTTTGACACGAGTTTGACACGACTTTGATACGACTTTGACACGACTTTGACACGACTTCGACACGACTTCGACACGACTTTGACACGACTTTGATACGACTTTGACACGACTTTGACACGACTTCGACACGACTTCGACACGACTTTGACACGACTTTGATACGACTTTGACACGACTTTGACACGACTTCGACACGACTTTGACACGACTTCGACACGTCTTTGACACGACTTCGACACGAGTTTGACACGAGTTTGACACGACTTTGATACGACTTTGACACGACTTTGACACGACTTTGACACGACTTCGACACGACTTCGACACGACTTTGACACGACTTTGATACGACTTTGACACGACTTTGACACGACTTCGACACGACTTTGACACGGCTTTGATACGATTTTGACACGACTTCTACACGACTTTGACACGACTTCGACACGAGTTTGACACGAGTTTGACACGACTTTGATACGACTTTGACACGACTTTGACACGACTTCGACACAACTTCGACACGACTTTGACACGACTTTGATACGACTTTGACACGACTTTGACACGACTTCGACACGACTTCGACACGACTTTGACACGACTTTGACACGACTTTGATACGACTTTGACACGACTTTGACACGACTTCGACACGACTTTGACACGACTTCGACACGTCTTTGACACGACTTCGTCACGACTTCGACACGACTTTGACACGACTTTGATACGACTTTGACACGACTTTGACACGACTTCGACACGACTTCGACACGACTTTGACACGACTTTGATACGACTTTGACACGACTTCGACACGACTTTGACACGGCTTTGATACGACTTTGACACGACTTCGACACGTCTTTGACACGTCTTTGACACGACTTTGACACGACTTCGACACGACTTTGATACGACTTTGACACGACTTCGACAGGACTTTGACACGACTTCGATACGATTTTGACACGACTTCTACACGACTTTAACACGACTTTGACACGGCTTTGGCACGACTTTGACACGACTTTGATACGGCTTTGGCACGACTTCGACACGACTTCGACACGACTTTGACACGACTTTGACACGACTTCAACACGACTTTGATACGACATTGACACGACTTCGACACGACTTTGACACGACTTTGATACGATTTTGACACGACTTTAACACGACTTTGACACGACTTTGACACGACTTTGACACGACTTTGACACGACTTTGACACGACTTCGACACGTCTTTGACACGACTTCGACACGACTTTGACACGGCTTTGATACGATTTTGACACGACTTCTACACGACTTTGACACGACTTTGACACGGTTTTGGCACGACTTTGACACGACTTTGATACGACTTTGACACGACTTCGACACGTCTTTGACACTACTTTGATACGACTTTGACACGACTTCGACACGTCTTTGACACTACTTTGATACGACTTTGACACGACTTCGACACGACTTTGACAGGGCTTTGACCGGACTTCGTAACGTAACGCGTTAAGAGAAGCCAGACAGAGTGGCGCCGTAACGTAACGTTTTACGGCGCCACTATGTCTGGCTTCCCTTTCTCTCACGCATACGGTAGCAGTAGGCAGTGGCAGGCTCCTCCGCTCTTCACTTTAACCCACATTAGTTTAAGTTATCACTTCTGTCGAGCGTCCCGGGACGCACACTTTTTTTTTTTATTGCATTCACTGGCAAACGAGCAAATGTGTCACCTGATGGAAAGTGATCTCCACCGCCCATGTACGCCCACCACCAGAAGAGTCATGGGCGCGTTGCCGACCCTAAAGGAAAGGGATAATTAGGGATTGGGAAGGGGAGGGGATTTGGTCTCCCGGATATCTCTCACCGTACGAAACGTAACAACCAGCCGCTACTTTACGTCGGTTTTCTGTGAGACAGTGGTAACGACCCGGTCGAGCCAGCCCATTCATGCTGTAGACAAAACTGTCTACAGCGTGGCTCTACCACTCATACAATGAATGAACAATAAACGTCAGTGCGTATTTAACTACCAAATGCTTCACTAATTCTCATATTTTTTATACATACAACAAACATAGTCCCGACCCCACAGTAAGATACGAGTCTTGTGTTGTGGGTATCCGGAACTACGAGAGACTTTCGGTCTCACAACACCCAGACCACGAAACAAATATTTGTAAATCACACAAATGTTAGAGCCACGTAAAGTAGCGGCTTGCTGCTGCGTTTCGTACCGTGAGTGAGATATCCGGAGGCCCAAATCCCCATCCCCTTCACAATCCCTTAATTATCCCTTCCCTTTAAGGTCGGCAACATGCCTATGATTCTTCTAGTATTGTAAGCGTACATGAACGGTGGAGATCACCTACCATCAAGTGACCGACATACTCGTTTTCCGGCCTATGCTATAAATTAAAAAAATGCACTTATCTATTCGCCAAAAAGAAAATCAAGACAAAAACCTTCTTAACATACATACTCGTACAGTCAGACACTATATGAAATATATATTTAGGACTTTATGAAATATGTTTTTTTTAATTCTAGAAGCTGGATGCCATAAATCTGCAGAAAATCAACGAGAACGTAGCGATAACTGAAAAAGTCACCGACAAGACCATAAATATTGAAGAGTCTACAAACAACACGCCCATAGACAAAATGTCTACAGACAAAGAAAACTCAGAGTGTATATGTCCAGACAGAGTGTATCTCGAAGACCCGAACAATCCAAGGGGATGTTTATTCTTCCAGGTAAGGTCATTTTTATGGTACACTAGCTTTTGCTCGCGGCTCCGCCCGCGTGATCTGCTTTTTCCGGGATAAAAGTAGCATATGTCCTATTCTGGTGTATAAGCTATATTATTGTAAAGTTTCATTAAAATCTATTCAGTAGTTTTTACGTGAAAGAGTAACAAACATCCATCCTTACAAACTTTCATCCCCTATTTTATCCCCTTAGGGGTGGAATTTATCAAAATCCTTTCTTAGCGGATGCCTACGTGATAACATCTACCTGCATGCCAAATTTCAGCCCGATCCCTCCAGTGGTTTGGGCTGTGCGTTGATAGATCACTATATCCATCCATCCATACATCCATACTTACAAACTTTCGCGTTTATAATATTAGTAGGATAGTAGGACTACCCACATTGTATCAACGGAACACATGTTTTTACCCTGGCCGACCCAAAGCCAAAATATTAAAATTAATTCATTAACCATCGAATTTTAATACGCAAATGCAAAAAAATAAAACACGTAAATACACCACGTTGTTCATGACACATTTTCCGAAGGCTTCGTTGTACGCAGACGCAAACACACGCGATAGCATACTTGTAATCCATCTCACTCTCTCGCAGGCTAAATCCTATTTATGAATATGTTTGTCTTTGTCGTGACGCGTTTTCGTTTCATCGAGTTTCAAATCACAACGTTTCTAATGAAGTTTCACTTCTACGATATTATTGTTTCAGGCTTCAGTACACCTACTGCGTCATTCTACAGCGATATACCCCGGATTTCAATGCGTTGTACATGTGGGCAATGTGAGACAGACCGCCATCATAGAGGTGAGTTGTTATAGGCCGCGCATAATCGCTAGTCACCTGCGACATAGGTGACCACTAAACGACGCAGGTGACTATCAGTCGCGTATGAACTATAAAAAATGTTGATATATGTGCCTCTCAGCTGATACAAAAACCTCTCGGTTGATACAAGTTTTTCTCAGTTAATATCAGCGCCTCATAGTTAATACATATGCCTATCAGTCGATATCAGTGTCACTTAGTCGTTACAAATACCTCTCAGAAGATATCAGTGCCACTTAGTTGTTACAAATGCCTCTCAAATGATATCAGTTCCACATAGTTGTTACAAATGCCTATCAGTCGATATCGGTGCCTCTTAATTAATATCAGTGCCACTTAGTTGTTACAAATGCCTCTCAAATGATATCAGTTCCACTTAGTTGTTACAAATGCCTATCAGTCGATATCGGTGCCTCTTAATTAATATCAGTGCCACTTAGTTGTTACAAATGCCTCTCATTCGATATCAGTGCCTATTTGTTGATATCAGTGCCTCTTCGTTGATACAAGAACAAATTTTCTCAGGTTATAAACGGCTCATATTACAATCGCCTCATGTTACAAGTGCCTTTTGTTACAAGTTTCTCTTGTTGTAAGTGCTTCTTGTTGTATTTGGCTCATGTTACAAGTGGTACATGTTACAAACATGGGTGTTGTGAGGCCGAAAGTCTCGTAGTTCCTGATACCCACGACACAAGACTCGTATCTTACTGTGGGGTCAGGACTATGTATGTGACTGTTGGGTGTATTTATTATTATTATTATTTATGTTACAAACGCCTCTTGATACAACAGTTTTATATTACAGTTGACTAATGTTTTTTGATTTGTTGTTTTTGCTGGTGGTAGGATATTTATATCCGCCCGGATAGCGACTACCGTACACATGGTGTTAAAACCCGCCATAGTGATCCACACGCCTTATGTGGATCGCGTTCCAGGATCAGCCAGTGTATATCCGGTTCACCCGAGGGGCTTGCGACATGACTTGATGGTTGGTTGTGGCGGGTATAGGGGTACATCCTTGTATCCCTGTGCCTGCATCGGTCATCCGTCTGTCCTGTCGCAGGCCTCTCGATTTGCCGAAGAGGGAAGAAGCATTCATACAGGCCGGCATGACTCTGGTGACCACTGATAAACTCATTGTTTGTTGATGGTCGCTAGTTTTTTGGACTGCACTACGCTTACCATCAGGTGTAGTGCTTTGCCGTGCTCGGATAAATGAAAAATGTTACATACGCCTTATGTTACAAATGGCTTGATGTTACAAATTGGTCCATATTGTTGATTACAGGGCATGATGTGTCGCAACGGTGTAGTGCGTGCGGGGGAGAGCGCGTCCGTCGTGTTCAGGTTCGTGCGCTGCCCCGAGTACCTCGTCACGGGACGGACGATGCTTTTCACCGCGGGACTCGGCACCAGGTGACCGCCATAACCGTTTTACTATTTTTTTTTTTTTTATTATTTATAGCATAGGCCGGCAAACGAGCAAGTGGTTGTGATGGTAAGTGATCTCCACCGCCCATGTACGCCCACCACCAGAAGAATCATGGACGCGTTGCCGAAGGAAAGGGATAATTAGGGATTGGGAAGGGGAGGGGATTTGGGCTTCCGGATATCTCACTCACCGTACGAAACGCAGCAGCAAGCTGCTACTTTACGTCGGTTTTCTGTGAGACAGTGGTAAAGACCCGGTTGAGCCAGCCCATTCATGCTGTAGACAAAACTGTCTACAGCGTGGCTCTACCACTCAAACCTACCTCCTCGAGGATAGAGGCATAATATTATTCTTTATGTTGCAGGGCTGTCGGTCGTATCACCCAGACGTTCCCTTACATACCCTGAGCCTGTACAGCATCAGGGGATCTTCACACCAAGTGGAATGGTACAGTTGTACCATGGTCGCAAATGATGGTAGCAAAGTGGCACCGTTAAGCGAAATCTTGTTTTTAATTTATTACCATGGTTGTAGATATATACAGCGTGTATGAGACAGTTTAAAATTAAATATTTTTTTTAATTATTTCGTATTAGCAGTAAAATATGTTTATTTTTTTATTTTTTGTAATTATTGACAACCAATTAACTAATGATTTCTTAATATACATAATATTACATATTGAAATAAAACTAATTTAAACGGATTTTATCGCGGGGATGTCCACCCCGTGACCACGAAGGCTGAAAAGTTTTCGAAACGTCGGGATCAAAATAATAAAAAACCGCGATAAAAACCGTTTAAATTAGTTTTTTTTCAACCAATTAAATATTACTGTTATCACTTATGTATATCCCTTCGCGTGAGATTTAGCCTAAATTTAAAAAAAGGACTATACTGTGTGTAAGGAAACATAAGGAAAGACAGGTGCTAGTGCTTGTGATTTATTTATTTATTTATATGAAAGAATCATCAACATAAAGTACAATATTTAAGAGTAATTTTAAGGCTAATTGTTGTTACAATTAGTCACAGCACGCCTACTTTTTTTTATCCTGGCTCGGCAAAGTGACTACGCTACACCTGATGGTAAGTGTAGCGCAATCCAAGAATAGTGTCGACCAACGATAAACAATGTGTCCATCGTAGGTCGGCAAGATCATGCCGGCCTGCCAAGGGGGAGGGGAAGGAAAAAAGGGATGGAAAAAGGTTTAGGATCAGGGGAAAAGCCCTCTGGGGAGAACCGGATATACACTGGCTGACCCTGGAACGCGACCCACACAAGGTGGGCCACTATGGCAGGTTTTAGCACCAGTGTACGGTGGTCGCTATCCGGTCGGATACAAGTATCCTCCCACCAGCACTTAGTAACTAATTAAAAGTGCACTATAATATTTCTAATAATATGTCTAATAATATTTCCAATTTACCATTTTTATATGATAAAAAGGACAAAAAGTAAAAGTCATGATAACTAATGACAGACACAAATTAATCTTTTATTTAATTTATTTATTAATGATTACGGACATGACACTAAATAAATTACGAAATAAAACTATGTACTTATTATTTTTTTTCACAAATTATTATATTTGGTATAGATTAATACAATATAATCGATTAATATAATATCGTTAAAATAATGTTTTTTTTTAAATAGAGAAAAGTAGCGCTCGGGGTCAACGAGACAGGCGTGAGCGTCGCGGGTGCGAGTTGTAAAGAATATTTAGTTTTATTTCGCGATATATTTAGTGGTGTCATGTCAGTCTTAGTTATCGGCATCCTGTATAATGTAAGCCCACTGCGATGACGTCATTATATAGTAAATATTATGACGTTAGTTTCTATATAAGTCGTGATTCTGATACACGCTGTATAGATCGACTTGTTTGTGCACATATCTTTGTATGTGTGTGTTAGCTTGTATATGTAGTGTGGATTTGTTTGATAATGACGTGTCCTTTATTTGTGCAATATGCCGTGTGGCGACTAGCTTATCACATTAAATGATACCACGTATACTGCATGTAATTCTTTAACCATACACAACAAATAAATGAAATACCTACGATATCTTAGTCAAGGGACATTTTTTTCTGATTTAAAATTTGAGAACATCATGTAAATGCGTAAGGATATCTCCTGGCAAATACTGCTAGGTCAATGACCCACGAGCGGCGAGCGGCGATGCGACGCGGACATGCGTGAGACAAAGTACCTATCGCTACGATGTCGCCGCTTTTACAGGGCATTGAACTACTATTTAACAAGGGTGTTTTATTTCGTGGCAATTTTTAAGTTATTTATTTTGTTTGAAAGTTGCATATTTTTATTTTTGGTACAATTTTTTATCTTATTCGTCGAATAAACCCATATCAACCAGTTTTAACCGCTGTATCATTTAATGTGATAATCAAATCGTCACTCGGTATATTAAATAGCAGCCTCGGCCACGCGTTGCTGTGGCTAAGGTACTAAATTATATTGTAGTAAACTATTCAATACAGTATGCGCCATCTATTGGATACTTACTCAATCCAGCCGATAAGTTACCTTACACCGCCATCTCTTAGAATCTTATGGAACTCACAGATAATTATAAATAATTTGCAATAAAAAATATTGCCACTATAAATTAAGATATAAACTATCCTATCTCTCAAGATGGATCAAACTGCACACATGTACATAAAAAATTCTAACATAATTGTGACGTTTCATTAATAAATGAATATTGCCTTTGTATAGACGCTTTTATATGTCATTCGTAGTAATTTATATTCGAAATATTGCGGAAAATCTTTACTACACTATTTGTATTATTTTATAGCATAAGGAAATTAAATTAAATGTGAAATGAAATGAAACTTTTGAATGTAACTTACATAAAAATAAGGGGCGTCCATCAATTACGTGAAGCATTCAGGGGGAGGGGGTCGAGCCGAATCTCACCAATCTCACGTAGGAGTGAGGGGGAGTCTGGACAAATATCACGTAATTTTTCCCGCAAAAAAACTGTAAGATTCAGAGAAAACTGGGATAAATTAAGAACAGGTTTCTACACTAAAATATGGCCAAATACAATACTAAATACTGCTAAGGTATTACACAATAACCAATTTATCAAAACTCATGGTTTTACTGAAAAATCACATGGATATGTTAATTTCAGTAGTCTCTCTTGAGACAAAACATGAAGCCCTGTGGACTGAATTAGAGTGAATATTCTCTTACCACTTTTAGTAGTTCCTATTTCATTTTCTTGTTCGTTTTTTTACTGTTAATTTTAGACTACGTTATGTCTTAAATACTAGTCTTAAAACTATTAACTTGTCTTCGAAATAATAAAGCAAATTATGTTTTTTTTAAATAAATCAAATGTAATCAAGTATACAGTAACGAATTTACACTAATAATACGCATCTACCGGATTTACAACAAAAGCTCACGTGAGAATAGGGCGGAAGTGGTTAAGCAAAATGAAATGATGTGGAGGGGGAGATGATCGAGTCAAATCTCACAAATTCTCACCTAGGAGGGATGGGGGGGGGGGTCAAAAAATCTCCATTATAGCCTCACGTAATTAATGGACGACCCCTAAAGTAAAACACGATTACTAACGAAACCTACATTGTATGTGTTGTCTAAATGTACCGGAAGCAAGCCATAACAAGAAGTTGTTTGGAAACACTAATATTGTAAATAGAAGGCCTTATAAACTTTTTTTATTTAACACTAGTTTTTCCTCGCGGCTCCGCCGGCGTGATCTGCTTTTCTGGGATAAAAAGTAGCCTATGTTCATCAGGGATTATGTAGGATTCTAATGGTGAAAGAATTTTTGAAATCTGTCCAGTAGTTTTTAAGTTTATTTGTTACATACATAAATACAAATCTTTCCGCTTTATAATATTAGTGGAGATTTATAAGGCCCAAAGTGTGAAACTTGGAAGTCAAAATGGTACATTGAATAGAAGAATAAAACCTATAAAACTCAATTTTACACAACAGCTGTTGAAGGTTTCCATATTTTTAAAGAATAGTCCGATAATGTAAGGGTGGTAGAGCGAAGCTGAAGACAGTTTGGTGAGCAGCATGGCTCTACCACTCATTAAAGTCAATTATATCAAAAAAGGAGGCTCCCAATTTTTATTTTAGTATTTTTTTCAGGTACGGTTGTGACTCTAAATTCGGTGACACCCAAAATACACTGGTCACACTTTTCTATTTAATGTACGAAATGATTTTGTGTCAGAAATATTATCAAATTGTAATAAAAAAGTTATAAAAATTAAAATCTCTCTTTGAAATATAGTATGTAGGTATTCGAAATTAGAATTAAGCTAGGAATAGACGTTATTAAAAAGAATGCATATTTGAGAGCAAAAATTAGGTTATCGTATGTAGCATATATGTGCAGGGATTCTCAAACAAGTGGGCAAGTGACCCCTTTCGCAAAATTAATTAATACCTCACCCCCTCACACCCAAATTACTTTAAATGTCTTATCTCTACTTTTTTCCGATTGACACAAAATAATAATTAATAAAAAAAGTTTTCGTTTATGTCGACCCGTCGGAAACTCCCAAGGGGTCGATAGCGGTAATTTTGTGAATCCCTGCTCTATTGACTAACCCTGCTAGCCTGTCTGCGTTGGTACCATGGCTGTGTCCTTTGGTAAAGCGGTGGTACCAACCCAGACGGTCTTACATACGAAGGATCTACGGACCTTGTGGAGAATGACGTCACAAATGTTCTACGGAAATGATCGTGTTATATATTTTGTGCTACGTAGAATGTGTATTTCGGGCATTATGTGTATTTTGAAATAAACATGACTTCGGTTTCTCCTTTATTATGTAACAATTCATACTGTTTTATTTACCCCTCTCCTTTTAATATTTCCATCCCCTAGCCTATCTGATTAATTATCGGGACAGACATTTAGTCATTCCCAGACACTCGCCGAGCTTCACCGCTCGGTGTCAACAAACGTGCCACTGTTGATCCTGGTGCACAGGAGTTACAGTGGCAGGTGTGTGGGCGGGATGGTCTCTACCCTGTCCTTTGGACTAAACAACGTGTTGCAGAAAGCTTTGGCCGTATAAGGGGGGTCTTTTTTTTTATTTATGGCTTTCGCATTATTATACATTTTGCCAGTGGCAAGTATAATTTATTCTCGTTATTTTTACAAGAACGATGAAAAACGGGTGTGGTCGATTTCAAGGCCTTGACGGAGTTTTGGTGTTAACTCCTGTCAGTACGATGCTCAATTCACTTATTTAAATGTTTCCATACACTGTTCATCACCGTCAATGTTTATTGAACAAATCCACACCAAAAATGAAATAAAATAAAATAAACGACGAACTGCACTGTCAGTATTCCCACCAAAACTCGGGTGCTCGGGGGGTCATTCATACACCTGAATCTGACCTTACATCAGCAAAGTCGATCACATCCCTATAAATTAATTATGTGTAAGCTAAATTTAATTATGAGTGATAGACCCACGCACATTTTTTGCCTCGTACCACCACTCTGTGGAACCAGCTGTCGCCGGCGGTCTTTCCGAACCGTTACGACATGGGAACCTTCAAGAAGAGAGCATATTCCTTCCTAAAAGGCCGGCAACGCATTTACAAGCCCTCCGGGGCTGCAGGTGTTCATGGGCGGCGGTGATCACTTTCTATCAGGTGAGCCTCCTGCCCGTTTGCCCCCTTTTTTCCATAAAAAAAAACAGTTTTGTTTACAGCATGAATGGGCCGGCTCGACCGGATCGTTAACACTGTCTCATAGAAAGTTGACGTAAAGTACCTGCTTGCTGCTGTATTTCGTATGGTAAGATATCCGGGGGCCCAAATCTCCCTCTCCTTCCCAATCCCTTCCCTTTAAGGTCAAAGTATCGCTATAAATCTTATTTTTAAGAAGTATCAACATCGGTTCAGATATATCAGCTTGATATTTGAACCTATCCTAATATCCTAATAATCCCAGCTTGATATTTTTAGGCACCATAAATTGTTTATTGGTACATATTTCGGGTTGGCTTTAGTATCCGGGTGCAGGATTTTGCTGATAATTTTTATAGTAAACGTTAGACACTAGTCCGTATTAACAAATGCTAGCAGTTTATTATGCGGAAATGCATAGTTTTTGTGAAATTAATTTTTAAAGTTTTGTAGGTTCTTTCTTTCTTTTTATTTATGGCTTTCGCAGTATTATGCATTTAGCCAGTGTCAAGTATAACTTTTTCTCAAGTATTTTTACAAGAACGATGAAACACGGGTGCGGTCGATATCAAGGTCTTGTCGGAGTTTTGGTGTTAACTCCTTCCAGTACGATTCTTAATTCACTTATTTCAATGTTTCCATACACTGTTCATCACCGTCAATGTTTATTGAACAAATCCACACCACTTTTATACAACAAACACAACTCTAAACTAGTTTATGAAATAAATTAAAATAAGCGATGAATTGCACTGTCAGAATTCCCGCCAAAACTCCGTTTTGTAGGTTATTACAGTTGTAAACACACTAATATTGAATTAGAAAGAGACAAATGTCATTGAACGTGGAACGCGACTAATTCTGTCTCTTTCTGACAAGTAGTTATATAAAAACGAAATGCTTAATATGTTGTGCTCGCGTTACTGGAACGTTTTTTTTCTTTACAATACTACTATAATTATTATTTTCCTATTCACAACTACCTACTTTCATTGTTGTTGAGTGCCGGCTGTGTTTTTATTGTGATCTTATTATCTCCCATTCGACCTGCTTACCTTATTGATATTGGTGGTGGTTATTTTTTTCTTAACCATCCAGAAGTAGGAACCTCACAAACCGAGGCTTATACACGCGTGAGCGAGCGAAGCGAGCTCGGGATTTGGAGCACCCCGACTCGGACAAATTAGGTTAGAAGGGGATGGCAGGGTCAGTGAGCGAGCGAAGCGAGCGAACAGACCCTGCCATCCCCTTCGTGGTTATTTTTTTTTAAACCACCCAAAAAGTAGTAGCCCCGGCAACTACGCCTTGTTGTTATTACTTGCTTCATAAGCAATTATTGTTACAGATTTTTTTTAACATTGAATATAAAGTAAACTGTGACTTTCCTCCTTCTCCCGATGAAAAATAGCCCGTGACCACATAGAAAATATCAATATGTGCTAAAATATTGTAAGCAGAAACCTGGAATTTAAAAAAAATCATATCTCCTAAACTATTGGTTTCCGCACCTCCCCCCTTTCAGGGGGGGGTTATACCTCCCCCCCTCAACCCCCTCCCGCCCCTCCCGCACTATTTCGCTTGCAACCGGATACTAAAGCAACCCCCATATTTCATGGCAACAAATTTTCAATAAAATATAGTGTATAATTTAGATGTGATTTCGATACTAACAACAAATATCGATACATAGCTAATTGGAGTCGAAAAATATCGATGTATCGCGTACTAAATATCGATAATTTTACAACATCCCTGATAGATATTTTTTTAGGTTGTAAACTAATGTCAAACAAAGTCAAACAAGTTTTGGCGCAATTTTTTCTCAATCCGGTGTTTCTTGTAAGTTTTGTATTTCTTGAACGAGTGTAAATTGTTGAAAACAGAGCGGTAGTCCTGGTTATCGATATTTTATTCATAACTGACAATAATTTAAAGCTTAATAAGTGGTTGAAACTGAAATAATGGCGAGGACAAAGGCGTCGGTCGGCGCTAAAGGTATGTTTTTTATTTTTTACCAAAGAGTTTTTAAGACGTTTTTTTTTCCAATATCGAAGCAATAACGTTTTACGTTTTAAGTGATTTTCCAGTGTTTAATACATTTTCAATAGTTGTTTTACGACAAATATCATAATTAAAGTTTTGTATAGTCATAATAGTGGATTGAAATAACCAAAATAAATAAGTTTCATGAAACAAGCTGATAAATAAAAAATATACCTACACCATTAATATACATAACCTATTTATTTATAACATAGGCCATCAAACTAGCAAGTGGGTCACCTGATTGTAAGTGATCTCCACCGCCCATGTACTCCCACAATACCAGAAGAATAAAAGATAAAAGATGAACAAAATACTAAAAGAATCATAAGTGCGTTGCTGACCTTAAGGGGAAGCAATAATTAAGGGATTTGGAAGAGTAGGGGGATTCGGGCCTCCGGATATCTCACTGATCTGAAACGCAGCAAATAACCACTACTTCATGTTGCTTTTCTATGGGACGGTGGTAACGACCGGGTCAAGCCAACCCATTCATGCTGTAGACAAAACTGTCAGCAGCATGGCTCTACCACTCATAATGATTGTGATAATATTGTTCACAGTGGCTGCTGGTAAGAGCAGCAAGGCTCGGTGCAGTGTTGCAGCACCTCCTGTCAGGGCTGGACCCTCAGGTAACTGTGTATTTACACATTCATTTAGTATATATATAACTAGAGACCATTGCCAGCTTCCCATGGGTAAAAATATGTTGTTACGACATCAAATTACAAATATCTGAATTTTTCGGCTTTTCTGTACTATAATATGTATGTATTATACATATAAACCTTCCTCATGAATCACTCTATCTATTGCTGAAAACTGCATTAAAATCAATTGAATAGTTTAAAAGATCTAAGAGAACAGACAACGGAAGCGACTCCATTTTATACTATGTAAGGATTTATGTAGACAGATTTAATACCAATAAAATTCTCAATCAGTCTACCTTTTTTACTAGCTTCGCTTGGAGTTCAGACCTGCCTGCATAAATGATTCCAGGATTTAAATCTATCTTCTAAAAAATATTTCCTAATCTAAGTTATGGTGTAGGGATCGCCAATATTCCATTAGAAGGGAACCAAAAATCCAAGTCAGTCTGGATGGTAAATTTCATCCAAATTTGATGTCATAAAGGGTTTTACAAATTCATGAACAATGAAGGGAAGAAGCATTTACAGACCGGCTTGATTCTGGTGACCACCGATAAACTTGTTGTTTGTTGATGGTTGCACTGCGCTTACCATCAAGTGTAGTGCAGTCACTGCTGTGCTTGGAAAAAAAAATACACCAGTATTGTTATTGCCAGGTACCAGCGACAAGTCCTCGCGTGGTTACTCCGGTGGAAACACGGTTTGTCCACGAGAGACGCCTTCATGGCAGAAACCCATCACTAACTTCTTCATTTGTAAAGACTATGGCAGTAAGGATTCCTCCGATGACAGTGATTCTGAAGGTAAGATTCATTTTTAGCCGACAATAAAACAAAGGTTTGGCTCTAACTAAAGAGTTCGCAAAATTGTACTGCTGCCGGACCATTAAGCTGTGGAATAGTTTGCCGGCACACGTGTTCCCTCCTTCCTATAATATTCGGTCCTTTAAACGGAGTGCGAAGAAGCAGTTAGGCCGGCTGGCATGATCGTGCCGATAAACACATTGTTTATCGTTGGTCGACACTATTCTTAGATTACGCTACACTTACCATCAGGTGTGGTGTAGTCACTATGACGAGCCAGGATTAAAAAAAAACACTCCCTGGCCAGGCAGGCGAGTGGCAAAATGAATCACATGATAGTAAGTGACCTTCACTTCTCATCCATGTACGCTCATAATACCAGAAGAATTGTGGGCGCGTCGTGAAGGCGAGCGATCTGCACATTTCGTCATTCAGACTATTAAAAAAACAAATTCAATGAGGCGATCTGGCAATCCTTATTTTAGTTTTAATGCTGAGTGGTAGAGCCACACTGTAGACAGTTTTTTCTACAGCATGATTGGGCCGGCTCAACCGGGTCATTACCACTGTCTCACAGAAAACCTACGTAAAGTAGCGGCTTGCTGCTGCGTTTCGTACGGTGAGTGAGATATCCGGAGGCCCAAATACCCCTCCCCTTCCCAATCCCTAATTATCCCTTTACTTTAAGGTCGGCAACGCGCCCATAATTCTTCTGATATTGTGGGCATACATGGGCGGTGGAGATCACTTATCATCAGGTGACCCACTTGCGCGTTTGCCGATCTATGCTATAAAAAAAAAAAAAAAAATGGGTGCGTGTACTTATGTACGCGCGTGAGAAGTTATACTTCTTTGGCATCATTAAAATATAAACTAGAGACATGTTGATAAATATTATAAATATGAAAACAGTGATCAGAGGTGACGAGCGTACCAACATGCGCGACTAATATCGAGGTTCAATTCCTATTTTGTTGGTAGCTTTTTTTTCGAGACTTAATGAGCGGTTAAGCAGACGGCTAGTGATGTTCATGTACAAAAAAGTGTGCGTCGCGGGACGCTCGACAGAAGTGATAACTTAAACTAATGTGGGTTAAAGTGAGAGCGGAGGAGCCTGCCTACTGCTGCCGTATGCGTGATAGAAAGGGAAGCCAGAGTGGCGCCGTAACGCGTTACGTTACGAAGTCCGGTCAAAGTCATGTCAAAGCCCTATCAAACTTCTGTCAAAGTCCGGTCAAAGTCCTGTGAAAGTCCGGTCAAATTACGGTTAAAGTCCGGTCAAAGTCCGGTCGAAGTCCGGTCAAATACCGGTCAAAGTCCTGTCAAAATCCGGTCAAAGTCCAGTCAAAATCCGGTTAAAGCCCGGTCAAAGTCCGGTCAAATACCGGTCTAAGTCCTGCCAAAATCCGGTTAAAGTCCTGTCAGTCTTGTCAAAATCCGGTTAAAGCCTGGTCAAAGCCCTATTAAAGTCCGGTCGAAGTCCGGTTAAACCCCAGTCAAAGTCCGGTTAAAGCCCAGTCGAAGTCCGGTCAAATACCGGTCAAAGTCCTGTCTAAATCCGGTCAAAGTCCAGTCAAAATCCGGTCAAAGCCCGGTCAAAGTCCGGTCAAATACCGGTCTAAGTCCTGCCAAAATCCGGTTAAAGTCTTGTCGAAGTTTGTCATAACCCGGTCAAAGCCCTATAAAAGTCCTGTCAAAGTCCGGTCGAAGTCCGGTTAAAGTCCGGTCAAAGTCCGGTCGAATTCCGGTCAAATACCGGTTGAAGTCCGGCCAAAGTCCGGTTGAAGTCCAGTCGAAGTCCGGTTAAACCCCAGTCGAAGTCCGGTTAAAGCCCAGTCGAAGTCCGGTCAAATACCGGTCAAAGTCCTGTCTAAATCCGGTCAAAGTCCAGTCAAAGCCCTGTCAAAATCCGGTCAAAGCCCGGTCAAAGTCCGGTCAAATACCGGTCTAAGTCCTGCCAAAATCCGGTTATAGTTCAGTCAAAGCCCTGTCAAAATCCGGTCAAAGCCAGGTCAAAGTCCTGCCAAAGTCCGGTCAAATACCGGTCTAAGTCCTGCCAAAATCCGGTTAAAGTCCTGTCAGTCTTGTCAAAATCCGGTTAAAGCCTGGTCAAAGCCCTATTAAAGTCCGGTCGAAGTCCGGTTAAACCCCAGTCGAAGTCCGGTTAAAGTCCAGTCGAAGTCCGGTCAAATACCGGTAAAAGTCCTGTCTAAATCCGGTCAAAGTCCAGTCAAAGCCCTGTCAAAATCCGGTCAAAGCCCGGTCAAAGTCCGGTCAAATACCGGTCTAAGTCCTGCCAAAATCCGGTTAAAGTCCTGTCAGTCTTGTCAAAATCCGGTTAAAGCCTGGTCAAAGCCCTATTAAAGTCCGGTCGAAGTCCGGTTAAACCCCAGTCGAAGTCCGGTTAAAGCCCAGTCGAAGTCCGGTCAAATACCGGTCAAAGTCCTGTCTAAATCCGGTCAAAGTCCAGTCAAAATCCGGTCAAAGCCCGGTCAAAGTCCGGACAAATACCGGTCTAAGTCCTGCCAAAATCCGGTTAAAGTCCTGTCGAAGTTTGTCATAACCCGGTCAAAGCCCTATAAAAGTCCTGTCAAAGTCCGGTCGAAGTCCGGTTAAAGTCCGGTCAAAGTCCGGTCGAAGTCCGGTCAAATACCGGTTGAAGTCCGGCCAAAGTCCGGTTGAAGTCCAGTCGAAGTCCGGTTAAACCCCAGTCGAAGTCCGGTTAAAGCCCAGTCGAAGTCCGGTCAAATACCGGTCAAAGTCCTGTCTAAATCCGGTCAAAGTCCAGTCAAAGCCCTGTCAAAATCCGGTCAAAGTCCGGTCAAATACCGGTCTAAGTCCTGCCAAAATCCGGTTATAGTCTAGTCAAAGCCCTGTCAAAATCCGGTCAAAGCCAGGTCAAAGTCCTGTCAAAGTCCGGTCAAATACCGGTCTAAGTCCTGCCAAAATCCGGTTAAAGTCCTGTCAGTCTTGTCAAAATCCGGTTAAAGCCTGGTCAAAGCCCTATTAAAGTCCGGTCGAAGTCGGTTAAACCCCAGTCGAAGTCCGGTTAAAGTCCAGTCGAAGTCCGGTCAAATATCGGTAAAAGTCCTGTCTAAATCCGGTCAAAGTCCAGTCAAAGCCCTGTCAAAATCCGGTCAAAGCCCGGTCAAAGTCCGGTCAAATACCGGTCTAAGTCCTGCCAAAATCCGGTTAAAGCCCTGTCAGTCTTGTCAAAATCCGGTTAAAGCCTGGTCAAAGCCCTATTAAAGTCCGGTCGAAGTCCGGTTAAACCCCAGTCGAAGTCCGGTTAAAGTCCAGTCGAAGTCCGGGCAAATACCGGTAAAAGTCCTGTCTAAATCCGGTCAAAGTCCAGTCAAAGCCCTGCCAAAATCCGGTCAAAGCCCTGTCAAAATCCGGTCAAAGCCCGGTCAAAGTCCGGTCAAATACCGGTCTAAGTCCTGCCAAAATCCGGTTAAAGTCCTGTCAGTCTTGTCAAAATCCGGTTAAAGCCTGGTCAAAGCCCTATTAAAGTCCGGTCGAAGTCCGGTCAAACCCCAGTCGAAGTCCGGTTAAAGCCCAGTCGAAGTCCGGTCAAATACCGGTCAAAGTCCTGTCTTAATCCGGTCAAAGTCCAGTCAAAGCCCTGTCAAAATCCGGTTAAAGCCTGGTCAAAGCCCTATTAAAGTCCGGTCGAAGTCCGGTTAAACCCCAGTCGAAGTTCGGTTAAAGCCCAGTCGAAGTCCGGTCAAAGTCCGGTTGAAGTCTGGTCAAAGTCCGGTCCAAGCTGACTGGTCACTGTGTGACGACACCTGGGACTTCGAAATTATCGATGTTCCAGGGAGGTCGGCTTACGCTGGCTGGTCGATGGACCGCTCGCGTTACGGAACGTTTCGGTTCACCCTCCCATAAGAAGTTATCACTTCAAAAACATCGATATTTTTTCCGATATAATATATCGTGTACAAACATCGATATTTTTTCCGATATAATATATCGTGTACAAAAAATATCGATATTTTTTCCGATATAATATATCGAAATATTGTATCGATATATAGCGATATATCGGTCAAAAATATCGATATTTTCGATATATCGAATTGTAGGAAGGAAAAGACTTTCTTAGTAAATGATTAACAAAAATAATATCGAAGAGCTAAAAATAATTTAATAATATTTAGTGTTAATTATATTAAATAAAAGTATTTTAATTTATATCAACATATCCACTCGACATGATAGAAGTACATTCTACTCTCTTCGCGTTTATGCGAGCCTGGTACTTGTTCCGAATAAGAAAAAAACCTAAAGAGTTTGTCTTTGTCCAAATCGTCATTTGTTTATTAATTACGGCTACTCGCCATGAAAAATGGACATTCTACTCTCTTCGCGTTTATGCGAACCTGGTACTTTTTTTACGGCACCATGTTCCAAATTATAAAATAAAAACCGCATCTATATATAATTATATATATATATATATATTTATATTTATTTATTTATATTTATTTATTTATTTATTTCACTCTCATCATTTTTTCATAACGCGCCTAACTTCATACTGCTCTCACGCGCCTAACTTCATACTGTTAATTTTTTGTGTCACAGGTGCGCGCGCATCTTAAAATTTCACTCTCATCATTTTTTCATAACGCGCCTAAAGAAGTATAACTTCAAAAATCCGTAGTTTTGTTACTCTCTGGTCTGTTCCTCATGTCTAAGGGTCGTGATCATCATTGGATGGTCCACACGTGGATTGAACAATCTGCCTCCATCTGTTTCTGTCCATGGCGCTTCTGACCGAGCTGAACTTGAAGATGAGTCCTTTTTTTGACCGGGCCATCTATTTAGGGACCTTCCTTGTGCTCTTTCGTCCTCGGTGTTCCCAATTACGATCAGGTTTTCGAGGCTCTCATTTATCCGTACTTCGAGGCTGAAGTATATCAAAATGGAATAAAACTAATTTAAACCGATTTTATCGTGATTTTTTATTTTATTTTAAAAGCCGTTTAAATTAGTTTTATTTCAATGAGTAACATTCGCGTAAACGTAAGAAATCATTATATATCAAAACTAGCTTTTGCTCGCGGCTTTGCCCGCGTGAACGTTTTTAAAATTGACAAAGTTTCATACAAACTTTCATCCCCTATTTTATCCCCTTGGGGGTAGAATTTATCAAAATCCTTTGTTAGCGGATGCCTACATCAAAACATCTACCTGCACGCCAAATTTCAGCCCGATCCCTCCAGTGGTTTGGACTGTGCGTTGATAGATCACTATGTCAGTCAGTCACCTTTGAGTTTTATATATTTAGATATATACCGACAAAGACTTTAATGTTACAGAAACAGCAAAACCGAAAGCAAAGCGTAACATCATTCACTCAGACGACGAGGAACACACAGACACGCCTAAAAACACTGAATTAGACGAAACTATTGAGCTGGAACCTCTGACAGGCGAGAATAGTCACAAGATCGATGAATATTATGGTAAAAATGACGAAAATACCACTGACAATGACGCAAATGGCACTAGAAATGACGGAAGTGGCACTAAAAATGACGGAAGTGGCACTAGGAATGATAAAAATGGCGCTAACTACGAAGAGAACAATAATGGGATTGTTAAAAACGGTAAAGGTAAAGGAGTTGGTAAAAAAACTAAAGGAAAAGAGAATTTTAGTGATAATGTTGATAGGAAAAGAGAAAGGGAGGAGAATGATGTACAGGAACAAGTTAGTAAGAGAGTTAGAGTTGACTGATTTTGTAACTGAGCAAGTAGTATACGCTGGACATTCTGAACCAGATCATTAGTATAAACAATGTGAAATAAAACTAATTTAAACGGATTTTATCGCGGTTTTTTTTATTAATTTTGATAGGGTCCACCCCGTGACCACGAAGGCTGAAGTCTTCGAAACGTCGGGATCAAAATTAATAAAAAATCCGTTTAAATTAGTTTTATTTCAATGAGTAATATTCGTAAACATAAGAAATCATAAGCAATGTGATTTAAGATTAGTTTTTGTAAGACATTGTGATATATTATTAAGTTTTTTGTGGACCAAAAATAAATAAATCTTGTACTATACGTGTTTTATTTCTCGAAGTTCTAATCAGGGACCAAAAACCCCTATAAATTACGGTACTGGTATCGAAGAATTTGGGTTATTTTTAAGATTTAGGTTACCGCTATCTGGGTAACTAAGATAAATAAACATGTTACCACTGTTTTAGGTTACCATTTTAACATCTGTTGCCCTCCAAATTTAACACGGTAATCACATTTTTTTTACCCTTTGGGATATACTGCAGGGGTCCCTGCCAATGGGATACTGGTGACCCCTGCAGTATCTCATCCCAGGGTTAAGAGATTTGGGAAGGGAAGGTAAGGTTTTTTTCCGACAAATAAGTCGTCACTAGTCATGCCGGCCTGTAGACGAAACAAGCAAATCGAGGGGCCTGCAACAGGACATGCGACATGACCGATGCAGGCACAGGGATACAAGGATGTACCCCTATATCCGCTCAAACCAATCAAGTCATGTCGCAAGCGCCTCGGGAAAACTGGATATACATTGGCTGATGCTGGAACGCGATCCACATAAGGCGTGTGGGTCACTATGGCAGGTTTTAACACCATGTGTACGGTGGTCGCTGTCCGGGCGGATATGAATATCTTATCTCCATCTGATGGTAAGCTTCCGCTGCCCATGAACGCCCACAATACCAGAAGAATTTGGACGCGTTGCCGATCTTAAGGGGTGCGGATAATTAAGTGATTGGAAAGGGGAGGGGATTTGGGCTTCCGGATATCTGACTCACCGTACGAAACGCAGCAGCAAGCCGCTACTTTTCGTCGGTTTCCGTCCTATCCAACCTATCGCCATATCGGGCGCAATTCCAGACTCTGGGCTGTACTGTGCATTTCGTGATACAAAACCTGTCACTACTCGACCCGGGGATCGAACCAGAGACCTCAGCACAGCAGTCGTACTGCGTACGCAATACAACTGCGACACCGAGGAGATATAATACAATTCTACAAAATTCCTTCATGACAAAGTTTAGTAAAGTCTGAAGTGGCAGTGGGCAGGCCACGTAGCTCGCAGAACCGTTAACCGATGGGGCAGGAAGGTTCTGGAATGGAGGCCACGTACTGGCAAGCGCAGCGTTGGACGTCCGCCTACAAGGTGGACAGACGACCTGATAAAGGTCGCAGGATGTCGCTGGATGCAGGCCGCTTCCAACAGGTCGGTCTGGAAATCTTTGGGGGAGGCCTATGTTCAGCAGTGGACGTCCTGTGGCTGATGATGATGATGATGAAGTGCGGGAGTATACAGTACTTCCAAGGTATTTAAAATAAAAACAATTTTTCGTAATAATATTTTTATTGTAATCTACTATTACAGTAGAAATATGAAAATCTAAAGATGCCGTTACAAACTTGTAAAACTCGATAATTTCGTTTAAAATAAATAATCACAATACATTGTTCCTTAACTTACATAACTGACGTTTGCAAGTATAATAAATGCAAGTCGCTCGCCTGATGGTAAGCGCCACGCCTGCCCATAAACAGAAGCAACACCACACAGAACTTTGAATTACAAAGCACTGCATGGCACTGAACTGCGCTCGTCACCCCGAGATATACGATGTTAAATCTCACAATGCCTAGTAATTTCACTGGCTTCAATGTCCTTCAAACCGAAACACAACAGTGCTTACACACTGTTGCTTGTATATTACACGTGCAAACGTCAAAATAGACCTACATACAAGTCGACAATAAAAAAAAAACAACTGCCATGATGCCGTCGTGTCTTTTCACTGATTTTTTTATATTTATGGTTTCGCATTATTATGCATTTCGCCAATGACAAGTATAATTTATTCTCAAGTCTTCACAAGGACGAAGAAATATCGGTGCGGTCGATTTCAAGGTCTTGTTGGAGTTTTGTTGTGAATTCCTTTCAGTACGATGCTTAATTCACTTATTTCAATGTTTCCATACACTGTCCATCACCGTCAATGTTTATTGCACAAATCCACAGCACTTTTGTACAACAAACACAACTTTAAACTAGTTTTTGAAATAAATTAAAATAAGCGATGAACCGCGCTGTCAGAATTCCCGCCAAAACTCCAAATGTGATAAGGCTTTTTAAACGCGTTGGAATAAGAACGTATCCATATACAGTGTGTACTAGGATATTCGAATATATTTAATTTTCTACAATATTTTATATACACCCAACAATAATACGAAAAAGAAACTATTTTGCAGAAACAAAACTAAAATTGGGTAAAAAGTGACGCAGTTTATGGTTTAAATATTGGTATAAGCAATGGGCGTGTATTGGGGAAATCTTGCTATCTCCCTCCCACGCGTGCATCGTAACAGACGTGACATGTCTTATGACGTAACATGCCATGTCGTGCATCACTTTCCCTTCATTTAACGACTACCCCTTCCAAATAGCTTCTTTATGTATTTTTGATGCGATTTATATATTTCTTTCGATAATACATTTAAGAGAATGTAGCTTACTGGTTAAAATAATAAAAATAAACGAATCAAATACCCAATAGTGAGTTCACACAGTGCCATTAAACTTGATCAACTGTTAAACCGCTTGCGATTTAAAATATCGATTATTATTTTAGAGAAAAATATATCACGACCGAATCACGGCAATTAGTTACAGTACATTATCATGAAACTTAATTATAATAATTGTATAAAATTAAAAGAAAATGCTGATAGCAATTTCGGCAATGACACAAAACTGACCTACTGCAGGTTGTGAAAAAAAATCATAATTATACCATAAAAAAATGTTTTTTGTTTTTTTATTTGATAGCTGTATATTAAATCAATAAAGTGTCATTATATTAGAGTAATAATAGACTACCGTACTCGGAGACGCCAAATAATTTTTAATATCACTTTTTAGTTATCATTTTTAAAATTCAATTCATATTGAAATTGTATTGGTTTTTTTATATATTATATTATAGACCGGTAAACGAGCTAATGGGTCACCTGAAGTGATTTCCACCGCCCCTGTACGCCTACAATACTAGAAGAATCATAGGCGCGTTGCCGACCTTAAAGGGTAGGGATAATTAAGGGATTGGGAAAGGGAGGGGGATTTGGGCCTCCGGATATCTCACTCACCGTACGTTGGTTAAATTTAACCACACTTTTCCGTATGTAACACGTTGTATTATTTAACCGCATTACTGTATAACATTGTCATGTTATAAATTAAGCGATTTTTTATATAAAACATTTTGGTTTTCTGCAATGATTTGACAGAACAAAGCACACTGCATATGCAGTGCATATTATCAACTAGAGTTATCAGTTGCAATTCTATCGAATTGCGAAATGATGCCTATATATCTACGTTTTTATTTATTCCGTACATAAGTTTTTTTTATTGAATTACGAGACGAGCAAGTGGCTCGCTTGTTGGTAAACGCCTGCCCATAAACAGAAGCAACACCAACACTTTGAATTACAAACCACCGCATGGCACTGAACCGCGCTCGTCACCCCGAGACATAACATGTTAAGTCTCACAATGTCCAGTAATTTCACTGGCTTCAATGTCCTTCAAACGGAAACACAACAGTGCTTACACACTATCGCTTGGCGACGTCAATAGACGGCGCGGTGGTACCAACACAGGCGGCCTCTCGCATAGGGACCTACCACCTTGTAATACCACATATCTACCTGTTCAATCTAAAAAAACAAACCTATATTTTAAACCGTAATAGCCGGCTTTTTATAACGGATATACAACAAATAATAAAGTTTGTAAAAATGTTATGTGTGTGTAAATGTTTTAAATGACATCCTCCGTGGCTTGTCGGGCGAGTAGCCGGCTGTGAAGCGAGAGACCGCGGGTTCGATCCCCGCACCGAAAGTGTCTCGTAGTTGCTGATACCCACGACACAAGACTCGTATCTTACTGTGCGGTCAGGACTATGTATGTGACTGTTGGGTGTATTTATTTATTTATTTATAAATAATAAAATTAGTAAAATTTTTATGTGTACGGTACCCTAGGTGTTTGAAGTCGACTCGCACTTGACCATCCAATACTGACATACAATGAGCATACATTAATACATTATTACAGTAGTGACACTGTACGAAGTCGCTTGTGACAGCTTAAAAAAATTTTGACACAACGTAGTATCGAGACATAGCTACCAGCAATACGTCACTATTGCAGTCCCTAAGAAATACAGGTTTTTTTATTTATTTGATTGAATGACGAGACGAGCAAGGCGCTCGCCACTCGTTACCACAGCTTCGTGGTCTCCTCCATCTCGGCTCGAACTAAAAAGTTCGCGAAATCTTACTTCTGCCGGACCATTAAGCTGTGGAATAGTTTGCCGGCACACGTGTGTTCCCTCCTTTCTATAATATGGGGTCCTTTAAACGGAGTGTGAAGAAGCAGTTAGGCAGGCCGGCATGATCTTGCCGTCCTACGATGGACACATTGTTTGTCGTTGGTCGACACTATTCTTGGATTGCGCTACACTTACCATCAGGTGTGGCGTAGTCACTTTGCCGAGCTATTTAAAAAAACACGTCCGAAACGACATCGCACTGTGCCACTACTGTACAATACTTAATTATAAATGTCTGTTTTTTTTCCTAAATCTAAAGTATACCAAAAAACAAGCAATATAAAAAGTTTTTTTTTCTAATACATGTTTTTTTTTTCGAACACTATAAGTCTTATATGGGATCGTGTGTCCCGAAATCTATCAAACCTACATTCTAGACTGCTATAATAAAATTAACGGTTATTGGGAATAAATAGAGCTTCAGTTTAACTCGTGGCGCCATCTGTAAAGAAAAGAAAAACATAAAATAACAGTTAAAAGTATGGTTAACTCCGAAAGCCCGATTGACTTGGAAAGTTAGGTAATTTCAAAAATCTGGGTTAACTCTAAAAGTTAAGTCTGAAAGTCCATGTTAACTCTGATAGTTCGTGCTAACTCTGATAGTCCATGTTAACTCTGATAGTTCGTGTTAACTCTGATAGTTCGTGTTAACTCTGATAGTTCGTGTTAACTCTGATAGTTCGTGCTAACTCTGATAGTTCGTGCTAACTCTGATAGTTCGTGCTAACTCCGAAAGTCCGCGCTAAATTGTAAGTCCGCGTTAACTCTGAAAGTCCGTGTCAACTCTATAATACCGTGTTAACTCTAAAAGTCTGTGCTAACTCCGAAAGTCCGTATCACCTCCTCTAGTCCGTTCAACCCACCTCTAAACGCTCTCGGCTGGGCACTGGAACTCAGCGAGCGCGTGTATCCAGTTGACTCGGAAAGTTGGGTAATTTCAAAAATCTGGGTTAACTCTAAAAGTTAAGTCTGAAAGTCCATGTTAACTCTGATAGTTCGTGCTAACTCTGATAGTCCATGTTAACTCTGATAGTTCGTGTTAACTCTGATAGTTCGTGTTAACTCTGATAGTTCGTGTTAACTCTGATAGTTCGTGCTAACTCTGATAGTTCGTGCTAACTCTGATAGTTCGTGCTAACTCTGATAGTTCGTGCTAACTCCGAAAGTCCGCGCTAAATTGTAAGTCCGCGTTAACTCTGAAAGTCCGTGTCAACTCTATAATACCGTGTTAACTCTAAAAGTCTGTGCTAACTCCGAAAGTCCGTATCACCTCCTCTAGTCCGTTCAACCCACCTCTAAACGCTCTCGGCTGGGCACTGGAACTCAGCGAGCGCGTGTATCCAGTTGACTCGGAAAGTTAGGTAATTTCGAAAATCCGGGTAACTCTAAAAGTTAAGTCTGAAAATGCGTGTTAACTCCGAAAGTCCCCGCTAAATTGTAAGTCCGCGTTAACTCCGAAAATCCGTGCTAAATTGTAAGTCCGTGTTAACTCCGAAAATCTGTGCTAAATTGTAAATCCGCGTTAACTCTGAAAGTCCGTGTCAACTCTATAATACCGTGTTAACTCTAAAGTCCGTGTTAACTCCGAAAGTCCGTGTTAACTCTGAAAGTCCGTGTCAACTCTATAATACCGTGTTAACTCTAAAAGTCCGTGTTAACTCCGAAAGCCCGTGTTGACTCCAGAAGATTGTGTTACCTCCTACCTCTAAACGCTCTCTGCGGGGCTCTGGAACTCAGCGAGCGCGTGTATCCGGTTGACTTGGAAAGTTAGGTAATTTCGAAAATCCGGGTTAACTATAAAAGTCCGTGTTATTGATTTCTTACGTTTACGCGAATGTTATACATCGAAATAAAACTAGTTTAAACGGATTTCATCGCGGTTTTTTATTTTAATTTTGATCACGACGTTTCGAAAACTTTTCAGCTTTCGTTCAGTCAGTCAGTCGTCAGTCCGTGTTAACTCTGAAGGTCCGTGTTTAAATTGTAAGTCCGTGCCACCTCCTCTAAGTCCGTGTCCTCACCTCTAAACGCTCTCGGCGGGGCTCTGGAACTCAGCGAGCGCGTGCACGGGGCTCGGCTGTTTCTTCTGAGTCCGTGTCACCTGCTCTAGTCCGTGTACTCACCTCTAAACGCTCTCGGCGGGGCTCTGGAACTCAGCGAGCGCGTGCACGGGGCTCGGCTGTTTCTTCTGAGTCCGTGTCACCTGCTCTAGTCCGTGTACTCACCTCTAAACGCTCTCGGCGGGGCTCTGGAACTCAGCGAGCGCGTGCACGGGGCTCGGCTGTTTCTTCTGAGTCCGTGTCACCTGCTCTAGTCCGTGTACTCACCTCTAAACGCTCTCGGCGGGGCTCTGGAACTCAGCGAGCGCGTGCACGGGGCTCGGCTGTTTCTTCTGAGTCCGTGTCACCTGCTCTAGTCCGTGTACTCACCTCTAAACGCTCTCGGCGGGGCTCTGGAACTCAGCGAGCGCGTGCACGGGGCTCGGCTGTTTCTTCTGAGTCCGTGTCACCTGCTCTAGTCCGTGTACTCACCTCTAAACGCTCTCGGCGGGGCTCTGGAACTCAGCGAGCGCGTGCACGGGGCTCGGCTGTTTCTTCTGAGTCCGTGTCACCTGCTCTAGTCCGTGTACTCACCTCTAAACGCTCTCGGCGGGGCTCTGGAACTCAGCGAGCGCGTGCACGGGGCTCGGCTGTTTCTTCTGAGTCCGTGTCACCTGCTCTAGTCCGTGTACTCACCTCTAAACGCTCTCGGCGGGGCTCTGGAACTCAGCGAGCGCGTGCACGGGGCTCGGCTGTTTCTTCTGAGTCCGTGTCACCTGCTCTAGTCCGTGTACTCACCTCTAAACGCTCTCGGCGGGGCTCTGGAACTCAGCGAGCGCGTGCACGGGGCTCGGCTGTTTCTTCTGAGTCCGTGTCACCTGCTCTAGTCCGTGTACTCACCTCTAAACGCTCTCGGCGGGGCTCTGGAACTCAGCGAGCGCGTGCACGGGGCTCGGCTGTTTCTTCTGAGTCCGTGTCACCTGCTCTAGTCCGTGTACTCACCTCTAAACGCTCTCGGCGGGGCTCTGGAACTCAGCGAGCGCGTGCACGGGGCTCGGCTGTTTCTTCTGAGTCCGTGTCACCTGCTCTAGTCCGTGTACTCACCTCTAAACGCTCTCGGCGGGGCTCTGGAACTCAGCGAGCGCGTGCACGGGGCTCGGCTGTTTCTTCTGAGTCCGTGTCACCTGCTCTAGTCCGTGTACTCACCTCTAAACGCTCTCGGCGGGGCTCTGGAACTCAGCGAGCGCGTGCACGGGGCTCGGCTGTTTCTTCTGAGTCCGTGTCACCTGCTCTAGTCCGTGTACTCACCTCTAAACGCTCTCGGCGGGGCTCTGGAACTCAGCGAGCGCGTGCACGGGGCTCGGCTGTTTCTTCTGAGTCCGTGTCACCTGCTCTAGTCCGTGTACTCACCTCTAAACGCTCTCGGCGGGGCTCTGGAACTCAGCGAGCGCGTGCACGGGGCTCGGCTGTTTCTTCTGAGTCCGTGTCACCTGCTCTAGTCCGTGTACTCACCTCTAAACGCTCTCGGCGGGGCTCTGGAACTCAGCGAGCGCGTGCACGGGGCTCGGCTGTTTCTTCTGAGTCCGTGTCACCTGCTCTAGTCCGTGTACTCACCTCTAAACGCTCTCGGCGGGGCTCTGGAACTCAGCGAGCGCGTGCACGGGGCTCGGCTGTTTCTTCTGAGTCCGTGTCACCTGCTCTAGTCCGTGTACTCACCTCTAAACGCTCTCGGCGGGGCTCTGGAACTCAGCGAGCGCGTGCACGGGGCTCGGCTGTTTCTTCTGAGTCCGTGTCACCTGCTCTAGTCCGTGTACTCACCTCTAAACGCTCTCGGCGGGGCTCTGGAACTCAGCGAGCGCGTGCACGGGGCTCGGCTGTTTCTTCTGAGTCCGTGTCACCTGCTCTAGTCCGTGTACTCACCTCTAAACGCTCTCGGCGGGGCTCTGGAACTCAGCGAGCGCGTGCACGGGGCTCGGCTGTTTCTTCTGAGTCCGTGTCACCTGCTCTAGTCCGTGTACTCACCTCTAAACGCTCTCGGCGGGGCTCTGGAACTCAGCGAGCGCGTGCACGGGGCTCGGCTGTTTCTTCTGGCTGCCGCGCCGCACCTTGGCGCGCACCTCCTCCGGCTTCTCCGGACGGATGAGGGGCTTCTTCTCCGGCGCCTTCATACGCCACACCACTATCGGCGACTGTGGGTTGGATGGGAAATAATTATAATTAATAATGTGTATGTATTGGCCATGTTTTGAGGAAACCACAGGAGTACGTCAGTCGCAGGTGCCTGAGCCAGATCGTACCAGGGGTACGATCCCGTGGACGGCCTAAAAAGCGTTAGCTTGACGTATAGACAGCCTCCGTGGCGCAGCGGGCGAGTAGCCGGCTGTGAAGCGAGAGGCCGCGGGTTCGGTCCCCGCACACAGACAAATGAACGTGTGATCCACAAATATTTGTTGCAGGGTCTGGGTGTTGTGAAACCTCAAGTCTCTCGTAGTTCCTGATACCCACGACACAAGACTCGTATCTTACTGTGGGGTCAGGACTATGTGTGTGGCTGTTGGGTGTATTTATTTACTGAAGGGAGACATGAGACCCAATAGTCACACTATAGAGGATGCTCAAGATCGGGTGAAGTGGGGGCGTTTAAGTAGGAAGGCGGACCCTGGCACTAAGCCGGGATAACGCAAGGCAGAAAGAAAGAATGTATACACGACCAACAATCACACACATAATCCTGACCCCACACTAGGTTAACCTGTATCGTGGGTATCAACTACGAGGGACTTGCGGTCCCACAGCACAAAAACCCGAAACATCACACGAGATATTGTCTCGGTACGGCGATCGAACCTGCGGCCTCGTTTCACAGCTGGCTACTTGCCCGCTGAGCCAGGGAGGCTGCCAAAATAGTATTGTTGATGCAAGCGAATTTTTGAAGTTATACTTCTTTAGGCGCGTTATGAAAAAATGATGAGAGTGAAATTTTAAGATGCGCGCGCACCTGTGACACAAAATTAACAGTATGAAGCCGTCTGTAGGGGTGCTCGATATATATCGATATGTGATAAAATATCGATACATTTGTTCGATATATCGAATCAATGCGATATTATCGCATCATTGAAGTCGATATATAATATCGATATATTTTATCCGATATATCGAATCAATGCGATACTATCGAATCATTGAAGTCGATATATTTTATCCGATAGATCGAAATAAGGATATCGGAAAATAGAAAACACTATCGGATGTAGCTAAAAAAAAAAAAAACAACATCAAATACCAGAATGAGTATTGAATGTTGTTTTTTTTTTTTTTTTAGCTCTTCGATATTATTTTTGTTAATCATTTACTAAGAAAGTCTTTTCCTTCCTACAATTCGATATATCGAAAATATCGATATTTTTTGTACACGATATATTATATCGGAAAAAATATCGATGTTTTTTGTACATGAACATCACTAGCCGTCTGCTTAACCGCTCATTAAGTCTCGAAAAAAAAGCTACCAACAAAATAGGAATTGAACCTCGATATTAGTCGCGCATGTTGGTACGCTCGTCACCTCTGATCACTGTTTTCATATTTATAATATTTATCAACATGTCTCTAGTTTATATTTTAATGATGCCAAAGAAGTATAACTTCTCACGCGCGTACATAAGTACACGCACCCATTTTTAATTTTTAGTGAAACTTATTTAGCACCGTTATGATTTGAAAATACGATATACTAAAAATACGCGACACTAAAAAGGGACAAACATATTCATAAATAGGATTTAGGCTGCGAGAGAATGAGATAGATTACTAAACGAGCCACTATGGCGAGTTTTTCACCATTCGTGTACGGTTTTAGTTATCTAATAAAAATATATCCTCTACCACAAGTTCTTACATGTGTATAAGTTGTTATGTGTATAACCTACTATGTGGTCCCATATAAATTCGGTTAGGATCTGATGATGGAGTATGGAGTAAAAACTCCTCAACGGACAACAGCTCAGTCGTCGTGATTGTGGTATTGAGTTGGAATTTACATAAGTACCATAGCTGTACTTAAACACTGAAAATTTAACAATAAAGTTTAACAAAACTTAAAATCAACTTTAAAAAATACAATTTTCTAATTCATTGTCATTTTGAAGTCGGTTTTTAAGATTTATTAAACTTATTTTATTCTTTTTACTTTCGAACTGTATTGCACTAAATAAATGTTTTTTCTTTCTTACATAAGTAACATCTGAATAAGGCAACATGCATCATGCATAAATGAAAAAAATACATACATATTACAGTTAATATAAAAGTTATATGTGTTTAATTTAAATTGTGAAAATAATTTTTAATGGAAAAATTGCACATTCTAATTACACTGACAACTTGTGACTTTCACTTGTGCACTTTCATCTACAGCTTGCGTCTTTCCCATGCGCCTCTTACAAGCGTGTGATGCATGCGTTGCATCATACAATTACATATTTGTGACACATGAAATATTTTATTTAAAAATTAATAAAAAGCGTGTAATAAATAACATTTCTTGTATTTTTCGAAGGTATGTGAAGTCTGCCAACCCGCATTAGGCCAGCGTGGTGGTCTAAGGCCTAATCCCTCTGATTCAGTAGGGGAGGCCCATGCCAGCAGTGGGACGTACATAATACAGGGCTAGTAAAAAAACATTTCTTGTGCCACGTGCATTATCGCCAGCCTCATCGCACTAAGCGCATGCAACTCGTGGAAAGTGCACAAGTGTGTATATAACGTCACGACAATAAGCTAAGCTTGTATTTATCTACTATATCTATGACTTACATAGTTCTTTTCCAGCCAGAGAGCGTCAATAAGACTATGATTAAAATCGTATTATGACGTATCATTGTTAATATTCAGCCCAAAACCAAGCTTATTATTAAGCTCATACGAACATATATATTAATACACCCGAATCACAAAATATTTTTGTAAATTATTTTGGCATAATTTCACCCATGGGAGCAGGGCAGTAACATGCAGCTGAAACCGCTAGTTATAAATTAATTAATTATGGGTTAGGATTTTTGCCTAATATGGCGATAAATGAACGAAACATCGTGAGGAAACCTACATATCTGAGTTATATAATAATAATAATTATTTTGTATATTTTTAAATGTTTTGTTTTTTACAAATGTTATATTTAAAAATGTAAAAAAAAACCGTACAAAACCTTATAAAATAGAGAGTACTGTACATGATAATAAAAATCAAATGTATGTGAAGTGTACGAAGCAGCATTGATCCAGCGTGGTGGACTAAGGCCTAATCCCTCTTATTAGTAGCGGCGGCCCGTGCCCAGCAATTGGACAGTACAATATAGGTCAGTATAATACAGAGCTTATATAATTAATTGTGGCGATAAACTGGCCCTGATATGGCGAAAATAAGTTCAGTCAACCATAAATTTCAGCGACACAATTAGAAATGTAAGTGATTCGGTGTATTAGTATTTATATATTAATTAGCCTAAATTAATGCAAATATCCATTCAGCATCATAAGCATACAGCTTAATTCTATTATGCTTCTGCCCTTGTCCCGATTGTCATATCCCCCCCTAATCCGTGGATCTCTTCATTTAAGGATCCCTTCTTCTTTTTTTTTATCTGAGCACGGCAAAGTGACTGCACTACACCTGACGGTAAGCGTAGTGCAGTCCAAAAAACCAACGACCACCAACAAACAATGAGTTTATCGGTGGTCACCAGTCATGCCGACCTGTATTAATGCTGCTTTCCTCCTCGGAAAGGGAAGAAGCAAATCGGGGGGCCTGCGACAGGACAGGCGGATGACCGATGCAGGCACAGGGATACAAGGATGTACGTTTATCCCCTCCCCAACCAACCACCAAGTCATGTCGCAAGCCCCTCGGGAGAACCGGATATACACTGGCTGATCCTGGAACGCGATCCACACAAGATGGGTCACTATGGCTATATGTTCTATCGCGGTTAACTCTTCATCCCGCTGTGAGAAAAAAGGTATTGTTGATACTTACAGCGATGGTCCCCTGCCTGGTGTACTTAGTGGATGCGACGTACGAGGCTTTAACGGTCAAGACGACCGCGTTCATCAAATTCTTCGCGGCTTGTATGAGCGATGTGGCACTGTCCAGCTGAAATTAAAATATCCATGTAAGTTTTTGAAGTGAAACCTCTTTATCGACGTGGGAAAAAAAAATACCGTCACATTTTTCCGTTACGCGCCATTTTTTTTCCCCTAACACGGTCGATTTGAACGAAGAGTACTTTTTCCAGCGGAATAGGGATTACAAAATTGATTACAAAAATATATAATAGAGGTAACAATGATAATAATAATTCTATTACAATTAATGAAATGCTGTAATAATCTTAGTAGCAATAAGGTAAAATG
This sequence comes from Amorpha juglandis, assembly GCA_949126905.1. Classification (NCBI taxonomy): domain Eukaryota; kingdom Metazoa; phylum Arthropoda; class Insecta; order Lepidoptera; family Sphingidae; genus Amorpha; species Amorpha juglandis. The sequence goes on from OX421392.1 coordinate 404,200, forward strand.
AAATAATTATATTATTTGTATTCATGTCTATGAAAATAAAAGCCTTTTGTTTAAACTTTGTCTAATTTAACTTTATTTAACCAATTTCTTTGCATAAAGTAGATCATTTTGCGAAAAATAAGGTCATAAAGAAGTTTCACTTCTTACGTGAGTACACTAGTACACGCCGACATTTTTTTTTATCCGAGCACGGCAAAGTGACTGTACTACACCTGATGGTAAGCGTAGTGCAATCCAAAAATCCAGCAATCACCAATAACGAATGAGTTTATCAATGGTCACCAGAGTCATGCCGGCCTGTATAAATGCTTCTTCCCTCTTCTGAGAGGAAAGAAGCAAATACAGGCACCTGCGACAGGATAGGCCGATGACCGATGCAGGCACAGTAATACAATACAGTTAAACATTGAAATAAAACAACATTAACATTTCGGGACAACCTACACCTCAGTCCACCCCGTGACCACGAAGGTTGAAAAGCTTTCGAAACGTCGGGACCAAAATTAAAATAAAAAACCGCGATAAAATCCGTTTAAATTAGTTTTATTTCAATGCCTCCATGTAGGTATTTATGAAGTGAAACTTCTTTAGAATCGTTGTGATTTGAAACTCGATGAAACGTAAACGCGTCACGACAAAGAGACAAACATATTCATAAATAGGATTTAGCCTGCGAGAGAATGAGATAGATCACAAGTATGCTATAACGTGTCTTTACGCCTGCGTACAACGAAGCCTTCGGAAAATGTGTCATAAACAACATGGTGTATTATTCACGTGTTTAATTTTTTTGCATTTGCGTATTAAAATTCGTTCGTTAATTAATTTATTTTAATAATTCTGAAGTTTCGCTTCTGCCGTGTGTGAATTGCAAACACACTTTTTTAACACAGGATTGACACTGGCACAGTAGGAACATATAAAACAAACATCCAAAACCTATACCACCACAGCGGCGACGAATCTCACACGTTACCAAACCCAAGCCCCAAATAATGACTCACCACAATCCCTGTTTTATAAAAAAAAAACTGGATATATGGATCCAATAACATGCGTAGTTGACTGCCTCGATGGCTCGGTTGTATTGCCTACTGCTGTGCTGAGGTCTCAGGTTCGATAGATTATTCTTGACTGCTCTATTGGCGCATTATTAGTATTTTTTTATTAACTAGTAGTATTAAAAAATCCTTTCCATTTTAAGTTTTTTTTATAGACTACATCGAGATATAAAAAAAATATTACCACTATCTTTTAAATATTTTTAAATGTAATATAAACTACTTAATTACTCATTTGATTTACGTATTTCGCATGCTGGTTTTTCAAAACATGCTTCAAATTTAATTAAAAAACAAGAATTAAAACAAAAAAAGTGAAAAAAATCTAACGACTTCGATATTTTACATGCTTTAAATCTTTTAAAAGGAAAAAACCGTTAACAATCTTTCTTTCGATAAAAAAAACATGCCAAATTAAAGAAATATTAAAAAAAAACCAGTCGACCTAAATCACAATACGATCATTCCTAGTCATAAAAAAAAAAAAAATTTTTTTGCAAATAATATCTAAAAAAAAACAAAAAAAACCCCGCTCATTGGACAACGGTGACAGACAAAAGCGCACACACTCACCCCGCTTACAATGAGTTCGCCGGATATGTTCTGCACGTCCGCCTTCACTTTACTCGTGATTTGTATCTGGTGGCAGTAGAGAGCGATGCGCTGGAGATAGGCGAGCAGATCCTGTTTGGTCGACGATTCTGGGCACTGTGGAGAGAAAAAAACCCGCATTATAGATTTTTTATTTTTTTTTAAATAAATACACCCAACAGTCACACACATAGTCCTGACCCCACAGTAAGATACGAGTCTTGTGTCGTGGGTATCAGGAACTACAAGAGACAGAGATGATACAAGAATGCAGCCGAGTCTAGTATGTGCTGCAAACAATAGTCTGTTGAGTTTATTGGAGTGAAAACTTCTTTAGCCGCGTTGAGCACTTTTTGGGATAAACTTGTGGTTTCGCGTCAGCGACGTGCTAATGTTAATTCAGACTATACACGTATAACACTTCGTGTATACATGACCGTGTGCTGTGCGCGTTACACGCTTTTTTGATGGGGGAAATGTTGTCAGCTCTGAGTATCTGAAGCTATACAGTCAGTCCGTCAGTCCGAGTCGAGTCGAGTCGAGTTGAGTGTGAGTACTAAATAAATATACTTTTTCAATAGGCTTTCACTTCTATCGCCACTCCCTATGACTACCATTTTTTTTTATTTGAGTAATGTAATTCTTTCAATAATTCTGAAAATGAAATGATCTTTTGGGAAATGTAGCTTATTGATTCATAAAAAAATTAAAAAAACATAATCAAATATTCTCACTCATAGATTATGACAGATAACATCGATCTCATCACTAGAAATTAATTGCGTGAGCGAGAATAACAATGAGAAAGAAGCTCAACTATTTATCATTTAATGTTGACTAGAGTTGCTTGCTTTAGTTATGTCCTAGTAATGCGATCATATTCGTCAGTACATGGTGTGAAATACTTATATCGTACAACTAGCTTTTGCTCGCGGCTACGCCCGCGTGATTTTCATACAAACTTTTATCCCCTTGGGGGCAGAATTTATCAAAATCCTTTCTTAGCGCATGCCTACGTCATGACATCTATCTGCCTGCCAAATTTCAGCCCGATCCCTCCAGTGGTTTGGGCTGTGCGTTGATAGATCACTATGTCAGTCAGTCAGTCAGTCACCTTTGAGTTTTATATATTTAGATATACGTTGGTTAAATTTGACCATAGATCTATGGCACATGGTATAAATCAGTATAACCTACCTGCTCTGCAATCTCTCTGGTCAGCTTGTCCAACTTCGTGCCAGCTTCGGATATCTTCTTGGCCGCGTTGATCACATCCATGGTGGTCTTCAATGGCCCCCTACCGCTGTAACAAAAATATATACATATACTCACTATATACATTATATTATATTATATTATATTAGTTGATACTGATTTCTATATCCGTGAATCCCTTCACTTAAGGATGCCCTCCCTTTTCCCATGCTTGTGCCTTTTCCTGGCAGCCTTTAGCGCGGCGGTTAGTCCCTTAGTTCCCTTAATTCTAAGTTAGTCTTTTTAATGACAAATTTTCTGTACTTGACCTGTCATAAGCGCTTTCTTAGCCTACATGATTAATAAAGATTTTGATTTTATATAATACATTATGTTTCTTTTACTTCTGTACTGACTTGTCATAAGCGCTATTTCAATTGCCTACATGATTAATAAACGATTTCATTTCATTTCAATAGGGTGTTTTTTTTTTCAACATTTTTTTTCGGTCCCATTGTGGAAATATTGATTTTAGCGACTTGGTGCTAAGGACCTTTTTTGTAGGAAATTAAATTTTCTACAAGTTTGTCATTCACATTTTTTCTGTAGCTCTTGTCATTCACGAGATGAATGCGAAAAAACGCGAATTTCATGGAAAAAAATCAAATTTACGAGGCCTGTACTACCTCGCCGGTTCGAGTTACGGCTTAGCCGCAATGGACACTGTTGTAGAGCATTCAATACTGAAAATAAACCTGTCCATGGTCGAAGCGATGCTATGAAATGTCACTGAGCTATAGAAATTTGAAGATACGAAATCAGAGTTACTGTGTTTTTTTAATGGGAAATCTTTACACGCCTTGATCGAGTAATTAATATTGAGGGCCCACACTTTCAGGGAATCATTTTTTGGGTACTTGCAACAAAATTTCACGATGGAACCGAAAAAAAAATGTTGAAAAAAAACACCCTAATACCGTGAGTATTAGAGCACATACCACGTGAAGTGGAGTTTTGGCGGGAATTCTGACAGTGCAGTTCATCGCTTATTTTAATTTATTTCATAAACTAGTTTAGAGTTGTGTTTGTTGTATAAAAGTGGTGTGGATTTGTTCAATAAACATTGACGGTGATGAACAGTGTATGGAAACATTGAAATAAGTGAATTAAGAATCGTACTGAAAGGAGTTAACACCAAAACTCCGACAAGACCTTGAAATCGACCGCACCCGTGTTTCATCGTTCTTGTAAAAATAACTTGAGAATGAATTGTACTTGACACTGGCTAAATGCATAGTATTGCAAGAGCCATAAATAAAAAAATTGGTGTGTGTCGTGGGACACCAGGTAGGAACGAAGTTCCTTCGGCTAATGTAGAATCGACACAAATTGCAAAAAATTCAAATTATCAACTAAAATAACAAAATATGTCTCTTTATTTTTGTTTGACAACATAAAATTACATAGAAATAGAATAGAAATAAAAACTTATTAATTTAGACTTAGACTGGCTACTAAACGGTGGACGGCCGTGTTCTATAATCAAAAATTCAAATTCAAATTTCAAACCGCGTCTACATTTCCAAATGTCATAAGTTTCACACCCATCTGTTTTATTAACGGAATTTCGACTTTAACTTTGTGTGCTAGATATCAAACTGGTTATGCGCATTCCACGCATTTTTTCCACGCATTTTTCTTACGGTTTTACTATCACATTTTTTTCAGTTCGGTCACGCAGCAAAATCCCTATCCCCTCCAAGCCTGCCGTAAGGAACTTCGTTCCAAAAAATAGAAAAATAAATACCGCGTGAAGTCCGTCATCTCCAGCATGATCATGCACATGTGCTTGGCCAGCATGATGATGTCGTTGCCGGCGTCGTCCCACTTGGCCACCTCGTTGTCGAAGGTCATCTTCTCGCGGCGGAACAGCTCCACCTGCTGCAGGATCTTGCGTTTGTCCTCCTCGGTCATCTTGCGCATGGCTTCCTGCGATCAGAAAGACGATTTTTTTAACACGCTTTTATTAGCTTCATACATATGTTTGTATGTAACGGAATCTTTGAACGTGATTTTGACCTCCTTCAAAACGTCGGATCAAAATCGAATTTCGGCATACTTATCAAGGACCGATGACAATTCAATATTATATAAAAAAATCTTATTTTTTCTAATAAATGAAAAATAAATAATAGTTTATAAAAACAAAAAAAAACACGCTTTTATAGAAAATCCAACTAAAAATAAAATGACAACGAAAAAAATGTATTTTATTGTAAAAAAAACGTGGGGTGCATGGTTAATTGACAGACATCAGTAGAAGGATTATCATTTAGATAGTATCTTAAAAAGCACCCCACGCTTTTTTTACAATAAAATATATGTTTTTTTTCAAATTTATTAAAATGTATTTTCTACTTATAGTTGGATGATCTATAAAAGCGTGTTTTTTTAGTTTTTTTAACTATTATTTTTTATAATGTAGTACGCCTTTCTGGATTGGAACAATGTATCTGGGTCATTTATGGAACCATGGTTTGTTATTGAAACCTAGCAAAGACACGAGTTTATGTGTGTGCGGGTGCGTGTGAACGTATGTGTGTGTGTATGTGTGTGTGTGCGTGCGTGCTTATGTTAGTGCATACGTGCGTGTGTGTGCATAAGTGTGTGCGTGTGTGTTTTTTAAATGTGATATACAGACGATCAGACGGACAGATAGACATTGTAAGGGTTCCGTTTTTTTTTTCAATTGCCCAACCCCCTGATAAAGGATTTGTATTTATTCAATAATTTTAGCCCATATTAATAAAATCCGGAGCATAGGGATGGACTAAAGACCCATAGAATATTTTGTGCCTTCAAAAAGCACACAAGAATTCCTACAAGGTGGACAGACGACCTGATAAAGGTCGCAGGAAGTCACTGGATGCAGGCCGCTTCCAACAGGTCGGTCTGGAAATCTTTGGGAGAGGCCTATGTTCAGCAGTGGACGTCTTGTGGCTGATGATGATGATGATTTTACTGGTGGGAGGATACTTGTATCCGACCGGATAGCGACCACCGTACACTGGTGCTAAAACCTGCCATACTGGCCCACCTTGTGTGGGTCGCGTTCCAGGGTCAGCCAGTGTATATCCGGTTCTCCCCAAGGGGCTTGCCCCCTGATCCTTAACCTTTTCCCATCCCTTTTCCTTCCCCTCCCCTTTGGCCCTATGGCAGGCCGGCATGATCTTGCCGACCTACGATGGACACATTGTTTATCGTTGGTCGACACTATTCTTGGATTGCGCTACACTTACCATCAGGTGTAGCGTAGTCACTTTACCGAGCCAGGAAAAAAAAATGATGATAAAGCACGGCCGGTAGTGGCCAACTCACCCGGGCATTAGTGATGCCGCTGATATCCGGGTATTCGTCGACGCCGTGCTCACCCGTGTGTGCGCTCGCTGTCAAATATATTAAGGAATATTAAAAATATAACTATATTAAACGGACCTAGATGCACAAAAAGGAAATCCACAGCAAGGTAAAATGGAGATACTTTTTTTATTATTATAGCATAGGCCGGCAAACGAGCAAGTGGGTCACCTGATGGTAAGTGATCTCCACCGCCCATGTACGCCCACCACCAGAAGAATCATGGGTGCGTTGCCGAACTTAAAGGAAAGGGATAATTAGGTATTGGGAAGGGGAGGGGATTTGGGCTTCCGGATATCTCACTCACCGTACGAAACGCAGCAGCAAGCCGCTACTTTACGTCGGTTTTCTGTGAGACAGTGGTAACGACCCGATCGAGCCGGCCCATTCATGCTGTAGACAAACTGTCTACAGCGTGGCTCTACCACTCAATACTGATTTTGATTTACTAAATCAAATAATTTAAACTAATATTATAAAGAGGAAATATTTGTATTTTTGTATGTTTATTCGTTAAACTTAAAAACTACTGGACCGAAAAAATTTTTTTGGCCGTTAGAAAGCTACATTATCACTGAGTAACATAGGCTACCTTTTATCCCGGAAAAAGCAGATCACGCGGGCTGAGCCGCGAGGAAAAGCTAGCTTAAACTAATTTTATCTCGTAGCTTCTTGGAAAATCGGGCATGAAATATATTCCATGTATGATTTTGCAAAAAAAAAAACATACAGTATTAAAATCAGTTTAAATTACATAATGAATTTAGCAAAACAAAATCAGTATGATCCACACGCCTTGTGTGGATCGCGTTCCAGGACCAGCCAGTGTATATCCGGTTCTCCCGAGGTGCTTGCGACATGACTAGATGGTTGGTTGGGGCGGGTATAGGGGTACATTCTTGTATCCCTGTGCCTGCATCTATCATCCGCTTGTCCTGTCGCAGGCCCCTCGATTTGCTTCTTCCCTCTCGGAAGAGGGAAGAATCATTTATACAGGCCGGCATGACTCTGGTGACCACCGATAAACTCATTGTTTGTCGGTGGTCGCTGGTATTTTGGACTGCACTACGCTTACCATCAGGTGTAGTGCAGTCACTTTGCCGTGCTCGAATAAAAAAAAAGTATCTCCATTTGAACTTGCTGTGGGTTGGTTCCTTTATGCGTAACTACGTCCATATGTCATCTTATGCCATAAGGAGCCATGAGCATTAAAATATATAAGAAAAAGAAGTACCATTTTCAAAATCACCGACATTTTAAAGCTATGAAAACTGTTTTAGTTACATACATGCGCTTCTACGCCTATAATCTCTAGACAGGTTGGAAGAGGCCGGGCGTATATCCGTCCCATGATGTGATAGGGCCGAGCCTATCACCATACCGGGCACAATTCCAGACCCTAGTCCGTGATTGAGGTTGGCTTTGGGCCTTACATGTTTGTGGCTCACTTATTATGGTACTAAATATACAGTGTGGCGATTAGGTTACAACATTAAATGATACCACGTATACTACATGTCATTCTTTAACCATACACAACAAATAAATGAAATACCTACGATATCACAGTCAAGGGACATTTTTTCTGATTTAACATTTGAGAACATCATGTGAATGCGTAAGGATATCACCTGACAAATACTGCTAGGTCAATGACCCACGAGTGGCGATGCGACGCGGACATGCGTGACACAAAGTACCTATCGCTACGATGTCGCCGCTTTTACAGGTCATTATACTACTATTTAGTCTGTGGTATCATTTAGGAGGTTAGATTTGTTATTTGCCACATAGCTCGCAGAACTGATAACCGATGGGGCAGGAAGGTTCTGGAATGGAGGCCACGTACTAGCAAGCGCAGCGTTGGACGTCCGCCTACAAGGTGGACAGACGACCTGATAAAGGTCGCAGGAAGTCGCTGGATGCAGGCCGTTTCCAACAGGTCGGTGTGGAAATCTTTGGGAGAGGCCTATGTTCAGCAGTGGACGTCCTGTGGCTGATGATGATGATACTACTATTTTACAAGGTGTTTTATTTCGTGGCAATTTTTAACATATTTATTTTGTTTGAAAATTGCATATTTTTATTTTTGGTATAAATTTTTATTTTATTCTTTGAACAAACTTGTATCAACTAGTTTTAACCGCTGTATCATTTAATGTGATAACCAAATCGCCACTCTGTATATCTATTTAAAGGAAGCATAGAAAGACAAACAGAAAGACGCTATAGGCTTTATGAAACGGTCCCGAAGGAATCCTTGAGGTAAAGGACCCCAACAACGTACCCCAATTGCTCCGGTATTTTTACCCCAATTTCTCTGGTATTTTTACCCCAATTTCTCTGGTATTTTTACCCCAATGTCTCTGGTATTTTTACCCCAATTTCTGTGGTATTTTTACCCCATACTCACATCGGCTCCTCGTCTCCATAGTCATATCTTCGACGGGTTCGAACTCCGTATCGGTGTCGAGGTCGTCGCTTGTCTACGGAACATGCACACACATCATGCGATGGCGGTTAGCTGATGAACGGGCAGTGATGGGGTAAAAATGTTGATGTCAATAACTCAGTGAAATCCGTGAGTGAATACACAATCATCCCCTATTTGTCTATTAGAATTTTTGTTAAAAATGGGACCAACTTCAGAGTATACCCTGTCTATTAAAAAAAATAATTATCAAAATTGGTCTACTCTGTAAAAAGTTATTAAAAAACCGCGATCAAATCCGTTTAAATTAGTTTTATTTCAACCATAAAATATTAGATTCTGTTAAATATTAACTATACCGCCAATGAGAAGGCTGTAACTAAACTCGAATGTTGTTTTTATCAACAAAAAAATTGGATATTAATATTTTAAATAAATAAAACTCAATTTATAGCAAATAGGGTAACATCAACATTCTCGACCCACCACAAGGACAAGAGGGGTTTTAAACACAACACAAATGGGTCAGTTACAAGACATGCGACATCCACATGATGGCGACAAATGCGACCGCTACAACATATACCTGGAACATGCATCGGTCCCGCTTTATTGGTAAAATTACCCCTTTTAGTTTTAGTAGTTTTACCCCATTAATATTAGCTCTGTTACCCTATTAATATGAGCTGCATTACCCCACTAATATCAGCTATGTTACCCCATCAATGCGAGCTGTTCTACCCCATTAATATTAGCCATGTTACCCCATTAATATCAGCTCTGTTACCCCTTGAATATTGGCTACTTTACCCCATGAATACTGGTTGATTCACCCCATTAATATGAGTTGCATTGCCCCCATTAATATTAGTTGTTACCCCATTAATATGAGCTAAATTACCCCATCAATATCAGCTCTGTTACCTCACGAATATGGGCTGCGTTATCCCATTGATATCATCTACTTTACCTCATTAATATGAGCTGTTCTACCCCGTTAATATCAGCTCTATTACCCCATGAATATGGGCTGCATTACCCCATCAATATTAGCTCCTTTACGCCCTGAATATGGGCAGGTTTACCCCATTAATATCAGCTGTATTAGCCCATGAATATGGGCTGATTTACCCCATTAATATAAGCTGTATTAGCCCACTGCTGTGAATGGGCCTCTTTCACAAATAATGCAACCGACTATGAGCGCTTCACTAGTTTTTATAGTATTCAGTCTCAATAGTATTGACCCCCCCCCCAAGTCTCCCAAATTCAATAAAACAGGACCAAACACAAAAAAGAAAACATTGAAACAAACAGCCCGACAGACACAGCAAGCGTCACATAACGTTGGTGACGTGACCAGGTGCTCACATTTGCTCCTGGTCTCCAGGGTGTAATGCTCGTCCAGCTCCACATCCTCGGGGTCCAGATCCTCCTCATCCTGAGGGTCATGGCGGTCAGTTACACATCCGGGCTTATGTAATATAGTCAACAGTCACACACATAGTCCTGACCCCACAGGGGTTTGCTGGTGGTAGGATATTCATATCCGCCCGGATAGCGACCACCGTGCACATGGTGTTAAAACCTGCCATAGTGATCCACACGCCTTGTGTGGATCGCGTTCCAGGATCAGCCAGTGTATATCCGGTTCTCCCGAGGGGCTTGCGACATGACTTGCTGGTTGGTTGTGGCGGGTATAGGGATACATCTTTGTATCCCTGTGCCTGCATCGGTCATCCGTCTGTCCTGCTAGTTTTTTGAACTGCACTACACTTACCATCAGGTGTAGTGTATAATGTCACATATGTATGTGACATTATCAAGTAATGTCAATATAGTTTTATTTTTAACTTATGGCCAAAGGATAAACATCATTCAGCCGTATATGTGACGTCAACACACGTTTTTTTTATTTTTTTTTCTCTCAAATTAACCAGTCATAAAAAAATTCAAAAATATAATCGAACTTATAGTACAAGATCCCGCGGAACATTGACCTTCACCCATCTGTTTACCGGATCAAAATAACATTTTAGGGTATAAAATGTGTTGCTGATCACATACCAATAGGGTTGCCTAAAAAAATAGTATACATTGTAGGTTATCATTAAAGGTTCATTTATTTGGTGAGCAAGTCAGTGAAATAATATCTTCTTTTTTTTTTAAAATTCGCAAAACCTATCTATCCTTGACCATATTTTTTTAGGCAACCCTATTGGTATGTGTTCAGCAACACCTTTTATACCCTAAAATATTATTTTCATCCGGTAAACAGATGGGTGAAGGTCAATGTTCCGCGGGATCTTAGACCATTGGGAAAGCAAAATAAAGAAACGTTATTTTTAGGCACGTTTTGTTTTTAAAATGTCAAATGACAGTAAGAAAATCTATCTGTGAATAGAACTTCGTGGATGGTCATAAGAGGGTGGTTCCCCCCACTCACCCTGTTCATGAGCACGGCGCGCCGTATCTCCCTGACGGCGTCGTACACGAGCCGCGACGCGTCGATGAAGTCGTTCTCGTCGAGTCCACCCCCCGCACCGCCCGCGCCACCCCCGAGGGCGGACACGGCCGCGTCCACGCGCACCGCGAACTTAGACATCACTGGAACGGAGGGATGAATAAAAAAAAAATGAAAAAAAAACAAACACTATTATAAAAAATCAAATTAAATAAAAAAAAAACTAAAAAACAAGTTTTTTCTCAATTAAGACATGTATAGGTGCAATGTTCAGTTTTTTAGTTAGACTTTTCAGTCTAAATAAAAAATAGAAAATAAATTTGAAGAAAAAATGTATTTTATTGTAAAAAAAACGTGGGGTGCGTTTTAAGATACTATCAAAATGATAATCCTTCTACTCATATCTGTCAATAAAATATTTATAACTATCAATCTTTACTGACATATAAAACCATTGGTCCTTCGAGCCGGATATTTTTTTCTTTCGGAGGTAGACGAGCCAGCTGATGGTAAATGGTTACCGTCGCCCATAGACATCATTAATATCAGAAGCTCATGCAACCTGCTGCACCATGATATCCTTTTTTAAGAAGGACATGCCTAAGTCCCACTCACCCTGATCACGCAGTACAGTGACTGCCTCCAGCACTCGCTTGGTGTAGATACAAGGCTCGTAGTTATCCATCTCCTGCGTCACCACAGAACATACCCTGGACAGAAGGACATATGAGTTGTGACACTGTCGCTTACCTTGGCACGGCAGTGACTGCACTGCACCTAAATGCTAGGTCCCTCGTATGCTCTAGGCCGTTTGTGTTGGTACCACCGCGCCGTCAATTTCTAACAAGTGTGTAAGCACCGTTGTGTTTCCGTTTGAACGACACTAAAGCAAGTGAAATTACTGGGCATTTTGAGACTTAACGACTTGCGTTCCTTACCTATGTACCTCGTAGTTCGAAGTTGTTATTGTTTTTCTTTCTGTTTATGGGTAGACGTGACGCTTACCATCAAGAGAATGAGTTACTCATCTTGTCGTTGAGTTGTATAATACAATAGGAAGTAGGATAGTAGAAAGTAGTATAGTAGAGAACATGATAGTAGAAAATAGGATAGTAGAATGTAATATAGTAGAAAATTGCTTAGTATAAAGCAGCATAGTAGAAAATAGTATGGTAGAAAATAGGATAGTAGGAAATAGAATTGCAGAAAATAGATAGTAGAAAGTAGTATAGTAAAGAATAGATTAGTAGAAAGTAATATAGTAGAAAGCAGCAAAGTAGAAAATAGGATAGTAGAAAGTAGAATAGTAGTAATAGGAGAGTAGAAAGTAATATAGTAGAAAATAGGTTAGTAGAAAGCAGAATAGTAGAAAGTAGAATAATCTAAAGTGGAAAATAGGACAGTAGAAAGAAGACTAGTAAAACATAGGAGAGTAGAATAGTACAAAGTTGTATAGTAGAATGCAAGGTAGCAGGGAGTAGGACAGTAGAAAGCAGGACGTTAGGCTGTAAGATAGTAGTGTATTGATATTTATAGCAATACCTCTTGGCCCGTCCGCGTATAGCCCCAGCGGTCCTCTCCAGCGAGTCCGCATCCCCCTCCTGCAGCGCGACCACACACTTGTTCACGTCTTCGAGGATGTGGTTCTCTGTGTGGACAGAAATTATTTGTTGAGACATATTCGAGATTATATTCCCATGCCTTTTGAAGCTAACAGGGTTGCTGAGATTCGATTCGTCAGCCAAAAATATAGATAAAGTAGAGGTTGGATTCACATCAAATTCAAATTTACAAGGTGGTAGGTCCCTCGTGTGCGAGAGGCCGTCTGGGTTGGTACCACCGCTTTATCTATTTCTGACGTTAAGCAACAGTGTGTAAGCTATGTTGTGTTTCGGTTTGAAGGACATTGAAGCCAGTGAAATTACTGGGCATTGAGACTTAACATCTTATGTCTCGGGGTGACGAGCGCAGTTCAGTGCCATGCAGTGCTTTGTGATTCAAAGTTCTGTGTGATGTTTATGGGTAGGCGCGGCGTTTACCATCAGACGAGCGCCTTGCTAGTCTCGTAATTCAATCAAATAAAAAAAAAATCAGATTGTCGATGTTCGCTGTTTGTTTTGGAGTGCACTGCGCTTACTATTAGGTACACCTACACTACAGTGCAGTGACACGTTGCCTTTAAGGTTGTTAAGTGAGATATGCGTTGTGGAAGGGTTTGTGCGTACGTACGTGCGTGTGTGCGTGCGTGTGAGCGTGCGTGTGCGTGTGTGTACGTGCGCGTGTGTGCGTACACGTGTGGTGGAGTGTATGGGTGTGTGTATGTGTGTATGTATGTACCCACACTGTGCTCACTCACCGCTGACCGCGAGGAAGTCGTCGATGGTGGTGATGTCGTCGACGGCGTCGGTGAGCAGGCGCACGGCGGCCTCCCAGGCGCGTCCGAACGCGGCGAGGTTCTCCTGTGTGTGTATGTGTGTATGTATGTACCCACACTGTGCTCACTCACCGCTGACCGCGAGGAAGTCGTCGATGGTGGTGATGTCGTCGACGGCGTCGGTGAGCAGGCGCACGGCGGCCTCCCAGGCGCGTCCGAACGCGGCGAGGTTCTCCTGTGTGTGTATGTGTGTATGTATGTACCCACACTGTGCTCACTCACCGCTGACCGCGAGGAAGTCGTCGATGGTGGTGATGTCGTCGACGGCGTCGGTGAGCAGGCGCACGGCGGCCTCCCAGGCGCGTCCGAACGCGGCGAGGTTCTCCTGTGTGTGTATGTGTGTATGTATGTACCCACACTGTGCTCACTCACCGCTGACCGCGAGGAAGTCGTCGATGGTGGTGATGTCGTCGACGGCGTCGGTGAGCAGGCGCACGGCGGCCTCCCAGGCGCGTCCGAACGCGGCGAGGTTCTCCTGTGTGTGTATGTGTGTATGTATGTACCCACACTGTGCTCACTCACCGCTGACCGCGAGGAAGTCGTCGATGGTGGTGATGTCGTCGACGGCGTCGGTGAGCAGGCGCACGGCGGCCTCCCAGGCGCGTCCGAACGCGGCGAGGTTCTCCTGTGTGTGTATGTGTGTATGTATGTACCCACACTGTGCTCACTCACCGCTGACCGCGAGGAAGTCGTCGATGGTGGTGATGTCGTCGACGGCGTCGGTGAGCAGGCGCACGGCGGCCTCCCAGGCGCGTCCGAACGCGGCGAGGTTCTCCTGTGTGTGTATGTGTGTATGTATGTACCCACACTGTGCTCACTCACCGCTGACCGCGAGGAAGTCGTCGATGGTGGTGATGTCGTCGACGGCGTCGGTGAGCAGGCGCACGGCGGCCTCCCAGGCGCGTCCGAACGCGGCGAGGTTCTCCTGTGTGTGTATGTGTGTATGTATGTACCCACACTGTGCTCACTCACCGCTGACCGCGAGGAAGTCGTCGATGGTGGTGATGTCGTCGACGGCGTCGGTGAGCAGGCGCACGGCGGCCTCCCAGGCGCGTCCGAACGCGGCGAGGTTCTCCTGTGTGTGTATGTGTGTATGTATGTACCCACACTGTGCTCACTCACCGCTGACCGCGAGGAAGTCGTCGATGGTGGTGATGTCGTCGACGGCGTCGGTGAGCAGGCGCACGGCGGCCTCCCAGGCGCGTCCGAACGCGGCGAGGTTCTCCTGTGTGTGTATGTGTGTATGTATGTACCCACACTGTGCTCACTCACCGCTGACCGCGAGGAAGTCGTCGATGGTGGTGATGTCGTCGACGGCGTCGGTGAGCAGGCGCACGGCGGCCTCCCAGGCGCGTCCGAACGCGGCGAGGTTCTCCTGTGTGTGTATGTGTGTATGTATGTACCCACACTGTGCTCACTCACCGCTGACCGCGAGGAAGTCGTCGATGGTGGTGATGTCGTCGACGGCGTCGGTGAGCAGGCGCACGGCGGCCTCCCAGGCGCGTCCGAACGCGGCGAGGTTCTCCTGTGTGTGTATGTGTGTATGTATGTACCCACACTGTGCTCACTCACCGCTGACCGCGAGGAAGTCGTCGATGGTGGTGATGTCGTCGACGGCGTCGGTGAGCAGGCGCACGGCGGCCTCCCAGGCGCGTCCGAACGCGGCGAGGTTCTCCTGAGCGACGCGCGACCGAGGACGGCATGCCACGACGCGCGCCGCGTTTATCACCTACCACAACACAACATGATCTTACACTGTTTTTTTTTGACGTGATTACGCTACACCTTGGGGTAAGTGTAGCGCAATCCAAGAATAGTGTCGACCAACGATAAACAACGTGTCCATCGTAGGTCGGCAAGATCATGCCGGCCTGCCAAAGGGCCAAGGGGAGGGGAAGAAAAAGGGATGGGAAAAGGGTTAGGATCAGGGGGCATGGCCCCTGGGGAGAACCGGATATACACTGGCTGACCCTGGAACGCGACCCCACACAAGGTGGGCCATTATGGCGGGTTTTAGCACCAGTGTAAAGTGGTCGCTATCCGGTCGGATACAAGTATCCTCCCACCAGCAACACACTGTGCTCTATAATATATCAACTAGCAGACCCGGCCACGCGTTGCTGTGGCTAAGGTATATTTATTTAAAGACTATCCCGCCCACACACCCGCCACTGTAACTCCTGTGCACCAGGATCAACAGTGGCACGCATTTATGTCGACACCGAGCACTGAAGCTCAACGAGTGTCTGGGATGCCTAAATGTCTTTGTCCCGCAACGAAATTAATCTTAAAGGAAAGGGATAATTTGGGATTGAGAAGGGGAGGGGATTTGGGCTTCCGGATATCTCACTCACCGTACGAAACGCAGCAGCAAACCGCTACTTTACGTCGGTTTTCTGTGTGATATAGTATAGAGCTCCAAATGTTATGCTGAGGCTAAGGTATAGGCTAAGGTGTTTTATTTCGTGGCATTTTTAAGGTATTTATTTTGTTTGAAAGTGGCATATTTTTATTTTTGGTTTAAATGTTTATTTTATGCTTTGAACAGACTTATATCAACTAGTTTTAACCGCTGTATCATTTAATGTGGTAACCAAATCGCCACTCTGTATATTAATTAGCAGACCCAGCCACGCATTGCTGTGGCTAAGGCAGTGGCGTGCACAGGGTTTTGTGACAGGGTAGGCAGCAGTCAACATGGTTATATTTCTACTTTTTAAAATGTTTGCAAAACGTCATAGAATGGGTCTAGATTTTACCTAGGCTTCTAATGGTCACGTAAAAAATCTCTCTCCCGTAAAAAAAAACGTTTAAATAAGCCTTATTAGCACAAAAAATTATTATATGAAATTAAGTACTCACGATCATCAATTAGTGTCAAGGTCGAAAACACGATATTCTGACGATGACGCCAACTTGAAGAAAGAATTGGCCACCTCAAATAACTTGCTCGTGGGTAATTACGGAACACGTCACTTGTAAGATATCCGAAGCGGCCTTTAAAAAGGCCCTATTTCATGGGATTCGCATATAAAAATATATTTAATAAGAAAACTACGAATGTATCAATAAGTTAAAAAATTATAAACCAATTCATTTGTAAATTAAATCTACGAGCCTATTCTTTTTCAAATATGATTTTAAAATCTCATCATAAAAAATTGGCAATTTGCCAACACAATAGCACTGAGCACTGAGCTGTGATTGGTCCTCCTGCCGCAGGAGTTGTCATTCATAATCGCTTATAGTATTTACACATTTTTGGTCGATAAAGTCGAAAATCGTCCACTTTTGCGTAAATTTATGAATGGAATGTAGGCAACAGAAATCATTGACTAAGTATGCATTGCTTGCGTGGCAAGTGGGCAGGCGTGTTCAAACTGCAAACAATGCATTAATTTTCGTACCGAGTTTGAACTTTTTAAATACGTATTGTATTATTTTATTAAGTAGTGAATGGATTTGCTTTATTTTTACATTATTAAAACTGTGTTGTCTGGTAGGGTAGACAGTGCCTTTTTGCCTATATGAAGTGCACGCCACTGGGCTAAGGTATATGTTAAATTATATTGTAGTAAACTATTCAATACAGTATGCGCCATCTGTTGGATACTTACTCAATACAACCTTATAAATTACCTTACATCGCCATCTGTTACAATGTTATGAAACTCACAGATAATTATAACTAATAATTTGGAATAAAAACATATTGCAACTATAAATTGATGCATAAACTATCCTATCTCTCAAGTTGGATCAAACTGCACACAGTTTACAAAATTTGTTTAAAATCGGTTCAGTAGTTTAGGAGTTCATCGCGGACAAACAACATGACACAAAATTTTTATATATAAAAATGTTTTATTGACGCATTATTTGTATTTGAAGCAACATTGACATTTAGATTTTTTTTAAAAATATAATATATAACTAGCTTTTGCTCGCGGCTCCACCCGCGTGATCTGCTTTTTCCGGGATAAAAAGTATCCTATGTCCTATTCTGATGTATAAGCATATATATTATTGTAAAGTTTCATTAAAATCCATCCAGTAGTTTTTACGTGAAAGAGTAACAAACATACATCCATACTTACAAACTTTCGCGTTTATAATATTAGTAGGATAGGATAGTAGGATAATTTAATTTATTATTTGAAGTGAAATTTCTTTAGCACCATTGTGATTTGAAAATTCGATGAAACGAAAAAGCGACAGCAAAAAGAGAATTCATAAATAAGATTTAGCCTGCGAGAGAATGAGATAAATTACAAATATGCTATCACTATAGCTGGTGGGAGGATACTTGTATCCGACCGGATAGCGACCACCGTACACTGGTGCTAAAACCTGCCATAGTGGCCCACCTTGTGTGGGTCGCGTTCCAGGGTCAGCCAGTGTATATCCGGTTCTCGCCAGGGGGCTTGCCCCCTGATCCTAACCCTTTTCCCATCCCTTTTTCCTTCCCCTCCCCTTGGCCCTTTGGCAGGCCGGCATAATCTTGCCGCCCTACGATGGACACATTGTTTATCGTTGGTCGACACTATTCTTGGATTGCGCTACACTCACCATCAGGTGTAGCGTAGTCACTTTTTTTATTTTTATTAAAACGTCATAATATCGAACCCACGTACCTGCGGGCACAGAGCCTCGATCTGCTCTGCAGCATGACGCACCATCTTGACACCATCTTCGTTGTTTGACATGGAACACACTAGATTGGCAACCTGTGGGCAAAAAAAAATTAAATATCGATCCATGGCTTAGTTTTATGACATGAACCCGTGACTCATGACTAGATTTACGACGTGTACTCGAAACTCATGACTAGTTTTGCATGTACCCGTGGCTCATGACTAATTTTACAATGTGTACCCGAAGCTCATAACTAGTTTTACATGTACCCGTGGCTCATGTAAGTTTTACAACGTGTACCCATGACTCATGACTATTTTTGCATGTAGCGTAGCTCATGATAAGTTTTACGACGTTTGCCCGTGACTCATGACTAATTTTACATGTACCCGTGACTCATGATAAGTTTTACAACGTGTACCCGAAGCTCAGGACTAGTTTTGCATGTACCCGTGTCTCATGTAAGTTTTACAATGTGTACCCGAAGCTCATGACTAGTATTGCATGTACCCATGGCTCGTGATAAGTTTTACGCCGTGTACCCGAAGCTCATGACTAGTTTTGCATGTACCCGTGTCTCATGATAAGTTTTACGACGTATGCCCGTGACTCATGACTAGTTTTACGACGTTTACCCGAAGCTCATGACTAGTTTTGCATGTACCCGTGGCTCATGTAAGTTTTACAATGTGTACCCGAAGCTCATGACTAGTATTGCATGTACCCATGGCTCGTGATAAGTTTTACGCCGTGTACCCGAAGCTCATGACTAGTTTTGCATGTACCCGTGTCTCATGATAAGTTTTACGACGTATGCCCGTGACTCATGACTAGTTTTACGACGTTTACCCGAAGCTCATGACTAGTTTTGCATGTACCCGTGGCTCATGATAAGTTTTACGACGTATGCCCGTGACTCATGACTAGTTTTACGACGTGTACCCGAAGCTCATAACTAGTTTTGCATGTACCCGTGGCTCATGTAAGTTTTACAATGTGTACCCGAAGCTCATGACTAGTTTTGCATGTACCCGTGGCTCATGTAAGTTTTACAATGTGTACCCGAAGCTCATGACTAGTGTTGCATGTACCCGTGGCTCGTGATAAGTTTTACGACGTGTACCCGAATCTCATGACTAGTTTTGCATATACCCGTGGCTCACGACTAGTTTTACAACGTGTACCCGACGCTCATGACTATTTTTGCATGTACCCGTGGCCCATGATAAGTTTTGCGACGTTTGCCCGTGACTCATGACTAATTTTACATGTACCCGTGACTCATGACAAATTTTACATGTACCCGTGACTCATGACTAATTTTACATGTACCCGTGACTCATGATAAGTTTTACACCGTGTACCCGAAGCTCATGACTAGTTTTGCATGCACCCGTGACTCATGATAAGTTTTACGACGTATGCCCGTGACTCATGACTAGTTTACGACGTGTACCCGAAGCTCATAGCTAGTTTTGCATGTACCCGTCGCTCATAAATTTTACAACGTGTACCCGTGACTCATGACTAGTTTTGTATGTACCCTAAACTCATGACTATTTCCACATGTACCCGCGACTCACCTCGACGAGTTTGTTGGCGTGTTCCGTGAACACGAGCGCGTACTCCTCGACTTCCTTCTCGTTGCCGTTGCGCGCCGCCTCCATCAGCACCAGGAGAGGCACGTTCGTCTCCAGGAAACTGGTGGAACAGAAAAAAACATATACAGTGGATTTCGTTTATAACGACGGCTAAGGGACCACTTTAATTCGTCGCTATATCTATATATATAAAAATCAAAGGTGACTGACTGACACAGTGATCTATCAACGCACAGCCCAAACCACTGGAGGGATCGGGCTGAAATTTGGCATGCAGGTAGATGTTACGACGTAAGCATCCGCTAAGAAAGGATTTTGATAAATTCTACCCCCAAGGGGATAAAATAGGGGATGAAAGTTTGTATGAAACTTTGTCAATTTTAAACGTTCACGCGGGCGAAGCCGCGAGCAAAAGCTAGTCCAAAATAAAGACACACACACAGATCAGCATTGTTTTCACCATTTTTTAGTCTCGAAATGATGACCACTTTTTCTTTAACAGTAAATGTGCAATTGACCATCTGTGAATGTAAACAAAGGATAAGAAAGCTTAATAGTTTTATTAATGAATCTTTGGAGTCTTTGCCTGCCGACTCAGGGTTTCTAGGAATCTATCACAAATGGTTCATAAAAACAAGGCGATATATCCGAAATTGACGCTATATCCGAAGTCGCTATAGCCGAATGCATTTCCTACGAAATTATGCTTCAAATTCAAGGGACGTAAGTTTAACGTCGCTATAACCGAAAAGTCGTTACAACCGAGGTCGTTATAAATGGAATCCATTGTAATTCCATATTGGTAGAGACTATCCCGCCCACACACCTGCCACTGTACTTCCTGTGCACCAGGATCAACAGTGGCACGCATTATTGTCGACACCGAGCAGTGAAGCTCGGCGAGTCTCTGGGATGCCTAAATGTCTTTGTCCCGCAACGAAATTAATCAGATAGAAGGTTAGGGAGGAGTTGGAAATATTCCACATTGGTAGGCAAAAGTTTACATATAATATTAGGCGACTGTCTCGGTGGCACAGTTGTAATGCTGACTGTTGTGCTGAGGTCTCGGATTCGATCCCCGGGTCGGGTAAAAGAGATATTGGGATTTTCTATCTCGAAATACTCAGTATCAGCCCAGAGTCTGGCGATAGGCTCACTATCATATATGGAATGAAAAAATTGCTAATGTGGGTGTACTGGTTAGACCTCCGCCTACCATTCGATTAAGTATCGATTTATATCGTATCGATTAAAAATAAAAGGAATGAAAGGTTCTGGAATGGAGGCCTCGTACTGGCAAGCGCAGCGTTGGACGTCCGCCTACAAGGTAGACAGACGACCTGATAAAGGTCGCAGGAAGTCGCTGGATGCAGGCCGCTTCCAACAGGTCGGTCTGGAAATCTTTGGGGGAGGCCTATGCAGCAGTGGACGTCCTGTGGCTGATGATGATGATGATAATAAAAAATAACGATAGATATTTTAACATTTGGATAACCTCTTTTTGACATCTTAAAACAATTAATGGTCCACATTTCATCGAATACCTATTTTGCAAATATCGATTACATTTGATATCAACGCACAATACATATATCTATACACTAATAAATCGAATGAAACTAAATCACCAAACAATATCGATGTATCGCAGAGAAAATATCGTTTATCGATTAATTTTAAATTAATTCTATTTATTGCTGTATCGATATATGTATTATGCGTTGATATCAAATGTAATCGATATTTGCAAAATAGTCGATTTAATATCCCTATTCAGTAATTTCCCTGTCTACTTAATTGTTTGCCGTTTACCGTTTTCTTCTTCTTTTTATTTATGGCTTTCTTATGCATGTTGCCAGTGTCAAGTATAATTTATTCTCAAGTTATTTTTACAAGAACGATGAAACACGGGTGCGGTCGATTTCAAGGTCTTGTCGAAGTTTTGGTGTTAACTCCTTTCAGTACGATGCTTAATTCACTTATTTCAATGTTTCCATACACTGTTCATCACCGTCAATGTTTATTGAACAAATCCACACCACTTTTATACAACAAACACAACTCTAAACTAGCTTATGAAATAAATTAAAATAAGTGACGAACTGCACTGTCAGAATTCCCGCCAAAACTCCCCGTCTACCGTCATTTCAGTACCTGTCAGACACATGGTCCACGACCGCCTTCCTCAGCTGTCTCCTCAGGTCTCTGGTCTTCCTGCACATGTTCTCTATGGCTCGCTCGAGACCAGCCGATTGTTCAGGTTTGCCGGCCTGTGGGGTAACAAAAGTGTAAGTTTGGGCACTATGAGACTTAACATCTTATGTCTCGGGGTGACGAGCGCAGTTCAGTGTCATGTAGTGTTTTGTAATTCAACGTTCTGTGTGATGTTGCTTCTGTTTATGGGCAGGCGTGGTGCTTATCATCAGGCGTGCGACTTGCTCGTCTCGTCATTCAATCAAATAAAAAAAAAAGTGTGCATCTCGGGACGCCCGACAGAAGTGATAACTTAATGTAATGTGGGTTAAAGTGAGAGCGGAAGAGCCTACCTACTGCTACCGTATGCGTGAGAGAAAGGGAAGCCAGACAGAGTGGCGCCGTAACGCGTTACGTTACGAAGCGGTTTACCTCCCATAAGAAGTTATCACTTCATTGGATTGTTCTGCACTGCACTCCAGTCCGGTCAAAGTCCGGTCGAAGTCCGGTCAAAGTCCAGTCAAAGCCCGGTCATAGTCCTGCCAAAGTCCGATCAAAGCCCTGTCAAAATCCAGTCAAGGTCCTGTCAAAGTCCGGTTGAAGTCCTGTCAAAATCCGGTCAAAGTCCAGTCAAAGCCCGGTCATAGTCCTGCCAAAGTCCGATCTAAGCCCTGTCAAAGTCCGGTCAAAGTCCTGTCAAAGTCCTGTCAAATTCCGGTCAAAGTAATGTCGAAGTCCTGTCAAAGTCTGGTCGAAGTCCGCTCAAAGTCCGGTCAAAGTCCTGTCAAAGTTTGGTCAAGGTCCTGTTAAAATCTGGTCGAAGTCCGGTCAAATCTTTGTCAAAGTCCGGTCAAAGTCTTGTCAAAGCCCCATCAAAGTACGGTCAAAGTCCGATCAAAATCCTGTCAAAGTCCGGTCAAAGTCCTGTCCAAGCCGACTGGTCACTCTGTGACGCCATCTGGGACTTCGAGATTATCGAAGTTTCAGGGAGGTCGACTAACGCTGGCTGGACGATGGACCGCTCGCGTTACGAAACGTTTCGGTTCACCCTCCGATAAGAAGTTACCACTTCAAAAATAGATGACAAGTGGTAGAGCCATGTCATACTAATTATTCTAAACAATGGGCCATATTCATTACCACTACCTCACATAAAACTGGTATCAAGAGCCAGATTGCTGCTGCATTTTTTTATAACATATGCCGGCAACTAGCAATTGAATTACCTGATGGTAAGTGATATCCACCGCTTATGTACGCCTACAATACTAGAAGAATCATAGGCGCGTTGACGACCTCAAAGGGAACGGATAATTAAGGATTGGGAAAGGGAGGAGGATTTAGGCCTCCGGATATCTCACTCACCGTACGAAACGCAGCAGCAAGCCGCTACTTTACGTCGGTTTCCTGTGAGACAGTGGTAACGACCCGGTCGAGCCCATTCATGCTGTAGACAAAACTGTCTACAGCGTGGCTCTACCACTCATCTACTATATAAAAATAAGTCGGGTTTTCCTTCCTGACGATATAACTCCAGAACGCACGAACCGATTTCCACGGTTTTGCATTCGTTGGAAAGGTCTTGGGCTCCGTGAGGTTTATAGCAACGAAAATCTAGGAAAAATTTCAATAGAAAAGCGGGAAAATAGGGAAAATCATTTTTTAAATACAGCGCCATCTCTGATACATAGCATGTACTACAAACCAATATTTTAAGTAGAGAAATGTTACATAAAACGAAGCCATCTGGTGGCGAAACGGAGTTCGCCGGGTGTGCTAGTAAGTATATAAATATAATTGCGTGTCTCCACGTTTGTTCACTCACATTGCTCATGTACTCGTGCAGAAGGTCCTGCAGTGCCTGTCTGACTGCGTTGCATTCAGCCACTATACGTTCACGACGTTCGTCTCTGTAAATTGAAAAAAAAAAAATGTATATTTAAGTAAAGTAATTTATCGGCTGGATTGAGTAAGTATCCAATAGATGGCGCATACTGTATTGAATAGTTTACTACAATATAACTTAACATATACCTTAGCCACAGCAATGCGTGGCCGGGGCTGCTAGTATATATAAAATTACCAACACAATAAAGCATCATATCATCCTCACCTCACCATCATATCATTGAGTGGTAGAGCCACGCTGTAGACAGTTTTGTCTACAGCATGAATGGGCTGGCTCGACCACTCGTTACAACTGTCTCACAGAAAACCGACATAAAGTAGCGGCTTGCTGCTGCGTTTCGTATGGTGAGTGAGATATCCGGAAGCCAAAATCCCCTCCCCTTCCCAATCCCTAATTATCCCTTTCCTTTAAGGTCGGCAACGCGCCCATGATTCTTCTGGTGGTGGGCGTACATGGGCGGTGGAGATCACTTACTATCAGGTGAACCACTTGCTCGTTTGCCGGCCTATGCTATAAAAAAAAAAAGTGTGCGTCTCGGGACGCTCGCCAGAAGTGATAACTTAAACTAATGTGGGTTAAAGTGAGAGCGGAGGAGCCTGCCTACTGCCACCGTATGCAGTATACCGTGAGAGAAAGGGAAGCCAGACAGAGTGGCGCCGTAACGCAAAGTCCGGTCAAAGTCCGTTCAAAGTCCGGTCAAAGTCCAAAGTCGGGTTAAAGTCCGGTCAAAGTGCGGTTAAAGTCCGGTCTAAGTCCGGTCAAAGCCCTGTCAAAGTCGGGTCAGAGTCGGGTCAAAGTCCGGTCAAAGTCGGGTAAAAGTCCGGTCAAAGTCGGGTCAAAGTCCGGTCAAAGTCCGGTCAAAGTTTTGTGAAAGTCTGGTCCAAGCCGACTGGTCACTGTGTGACGCCACTTGGGACTTCGAAATTATCGATGTTCCAGGGAGGTCGGCTAACGCTGGCTGGTCGATGGACCGCTCGCGTTACGGAACGTTTCGATTCACCCTCCCATAAGAAGTTATCACTTCAAAAAACCTGGTGCAAGAGCTGTCAGCCATGAGCGCCGCGCCGGATATGATGGACTCGAGCCGTTCCTCCAGCGAGGGTCGGCTCCTCAGCTCGGAGTACCACCTTGTAATACATCACATCACCGCATCATCCTCACCTGGTACAGCTGCTGTCGGCCATGAGCGCCGCGCCGGATATGATGGACTCGAGCCGTTCCTCCAGCGAGGGTCGGCTCCTCAGCTCGGAGTACCACCTTGTAATACATCACATCACCGCATCATCCTCACCTGGTACAGCTGCTGTCGGCCATGAGCGCCGCGCCGGATATGATGGACTCGAGCCGTTCCTCCAGCGAGGGTCGGCTCCTCAGCTCAGCTCAGCTCGGAGTACCACCTTGTAATACATCACATCACCGCATCATCCTCACCTGGTACAGCTGCTGTCGGCCATGAGCGCCGCGCCGGATATGATGGACTCGAGCCGTTCCTCCAGCGAGGGTCGGCTCCTCAGCTCGGAGTACCACCTTGTAATACATCACATCACCGCATCATCCTCACCTGGTACAGCTGCTGTCGGCCATGAGCGCCGCGCCGGATATGATGGACTCGAGCCGTTCCTCCAGCGAGGGTCGGCTCCTCAGCTCGGAGTACCACCTTGTAATACATCACATCACCGCATCATCCTCACCTGGTACAGCTGCTGTCGGCCATGAGCGCCGCGCCGGATATGATGGACTCGAGCCGTTCCTCCAGCGAGGGTCGGCTCCTCAGCTCAGCTCAGCTCGGAGTACCACCTTGTAATACATCACATCACCGCATCATCCTCACCTGGTACAGCTGCTGTCGGCCATGAGCGCCGCGCCGGATATGATGGACTCGAGCCGTTCCTCCAGCGAGGGTCGGCTCCTCAGCTCGGAGTACCACCTTGTAATACATCACATCACCGCATCATCCTCACCTGGTACAGCTGCTGTCGGCCATGAGCGCCGCGCCGGATATGATGGACTCGAGCCGTTCCTCCAGCGAGGGTCGGCTCCTCAGCTCGGAGTACCACCTTGTAATACATCACATCACCGCATCATCCTCACCTGGTACAGCTGCTGTCGGCCATGAGCGCCGCGCCGGATATGATGGACTCGAGCCGTTCCTCCAGCGAGGGTCGGCTCCTCAGCTCAGCTCAGCTCGGAGTACCACCTTGTAATACATCACATCACCGCATCATCCTCACCTGGTACAGCTGCTGTCGGCCATGAGCGCCGCGCCGGATATGATGGACTCGAGCCGTTCCTCCAGCGAGGGTCGGCTCCTCAGCTCAGCTCAGCTCGGAGTACCACCTTGTAATACATCACATCACCGCATCATCCTCACCTGGTACAGCTGCTGTCGGCCATGAGCGCCGCGCCGGATATGATGGACTCGAGCCGTTCCTCCAGCGAGGGTCGGCTCCTCAGCTCAGCTCAGCTCGGAGTACCACCTTGTAATACATCACATCACCGCATCATCCTCACCTGGTACAGCTGCTGTCGGCCATGAGCGCCGCGCCGGATATGATGGACTCGAGCCGTTCCTCCAGCGAGGGTCGGCTCCTCAGCTCGGAGTACCACCTTGTAATACATCACATCACCGCATCATCCTCACCTGGTACAGCTGCTGTCGGCCATGAGCGCCGCGCCGGATATGATGGACTCGAGCCGTTCCTCCAGCGAGGGTCGGCTCCTCAGCTCGGAGTACCACCTTGTAATACATCACATCACCGCATCATCCTCACCTGGTACAGCTGCTGTCGGCCATGAGCGCCGCGCCGGATATGATGGACTCGAGCCGTTCCTCCAGCGAGGGTCGGCTCCTCAGCTCGGAGTACCACCTTGTAATACATCACATCACCGCATCATCCTCACCTGGTACAGCTGCTGTCGGCCATGAGCGCCGCGCCGGATATGATGGACTCGAGCCGTTCCTCCAGCGAGGGTCGGCTCCTCAGCTCGGAGTACCACCTTGTAATACATCACATCACCGCATCATCCTCACCTGGTACAGCTGCTGTCGGCCATGAGCGCCGCGCCGGATATGATGGACTCGAGCCGTTCCTCCAGCGAGGGTCGGCTCCTCAGCTCGGAGTACCACCTTGTAATACATCACATCACCGCATCATCCTCACCTGGTACAGCTGCTGTCGGCCATGAGCGCCGCGCCGGATATGATGGACTCGAGCCGTTCCTCCAGCGAGGGTCGGCTCCTCAGCTCAGCTCAGCTCGGAGTACCACCTTGTAATACATCACATCACCGCATCATCCTCACCTGGTACAGCTGCTGTCGGCCATGAGCGCCGCGCCGGATATGATGGACTCGAGCCGTTCCTCCAGCGAGGGTCGGCTCCTCAGCTCGGAGTACCACCTTGTAATACATCACATCACCGCATCATCCTCACCTGGTACAGCTGCTGTCGGCCATGAGCGCCGCGCCGGATATGATGGACTCGAGCCGTTCCTCCAGCGAGGGTCGGCTCCTCAGCTCGGAGTACCACCTTGTAATACATCACATCACCGCATCATCCTCACCTGGTACAGCTGCTGTCGGCCATGAGCGCCGCGCCGGATATGATGGACTCGAGCCGTTCCTCCAGCGAGGGTCGGCTCCTCAGCTCGGAGTACCACCTTGTAATACATCACATCACCGCATCATCCTCACCTGGTACAGCTGCTGTCGGCCATGAGCGCCGCGCCGGATATGATGGACTCGAGCCGTTCCTCCAGCGAGGGTCGGCTCCTCAGCTCGGAGTACCACCTTGTAATACATCACATCACCGCATCATCCTCACCTGGTACAGCTGCTGTCGGCCATGAGCGCCGCGCCGGATATGATGGACTCGAGCCGTTCCTCCAGCGAGGGTCGGCTCCTCAGCTCGGAGTACCACCTTGTAATACATCACATCACCGCATCATCCTCACCTGGTACAGCTGCTGTCGGCCATGAGCGCCGCGCCGGATATGATGGACTCGAGCCGTTCCTCCAGCGAGGGTCGGCTCCTCAGCTCGGAGTACCACCTTGTAATACATCACATCACCGCATCATCCTCACCTGGTACAGCTGCTGTCGGCCATGAGCGCCGCGCCGGATATGATGGACTCGAGCCGTTCCTCCAGCGAGGGTCGGCTCCTCAGCTCGGAGTACCACCTTGTAATACATCACATCACCGCATCATCCTCACCTGGTACAGCTGCTGTCGGCCATGAGCGCCGCGCCGGATATGATGGACTCGAGCCGTTCCTCCAGCGAGGGTCGGCTCCTCAGCTCGGAGTACCACCTTGTAATACATCACATCACCGCATCATCCTCACCTGGTACAGCTGCTGTCGGCCATGAGCGCCGCGCCGGATATGATGGACTCGAGCCGTTCCTCCAGCGAGGGTCGGCTCCTCAGCTCAGCTCAGCTCGGAGTACCACCTTGTAATACATCACATCACCGCATCATCCTCACCTGGTACAGCTGCTGTCGGCCATGAGCGCCGCGCCGGATATGATGGACTCGAGCCGTTCCTCCAGCGAGGGTCGGCTCCTCAGCTCAGCTCAGCTCGGAGTACCACCTTGTAATACATCACATCACCGCATCATCCTCACCTGGTACAGCTGCTGTCGGCCATGAGCGCCGCGCCGGATATGATGGACTCGAGCCGTTCCTCCAGCGAGGGTCGGCTCCTCAGCTCGGAGTACCACCTTGTAATACATCACATCACCGCATCATCCTCACCTGGTACAGCTGCTGTCGGCCATGAGCGCCGCGCCGGATATGATGGACTCGAGCCGTTCCTCCAGCGAGGGTCGGCTCCTCAGCTCAGCTCAGCTCGGAGTACCACCTTGTAATACATCACATCACCGCATCATCCTCACCTGGTACAGCTGCTGTCGGCCATGAGCGCCGCGCCGGATATGATGGACTCGAGCCGTTCCTCCAGCGAGGGTCGGCTCCTCAGCTCGGAGTACCACCTTGTAATACATCACATCACCGCATCATCCTCACCTGGTACAGCTGCTGTCGGCCATGAGCGCCGCGCCGGATATGATGGACTCGAGCCGTTCCTCCAGCGAGGGTCGGCTCCTCAGCTCGGAGTACCACCTTGTAATACATCACATCACCGCATCATCCTCACCTGGTACAGCTGCTGTCGGCCATGAGCGCCGCGCCGGATATGATGGACTCGAGCCGTTCCTCCAGCGAGGGTCGGCTCCTCAGCTCGGAGTACCACCTTGTAATACATCACATCACCGCATCATCCTCACCTGGTACAGCTGCTGTCGGCCATGAGCGCCGCGCCGGATATGATGGACTCGAGCCGTTCCTCCAGCGAGGGTCGGCTCCTCAGCTCGGAGTACCACCTTGTAATACATCACATCACCGCATCATCCTCACCTGGTACAGCTGCTGTCGGCCATGAGCGCCGCGCCGGATATGATGGACTCGAGCCGTTCCTCCAGCGAGGGTCGGCTCCTCAGCTCGGAGTACCACCTTGTAATACATCACATCACCGCATCATCCTCACCTGGTACAGCTGCTGTCGGCCATGAGCGCCGCGCCGGATATGATGGACTCGAGCCGTTCCTCCAGCGAGGGTCGGCTCCTCAGCTCGGAGTACCACCTTGTAATACATCACATCACCGCATCATCCTCACCTGGTACAGCTGCTGTCGGCCATGAGCGCCGCGCCGGATATGATGGACTCGAGCCGTTCCTCCAGCGAGGGTCGGCTCCTCAGCTCGGAGTACCACCTTGTAATACATCACATCACCGCATCATCCTCACCTGGTACAGCTGCTGTCGGCCATGAGCGCCGCGCCGGATATGATGGACTCGAGCCGTTCCTCCAGCGAGGGTCGGCTCCTCAGCTCGGAGTACCACCTTGTAATACATCACATCACCGCATCATCCTCACCTGGTACAGCTGCTGTCGGCCATGAGCGCCGCGCCGGATATGATGGACTCGAGCCGTTCCTCCAGCGAGGGTCGGCTCCTCAGCTCAGCTCAGCTCGGAGTACCACCTTGTAATACATCACATCACCGCATCATCCTCACCTGGTACAGCTGCTGTCGGCCATGAGCGCCGCGCCGGATATGATGGACTCGAGCCGTTCCTCCAGCGAGGGTCGGCTCCTCAGCTCAGCTCAGCTCGGAGTACCACCTTGTAATACATCACATCACCGCATCATCCTCACCTGGTACAGCTGCTGTCGGCCATGAGCGCCGCGCCGGATATGATGGACTCGAGCCGTTCCTCCAGCGAGGGTCGGCTCCTCAGCTCGGAGTACCACCTTGTAATACATCACATCACCGCATCATCCTCACCTGGTACAGCTGCTGTCGGCCATGAGCGCCGCGCCGGATATGATGGACTCGAGCCGTTCCTCCAGCGAGGGTCGGCTCCTCAGCTCGGAGTACCACCTTGTAATACATCACATCACCGCATCATCCTCACCTGGTACAGCTGCTGTCGGCCATGAGCGCCGCGCCGGATATGATGGACTCGAGCCGTTCCTCCAGCGAGGGTCGGCTCCTCAGCTCGGAGTACCACCTTGTAATACATCACATCACCGCATCATCCTCACCTGGTACAGCTGCTGTCGGCCATGAGCGCCGCGCCGGATATGATGGACTCGAGCCGTTCCTCCAGCGAGGGTCGGCTCCTCAGCTCGGAGTACCACCTTGTAATACATCACATCACCGCATCATCCTCACCTGGTACAGCTGCTGTCGGCCATGAGCGCCGCGCCGGATATGATGGACTCGAGCCGTTCCTCCAGCGAGGGTCGGCTCCTCAGCTCGGAGTACCACCTTGTAATACATCACATCACCGCATCATCCTCACCTGGTACAGCTGCTGTCGGCCATGAGCGCCGCGCCGGATATGATGGACTCGAGCCGTTCCTCCAGCGAGGGTCGGCTCCTCAGCTCAGCTCAGCTCGGAGTACCACCTTGTAATACATCACATCACCGCATCATCCTCACCTGGTACAGCTGCTGTCGGCCATGAGCGCCGCGCCGGATATGATGGACTCGAGCCGTTCCTCCAGCGAGGGTCGGCTCCTCAGCTCAGCTCAGCTCGGAGTACCACCTTGTAATACATCACATCACCGCATCATCCTCACCTGGTACAGCTGCTGTCGGCCATGAGCGCCGCGCCGGATATGATGGACTCGAGCCGTTCCTCCAGCGAGGGTCGGCTCCTCAGCTCGGAGTACCACCTTGTAATACATCACATCACCGCATCATCCTCACCTGGTACAGCTGCTGTCGGCCATGAGCGCCGCGCCGGATATGATGGACTCGAGCCGTTCCTCCAGCGAGGGTCGGCTCCTCAGCTCGGAGTACCACCTTGTAATACATCACATCACCGCATCATCCTCACCTGGTACAGCTGCTGTCGGCCATGAGCGCCGCGCCGGATATGATGGACTCGAGCCGTTCCTCCAGCGAGGGTCGGCTCCTCAGCTCAGCTCAGCTCGGAGTACCACCTTGTAATACATCACATCACCGCATCATCCTCACCTGGTACAGCTGCTGTCGGCCATGAGCGCCGCGCCGGATATGATGGACTCGAGCCGTTCCTCCAGCGAGGGTCGGCTCCTCAGCTCGGAGTACCACCTTGTAATACATCACATCACCGCATCATCCTCACCTGGTACAGCTGCTGTCGGCCATGAGCGCCGCGCCGGATATGATGGACTCGAGCCGTTCCTCCAGCGAGGGTCGGCTCCTCAGCTCGGAGTACCACCTTGTAATACATCACATCACCGCATCATCCTCACCTGGTACAGCTGCTGTCGGCCATGAGCGCCGCGCCGGATATGATGGACTCGAGCCGTTCCTCCAGCGAGGGTCGGCTCCTCAGCTCGGAGTACCACCTTGTAATACATCACATCACCGCATCATCCTCACCTGGTACAGCTGCTGTCGGCCATGAGCGCCGCGCCGGATATGATGGACTCGAGCCGTTCCTCCAGCGAGGGTCGGCTCCTCAGCTCAGCTCAGCTCGGAGTACCACCTTGTAATACATCACATCACCGCATCATCCTCACCTGGTACAGCTGCTGTCGGCCATGAGCGCCGCGCCGGATATGATGGACTCGAGCCGTTCCTCCAGCGAGGGTCGGCTCCTCAGCTCGGAGTACCACCTTGTAATACATCACATCACCGCATCATCCTCACCTGGTACAGCTGCTGTCGGCCATGAGCGCCGCGCCGGATATGATGGACTCGAGCCGTTCCTCCAGCGAGGGTCGGCTCCTCAGCTCGGAGTACCACCTTGTAATACATCACATCACCGCATCATCCTCACCTGGTACAGCTGCTGTCGGCCATGAGCGCCGCGCCGGATATGATGGACTCGAGCCGTTCCTCCAGCGAGGGTCGGCTCCTCAGCTCAGCTCAGCTCGGAGTACCACCTTGTAATACATCACATCACCGCATCATCCTCACCTGGTACAGCTGCTGTCGGCCATGAGCGCCGCGCCGGATATGATGGACTCGAGCCGTTCCTCCAGCGAGGGTCGGCTCCTCAGCTCGGAGTACCACCTTGTAATACATCACATCACCGCATCATCCTCACCTGGTACAGCTGCTGTCGGCCATGAGCGCCGCGCCGGATATGATGGACTCGAGCCGTTCCTCCAGCGAGGGTCGGCTCCTCAGCTCAGCTCAGCTCGGAGTACCACCTTGTAATACATCACATCACCGCATCATCCTCACCTGGTACAGCTGCTGTCGGCCATGAGCGCCGCGCCGGATATGATGGACTCGAGCCGTTCCTCCAGCGAGGGTCGGCTCCTCAGCTCGGAGTACCACCTTGTAATACATCACATCACCGCATCATCCTCACCTGGTACAGCTGCTGTCGGCCATGAGCGCCGCGCCGGATATGATGGACTCGAGCCGTTCCTCCAGCGAGGGTCGGCTCCTCAGCTCGGAGTACCACCTTGTAATACATCACATCACCGCATCATCCTCACCTGGTACAGCTGCTGTCGGCCATGAGCGCCGCGCCGGATATGATGGACTCGAGCCGTTCCTCCAGCGAGGGTCGGCTCCTCAGCTCGGAGTACCACCTTGTAATACATCACATCACCGCATCATCCTCACCTGGTACAGCTGCTGTCGGCCATGAGCGCCGCGCCGGATATGATGGACTCGAGCCGTTCCTCCAGCGAGGGTCGGCTCCTCAGCTCGGAGTACCACCTTGTAATACATCACATCACCGCATCATCCTCACCTGGTACAGCTGCTGTCGGCCATGAGCGCCGCGCCGGATATGATGGACTCGAGCCGTTCCTCCAGCGAGGGTCGGCTCCTCAGCTCGGAGTACGCGAGCGGCTCCATCACCATACGCTCCTGAACACACAAACAATACAATACAATACAATACAAAAAAAATCTTTATTCATCATGTAGGCTAAGAAAGCGCTTATGACAGGTCAAGTACAGAACATTTTTATTTTTTTTATCCTGGTTCGGCAAAGTGACTACGCTACACCTGATAGTAAGTGTAGCGCAATCCAAGAATAGTGTCGACCAACGATAAACAATGTGTCCATCGTAGGTCGGAAAGATCATGCCGGCCTGCCAAAAGGCCAAGGGGGAGGGGAAGGAAAAAGGGATGTGAAAAGGGTTAGGATCAGGGGGCAAGCCCCCTGGGGAGAACCGGATATACACTGGCTGACCCTGGAACGCGACCCACACAAGGTGGGCCACTATGGCAGGTTTTAGCACCAGTGTACGGTGGCCGCTATCCGGACGGATACAAGTATCCTCCCACCACATTTGTCATTAATGAGACTAATTTAAAATTAAGGGAACTTTGGAATAACCGCCGCGCTATAGGCTGGTAGGAAAAGGCACACCAACAAGCAGTGGAAGAGGGAGGGATCCTTAAATGTAGAGATTCACGGACTAGGAGGATATGGAAATCGGGTCAGGGGCAGGAAGGAGTAGAAGAGAAAGAAGAAGTATTGTAAGGGTTTTAATGGTAAGGAGATATGTCGTGGACCTTATTGGCAGGAATATCCTTAGCCTAGCTGACCTGCCAACCTTTCTCTAGCTGCCTACTGATGACGACCCGAAGAAGAAAGGCAGAATGAAACTCCGGGCTATTTTTTTCGCTATCAATTGTATATTTCACATTTTTCTTTTAAAAATGTATGTATATGTCGGAGTACGGATACTGAATTGACCTATTTAAATAACGTTATTCTACGTCAATTGTCGGTACCGCCACTCATATTGATAATTTGAGGGTGGTTTGTGTTGTTTACCAAGTAATTCTACTTTCGAAGTGGGGAGAATGAAAATCCCTCTATATAAGATGGCGTCTTGTCATTTCAAGATCAGTTGAGTTCCGTCCGCGAGTCGTAACAGTCGGGAACTGCTAAAATTATGGCAGACTAGAGTCATTACAGTACAGTGCCAATCTTAATAACTAGTTGATCGCGAATAACGTGATTTATAACCGCGAAGTGTTTCGGTTCAAAGTGTTAAAGTATTCTCAGCATTGTAACGGGTCGTTTTTCTGTCGCCGGCTCTTTTTCCCACCTAAGATTGTACTTCCGAGCCGGTAGTAGCTTCAAAGAGTGAATAAACGATAAAGTGATAATCCTGGGTCGTTATTATTGAGACTTATCATACGCCGTACATATTGATCGCATCAAGTGAAGAGTGAGGGTTGTAAAACCCTCCTCTCTGACGCATCTACCTGGAGCTTCCCACGTCATATATATTTTATTATATAACCAATAATCACATAAAATAAATTAGCATAGGACTACTTAATGGTTTTGCAATGGGCGGTCTTATCGCTACGAGCGATCTCTGACAGACAACCTTTGGATGGACAGAAACTGAAGTAAAAGAAGTCACGGTGGTATACAATAAAGAGAGAGAGAGAAAGAGAGAGAGAGAGAGAGAGAGTAAGAGAGAGTAAGAGAGAGAAAGAGAGAGAAAGAGAGAGAGAGAGAGATAGAAAGAGAAAGAGATAGAAAGAGAGAGAGAAAAAAATAGAGTGAGAGAGACAAAAAAATAGAGAGAGAGAGACAGAAAGAAAGATAAGGATATCGTAGTTCTAATAAATTAATACATGTATGGTAAACTAAAATACATTGTTATTGTCCTTTAATCATTTCTTTAAAGGACATTGAAACCAGACAAGCTTTGATATACTTAAAGTGGGACTTGAGTGGTAAAGCCACGCTGTAGACAGTTTTGTTTACAGCATGAATGGGCCGGCTCGAACGGGGCGTTACCACTGTCTCACAGAAAACCAACATAAAGCAGTGCTACTGCGTTTCATACGGTGAGAGAGATATCCGGAGGCCCAAAACCCTCTCCCCTTTCCAATACCTCAATCACCCCTTGGATTTAAAGTCTTCAACGCGCCTATGATTCTTCTAGTATTGTGAGTGTACATGGACGGTGGAGGTCACTTACCATCGGGTGACCCACTTGGTCGTTTGCCGGTCTATGCTATAAAAACTTACATCGAAATCATCAAGCGCTTGTGCCAACTCTCCGGGACCCTCCACGGGCCTGTTGGGACCTGGGAACAAAAATATTATTATTAGTTTTAAACAACTAACAAAAAGGGTTTTTTTTATTTATTTGATTGAATGACGAGACGAGCAAGACGTTCGCCTAACGGTAAGCGCCACGCCTGCCCATAAACAGAAGCAACAACACTCAGAACTTTGGATTACAAAGCACTGCATGGCACTGAACTGCGCTCGTCACCCCGAGACATAAGATGTTAAGTCTCTCAATGCCCATTAATTTAAAGTATGGTGTGTATAAAGTTTCACCACTTTGTCTATCCGTGTGTCGCATCATAACGCCTAAACAATTGATGGGAGGAATCTATGTGTGTGACTGTAGTGTGTATTTATTAGTTAACAATTCTGCTAAGGATTATGTGTGTAACTGTAGTGTGTATTTATTAATCATTATTTCCGGTAAGGACTATGTGTATGACTGTTATGTGTATTTATTAGTCATTATTTCCGGTAAGTACTATGTGTGTGACTGTTGTGTGTAATTATTAGTCATTATTTTTTGGTAAGGACTATGTGTGTGACTGTTGTGTGTATTTATTAGTCATTATTTCCGGTAAGTACTATGTGTGTGACTGTTGTGTGTATTTATTAGTCATTATTTTTTGGTAAGGACTATGTGTGTGACTGTTGTGTGTATTTATTAGTCATTATTTTTTGGTAAGGACTATGTGTGTGACTGTTGTGTGTATTTATTAGTCATTATTCCGGTAAGTACTATGTGTGTGACTGTTGTGTGTAATTATTAGTCATTATTTTTTGGTAAGGACTATGTGTGTGACTGTTGTGTGTATTTATTAGTCATTATTTTTTGGTAAGGACTATGTGTGTGACTGTTGTGTGTATTTATTAGTCATTATTTCCGGTAAGTACCATGTGTGTAACTGTAGTGTGCTCTCGCAGTTCCTGATACCCACGACACAAGGATCCGGTTCTCCCGAGGGGCTTGCGACATGACTTGATGGTTGGTTGGGGCGGGTACAGGGGTACATTTTTGTACTATTGTTCCTGCATCGGTCATCCGCCAGTCCTGTCGCAGGCCCTTCGATTTGCTTCTTCCCTCTTCCCTCGAAAAAGCAGTTATACAAGCCGGCATGATTCTGGTGACCACCGATAAACTTATTTTTTATCGGTGGTTGCTGGTTTTTTGGACTGCACTATGCTTACCATCAGGTGTGGTGCAGTAACTTTGCCGTGGTCAGATAAAACAAAAAAATCAAGGCTCGCATCTTACTGTGGGGTCAGGACTGTGCGTGTGACTGTTGTGTGTATTTATTAGTTAACAATTCTGCTATGGATTATTGTGTGTGACTGTTATGTGTATTTATTAGTCACTATTTCCGGTAAGCACTATGTGTGTGACTGTTAGATAGATAACTCTTTATGTGCACACCAAGAATTAAAATTATACAATAAGAACCTTACAACTAGATCTAGTAACAAAAGGCGGTCTTATCGCTACAAGCGATCTCTACCAGACAACCTTGAAAAATGTTATGAATTATTGAAGGATAGCAGAAATACAGGGGCGTAGAGTCACAACAGAAACTTATATAGTGTAAAGAAATAAAAACATATATAATCATGCAAATAAACATATATATTACGGAGATCGCTCGGGTTGACTTGTCATCAGATTGGCCGGACATTGTGTAGATCCAAAAAAAAAATATGGGTGCGTGTACTTATGTACGCGCGTGAGAAGTTATACTTCTTTGGCATCATTAAATAACCAATAATAAGTATTTAACATTAATAATTTAATAATATTTAGTGTTAATTATATTAAATAAAAGTATTTTAATTTATATCAACATATCCACTCGACATGATAGAAGTACATTCTACTCTCTTCGCGTTTATGCGAGCCTGGTACTTTTTACGGCAACATGTTCCGAATAAGAAAAAACCTAAAGAGTTTTTCTTTGTCCAAATCGTCATTTGTTTATTAATTACGGCTACTCGCCATGAAAAATTGACATTCTACTCTCTTCGCGTTTATGCGAACCTGGTACTTTTTTTACGGCACCATGTTCCAAATTATAAAATAAAAACCGCATCTATATATAATTATATATATATATATATATATATTTATATTTATTTATTTATATTTATTTTTTTATTTCACTCTCATCATTTTTTCATAACGCGCCTAACTTCATACTGCTCTCATCATTTTTTCATAACGCGCCTAACTTCATACTGTTAATTTTTTGTGTCACAGGTGCGCGCGCATCTTAAAATTTCACTCTCATCATTTTTTCATAACGCGCCTAAAGAAGTATAACTTCAATAACGTTCACCAATACTCAATTACAAAGGTCAATTTATTCGGTAGTACAAAATTACTTTGAATACAATCGAAAAACAAAAGATTAATTTAGATTGGAAACGTGGTGAGTTCGATACCGAGTGGCGACCGTTCCCTTTCCACGTCCGAATCAAGACTGCCGTTTCTCCCACCGGTCTCCACTTAAATACGCTAAAATGGCGCCACTAGTATCGACGACACCCAAGCAACAAAGTTGCTTGACGTTTCCGATTTACAATAACGTTTCCGTTGGCGCTGTAATCGCTGTCGACGTTGCTCCGAGATTGCAATAGATGGCGCCACGTGCTGATGCTCCGACATATATATACATATATACACATACATACATATATACACATACATTTACGTATAATACATAAATAACATTTATACTGTTGTGTGTAGTGTTCACTCACCATTCCCGTTGTGTCGACCTCGTGCCACCCCCGCTATAGCATCAACAGCTGTACAGACAGCTCGCAGCACATAATCACGGTTCGCCTTGGCGGCCGCAAGTTCCGGGTGACGGACATACACCTGAACACAATATAAATGCCCGTGTTATGACCGGCACGGATCGTGAACACAGACGGTTAGTAGTGGAGACAGTACAATAAACGACTAGCATCGACTGTCGATTCAATAGCGTGAAGAGAAACAAATATTTGTGGATCACATATTTGTCTGTGTGCGGGGATCGAACCCGCGGCCTCTCGCTTCACAGCCGGCTACTCGCCCGACAAGGGACTGAGGCTGCGAAATGTCATGTCAATGACATGTATAAAGTTAGACACATTGAAATACTCAATCAAAGGATATTAAGTACATTAATTATTATAACTATTAAGGTAGTCGAAATTTGATCTTTATAAATCAACCATTATTTTACAAAGTGGTAGGTCGCTCGTACGCGAGAGGTCGCCTGGGTTGGTACCACCGCGCCATCTGTTACTGCCGCCAAGCAACAATGTGTAACCACTGTTGTGTTTCGGTTTGAAGGACATTAAAGCCAGTGACATTACTGGGCATTGTGAGACTTAACATCTTATGTCTCGGGGTGATGAGCGCAGTTCAGTGCCATGCAGTGCTTTGTAATTCAAAGTCCTGTGTGGTGTTGCTTCTGTTTATGGGCAGGCGTGGCGCTTACCATCAGGCGGGCGCTTTGCTCGTCTCGTCATTCAATGAAATAAAAAAAAATCCTTATAATTCTTGTTCTCTAACGTCAGCTGTGAGATTTGACATTCATATATTGTTTTATTTATTTTAATTCAATGTATAATAATTGTGTTAATGCACTAGATACCTTGGAAGCAGTCAGCAGCATGGTGGAATGTTTCTTGAGGACGGCCCGGGCTGCTGCCAGCTCATCCTTCATGCGAGGCTCCTGGGGGTGAGAAAGGAAGTATTATAATTGGATATCATTTTTACATAACTGGTGGTAGGATATTCATATCCACCCGGATAGCGACCACCGTACACATGGTGTTAAAACATGCCATAGTGACCCACACGCCTTGTGTGGATCGCGTTCCAGGATCAGCCAGTGTATATCCGGTTCTCCCGAGGGGCTTGCGATATGACTTGATGGTTGATTGGGGCGGGTATAGGGGTACATCCTTGTATCCCTGTGGCCTGTGCCTGCATCGTTCATCCACCTGTCCTGTCGCAGGCCCCTCGATTTGCTTCTTCCTTCTCCGAAGAGGCCGGAGAGCCGGCATGACCAGTGACCACCAATAAACTCATCATTTGTCGGTGGTCGCTCGGTGTTTTTTGGACTGCACTAGGCTCGCCCTCCATCACATCATGTGACAGATATAAGCTCGTTAAACCATGGCTGCACCTTGTCTACTCCATTGGGTCTAAAGCATGAATGGGCTGGCTCGACCGGGTCGTTACCACTGTCTCACAGAAAACCGACGTAAAGTAGCGGCTTGCTGTTGCGTTTCGTACGGTGAGTGAGATATCCGGAAGCCCAAATCCCCTCCCCTCTCCAATCCCTAATTATCCCTTTCCTTTAAGGTCGGCAACGCGCCCATGATTCTTTTGATATTGTGGGCATACATGGTGGTGGAGATCACTTACCATCAGGTGACCCACTTGCTCGTTTGCTGGCCTATGCTATAAAAAAAAAGCGATGAACTGCACTGTCAGAATTCCCGTTAAAACTCCTGTCAAAACGTCTGTTTTGACATGTACCTCATTTAAGATTTTAATGGCTCGGGTGAGAGGCTTCTTAAATATTAAGCATGATGTATCTACGTGACCACCATACCTTCAACTCCTTCTGCCGCTTGCCAGCCGCGGCGGACAGCTCGTTGGCGGACACTCCGAACTGCCGAGCCAGTTCCATCACCTCGGACTGTGATGATGCAGACTTCAGCTTGTCAAGGTCGCTCTCCACCTGGTGATGAGAATGTAATAATTGATGGCGACTTGTTATTAAGACATGATTTGTTGTTGGTTCGGAGTCCTTTATTTGAATGAATCCAGTTAATTGCAGAAAAACTTATTTATACATGTTATAAAACTGACGTTGCTTAACATACTTACTTAGGTGTAATATTCATCGAAGACATATTTAATCATAATTATTAAGAAGTCCTAAATACCAAACTTCCGGTTTGACTGTGGTTAAGTAAAGTGTCATTAAAATTTCGTCTGCATAAAAAATTCGCATATCACCATAAAATAAAGAATTTCAGTGTAAAAACGTTATAACAACGAAGAACAAACGTATTGTGCCTTCCACACTCAAAAACGTGCTGTGAAAACAAACTATTTAACAAGAAAAGTGCTAAAAACCGCGCCAAACGGCTATATAAACATCTATAAATACACATAACATAACCTCCCAAATTCAAAACTTTGACAACTACGAAGAGTGTGAACTAAGCAGCAAGTGTCAATTTGGACCTACTGTCATCCGGCATTTGACAACTCAAGCCGTTTATTGCCAGTACAAATAACACAACCAAAGACACTCAGTGCGACCACTAAAAGAGAAAACTACCAAATAGTAGAAAAAAAATCGGAATGGACAGCAACATGAAAATACTTTTAGATAAAATGAGTGAAATGCAAAGTGACTTTCAAAAGCAATCTATAACCCTAACCGAAAGTTTTGCTAATCTTTCGGCCTCTATTGATGAAAAACTAAAGCCTTTAGTAGAAGAAAACGTCAAACTGAAAAACCAAGTTACTGCACTAAATAAAAAAGTAAACAATCTCGAGCGTGAGGTCAGGAAAAACAACATAGTGATACACGGAATAAAGGAAAACGAAAAAGATGACACTGAACTTCTAGAATCAATCATCACTTTCCTCAACAATGTAAGCAAAGACACGGGACTTGAAAATTGGGATAAATGGGAAATAAGCAGTGCCCAAAGACTGGGAAAAAAAGATAGCAAAAAAACGCGACCCATTCTACTCAAACTCACTCTGGCTTGGCGAAGACAAGAACTTCTGCGCAGCAACAAGAACCTCCCTGAGAACATCTACATCACAGAAGATTATCCTAAAGAAATACTCAATATAAGGAAAGAATTAAAAATTAAACAACAAGAGGAAATAAAGAAGGGGAAAATCGCGTTCATTCGATATGATAAGCTCATCGTGAAAGACAAGACCCATATAACGAAGGAAAGCGAAAAGAGGAAAAGAATGCCAACAGATTCGCCAACACAGACGAATAAAGATGGGAATAATGAGTCCACAGCACCTTCAAAAATAAATAAAACAAACCTATTAGGTCTCATGAACCGCCCTCGGGCAAATCCAGCCCCAGGAACAAGTAAACAATGACAACCAACGCACATCGGAAACCGGAAGACAACAAATCAGACAATCAACTATAAAAACAAAAATACACAAAACCGAAACACTCCCCCAAGCCGGACTGCGGTCTCCGTGGGGGAAAATGACCGCAACCCTCTAACCAAACACAAAATAGAAAAACAAAAACCACACAGTAACGTATACATCGCGACCTTGAACACCCTAACCTTAAGAACCGATGAAAGACTGTCGGAATTGGAAAACGCACTGCAAAATGTTAAATGGGATATTTTAGGACTTAGCGAAGTGAGAAGACTAGGTGAAACAATCGAAGAATATAGTGACTACATACTTTATTACAAGGGAGAAACCAAAGGACACTATGGAGTAGGATTCATGGTAAAAAAAGAGCTCAAGAAAAACATCATAGAATTTACAGGAATTTCCGAAAGATTAGCAGTGCTCAACATAAAGTTACCTGGCTTCAACGATAATTGGTCTATAATACAGGTCTACGCTCCAACTGAAACTTCAGATGAAAAATTAAAAGAAGATTTTTATGCACACCTAAATGAAACTATAGAGTCTTGCTACAAAAACATCATTATCATGGGTGACTTTAATGGCAGAATTGGGAAACAAAACCAAAGTGAAAGCGACATAATTGGTAATTATAGCAGGGGTAAGAGGAGCAATAATGGGGATCGAATGGTACAAATGGCCCTTGAACACAAATTAAAGTTCATGAACAGCTGCTTTAAAAAGAAACCATCAAAAAAATGGACCTGGATCTCACCAGATGGCCTACACCGAAACGAAATAGACCACATCCTAAGTAACCGGCCAAATTTAATACATGACATACATGTGATTGGTCAGTTAAACTTCAATACTAACCACCGCATGGTAAGAGCAAAACTGTACTGCGCCAACCAAAAGAGATGTAGGAAACACTACAGGCATCA
Source organism: Amorpha juglandis (assembly GCA_949126905.1). Classification (NCBI taxonomy): domain Eukaryota; kingdom Metazoa; phylum Arthropoda; class Insecta; order Lepidoptera; family Sphingidae; genus Amorpha; species Amorpha juglandis. The sequence continues at coordinate 446,770 of OX421392.1, forward strand.
AATCCATCACCAGCTCACGCAACAAGAACCATCGAAATTCACTCACGGAACAGCACAGAGCAATAAGAGAATCCAAGAAATATATAACAATGTAATCAACTATTCATATAAAACAAAAAAAATAGAGAAGGAAAAATCAAAATTGCTCAGCCAAACTACCAAGGATTTAATCCAAAGAAGAAAGACTATGTTCAAAAATAAAAAAGACAAGAAAGTATTAAAAGAGATCACCAAGATAAGCAAAGAAATAAGCAAACAAATCAAGAAAGACAGAGCCAGAAAAAGAATGACATGTATAATACAGCACATAACTAAAACAGGAGGAATAAAAAAAGCCCTTAAGGAACTACGCGAGTCAAAACTATGGATTCCAAAACTCAAGAATAAAACGAGACAACCTGAAACGAAAAGAAAAAACATACTGGACACTGCAACAAATTTTTATAGGGAACTGTATTCAACTAAATGTATAGAAAGAAATGATATAATTCTAGAAGAAGAAAACGAGGACACTATTCCCCCTATTTTAGTTAACGAAGTAGCTCATGCTGTGGGAACACAGAGAAATGATAAATCACCCGGTCAGGACTACATTACGAACGAGATGATGAAAGCTACACTGACAGAGAACTTAAATACATTAACCAATCTTTATAACATCATTCTGGAATCCGAGTACATCCCTGTTCAGTGGACAAGCAGTACAATCATCCTGATACACAAAAAAGGTGACAAAGACGACATAGGTAACTATCGGCCTATCAGCCTTCTCTCAAATGTTTACAAGGTGTTTTCTAAAATTATCTTAAACCGTATCTCCAAAACCTTAGACTTCCACCAGTCAAGGGAACAAGCAGGATTCAGAACTGGATACTCAACCACAGATCACATGCACAGCCTGAAACAAGTTATAGAGAAATACCAAGAATTTGGATACAGCCTATACTTGGCTTTTATAGACTACAACAAGGCCTTCGATTGTTTAGAACACCAATGCATTTGGAAAGCCTTAAAAAACCAAGGTGTTGAACCCAAATATATAAGGCTAATACGGAACGTGTACCAAAATAGTTCATCACAGGTAAAACTAGAAAGTCTTGGTGAAAGTTTCCCAATTCAAAGAGGGGTAAGACAGGGCGATCCTCTCTCACCGAAACTATTCGCCGCCGTTCTGGAAGAAATCATAAGAACTTTGAAATGGGACAATCACGGAATTAATATTGACGGCCGCAAACTCAATCACCTCAGATTTGCAGATGATCTGGTATTAATAACCGATAATCCTGAAACACTACAAACAATGTTACAAGATCTTGCCACAAAAAGCAAAGAGGTTGGGCTTACGATTAACAAATCCAAAACCAAGGCTATGACTAATAGAACAGAAATAACCATACAGGTAGACGGCGAAAACATAGAGTACGTGAAGACCTACATTTATCTCGGTCAATTGATATCATTTCAAGACCAAATGTCACTAGAGTTACAGAGAAGAATAACAAACGCATGGAAAAGATTTTGGTCTCTGAAAGACATATTAAAAAACAAGAAATACACAATAAAAACCAAGCGAAGACTATTTAACTCATGTATCTTACCAATCCTGATCTATGGCTGCCAGACATGGGCTCTGACAAAAAAACTCCACCACAAGCTGAGAACTTGCCAGAGGAGCATGGAGAGGAGTATCCTGGGCTGCAAAGTGAGTGACAGGAGAAGAGCAGCAGACCTAAGAAAAATAACAGGGTTTGAAGATGTTACCCGTAAAGCTCAGCAGCTCAAGTGGCGCTGGTCAGGACACATGCTGAGAGAGACAACGAGTAAGTGGACGAAGGACCTCACAGAATGGATTCCGAGGTATAACACCAAGAGAAGAAGAGGAAGACAGCTGAACAGGTGGTCTGATGACATGAAAAAAGTTGCAGGACCCCTTTGGCTAAGAGTTGCGAGAGATAGGGAGAAGTGGAAATGGTTAGAGGAGGCCTATGTGTCTGCAGGACACACTGATTTGCAACCGGACCAATGTGCACAACTATAATTTATGTAACACTCAAATTAGTAATAAAGGCTTTGAATTTGAATTTGAATTTGAATTTGAAATACCAAAGGCTACTTTGTTAATACAAATGGTGCAACATTCGTACAAGCTTGAGTTTATTAACTTATTTCGCAATATTACATTACAACAAACAACAATTTGTAGACAGCCACCGTGGCGCTGTGAAGCGGGAGGCCGCGGGTTCAAATTCAAATCATTTATTCTGTAACTAGCTTTTGCTCGCGTGATTTTCATACAAACTTTCATCCCCTATTTTATCCCCTTGGGGGTAGAATTTATCAAAATCCTTTCTTAGCGGATGCCTACGTCATAACATCTACCTGCATGCCGAATTTCAGCCCGATCCCTTCAGTGGTTTGGGCTGTGCGTTGACAGATCACTATGTCAGTCAGTCAGTCACCTTTGAGTTTGATATATTTAGATTATTTTAATAAATTCAAAGGAAAATATGAATTTTATTGTAAAAAATAAGTGGGGTGTATAGTGTTAATTTATACTAATATTACAAAGCTGAAGAGTTTGTTTGTTTGTTTTTTGAACGCGCTAATATCAGGAACTACTGGTTCGAATTGAAAAATTAATTTGTGTTGGATAGTTCATTTATCGAGGAAGGCTTTAGGCTATATAACATTACGCTGCGACCATTAGAAGCGAAGCATCAGTGAAAAATGTTGCAAAAACGGGGAAAATTATTCATATTTGAAGGCTTCCGTTGCGTGCGTACACGGTTCAAGCTACCCAAAAAATATGTATGAAATTTGTGATATGACTGCCTTGATCGCGCAGTTGTATTGTGTACTGTTTTGCTGAGGTCTCGGGTTCGATTCCCGGGTATTTTTTGTCCCGGAAAAAGTAAACATACTAACAGCTAATAAAAGCGTTTAAAAAGCATCGTGTCATACCGTGTTAAGCTTGGACAGCAGCAGGTGCACGTCCACCATGTCGGCCAGTATGAGCAGGCGGGTGACTGCCGACAGTAACGCTCGAGCCGCGAGTATCACTTACAGAATAATGAATGATCGCGTGTCATACCGTGTTAAGCTTGGACAGCAGCAGGTGCACGTCCACCATGTCGGCCAGTATGAGCAGGCGGGTGACTGCCGACAGTAACGCTCGAGCCGCGAGTATCACTTACAGAATAATGAATGATCGCGTGTCATACCGTGTTAAGCTTGGACAGCAGCAGATGCACGTCCACCATGTCGGCCAGTATGAGCAGGCGGGTGACTGCCGACAGTAACGCTCGAGCCGCGAGTATCACTTACAGAATAATGAATGATCGCGTGTCATACCGTGTTAAGCTTGGACAGCAGCAGGTGCACGTCCACCATGTCGGCCAGTATGAGCAGGCGGGTGACTGCCGACAGTAACGCTCGAGCCGCGAGTATCACTTACAGAATAATGAATGATCGCGTGTCATACCGTGTTAAGCTTGGACAGCAGCAGGTGCACGTCCACCATGTCGGCCAGTATGAGCAGGCGGGTGACTGCCGACAGTAACGCTCGAGCCGCGAGTATCACTTACAGAATAATGAATGATCGCGTGTCATACCGTGTTAAGCTTGGACAGCAGCAGATGCACGTCCACCATGTCGGCCAGTATGAGCAGGCGGGTGACTGCCGACAGTAACGCTCGAGCCGCGAGTATCACTTACAGAATAATGAATGATCGCGTGTCATACCGTGTTAAGCTTGGACAGCAGCAGGTGCACGTCCACCATGTCGGCCAGTATGAGCAGGCGGGTGACTGCCGACAGTAACGCTCGAGCCGCGAGTATCACTTACAGAATAATGAATGATCGCGTGTCATACCGTGTTAAGCTTGGACAGCAGCAGGTGCACGTCCACCATGTCGGCCAGTATGAGCAGGCGGGTGACTGCCGACAGTAACGCTCGAGCCGCGAGTATCACTTACAGAATAATGAATGATCGCGTGTCATACCGTGTTAAGCTTGGACAGCAGCAGGTGCACGTCCACCATGTCGGCCAGTATGAGCAGGCGGGTGACTGCCGACAGTAACGCTCGAGCCGCGAGTATCACTTACAGAATAATGAATGATCGCGTGTCATACCGTGTTAAGCTTGGACAGCAGCAGGTGCACGTCCACCATGTCGGCCAGTATGAGCAGGCGGGTGACTGCCGACAGTAACGCTCGAGCCGCGAGTATCACTTACAGAATAATGAATGATCGCGTGTCATACCGTGTTAAGCTTGGACAGCAGCAGGTGCACGTCCACCATGTCGGCCAGTATGAGCAGGCGGGTGACTGCCGACAGTAACGCTCGAGCCGCGAGTATCACTTACAGAATAATGAATGATCGCGTGTCATACCGTGTTAAGCTTGGACAGCAGCAGGTGCACGTCCACCATGTCGGCCAGTATGAGCAGGCGGGTGACTGCCGACAGTAACGCTCGAGCCGCGAGTATCACTTACAGAATAATGAATGATCGCGTGTCATACCGTGTTCAGCTTGGACAGCAGCAGGTGCACGTCCACCATGTCGGCCAGTATGAGCAGGCGGGTGACTGCCGACAGTAACGCTCGAGCCGCGAGTATCACTTACAGAATAATGAATGATCGCGTGTCATACCGTGTTCAGCTTGGACAGCAGCAGGTGCACGTCCACCATGTCGGCCAGTATGAGCAGGCGGGTGACTGCCGACAGTAACGCTCGAGCCGCGAGTATCACTTACAGAATAATGAATGATCGCGTGTCATACCGTGTTAAGCTTGGACAGCAGCAGGTGCACGTCCACCATGTCGGCCAGTATGAGCAGGCGGGTGACTGCCGACAGTAACGCTCGAGCCGCGAGTATCACTTACAGAATAATGAATGATCGCGTGTCATACCGTGTTAAGCTTGGACAGCAGCAGGTGCACGTCCACCATGTCGGCCAGTATGAGCAGGCGGGTGACTGCCGACAGTAACGCTCGAGCCGCGAGTATCACTTACAGAATAATGAATGATCGCGTGTCATACCGTGTTCAGCTTGGACAGCAGCAGGTGCACGTCCACCATGTCGGCCAGTATGAGCAGGCGGGTGACTGCCGACAGTAACGCTCGAGCCGCGAGTATCACTTACAGAATAATGAATAATGAATGATCGCGTGTCATACCGTGTTAAGCTTGGACAGCAGCAGATGCACGTCCACCATGTCGGCCAGTATGAGCAGGCGGGTGACTGCGGACAGTAACGCACGCGCCGCTCGTACCATCGCACCGCGGGCGGACGACGCGCACGGCTCGTCCGAGAATTCACGGGCGGATACGCTCATGGCGGCGCCTGTACACACATATATACATCATCATCATCATCAGCCACAAGACGTCCACTGCTGAACATAGACCTCCCCCAAAGATTTCAGCCCGACCTGTTGGAAGCGGTCTGCGTCCAGCGACTTCCGGAGACCTTTATCAGGTCGCCTGTCCACCTTGTATAGATACAGATATTGCTAGATATTAATTATTGTACCTCTATACCAGGGTTCGAAAATATCCGATATCTATATCTAATACTAGCTTTTCCTCGCGGCTCCGCACGCGTGATCTGCCTTTTCCGGTATAAAAAGTAGCCTATGTTCATCAGGGATAATGTAGGATTCTAATGGTGGGAATTTTTTTTTCAAATAGGTCCAGTAGTTTTTAAGTTAATTCATTGCATACAAAAATACGAATATTTCTTCTTTATAAATTATTGTTTACAATGAAATACTCTTAATCAACAATACATTTATTGGGTTAAAAAATAATATTGGTGTTTTGGCGGGAATTCTGACAGTGCAGTTCATCGCTTATTTTAATTTATTTCATAAACTAGTTTAGAGTTGTGTTTGTTGTATAAAAGTGGTGTGGATTTGTTCAATAAACATTGACGGTGATGAACAGTGTATGGAAACATTGAAATAAGTGAATTAAGAATCGTACTGAAAAGAGTTAACACCAAAACTCCGACAAGACCTTGAAATCGACCGCACCCGTGTTTCATCGTTCTTGTAAAAATAACTTGAGAATGAATTGTACTTGACACTGGCTAAATGCATGGTACTGCAAGAGCCATAAATAAAAATAAAAATAACGTGATTGGTATGGAACGCTATGAAAGTAATGGAAAGAGAGGGACGTATGTGTGTGAGAAGGATGAAAGAATCGGTACGACAAGATGGCGGGTGACGACGCACGAGTGAAAGTGTGCGCATATTACTGTAATTTGAATATTTAAAATTAAACGAAGTTTACGGTTAAAAAGTGTTTATTTTTGCCAAAAATTTATCCCACATACATACATACCGTCGATGAAGTACCAATACCTCCTCTAAGTGTTGAGAATCTAATTTTACACCAGACTGTTTAAAATAAGGTTTTATTTTACAAAAACTGTTTAAAATAAGGTTTTATTTTACAAAAACTGTTTAAAATAAGGTTTTATTATACAAAAACTGTTAAAAATAAGGGTTTATTTATTTTGATCAACTACTGATAGTACAATAGTTTCCAATACATTACCTTTTTGTTGGTTACTAAGGGTTGTGGTTTATGTTTACGTCTATTGTAATAAAAGTAATTTTGGACTAAATTGTCAGTTAGGAGGTATTGGTACTTCATCGACGATATGTATGTTTTGATATCTCTACAAGGTGGTAGGTCCCTCGTATGCGCGATGCCGTCACGGTTGGTACCGCCGCTATGTATATTTCTGCCGCCAAACGACAATGTGTAAGCAGTGTTGTGTTTCGGTTTGAAGGACGTTGAAGCCAGTGAAATTAATAGTCATGTGTTTCGGGGTGACAAGCACAGTTCAGTGCCATGCAGTGCTTTGTAATTCAAAGTTCTTTGTGGTGTTGCTTCTGTTTATGGGCAGGCCTTACCATCAGGCGAGCGCATGGCTCGTCTCATCATTCAATAAAATAAAATATACTACCGACTGGATAACATCTACCTCAGTGACCCAATTGTATTGGGTACGCGATACGATTGTTGTGCTGAGATCTCGGGTTCGATCCCCGAGTCGGGTGGGGGTATTGGGTTTTTGAAGTGATAACTTCTTATGGGAGGGTGAACCGAAACGTTCCGTAACGCGAGCGGTCCATCGGCCAGCCAGCGTTAGCCGACCTCCCTGGAACATCGATAATTTCGAAGTCCCAGGTTTTTGCACGACTTTGACACGACTTTTACACGACTTTGACACGACTCTGACACGACTCTGACACGATTTTGACACGACTTTGACACGATTTTGACACGACTTTGACACGACTGTGATACAACTGTGTCAGGCTCCTCCGCTCTCACTTTAACCCACATTAGTTTATCACTTCTGTCGAGCGTCCCGGGACGCACACTTTGTTTTTTATCAACTCACCAGCCTTCCTGACCTCCTCGACGGCCGTGAGCATCTGCTGCGTGATCTCCGGGTTCTCATAGGCTATGGTCTGCCCTCGTTCAATGAAAATCTCGGTGGCACGCTCCACTGTGGCGACTAAGGCGCTGGCACGCTTAGATTTGCCAGCTGTCAACAAAAACAAATATAAAATACAAAATGCTGGTGGTAGGATATTAATATCCGCCCGGATAGCGACCACCGTACACATGGTGTTAAAACCTGCCATAGTGATCCACCTTGTGTGGGTCGCATTCCAGGGTCAGCCAGTGTATATCTGGTTCTCCCGAGGGGCTTGCGATATGACTTGATGGTCGGTTAGGGTGGGTACAGGGGTACATCCTTGAATCCCTGTGCCTGCATCAGTCATCCGCCTGTCCTTCGCAGGATTTTTGATGTGCTGCTATCGCTCTTCGATGTGTGAAGAAGCATTTATACAGGCCGGCATGATTCTGCTGACCACCGATGAACTCATTGTTTGTCAGCGGTCACTGGTTTTTTTGGACTGCGTCACACACATGTGCAGTCACTTTGCCATATCGGGATAAAAACAAGGATGATTTAGCTAAGATCCGATAAACACTCACTGTCAGGTGTATGTAACAACACTTACATATGACCACAAATTTCTGTAACACGTAAATTATATTTGGTAAAATCTTGTCTTTCTTTTTTACTGAAATATACTTTATTTTTTTATTCTACAATTTTTTAGGGACTTTTGGTCTCCGTGGACCATGGCAGTCCCATCGTACCCTATTTTGGTGTCACTCCAACAGGCTCTTTAACAATAAAAAGGCAGCATAGGAAAGAGGCTCAGATAGAATGCTTTGGAATACACCAACATCCATAAGGTTTACGTCCAGTTCTCTCTTCAAAGCCTCACAAACAATTCTTGTTCTGTTATGACAATTGTTGTCCTGACACATTCCACCAACAAGTGATATACATGTTCGACTGAACCACTATTTTCACAGTTTGGACTGGTACCTAAGCCCATAGATATCTATAAAATATACTCACGTCGCTTCTTCTTAGCGTCCCGATCCTTGTTGTTAACGAGCGTGGTGACCTGCAGCACCAGCGGCTCCAGGGTGCGCTCCACCGACATGGTCCTGATCTCCAGATTCCGAGGGTCCCACTTCAGCGTGAGGGTGCCCGTCGTCCCGTACGTGTCCGTCATTGTAGCCATGATGGCTGGAAAGGAGGATTAAAATTTGCTTAGTAGTGTCGAGTTTTTTTTTATAAGCCCATGTGACGAGATGAGCAGGTCACTGAAGGTAACTACGTCTGCTCATAAACATATTTTCAAAACCTAATGACCTGATGATGATTACAGCATGGTGGTACAAATTTAATGAAAAATAAGCATGTTTTAATTAGATAAAAGGGTAGTTGACTTGATTTCAAAACTATCTACAATATGGCTATACCACTCCGATGCCTAGTTTAGTTCATAAGGTTAAGCATTCTTAAGTGGTAGACCCACTCTTTAGTTTTGTCTACAGCAGAAATTGTCTGGCTTGACCAAGTCGTTACCACTGTCTCACTGAAAACAACATAAATTAGAGGCTTGCAGCTACGTTTTGTACGATGAGTGAAGTATCCTGAGGCCTAAATCCCTTCCCAATCCCTTAATTACCCCTTCTGTTTAAGATCGGCAACGCACCTATTATTATTCTAGTATTGTGGGTGTATATGGATGGTGGAGATCACTTGCCAGCAGGTGACCCACTTGCTCCTTTGCCAGACTATGCTATCGAAAAAAAATTAGACAAAACCCCTGTCTTTGTTTCAAACAGTTCAATATTCTTTTGTCTCTGACCACGACATTTAAATTTCTTGCGTAAGGTCAGTTAGTGATATTTATTTATGTTTAAAATATGTACGAGACGAATAACATTCATTCCTTTACTATGGTTTCTTTAACTCCTTTACTATGGTTTCTTTAACCATTACGAAATTTAAAGTCAGTTCTATTACTCTATCATCCACGTAAATAGTACAGCGTGAAGATATTATAACAGTTGTATGGCATTTATCACACTTCTTATAAAGTGACTCATTCTTCGAGTATTCATGGGAAATCTATGCCCTAGATAACGAAATATTGATGTAGGCGTGTTAATATATTGTGATTAATTGTATAAATGGCGTCAAAACTTATCGAACACAAAGAATAATAAACAATTCATGCATTTATCTCCATGTTAGTTTAATTTATAATGCTACCGAATAAAAATGATACGCCAATTGTGGGAATTCATTCAACTCTTCTACAATGTATTTTGGTTGCGTTATATATTGTCAACATACTAGGATACACTTTTACCTGATTTTTATCGGATGTTAGAGGTTTTCGTAGGCAAATTAAATGTTTTGAATACAATAAAGGCTCCAATAAACTTGATTTCACTAATTCACTGCACAAAATCTCTATAAAACACACTCGAATTGAATAAAAATCGCGACAGCACCCAACAAGGCGTGTCAAATTATACCAACTGAGTTGCCAGCACAAATATAAAAATATTAATATTTAGCGACGATGTTGAAAACCGGTATTACCATAAAAATTACTCCACATAAAGACAAATACGAATGTCTTTAGTGGATTAGTTATTTTGATATGGCAAATATTTAATTCTATTTTGTTGTACTTAAAAATATGGTCAAGCAAAATAATATCGAGTAATCCAAGAGTAACCGAGTGACCAAGTGACATATGGTGCGATACGATACTATACTTACAATACGAAGACAGGTGCGACAAGTCTTAATATGTCTTTTTTATCCGAGCATGCCAACGTGAATGCACACACCTAATGCTAAGTGCAGTTTAGTCTAAAAACCAACGATCACTGACAAACAATGAGTTTATCGGTGGTCACCAGAATCATGCCGGCCTGTATAAATGCTTCTTCACACTCCGAAGCGATGGGATTGGCGGATGACCGATACAGGCAGCGATACAAGGATTTACCGCCCTAAACGCCCCAAGCCACCATCAAGTCATGTCGCAAACCCCTCGGGAGAACCGTAAATGCACTGGCTAATCCTGGTAAGCGATCCACACAAGGTGTGCGGGTCACTATGGCAGGTTTTAACACCATATCAATATTTTAGCACCAGCAAGTTTTTTGTCAAGTTAATTTAATTAACTGATGCTATGGATTGAGTAATCTGAAATAAATGATATGGTACTCTTTAATTTTAAAGTTATTTCTACATTTTTAAATATGAAATCTTTTAAAAAACATTTAAAAATGTAAAAAATACCACCCTCCAATGGAGAGGCCCAGGACCCAAGGCACCGCGCGGTGGTTAGGACCCCAGAGTGAGGAACCTTTTCACAATGTGTGCTTTTGAATCTAACTTTTGACCCAATTACCAACTGAAAGCCTCTGGAGGTGAGGTTGTTTGAGGAGTTGGTTGAGGGTTTTTGGTATCAAGCCATTAGCAGTAATGACTATGGGGTCAATGACTGTCGAGTCCACATTGCACATGCCAGTAAACTCATATATAAATATTTGGACATAAAAAAAATATTATTAATATTTGTGATGCCGAGATGGGGTTAAGTGTCAGTTGTCAATGAAATAAAATTAAACCAATAAATTAAACCTTTATTTATTAAAAATAATACATTATTCTATTTATATATTACAATTATTAGTACCTATGCATATTTATAAAATTGGCTTATGGGGATTCGAGACCATTTTTTTTCAATCTAAGGAATAAAAACAAAGCTGTAGGGTTGCCAGTGTGTTCCAGTCGTAGCGCAGATATTTTTGTTCCTAAAGAAGTTTTTACTACAGTCCGCTAAAGATAGACTTCTGATCATCGCGTCCAGCGTTATGGTGCTGCCACACCGGTGTTATAAAATGTTATATAACATTTTATAACACCGGTGTGGCAGCATCATTTAGTAAACATTTCTTAACAATTTGTAACATTTTGTAACATTTCTTAACATTTTATAACCGCAGGCGGCGGTACTTTTGAGAGCGGCGCCGTCAAAGAAGCCGTCAAAGAAGAATGTTCAGAAATGTTAGAAAATGTTAAGAAATGTTATAAAATGTTAAGAAATGTTATAAAATGTTAGATTTAATGTTAGAAAATGTTTGTAAACATTTTATAACATCGGTGTGGCAGCACCATTAGGCTTGCAGGTCTGCAAGCGCTTGTAACTCACTCACACATGTAACTCACCGCTAAAGGCGCACGTTATCCTTGCAATCACGACATTTTTGGGGCCGTGCCCTTTATACTATTTACAGTTAGATTATTTTATATTATTACTTTCAAGAGTTGGTTGACCTTGGAGTTATAATATATAGAGAGTGCCCGCTCCATAGGAGAAAAACGGTCCAAAATATGTGACCTTGAGGCACATGAGAATTTCTTCTCTATTTTCCCTAATGTTAAAAAGAGAGATATTTTTATCCTGTTTCGGAAAAGTGACTACGCCACACCTGATGGTAAGTGTAGCGCAATCCAGGAATAGTGTCGACCAACGACAAACAGTGTGTCTATCGTTGGTCGGCAAGATCATGCCGGCATGCGTAACTGCTTCTTCACACTGCGTTTAAAGAACCCCATATTATAGGAAGGAGGGAACACGTGTGCCGGCAAACTATACCCATAAACCAACTGAATTCTAAATCAATGAACAAAATAACTCTCTAAAGGTATATTTGATTTCATCGGGTTAATATTATTCTGGACGCATCCAGGGTCCATCCACACGTTGAGGTCGGGTGTTGGCAGATTTGAGCATTTCGTCATCTCATTTCTGAAAGCAACGCCATTTGTATGTTTTTATATACCGTGTTACCGAAAGGTGTGGTCTTATTTAACCAACATATAGTGTACTATATAAGTATTTCATAAGACGTAGTAACAAATGCATTGCTAAGACATAAATAAAATGAGTTGACATGTAGCATTTACAAGGTGGTAGGTCCCTCGTATGCGAGAGGCCGTCTGGGTTGGTACCACCGCGCCGTCTATTTCTGCAGTCAAGTAACAGTGTGTAAGCACTGTTGTGTTTCGGTTTGAAGGACATTGAAGCCAGCGAAATTACTGTGCATTGTGAGACTTAACATCTTATGTCTCGGGGTGACGAACGCAGTCCAGTGTCATACAGTGCTTCGTAATTCAACGTTCTGTGTGGTGTTGCTTATTCTTTATGGGCAGGCGCTTACCAACAAACGAACGCCTTATTCGTCTAGTCATTCAATAAAATAAAAAAAAATCTGTTTATCTGTCTAGTACACCCACATTTCGCGGAGCGTATCTCCGTCCCATGATGTGATAGGAGATGAGCCTATCGCCATACCGGGCACAATTCCAGACTCCGGGCCGATACTGAGCATTTCGTGATAGAAAAACCCAATATCACTTTTATCCAACCCGGGGATCGAACCCGAGAACTCAGCACAGCAGTCGTACCGCGTACGCAATACAATTGCATCACCGAGGCAGACGTTATCCAGTCGGGTGTATATTTTTTTTATTTCATTGAAAGACGAGATGAGCCAAGCGCTCGCCTGATGGTAACGCCTGCCCATAAGCAGAAGCAACACCACACAGAACTTTGAATTACAAAGCACTGCATGGCACTGAACTGCGCTCGTCACCCCGAGACATAAGATGTTATATCTCACAATGCCTAATAATTTCACTGGCTTCAATGCCCTTCAAACCGAAACACACCAGTGCTTACACACTGTTGCTTGGCGACGTCAATAGACGGCGCGGTGGTACCAACCCAGACGGCCTCTCGCATACGAGGGACCTACCACCTCGTAATATATGGCGGTGACAAGGTTTCTTGCTTATCTCTTACCCTTGTCCAGCGAGTAGGAAGGCGTTGGGTTGGATGACATCCACTTCTTCCGCGTGATCACAAATGATCCTTGACAGGGATATTTTTCTTATCTGTAGCAGTTGATCTGTGACAGAAGGAACGATAAATAAATACACCTAACAGTCACACATTCTATCACAGTCCTGTACACACTAGGTGAACCTTTTTTTTTATAGCATACACCGAACGCAAACGAGCAAAAAACGAGTGATTCACACGGTTTGTGTGGATCGCGTTCCAGTATCAGCCAGTGTATATTCGGTTCTCCCGAGGGGCCTGCGACATGACTTGATGGTTGATTGGGGCGGGTATAATCCTTGTACCCCTGTGCCTGCATCGGTCATCCGCCTGTCCTGGCGCAGGCCCCTCGATTTGCTTCTTTCCTCTCCAAAGAGGGAAAAAGCATTTATGCAGGCCGGCATGACTCTGGTGCCCATCGATAAAATTATTGTTTGTCGGTGGTCGCTGGTTTTTTGGATTGCACTATGCTTACCATTAGATGTAGTGCAGTCACTGAGCCGTGCTCCGATAAAAAAAGTGGACCATCTGATGGTAATGGTAATGATCTCCATCGCTCATGTACACCTACAATACTAGAAGAATCATAAGTGTTGCCGACCTTAAATGAAAGGGATAATTAGGGATTGGGATATTTCACTCACCGTAACGAAACGCAACAGCCAGTACAATCAGCCACTACTTTACGTCGGTTTACTGTGAAACAGTGGTAACGACCCGGTCGAGCCGGTCCATTCATGCTGTCAAAACTGTCTACAGCGTCGTTTTACCACTTATATATAGCATTAGTTTTTTTACAGCATTTGAAATCAAGCAAGTGACTCATTCATCAGCATCGCTTTCGCTTATCTCAGTCACCTCAAGTCCCATCCCAAGACTTACCTTCAGTAAAGGCGCCAGGGTGTACAGTATTCTCATACCAGAACCGATCGGCTCGTCTCCACCGCAGCATCTGACTCGCCATGATGCAGCCCAGGGTCGGCCCTACAGCTGCACCGGGCATGGGACGCTCAGCGAGGATCGCCGGATATACTTCTATGTCTTCAGGCGATTCATACGCCATCCCGAGGCCTTCCACTTGCTGGATATATAGGATTGGTTTCGTTAGTAATAATAATCATTTAATTTCTGGTGGTAGGATATTCATATCCGCCCGGATAGCGACCACCGTACACTGCTGCTAAAACCTGCCATAGTGGCCCGCCTTGTGTGGATCGCGTTCCAGGGTTAGCCAGTGTATATCCGGTTCTTTCCAGGGGGCTTGCCCCCTGATTCTAACCCGTCCCTTTTTCCTTCCCCTTCCCCTTGGCCCTTTGGCAGGCCGGCATGATCTTGCCGACCTACGATGGACACATTGTTTATCGTTGGTCGACACTATTCTTGGATTGCGCTACACTTACCATCAGGTGTAGCGTAGTCACTTTGCCGAGTAAGGATAAAAAAAAAATAGCGACCACCGTACATATGGTGTTAAAACCTGCAATAGTGATCCACACGCCTTGTGTGGATCGCGTACCAGGATCAGCTAGTGCATATCCTGTTCTCCCGGGGAGCTTGCGACATGACTCAACAGTGCCATGCATTTTTGTTGACACCGAGCAATGAAGCTCGGCGAGTCTCTGCGAATGTTACGTGATACTATTAGACGAGAGAACTGCACGTCTCGTGATTCAAATAAATTAAACAAAAGTAGGAAGGCCTTAAGCTAACACCAGGTAGAAGAAAATGGACGTTGTAACTCTATACCTCTCGATTCATCCATTCCAATAGATCCTTGAACTTCCTAATGCGTGGTAGGCCGCAGATCTTTCTGTACTCGTTGTAGGGAGGGAGTCCAGAGTCTCTCCCCTTCATGATATCACTGGCTAAGACATCAGACGCTCGTTGGAGACGACCTAGAATTCGTTCGCCGACCTGGGGAAATGTAATACAACCAACAGTCATACACCTAGTCCTGACCCCATACTTGCTTTTATATAATAAATAATAAATAAATACACCCTAAAATTACACATATAGTCCTGCCCCATAGTAGGATACAAGTCTTGTGAAATGGGTATCAGGAACTACAAGAGACTTTCGGTCTCGCAACACCCAGACCCCGAAACAAATATTTGTGGATCACACAAACATTTGTCTCGGTGCGGAGATCGAATCCGTCATTATATCATCCTCTTTCCATCGGTAGGCAGTGGCTTGTTTGTGCCCAGGCATTGCTGAACTCCCTGGGTGTTTTCCATCAGGCAGGCCGCATGCTTGTTTCTCTACATGGACAATAGATATAAAAAAAACTCACGTCCGGATCCACGACGCCGTCAACGGCGCCACACGGCTGCCTGAATGTACCCTGGGTGATGCCCTCCAGGGTTCTGTTCAGGGGGAGGGCTCCAGTGCGAAGAGTGAAGTCTACAGTCGCTAGCTGGTTGTAGAGGCGGCCGTCGCGTGTGTAGAGTCTGAAAGTAAGGGACATATAACAAACCACAAATATTTGTTTCGGGGTCTGGGTGTTGTGAGACCGAAAGTCTTTGTTAGAAAGAAAATAGGTTGTATGCGTGATATATTCTTATTTTCTTTTATCATTTAAATGTTGTTTTCTAATTTCATATTTGACGTATTCTTTTCTTACTCATTTGTTTCTTGTTGTCATGGTATGTTATCTATACTAATATAATAAAGCTGTAGAGTTTGATTGTTTGTTTGTTTGTTTGAACGCGCTAATCTCAGGAACTACTGGTTCGAATTGAAAAAATCTTTTTGTGTTGGATAGTCCATTTATCGAGGAAGGCTTTAGGCTATATAACATTACGCTGCGACCATTAGAAGCGAAGCATCAGTGAAAAATGTTGCAAAAACGGGGAAAATTATTCATTTTTGAAGGCTTCCGTTGCTAAGCTACCCAAATAATATTATTTGAAGGCTTCCGTTGCTAAGCTACCCGAACCTATACTAATATACTAATACTAAATCAAACTCTACAGCTTTATAGCTGTAGAGTTTGATTGTTTGTTTGTTTGTTTGATCACGCGGGCAGAGCCGCGAGCAAAAGCTAGTATAAAATAAAATTTCAACCAATTTTATTACAATTTATTTATTATTCATTGCGAACTCTTAAAATGATTAGTTTGATGAGATATCAAAACTAATAGTCTTTCGTAGTTCCTGATACCCACGACACAAGACTCGTATCTTACTGTGGGGTCATGACTATGTAAGTGACTGTTGGGTGTATTTATATAAAGGCACTGCCACTCGATATCCAGCGTTTACAACAGCGCGATTTGTAAGGCATTTCCTACCTCGCACAACCACTCTGTGGAACCAGGGGAACCTTCAAGAAAAGAGTGTATTCTTTCCTTAAAGGCCGGCAACGCATTTGCAAGCCCTCCGGTGTTGCAGGTGTTCATGGGCGGCGGTGATCACTTTCCAGCAGGTGAGCCTCCTGCCCGTTTGCCCCCTTTTTCCATAAAGAAAAAAAAACTGCACTGAACTTGATGGTAAATAAAATACAGTCAATAATGATATTGATCGTCTAGAGACGAAAGAATTTCATTGATCTGTTTGTAATAATTTTATAAAAGGTTTATTGAAATAACATAGACTCTATAGAAAATTTAATACTGGCCGCAAAGTGTTCAACAGTTTGAATATATTTAAATGTCGAAAAGAACTGTTCTGTAGTTCTCTGTTTTTTATATCATTGTGTTCGTTCGTTGTAAACCATCGAAGAGACAAGTTGTGAAGAGAAATTTAACTAGCTAATTGGTAAAATTGTAAAACAGAAAATAAAGTAATTGCTGTAACTGGAACTGGAGTTTATTTCATGAAATGTTCATAAAATAAATTAGAAACCATTCAAAACTGTCAAATAATAGACGACGCAGACTTTGACGTCACTGTCAAATGGTCATTACGGCGTGCGAGCGAGATAGTCAGATAGTCCCACCTTTGCTCCTACCAATATTTAAAATCATAGTTGCGGGCTCATTTTTACAAGGCGGTAGGTCCCTCGTAAGCGAGAGGCCGTCTGGTTTGGTATCACCGCTTTGTCTATATCTGACGCCAAGCAACAGTATGTAAGCACTGTTGTGTTTCGTTTTGAAAGACATTGAAGCTAGTGATATTACTGGGCATTTGAGACTTAACATCCTATGTCTCGGAGTGACGAGCGCAGTTCAGTGCCATGCATTGTTTTGTAATTCTAAGTGCTCTGTGGTGTTGCTTCTGTTTATGGGCAGGCGTGGCGCTTACCATCAGGCGAGCGCCTTGCTTTGCTTTGATAGTTGATTATATAAAGATGTTTATGACGAGCTATAAGTCCGTCTCATAGAATAAACTCACTTCAATCTCCCTTCCTGTATTGTATGAAACCATCTGGACCCGATAACATATTCTATGGCGACACGTGGCTGAAGATTATCATCGTAGTCGTCCACATGGCCCAGGGTGTTGTAGATGACCTTGTTCTTTAGCAGGAACTCTTTACCTGTAACAAACAACGTGGTACAAGGTAGGTTCTCGTATGCGAGAGGCCGTCTGGGTTGGTACCACCGCGCCGTCTATTGACGTCGCCAAGCAATCTTGTAAGCGCTGTTGTGTTTCGGTTTGAAGGACATTGAAGCCAGTGAAATTACTGGGTATTATGAGACTTAATATCCTATGTCTCGGGGTGACGAGCGCAGGTCAGTGCTATGCAGTGCTTTGTAATTCAAATTTCTGTGTAGTGTTGCTTCTGTTTATGGGCAGGTGTGGCGCTTACCATCAGGTGAGCGCCTTGCTCGTCTCTTCATTCAATCAAATTACAAAAAAATGTGGTACAGAAAATAAAGCTATAACGCTGCTTTCCACTGTCGATTTCCGAACCACTGAGAACATTCTTCTTCTTCTGCTTCCGCCATGTCACGCCACGCGAGTGGCGCCTACAGCAACGCCACAAGACTCCGGTGTACGCCCACAAGGCTACAGAGTACTTTTATATATGGCAAGGTGTCCGTAATCCCGTTCATTTTTTTTTATTTGATTGAACGACGAGATGAGTAAGGCGCTCGCCTGATGGTAAGCGCCACGCCTGCTCATAAACAGAAGCAACACCTCACAGAACTTTGAACTACAAAAGCATGGCACTGAACTGCGCCCGTCGCAAGATGTTAAGTCTCATAATGCCCAGTTATTTGGCTTAAATGTCCTTCAAACCGAAACACAACAGTGCTTACACACTGTGGTTTGGCGGCATAAATAGACGGCGCGGTGGTACCAACCCAGACGGCCTCTCGCATACGAGGGACCTACCACCTTGTGCCTGCTCGCACAATAAAACTATTTTATCTGTAATGAGAGTTGAAAAGGGGAGTAAATATACATACCTAGCAACAATGGCATCATTTCATAGTACATAATCTGCAGATACATTGCTATATTGATATCCTTTGCTGTGTAGTATAGTTTATCATCATCCCAACACGGGTTGAGCGCTTGCAGCTTCCTTGCTATAGCGTTGTGGTTTCGATAAAGCCATAGAAGTAAAACATTAAGTCCTAGAACTGAGTTGGATGCGCTCGCAGCTGAAAGTTGGGAAAGCGAAATGTCATTGAAATAAAACTAATTGAAACGGATTTTATCGCGGTATATTATGACAGCCTCCGTGGCTTGTCGGGCGAGTAGCCAGCTGTGAAGCGAGAGGCCGCGGGTTCGATCCCCGCACCGAGACTAATGTTTGTGTGATCCACAAATATTTGTTTCGGGGTCTGGGTGTTGGGAGACCGAAGGTCTCTCGTAGTTCCTGATACCCATGACACAAGACTTGTATCTGACTGTAGGGTCTGGACTATGTGTGTGACTGTTGGGTGTATTTATTTATTTATTAGCTTTCATCCCGGCGTTTCGAAAACTTTTCAGCCTTCGTGGTCACGGGGTAGACTACAAAAATCCTTTAAAGTTAGTTCATACAATCTGTTTAAATTAGTTTAATTTCAATGAGTAATATTCGCGTAAACATAAGAAATCATTAAAGCGTAGCGTGTAGTGACATCCGTTGATTAGGACAGAGAATTAATTTAAATGGCGAAAAATATCATTTGAAAAGTTGTTTAAACTGGTGGAAGGATATTCATATCCGCCCGGATAGCGTGGTCACTATCCGTTATACACATATAACATATACCATCAACAAACAATGAGTTTATCGGTGGTCACCAGTGTCATACCGGCCTGTATAAATGCTTCTTCCCTCTTCGGAGAGGAAAGAAGCAAATCGTAGGGCCTGCGACAGGACAGGCGGATGTCGCAAGCCCCTCGGAAGACATACAGTGGGTGGTCCTGGAACGCGATCCACACAAGGCGTGTAGATCACTATGGCAGGTTTTAAAACCATGTGTACGGTGGTCGCTATCCGGGCGGATATGAATATCCTACCACCAGCACATACCTACTTATGGAATACAAATAGCCAACTTTTAGTCTATGCTTGGTTTCTTTTTATGGACGTACATGGGCGGTGGAGATCACTTACCATCAGGTGACCTACTTGCTTGTTTACCTCTCATCATCATCATTAGCCACAGGACGTCCACTGCTGAAAATTGGCCTCCTCCAAAGATTTCCAGCCCGATCTGTTGGAAGCAGCCTACATCCAGCGACTTCCTGCGACCTTTATCAGGTCGTCTGTCCACCTTGTAGGCGGACGTCCAACGCTGCGCTTGCCAGTACGTGGCCTCCATTCCAGAACTTTTCTGCCCCATCGGCTATCGGTTCTGTGAGCTATGTGGCCTGCCCACTGCCACTTTAGCTTGCTAATCCGCTGGCCTATGTCGGTGACTTTTTTTTTATCCTGGTTCGACAAAGTGACTACGCTACACCTGATGGTAAGTGTAGCGCAATCCAAGAATAGTGTCGACCAACGATAAACAATGTGTCCATCGTAGGTCGGCAAGATCATGCCGGCCTGCCAAAGGGCCAAGGGGGAGGGGAAGGAAAGAGGGATGTGAAAAGGGTTAGGATCAGGGGGCAAGCCCCCGGGGGAGAACCGGATATACACTGGCTGACCCTGGAACGCGACCCACACAAGGTGGGCCACTATGGCAAGTTTTAGCACCAGTGTACGGTGGTCGCTATCCGGTCGGATACAAGTATCCTCCCACCAGAATCTTTTGTCTACTATAAAAAAATCTTACGCGAATCATGGCACCGCGTCTCCAACGGAGGCTGGTTGTTGACACAGACCCTGCCGCCGCTGGGGGGCCACTCCCTTCCCCTGAGGAGCTCAGCCCTGAGCCTCCCCCCCGCGTACTCACGCCCTTGGATCGCCCCCCGACCGTCATGGCCATACACTATAGACAACTCTAGCATTGGCGCTGCTGTATTTATCTGGAAATTAAATTCTTGACTCAATAAAATGATGAAGCAGCGATAGCTCAGCGGGGAGTGGTACGGACTGTCGAGACGAAAGTCGCAGGTTCAAAACCAGTCCCAAGAGCATACACCACTGACTTTCCTAAGTTACGTGTGTATTAATTGTTAACTATCGCTTGCTTTAACGGTGAAGGCAACATCGTGAGGAAACCTGAATACCCGAGAACTCGATGAGATTTATCGATGGTATGTGTCTACCAACCCGCATTAGGCCAGCGTGGTGGACAAAGGCCTAACCCCTCTCATTCAGTAGAGGAGGCCCGTGCCCAGCATTGGGACGTATATAATACAGGGCTAGTAAAGAAAAAATGATTATGCCATCTTCCATTGACAGCCTCCGTGGCTTATCGGGCGAGTAGCCGACTGTGAAGCGAGAGGCCGCGGGTTCGTGCGCCGCACCGAGACAAATATTTATGTGATCCACAAATATTTGTTTCGGGGTCTGGGTGTTGTGAGAGCGAAAGTCTCTCGTAGTTCCTGATACCCACGACACAAGACTCGTATCTTACTGTGGGGTCAGGACTATGTGTGTCTGTTGGGTGTATTTATTTATTTATTGCACTGCAGTATTATTCCTAGGTTGTTTAAACCTTGGTAGGTCCCTCGTTTTCGAGAGGCCGTCTGGATTGGTACCACCGGTTTTTCTATTTCTGGCAAGCAACAGTGTGTAAGCACTGTTGTGTTTCGGTTTGAAGGACATTGAGGCCAGTGAAATTACTAGGCGTTATAAGACTTAACATCTTATGTCTCGGGGTGACGAGCGCAGTGCAGTGCTATGCAGTGTTTCGTAATTCAAAATTCTGTGTGGTGTTGCTTCTGTTTATGGGCAGGCGTGCTGCCTAGCATCAGGTGTGCAACTTGGTCGTCTCGTCATTCATCCAATCACATATACACTGGCTGATCCTGGAACGCGATCCACACAAGGTGTGTCACTATGGCAGATTTTAACACCATGTGTACGGTGGTCGCTATCCGGGCGGATATGAATTTCCTACCACTACATGAACGTTCTTACCCTCTCTGGAGACGCTGATGATGGAACACATCCAAGTCTCTGATACGTAATGGCTCGTGTCAAGTTCAGACATCGGATGTTAGACCTTCGAAGATGCACGTCATTTGGAGAGACTTCTATTGGCAGGCAACGAGGATCTGACCTTCCACCTGCGAATTATACACCAGGATTAGAAAAATGCATAGTGATGACATACGGCACTGAGACCTCTGAATATGGGCCGTATAAGACGGCTCACAGTCACTCAAGTAGCTATGGAGAGAGCTATGCTCGGTGTTTGTCTACGTGATCAAATCAGAAATGAGGAGATCCGTAGAAGAACGAAAGTCACCGACATAGCCCAGCGGATTAGCAAGCTCAAGTGGCAGTGGGCAGGCCACGTAGCTCGCAGAACCGATAACCGATGGGGCAGAAAGGTTCTGGAATGGAGGCCACGTACTGGCAAGCGCAGCGTTGGACGTCCGCCCACAAGGTGGACAGACGACCTGATAAAGGTCGCAGGAAGTCGCTGGATGCAGGCCGCTTCCAAAAGGTCGGTCTGGAAATCTTTGGGGGAGGCCTATGTTCTGCAGTGGACGTCTTGTGGCTGATGATGATGATAAATAAAACAATCGATACAATATAATAATACCTTCTTGACAACACGTAGTGGTAATCGCCACATAGCCGACAGTGTCGTGGACCGAGGTAATGTCTCCAGTGATGAACACGTTGTAGTTGGGCACCATGTTAGTGAACCGAGCGCTGGCTGCAGACAAAATAAATATTAAAATAAAACTAATTCAAACGGATTTACAAATGGTAGAGCCACGCTGTAGACGGTTTAGTCTACAGCATGAATGGGCCGGCTCGACCGGGTCGTTACCACTGTCTCACAGGAAACCGACGTAAAGTAGCGGCTTGCTGCTGCGTTTCGTACGGTGAGTGAGATATTCAGAGACCCCGATCTCCCTCCCCTTCCCAATCTTTTAATTATCCTTTCCCTTTCCCTTTAAGGACGGTATCGCGCCTATGATTCTTCTATTATTCTGGGCGTACATGGGCGGTGGAGATCGTTTGCTGGTCTTAAGACATAAGATGTAAGTCTCACAATGCCCAGTAATTTCACTGACTTCAATATCCTTCGAACCGAAACACAACCGTGCTTACACACTGTTGCTTGGCGGCAGACAAAGCGGTAACCATTTAATTAAATAAACATTAATTGAAAACCTACAATTTGTAACCAACCAAGGTCAGCTTACCTGCCCTTCCATCCGACATTATAGCAACTCTCAGGGCCCTTGCATTCGGCAGCGGACGTCCAGACCTCGCGCGCCTGATCCCTCCATCAGCCCCGTACTGCGGCGGCAGCATCCTCGAATACGGCGTCATTTGTGCACCGAGTGAGGGGTGCCTCAGGTTGTTACAGGACCCGTCCATACGTCGAGGCGCGGTTGGAGAGCAGTCCTGGATCTCTATTACACACCATCTAAAAAAAATTTGAAGAAAACAATGTATTTTATTATATATATTCTTACAAATTTAATGAGAAAGGACTAAAACTATAAGGAGAAACATAAATAACATGATCCACTTTCAAACTAATTTATTTACAACTCACAAAGAACCAACTCGTGTCAGGATAACAAATTGTAGGCCTACTTTAAATGCACTTAAATACACACTTAGTATGAATAATTACGGCAATATTACAATAACTGTAACAGACAGCCAAGCAGAAGGCTGGTCATGATGATAACGACCACTATAGGTACTAAGGTCTTCACTGTGCGACGACGAAATGCAAACTGTGTCCCTGTCAAGTCGTGCACATCTTTTATACATATTTTAGGTGGTGTTACCCGATGACAATTTTATAAACACCATCAACACAGATAAAAATGTTAAAACATCTAACAATATTATATTTAGTATAATTTTAATTCCTAGCCCGAACATCAAAAAAGCGCCATCTATTGACGCTCTAAAATACTACGATATGACAATTTTAAATCCTAACCCGAATAGCAAAAAGCGCCATCTATTGGCATTCTTATGCGTATGTAGATGGCGCTAAACTAAACTTTACACACACAATTATTTATAATTATTAATCACAATTTCCAATACCTTTTATTTTTTTATAATATAATATTGCATTGTCATCGATCCTTAATAGGTATGCCAAATTTCAATTTAATCCGACGTTTTGAAGGAGGTCAAAATCACGTTCAAAGGTTACAGACAATGGTTACAGACAAACATACGAACCTACCAACATACTAACATACATACGTCTGAAGCTAATAAAAGCGTGTTAAAAAAATAGGTTTTTCTTATCCGAGCACGACAAAGTGACTGCACTACACTTGATGGTAAGCGTAGTGCTGTCCAAAAAACTAGCGACCACCGATAATGAGTTTATCGGTGGTCATACCTAATGCGGGTTGTAAGATTTCACATACGTTCGAAAAATCTTATCGAGTTCTCAGGTATGCAGGTTTCCTCACGATGTTTCCTTCACCGCTAAAGCGATAATTAACAATTAATATACACGTAACTCAGAAAAGTCAGAGGTGTATGCTCTTGGGGCTGGTTTCGAACCTGCGACTTTCGTCTCGACAGTCCGTACCACTCCCCGCTGAGCTATCGCTGCTACCGTTAATATCGGTTCAATTATGATAAATGCTTCGACCTTCGTAAGTTTCCACTTATCCAATTAACTAACTAGAATAATAAACATTTTCAGCTCAAGGATGGAATTAAAGTAAATAGTCATGTGGCCTAGCGTGTTTTGTACCCGACTGCGTGAAAAAGAGGGTGTAGTTAACCGACAATGAAAATAGAGAAGGTTCTCAAGTCAACACGATTAATCCGTCATTGGAAAGGGAAAAACACTTTTCACATTTACAAGGTGGTAGGTCGCTCGTATGCGAGAGGCCGTCTGGGTTGGTACCACCGCGCCGTCTATTGACGTCGCCAAGCAACAGTGTGTAAGCACTGTTGGGTTTCGGCTTGAAGGACATTGAAGCCGGTGAAATTACTGGACATTATACGACTTAACATGTTATGTGTCCGGGTGACGAGCGCAGTTCAGTGTCATGCAGTGCTTTGTAATTCAAAGTTCTGTGTGGTATTGCTTCTGTTTATGAGCAGACGAGCGCCTTGCTCGTCTCGTTATTTAATCAAATAAAAATAACAAATTTCTAGTGTCACATTTAGACAATAGTAATTATATAATAGCCATAGCCCTGCGGATTAGCAAGCTGAAGTGGCAGTGGGCAGGCCACATAGCTCGCAGAATCGATAACCGATGGGGCAGAAAGGTTCTGGAATGGAGGCCACATACTGGCAAGCGCAGCGTTGGACGACCGGCTACAAGGTGGACAGACGACCTGATAAAGGTCGCAGGAAGTCGCTGGATGCAGACCGCTTCCAACAGGTCGGTCTGGAAATCTTTGGGGGAGGCCTATATTTAGCAGTGGACGTGCTGTGGCTGATGATGGTGGTGAATTATATAATTCGAAAACTGCATCTTAACTCGTACTAGACCTACTGGTATATCCACAGAATCTGAACACATTTACTCACGGGACTAATCCTAGAGTCTCCATTTCAGCAGCTGTGTCATTGGACACAACTTCCCCGGTGAATGTGTTATAGTACGCACCCCCTACGAGACGCACCGTGATGATAACGACCACCAAACGATCCATCATGACTGAACCATAGATAATACACTATATCTCAAGACTAAACTATAATTAACGGTTGTGTGTAGTTTTATAAACACCAAATTAAACGTATCCTGTTATTAGATAATTAGTGAATATTTCGTGATATACGAATCAATGTTATTTTTTTGTTTGATTGCATGACGAGACGACCCAGACGCTCGTTTGATAGTAAGCGCCACGCCTGCCCATAAACAGAAACAACACCACACAGCACTTTGAATTACAGAGCACTGCATGGCACTGAACTGCGCTTGTCACCCCGAGACATGAGATGTTAAGGCTCATAATGCCCAGTATTTTCACTGGCTTCAATGTCCTTCGCATCGAAACACAACAGTGCTTACACACTGATGCTTGGCGGCAGAAATAGACGAAGCGGTGGTACCAACCCAAACGGCCTCTCGCATATGAGGGACTTACCACCATGTATTCCGTTTATTCTCATAGACCACTTTCAAAATTTAGCTGGTTCCAGTGGACCCCTGCAGCTGCATTTCTACCATATTCCCAAAACTCGACAAACAAGACAAGTTGTTATAAGTAACAGTCGCTGAGCTTCTTAAAATATTATCTGCCTACATTGATAGGTGAAGTCAAGCCAACATTTTAGTTCTTCAATATCGAAGCAGATAAATTTTCGTGGTAGTTTTATGAATTGTGAACCCCCATTTTCTGTCACGCCAACGTAAACCCCCATAGACGTGGACCTCTGGGGGTCCATCTGGACCACTTTGGGAACCACTGTCTCACAGAAAACCGACGTAAAGTAGCAGCTTGCTGGGATTGCTTTGGATAGGGATTTCTTAAAGACGTAAAATTTCTCTCTTTTCGCTGTCGCTGTTTTGTTTCATCTAATTTTCTAATCACAACGAATCACAATCATTAAAGAAGTTTCACTCCAAAAAGACGATTTATTATTATTTTATTAGAAGACCTACAATCAATGGCATTCTGTCCTCGCCCACGCTATCTACGTCTTGACCAGCATTACCGCACGGCATCATCAACTGAGTCATTCGATTTCGCCTTGTAATTAGAAATCTAAACATTTAACGTTACGTATTATTTATTACTTTAATAAAGGCTTTAATTTCAATTCATATATAAACACATTTTTCTCTTATTATTTGATTGAATGACGAGACTCACCCTGAGACATAATATGTTAAGTCTCATAAAATAACACTTAGTAATTTCACTGGCTTCAATGTCCTTTAAACTGAAACACAACAATGCTTAAACATTGTTGCTTGGCGGCGGAAATAGACAAAGCTGTCGGACAAAAGACTATCACCTACCACCATTTTTGTCGGATTCTGACAAATCTAATTGGTTTATAGGCAAGGGTTCGATCCGATAGACGAACTTGTATTGGTCAAGCCAGGTATCAGAAATAAAAATAATAGATCAAAAAAACTAATAAACACTTTTATAGAGAGTCCAATTCAAAATAATAATAAATTTGAAGAAAAAAATATATTTTATTGTAAAAAGAAAGTGGGGTGCATGGTGTCAATAGTTATAAATATTTTATTGACAGATATGAGTAGAAGGATTATCATTTAAGTAATATCTTAAAAAGCACCCCACGCTTTTTTACAATAAAATACATTTTTTTCTTCACATTTATTAAAATTTATTTTCAATTTTTTTAAGGTGTTAAATAACCAGACAGACAGATAAAAGTAATTGTCTGTGAAATGTTTGTTTACATTTCGAGTCATGTAGCGATTCCATCGCATGATGAAGAATGAAGAGAGAAGAATGTTTAATATTAAATTATTTTTTTAATCAAGATCTAATGCATTTTCTATTTCATTAAATGGATCAGTGAACATGCTAGCTTCTGTAGTTGAAGTCGTAGTTGTCGGCGAAAATATCGACTGCATATCTTTTAAAATCTTTTCTTTAATTTTATCCTTTTTTTCTTTATCTTCTACATTTAAGACTTCAGATTGATTTAAAAATTCTCCTAAATTAAAGGTTGGTTTGGTTGCATTGGCCATAATTGTAGAATTTGGTGTTGTTACAATTATTTTAGTCGCAGTAGTAGTCTTTTTTGTTGTAGTCATTTTATTTGTTGTAGCCACTCCTATACTGCGACGTTTTAATGGAGGAGATGTAGATTTTATAACAGTAATTTTTTGAGGAGACTTTGTTGATTTAACATTATTTGCTTTAGTTTTTATGTCTTTTGAAAATGTTTCTGTTTTGGTCGTGATTGGTAGTTTTGTAGAGACTTTAATGTCATCTAAATCAATTAGACGAATTGTTTCGTTCTTTTTTAGTTTCTCAATACCTTCCTTTCCAAATGTGTTGTTAGAATTTAAACTTCTAAGAGCGGGTTTTACGGTAGCCATAGTTGTCATAATTGTGGTATTTTCTATTGTTTTAGTAGCATTTGGTAGAATAGAAGATCCTTGTGAAATAGGTTTTCTGAACTTAGTACTACCTTGCCAGAAATCCAAAGGTCCAAACGAGCTATACTGTATAGTTGGAGATACAATTCTTTCGCTTACAGTCTTAGTTTTTGTAGTTGTCGAAATCGATTTTGTAATGTTAATTATATCTTGGATTTTCGTAGTATGATTTTGAAAATCATCAGAATCTATATTCTTTCTATAAGACTTCTCTTCAAATGATTCTATAGATATCCCTTCGTATGATGCAGTCGTTGGTAATTTCAGCCATTTTCGAGATTTTTTTGTAGCTTTTTCAAACCGTTTAGAATTTTTCTTTTGTGTTTTGTATTTCTTGTGATATTGGCTAGGTTTCTCATGCCTGAAATCAAATATTATTCTATTATTCTAACCTGGTAAGTGACTACGCTAGTTCTGATGTTACATACAGTGCAATTCATGTAATTTATAATGTAGACATCAAGAGATATTGTGTCCCTTGACAATCGACAGACTTATGCCGTCTTGAGGTATGCATCATAATAATAGAGCTGAATGAAGCGTTTGATTTTCGGCAGAGCAGAACGGAATCTATTTGACAACCTCTGAGCCGCAGTGGGCGAGTAGTCGACTGTGAAACGTGAGGCCGCGAGTACGATTCTCGCACCGAGACAAATAGTTGTCTGATCCACAAATATTTGTTTCCGGTTTGGGTGTTATGAGACCGAAAGTCGCTCGTAGTTCCCGATACCCACGACACAAGACTCGTATCTTACTGTGGGGTCAGGGATATTTGTGTGATTGTTGGGTTAACACCCAATTATTATTATTATTTATTCATTATTTATTTATTCTGCTTTAACTAACATCTTTCTTTGAATGAAACTTACCTGTGATCTTTGTAACTTTTAGTTCTCGTTGTTCTTTTAGTATATTCATCAGAATTTATAAACGTATATCTGTTTCTTTTAGTTTTCTCTTTTTTGTCTTTACTTCTATGCTTATTAACTTCTTTCCATGTATGCTTAGGTTTTGGCGTTGTCTTGTCTCTCGCCCTAATCTTTTTTACCTTTCCAGTATAATTTTCAATGAAAAGAGTCATTAGCCGTGATTTTGTAGTTCTTTTTGTGAGTTTTTTATGTTTTCTTTTGGTCGTGGTTTTAGGTTTACGTTTTTTCGTAGGTTTTGTTTTTTTCGTGTGAATGTTGTATATTATTATTTCCTCGGAATCGTAGAAGTTATAAGGCTTTACAGTTTTTTCAGTAGATACTATTGAAAATCTGCTGAGCGATTCATGTTTAATTATATTATTTATTTTTGTTTTATGAATTTTAATATTTTTTTCGTTATTTGTTTTAGTTGTCTTATGTATATCAACTCCTATATCTTTAAACATCTCTTTTGTTTTCAATAATCGTTCTTTAGTGATAGAAGCAAACTTTTGCTTTACCATTGTCGGAATATCTGGTAAATTTAAATCAATAGTTTTTTCAAATTCTTTAACTATATTCTTCGAGGTGACGTCATCATTAAATTGACCAAAGATACTCTTGTCTAGTGATTTTATTTCTTGTTGCTCAATAGGAAGAAATTTTATTTGTGAGAATACGTCTTTTACAGTACTGATAATATTCATATTGTTTTTTATATATGATGTTTTCGTAGTAACCTCAATATCATCTGGAAATTGTTCCTTGTGACTATTTTTGGTATCATGTTTCAATTCTTTTTCTATTTCTTTAGGTTGTGTGGTATAATCCATAATACCATCGAAATATTGTAATGTGTTATGCTTAAAATCATCAATATCTTTTACTCTCTCTACATTAGTTGTCTGGTCATTAAATTCCCGATTTACTAGAGATACTGTACTTGTTGTCTCATTTCCACCACGCTCATCAAATTTAGTATATCTCAAATTCCAAACTTTATGTCCAATTTGATAAGGATTCATGAAATTCTTCCAAAATGACTCTAATCTAATTTTAAAATCTTTTCGCGCGTTTACATTTAAATTTGTATAATGGTCAAATATTGCATTTCTTAAGCCTTCTCTTATAACTTTAATTAAGTCTAAATTAGCCCTTTTTGACTTACTTTTGTAAAGTTCTATATTATTTAAGATATTTTTAAGTTTGTTTTTAGATTTTTTTGGGTAAAGCGTGTTAATATATTGTAAAAAATCTTTAATATTATCATTCTCTTGTGTTTTGAGTACGTTTAAAATATTTTCCAAATCATGTCTGATATCATCAGGGGTTTTACGTTTTATTTGGCCTAATTTCCGACCAACAAATTTTCTCATATCATTATTTTGTAGTAATTCAAAAAATCTACAACCAGCGTAATGATATTTCCTGATTTCATCATCAACCACTGTCACAACGTCTTCTAAATCATCGTCATTATAATTATTGATTATTTCAAAGAAGTCTATTAGAAAATCAGTGAATTTAAAATCTGTATTCATGGACCGTCGTCCACTATTGGCTTTTAGTATATTTTTAATTTTGTCCAGGAACTCTTGCACATTGTCTATGATTTGTAAATCTGTATTGTCTTTGTTATTGAACTCCAGTATAGTGTCTAGTGCTAGATTTACGCTTCTTGGTTCGATTGAGGCTGTTTCACCTGAAAAGTAAAGTGAAAACAAATAGAGCTGGCTGTAGACTCTTTTATCTACATTACGGATTTTTAAAGCAGCAGCAAAGGAGGCCCCATTTATACGGCATATTTTATTTTTTATTCTGGTTCGGCAAAGTGACTACGCTACACCTGATGGTAAGTGTAGCGCAATCCAAGAATAGTGTCGACCAACGATAAACAATGTTTCCATCGTAGGTCGGCAAGATCATGCCGGCCTGCCAAAGTTCCTGGGATGAACTAACGGAATACTGGGGTCCCTGCTAACGGAATACTGGCGACCCCGCAGTATCTCATCCCAGGACCAAGGGGGAGGGGAAAGAAAAAGGGATCGGAAAAGGGTTAAGACAGGGGGCCAGCCCCCTGAGGAGAAACGGTTATACACTGGCGGACCCTGGAACGCAACCCACACAAGGTGGGCCACTATGGCAGGTTTTAGCACCAGTGTACAGTGGTCGCTATCCGGTCGAATACAAGTATCTTCCTACCAGCAAATCTAATAAACTCATTGTTTTTTTACCGCACTGCGCTTACCATCAGGTGTAGAGATCACTTTGCCGTGCTCGGATACAAAAAAGATTAGAAAAAAAATATATCATACCAAAAATATGAATAAATAATAACAATACAAGATTCATACTTCATGTTCTGATCACATTTTGCTTCAAATCAAATTTCACCGTAAAATATGATTATAGAAATATTTATGGTTATACACACCGAAATATTTTCATCTATTTGTGGCATTCAAAGTTTTTAACCGCTGAGAAAAGGAACGGAGTGGTATGAGGAAGCCAGGCTGTATAGTTTTGTGTACAGTGGCAATAGGCCGGCTCGACCGGGGCGTTACCACTGTCTCATAAAAAACCGACGTAAACTAGCAGCTTACTGCTGCGTTTCGTACGGTGAGTGAGATAGCCCAAATCCCCTCCCCTTCCCAATACCTTAATTATGAAAGTAGACAACGCGGCAATTCTTCTACTATTGTGGGTGTACATGGGCGGTGGAGATCACTACCACCAGGTGACCCACTTACTCGTAAAAGTAAAGGAAGCAACAGGCTTATGCTAGTATTAAATTACATTTTTCGTTACCAATATAATTTTATATTGTAACAATGTTGAAATTTATTATTTTTACTTGTACAGGTATAGTTTTCGGTGAGACGCATAAAAGTAAGTATTGGAAATAAAATTGTGTTTTAATAGCTTTTTTATAGCACAGACATAAGTTCAACAAACGTATTTCTGCCGCCAAGCAACAGTGTGTAAGCACTTCGGTTTGAAGGACATTGAAGCCAGTGAAATTACTGGGCGTTATGGGACTTAACACCTTATATCTCGGAGTGACGAGCGCAGTTCAGTGCCATGCAGTGCTTTGTAATTCAAAGTTCTGTGTGGTGTTGTTTCTGTTTATGGGCAGGCGTGGCGCTTACCATCAGGCGAGCGCATTGCTCGTTTCGTCATTCAATAAAAAAAAAACGTAGAATAGGGTATTGACTATGTTTTTATTATTTTATTCAATAAGTTACGGTTTCAAATATATATTATCGAAATAATTATATATAAATCAAGTCAAAAATAGGGATATATATGGATAAATCCTTATATCCCTGTGCTAGAAGCATACCGGGCATCCAGAGTCGGGGCTGATACTGAGCATTTTGTGATAGAAAAACCCAAAATCACTTTTACCCAACCTGGGGATCAAGCCGAGACCTTAGCACAGTACTAGTACCGCATAGATATTAAATTTTTTGAGTGGTAGAGCCACGCTGTAGACAGTTTTATCTACAGCATGAATGGGCCTGCTCGACCGGGTCGTTACCACTGTCTCACAGAAAACCGACGTAAAGTAGCGGCTTGCTGCTGCGTTTCGAACGGTGAGCGAGACATCCGGAGGCCCAAATCCCCCCCTCCCCTTCCTAATCCCTAATTATCCCTCTCCTTTAAGGTCGGCAACGCGCCCATGATTCTTCTGATATTGTGGGCGTACATGGGCGGTGGAGATCACTTACCATCAGGTGACCCACTTGGTCGTTTGCCGGCCTATACTATAAAAAAAAACAACTGCGCCACCAAGGCATGACTATTTCTATATTTTTATTTCAGCAAATCGCCGAACATACGTGAATTATAATTTTCTAGACTATCTCTACAATGACTGGGGTTTCGCAGACAGATTTTCTCATCCACAATACGATTCCGAAATAAATACAGCTATAATTTCAACACAAACTGATGCACCAACTAGAACAACCAATTCAACTAAAGATGAAAAGGCAAAATCCGGCAAATTCCAAGTTACTAAATATACTTTACACCTTTTTAAAGTTATGGCCAATCGGTCTTTTGAAATGTCTCGTTTGGACTTAAAAAAAGACTTAAATTACACGCAAGGACAAAATGTAAACGAATTCATAGTAAAGTGGTATTTAAAAGAAATTAATAATAATAGAGGTGATATATTTCTAACTAAAGTTAAAGGAAATGTAACACTAGATATGCGAGGTAAAGAACTTAATAATTTAATAATACATTTACTCAATAAAAAGCTATCTAAAAATGTCACTCCTGAAGTAAAACCTACAGAAGCTACGAAACCTCCAGTAGACGAAACATTAAGAAATTTGAAGAAAATTAAACTAGAAATTAATAAAGAAAACTTAGAAAAGGAAAACAAATTCAAAATAAACATAAATAAAGTAAACACGTCAAATTATGAATACTTAATGCTAAAGAAAATAAAAGAAAACTACAAAAATAAAAAATATGACGATCCTTATATAAATTTGAGTGACATTGATAAAGAATTTGATCCGAATGCTGTGAAAAAACCAAATCCAGGAAGACAATACCCACTGACTCCAAAAGATCCTGGGATTGATCCAATATTCCCTCATCCTGCCGAATACCCTCCGATACCAGGACGTCCTATTCACCCACCCAATCCTGGTGGACATCCCTCGCTACCAGTCCACCCGGGAATAATCTACCCACCTCCCAATCCTGAGGATCATGGAGCGTTACCGAACCCTGAAGAAATGGGGATTGAACTACGACCGGGAGAACCTGAATACACTGGGATTCCGGGTACTTACCAAAATCATCACCACTTGTAATTTATCGTAATTTTACTTTTTATTTGAATGATAAGGCGAGGTTAGTCAGCCTAATGATAAGCGCCTATCATTATCATCATCAGCTACAGGACGTCCACTGCTGAACATAGGCTTCCCTTCAAAGATATCCAGACCGACCTGTTGGAAGCGGCCTGCATCCAGCGACTTCCTGCCACTTTTATCAGGTCGTCTGTCCTCCTTGTAGGCGGACGTCCAAAGCGCCTATAAATAGTAATATTTTCCAAAACTTGGATTGCAAATTGCATTGTATTACTATCGTCATGACATAACATGTTGACGATAATGATATCCTATGTCAAATTGATACGTTATTTCATACATAACATAAAATGCGAAAAAATATATTTTTGTTTAAAGACAATCAAATCAGCGATAGCCCAGTAGATTTGAAACCCTCCCAAGAGCATGTATCTTTAACTTCTAAGTTACGTGTATATTCATTCTTGATATAATTAATACAGACATAACTTCGAGAAAATAGAGGAGTGTGCCTCAAGGCTTTTAAGGCCACTTTTAACTGGACAGTAGCTATCAAAAATAATTCTTCCGATAGTAAAAATTAAATAAATAAATACACCCAACAGTCACACACATAGTCCTGACCCCACAGTAAGATACGAGTCTTGTGTCGTGGGTATCGGGAACTACGAGAGACTTCCGATCTCACAACACCCAGACCCTGAAACAAATATTTGTGGATCATACAAACATTTGTCTCAGTGCGGGGATCGAACCCGCGGCCTCTCGCTTCACAGCCGTCTACTCGCCCGACAAGCCACGGAGACTGTCATCAAATTACAAGTCAATCTTTCTGTAACATGTGTTAAAAAAGCTATGATGGAAAAACAGTTTTTACAATTAAGAGTGGTAGAGCCACGCTGTAGGCAGTTTTGTCTACAGTATGAATGGGCCGGCTTGACCAGGTCGTTACCACTATCTCACAGAAAATCGACGTAAAGTAGCGGCTTGCTGCTGCGTTTTTTTTTTTTTTTTTTTTTTTGTGGGGCTCTATGCCCCACTCTCGTGCCTCTGATACTATTTTTCAGAGTGTTTTTGGTAACACCTAAAAATGCACATACCTTTATTTAAAAATTGTATACACTTAAAAACTCTGGTAAAAATCGCTGACTTATAAAATAAGTTTGTCATAATCAAAATACATACATATGCGATTTATAAAAAGAAATCTTGTCATAACAGTTTTTTAAAAATATATCTAGTATACATGATTTTTTACACATTAAATATTGTAGGCGTGCCTTCTTCACAAAATCCAGCTTTTCCGTGGCAACTAGAAGCGTGTAGTCTTATATTACACGCTGTAGTTGCCCCGTTCATTTATTACGCTTCAAGACGCTACACGCCACATTTTTACAATATTTTAAAAACTTAGGTCTAACATCAACATTTTCCAACATACCACTTAGGTTACTACTATTTACACAAATATTGTTCTCTATCTCGAAGTTTGTTCGCTCATACAGGTATATTGGGCATTCCGTCAACACGTGTAAA
The DNA here is from genome assembly GCA_949126905.1 of Amorpha juglandis. NCBI lineage: Eukaryota > Metazoa > Arthropoda > Insecta > Lepidoptera > Sphingidae > Amorpha > Amorpha juglandis. The sequence continues at coordinate 481,939 of OX421392.1, forward strand.
ACGTCTTCGTTCTTCGCAGGGTCACAGATACATGAGGGGCTCTCCTTGCACTTGAAACGATTCAAGTACTCAGAGAATCCCCCGTGGCCCGTGAAGACCTGCGTGAGAACGTAATCCACTGGCAACTTTCTAATAATCTTAAATGCTTTTCTGGCGTCAGGGAAAAACAGCTTCGTAACCGCCGCTGTTTCTCCTGCCCTGTATCGCTCATCCCATTCGTCAATCGACTCCTGACGGATTTGTCGCTTGACGAACGAGATGGGACATCGGTCATAATCGGGCCGCCTTTTTAGGGTGGTAGCCGCCGCCTTCGCGAGCTCGTCCGCGCGTTCATTCCCTTCCAGCCCCACGTGCGCTTTAACCCAAAAGAGGTTAATGGTCTTGCCGCGCTCTTCGGTCTCGTTCAACATCTTGGCGATGTCGAACGCTATGGGGTGGAGCGAATTTCCGCGCGCGACGGTCTCGAGAGCGGCTCGTGAGTCGCAAAAGATGCTGTACTGATGGAATTTGTCGTTTGAGACTATTTGCACGGCCTTGCGCAAGGCCAGCAGCTCTGCCTGGTAAACGGTGCAGAACGATTCCAGCTTGATCTTGGTGGCTTTCGTCTCGGCATCGCCATCCCATAAGGATACCGATGCTCCGACTCGGCCACTGATTTTGCTGCCGTCAGTAAACACTCGACGAGTGTTGGCAGCGCACCGGTCAAGTTCTTCACCGTTCACCACGCATTCGAACTGCAAGGCCCTGCGCCTGGCTGGATGTTCCAAGTTGGCAAAAGGCACAGGACATTCCACGTCCCAGTCACCCACTACGTGCCGAGTGTGTCCCCTTTTCACTTCGTAAAGAAGCGCCGCTTCTCGGACACGAATGTCTAGCGGTAGGATCCCGGCAAGTAGCAGGGCCGAGTTCAGTGAAACGGTCCTGTAGCCCTTCACCATCTTCAGTGCAAAGCCCCGTTGAACCCTTGCAAGCTTCTTTTGAATGCCTATTTTGTTGCTTGCAGGCGCCCAGGCACTGGCTGCATATAAGATCGTTGGTTCAACCACGGCAGTGTACAACATTTTCACGACTTCGGGCCCCAATCCCCACTGGACTTTAGCAGCAGTCGCCAGCCGTCTGTGGAAGCCGATGGCTTTCTTACAGACTTCGGAGACGTGCGTGTTAAACGTTAGTTTCTCGTCCACAGTCAAGCCCAATATCTTAATGTCCTTAGACAGACCAATGTCGACACCTCCCATGCGAAGGATTGGTGAGTCATATTTGTGTCGTCGTGTTACGACCATAGCTTTCGTCTTGTGTGGGGCGAATCGTAGCTTATTTTTGACTCCCCAATCCTGCACATAGGCCAGTGCTTCGTTGGCCTGTCTCTGTATTTTTAGTGTTTCATCACCGTGAAACACTAGAACGACATCGTCGGCAAAAGCCTGGCAGTAATCACCCCGGCAGGCTAATCCTTTGAGCAATGGGTCGAGGAGCAGGTTCCACATGATGGGCCCGCCAATGGATCCTTGAACGCACCCCTTGGCGGTCCCTCTCACATGTTCCACCCCGGCGTAGCGAACCCTGACTTTTCGGCTCTCGAAGTAGCTACTCACTACCCGTCTTAAGTTTTGAGGACATTTTTCCTCCGACAGTCTAACCTTGATGGCTGGCCACCAAGCACTGTCGAAGGCTCCCTCTATATCCAGTGAGACTATAAGAGTGATTTGTTTCTCACTTAATTTACTCCGGATGTGCTGGAGTAGGGTATAGAGGGAGTCTTCCGTGCTCTTCTGTGGCATGAAGCCGTACTGTCGGGTACTCATCCTTGGTAGTATGTGCCACTTCACTCTTCCCACCACTAACTTCTCCAGAATTTTCCCTAACACTGGCAACAGTCCTATCGGCCTATAAGACTTAACGTCTGTGTAGTCCTCCTTTCCGGGTTTCCGGAGAACTACGACCGTGGCCTCCTTCCAGATGGTCGGGAAGTGGCCTAGTTCGAGGCACTTGTTAGCCAGAGACTGGTATAATTCTGGGTCTTTCCGGATTGCCTGTTTGCAGATGTCAGGTGTTAGTCCATCTGCTCCTGGGGCTTTTTTCGGGTTGAAGCTATCAGCAGCCGCAAGGATTTCAGTCATTGTAAATGGCGGGTCCTGATGGTCATTATCCGTACCGCCATTCACGCTACTGGCCTCAGCCCGTATGCGCTGGTGGTATGCGTTATCGTCTTCCACCCGGTCGTCCGGGTAGAAGACTTCCGCCAGTACTTTTGCCGATTCTTCTGAACTTAGGATGCGCCCATCTTTTTGCAGGGGGATGTCCTCCTGCCTTTTGGTTACTTTACCAATAACTCGATAGATGCCATCCCAGACGGTTTCCCTGCCTTGCTTTGCGCAGAAGTTCTTCCAACTTTCAATGCGGGCCTTTTTGCATTCGGTCTCGTATGCTTCTTTTGCTTTCAAATACTCACCGACGACGAACGCCCTGCGGACTGGGGCTGCGCAGCGGATCCTTCTCCTCCTGGTGACCATGGCTTTTTTCAACGCGGCGAGTTCATTGGACCACCACGGTATAGATAATTTAGATGTGGATTTTAATTTTGGGATAGAGTCGCTCGCTGATTCTATTATTACGTTACTATAATTTTCTACAAACCTGTCTATTTCTATTTTGTTTTCAATGCGCTCTACCACTTGTGAAGTTAAATTGCAGGTATTAGTTAGTTGGGTAAATTTACCACTAAATTTATCCCAATTAGCCTTTCTGGTATTGAATAGCCGAGTAGTTCTGTTAATCTCTAATTGTTTAAATTTTCCGAGCCTAATATTGAATAAAATGGCGTTGTGGTCCGAACTTACCAGGCCTTCGTTGACCCTCCATTCGTTCACCAGGCCGAAAAGGTCCTCTGAGCATAGTGTAACGTCCACATGACTTTTGTAGCGAATTCCACCTCTAACGGTGTCAAAAGTCGGCGTATCTCCGTCGTTGAGTACCTGAAGGCCCCACTCTGCAATTGCATTTGCAAGGTCTTCTCCCTTGCGGTCAGTGACTTCGCTGCCCCACCACATGCTCTTCGCATTGAAGTCCCCGCCAATGAGGATACTGGTGGGTCCCAGTTCACTTACAATTCTCCCCAGTTGCTCCAAGTATGGCCCTATGGGTTTATCGGGCTCAAAGTAGACAGAGACCACGGCGATCTCTCGGTTTCCGGCATGTACTTTCACCACTGTGATGTTAGGCGTGGTGAAGTTTGGACACTGTATGACCTTGGTGTTCTGGTCAAATACTACAATTGCAGATTTTACGGTAGTATTGTCCATGCCTGTGTGTTGGAAAACTCTTGTACCGCCGTAGTCCCTAACTCTACCTTGAGCTCCCACGTATGGCTCCTGGAGTAGAGCGAACGCCATTTTCCTGCTCACGGCCTCCAGCATCACCTCCTGAGTAGCAAGCTGCTTCCTCTGGAGGTTAGCCTGGGCCACGAGCAATGGCCGTGCTCCTTCTGGGGGATCTTGTGGAACCCTTACCCCCGAGGCCACCTTAGCAATACGCTACGGCCGACCTCGCCAGGGCGTCCCACTTTCTCCTCACCGGGCACTCCACGCTGAAGGCGTTGTGGTCGGCTCTGTCCAGACCGGACCTAACGCAATTGCAGCATGTCGGGGGCGACTGCGCCTTACGTTTGGCGCAGTCCTTACTAAGGTGATCGCCCCCGCAATGACTGCACACGTCAGCCCGGTCGTTACAAAACCGCCTTCCGTGGCCGTAGCCGAGGCAGCGCGAGCACTGCAACAGTGGAGACTGGTCCTCGACTCTCACGCGTTGGATGTCGATATGCAAGGACCCTTGATCCAGGAACCGCTTCCACAGCTCCGGAGACAATTGCAAGATGATGTGCGAGGTGAGGGCGTTTCTCGCGCCCTTCCTGTATTTCACTGAAATACGCGCATCACCTGCATCTCCCAGAAGATGGCGGTTCTGGGTTTTTATTGCCTTGACTATTTCTTCATCGGAGTTGTGGTTTAGCACGTTCCTTAGGATCAGCAACGGGTCCTTGTTTTTAACGTCCTCCACGGTGAGTCTTCCGTCTGGCCTTTTTATTCGCTGTTTTACTTTATCGAGCTCCTCCTTGGTGCTGCACCCTAAGATCACCTTGCGATCTTTACCCTTCCTAATTCGGTCGATCTTAAGACCCTCCTCTTTGGCGTTTACTGCTTTCCGTATCCTGTTGAAGACTTGCTCGCCAGTTTCGTTCTCGTCCACCGAGGCAATAACAACAGAGTGCATTGGTGCATCTTGTGCCGGTCTCTGCCTCGGTGGCCCCGAAACTACACTGGCGTAGCTTTGCTTCTCCTTCAAAATTTCCTTGTGCTTACGCATTTCTTCTGCCAGATCTTCCATCTCTTTTTTATTTTTCCTAAGCAGTTCGCTGTGGTCCTCCAGCTGCTTGATGAGTTGTTTTTCTAGCAACTTCTTGTTGCTAGCCTCATCTTTTGTGCTGCTGCGTTTCGTACAGATATCCGGAGGCCCAAATCCCCCTCCCCTTTCCAATCCCTAATTATCCCTTTCCTTTAAGGTCGGCAACTCGTCCATGATTCCTCTGGTATTGTGGGCGTACATGGGCGGTGGAGATCACTTACCATCAGGTGAACCACTTGCTCGTTTGCCGGCCTATGCAATAAAAAATAAATATGTAAAAACAAATCCCCGTTGGGCTTATCGTTTATTAGTAGTAAATTTAAATCATTCCACAGGCCCACAACACGGTCCAAGATGGACCCCACCGATACCTCACCTCGGACCACCAGGGCCGACTCCCAAACCGCCAGCAGGGGAGCCGCCGAAACCCACAACACCTTTACCTCCCAGCGTCCACGGCGATCCAGAGCGACCATTTGGTAGTCTTTTGCACCGTAAGTAATCAATCAAATGTTATAAACTAACTAGTACCAAAAAATACTAACTATTAAGTGGTAGAGCCACGGTATTAACAACACAAACGGGTCGGCTCGTCCGGGTTATCACTGTCTCATAGAAAAGTGAAGTGAAGTTGCATTCCGTACGGTAAGTTTTTTTTAATTAGATTGAATGACGAGACGAGCAAAGCGGTCGCCTGATGGTAAGCGCCATGCCTGCCCATAAACAAAAGCAACACCACACATCATTTGAATTACAAAGCACTGCATAGCATTGAACTGCGCTGGTCGCACCGAGACATAAGATGTTAAGTAAGTTAAGATAATGCCCAGTAATTTCACTAGCTTCATAGTCCTTCAAACCGAAACACAACAGTGCTTACACACTGTTGCTTGGAGGCAGAAATAGTCAATGCGGTGGTACCAAACCCAGACGGCCTCTCACATACGAGGGACCTACCACCTTTTATTACGCTATTTAGGTTACTTTTTTATAGCATAGGATGACAAACGAGCAAGTGGGACACCTGATGGTAAGTGATCTCCACCGCCCATGTACGCCCGCAATACTAGGAGCATAATAGTCGCGTTGCCGATGGGATAATTAAGGAATTAGGAAGGGAAGGGGGATTTGGACTTCCGGATATGTCACACCGCACGTAACGCAGCAGTTTGCTACTTTACGTCGGTTTTCTGTGAGACAGTGGTAACGACCCGGTCGAGCCGGCTCATTCATGCTGTAGACAAAACTATCTAAAGCTCGGCTCTACCATTAATAAACTACCACTTACTATTTTGCTGGCCTTATATAAAAAATACGAAAGAATGAGCAGCAATGCTGATGATAATTCTTCTTTCAGATAACCCTCGTCCGGTCACAACTACCGAAGATCCGTTTCTCAAAGGTCTCATCCAAGACATGCAAACCCAGAAGAATGGCTACCTCACTACATTCTTTATAAAACTCTTCGAACTAATTGCTGTGATGAGAAAAGAACATGCTAGGTTGCTGATACATAGACTTGAGCCCGTCGTAACCAGGTGAGGATATCCAGGCAGGACAGGAGGGCAATAAGGATGATGACCCTAGTTTAGGATTGCGTAGCAAAATGCCAAAAACGGACCCTTCCATTTTTTTTTGTCCGGGCTCGACAAAGTGACTGCACTACACCTGATGGTAAGCATAGTGCAGTCCAAAAAAACCAGCGACCACCGACAAACAATGAGTTTATCGGTGGTCGTCAGAATCATGCCAGCCTGTGTAAATGCTTCTCCACACTTCGAAGAGGGAAGAAGCAAATCGTGGGCCTGCGACAGGACAGGCGGATGACCGATGCAGGCACAGGGATACAAGGATATATCCCTATACAACCATCAATTCAGCCACACCCCTCGAGAGAACTGGATATACACTGGCTATATTTAACCGACTTTAAAAAGGAGGTTCTTTATACACCGCGTATAATTTCAAACCTTTTTTATGTATGTACATCGATTTTTTTGAAGTAATTTTTAAGTTTTTTATATGCAGATTGTATGACCAGCGACAATTAATAACATTTGGTGAGCCTCTAACGACAAAACTGCTGGATATCTCCCGTCTGATGAACTCGGCTCCCGCTGACGTCGCGCAGAGTAAGTTTTATTTCTATACAGGCCGGCAAACTAAAGATAGAAAATGTTATTACGGTATTCTCTTACACTGTCACATTTCATACTACGGCTAGAATACGGTGATATTTGCTGTGCTGGCGGTAGGACAGCGACCACCGTGCATATGATGTTAAAACCTGCCATAGTGATCCACACGCCTTGTGTGGATCGCGTTTCAGGATCAGCCAGAGTTTATACGGTTCTCCCGAGGTCTCGCGCCTATGATTCTTCTTTGTATTGTGGGTACATGGGCGGTGGAGATCACTTACCATCGGGTGACCCACTTGCTCGTTTGCAGTTATATGTTTAAAAAAAACCGGCGATTCCTTCCAGACATCCTCATTTAGGCTAATTTAAAATATACTTTACGAACAGGTTTGTCTAATGGTAAGCGCCTGTCCATTGACAATAGCAACATACCCTTGAAACATAAATTGCCATTTCATTACGAGCAGGATTTTACCTCGCTGAGCCACTAAATCGTTAATGAATGTCTTTTTTATAACATAGGCCGGCAAACGAACGAGCGGGTCGTCTGGTTATAACTGATCATGAATTTTTGGGCTTTTCTGTACTATCATATAAACCTTCCTCATGAATCACTCTATCTATTGCGGAAAACTGCATTAAAATCCGTTATATAGTTTAAAAGATCTAAGCGAACAGACAGCTAGCAGACTTAATTTTATACTATTGAAACAAAACTAATTTAAACGGATTTTATCGAGGTTTTTTATTAATTTTGATCCCGACGTTTCGAAAGCTTTTCTGCCTTCGTGGTCACGGGGTGGACAGTCACAAAATTAAAATAAAATACCGCGATAAAATCCGTTTAAATTAGTTTTATTTCAATTTGTAATATTCCCGTAAACATAAGAAATCATTTTATACTATGTAAAGAAAATGTTCATTAACAACAAATACATTACGAAATGTAATAATGTTCCAGGTCAAGCTGCAACAGCTCATTACGCTTTGACACATAGAAAAACATATTTTACAGCAGAAATAAATGGAATCATTGACTACGCCGACTCTCTGTATAACGATATTGAGGGACAAAGACTTTTGAAGGTATTCATAGATTATCAGAAAAAGCTGGCGAAGGAGTTCGCCTTAGCCTACAGGTCGTTGACTTGATTGTTAGCGCAACGCCTGTGCAAAAACAGAAGCAACACCACACAGAACTTTGAATTATAAAGCACTGCACGGCACTGAACTGCGCTCGTCACCCCGAGACATAACATGATAAGTCCCATAATAAATAAATACACCCAACAGTCACATAGTCCTGACCCCACAGTAAGATACGAGTCTTATGTCGTGGGTATCAGGAACTACGAGAGACTTTCGGTCTCACTACACCCAGACCCCGAAACAAATAAATGTGGATCACACAATTGTCTCAGTGCGGGGATCGAACCCGCGGCCTCTCGCTTCACAGCCGGCTACTCGCCCGCTGCGCCACGGAGGCTGTAGAATTATAGTTTACTAGCATTCCCTCGCGGTTTCACTCTCATGTTACTGCCCTACTCCCATGGGTCATAGCGTGATATACATATAAACCTTCTTCATGAATCACTCTATCTATTGCTGAAAACTGCATTAAAATCCGTTGAATAGTTTAAAAGATCTAAGCGAACAGACACAGACATATTTGTTTCTGGTAGTTGATATCCACGATACAAGTTAACCTAATGTGGAGTCAGGACTGTGTGTGTAACTGTTGGGTGCATTGAATAATCAATTTCAGACATTACACGATGTAAAACTTTTCCCAAACACAACAAAAACGGCTATACAAATCGGAAATGAAATACTGGACGAAGTACTGCTCGCTCCGTACAGACGGATGACCGGCACACATAAAATACAAGTACTGTTTGATTCAATAAACAATGCAATCATTCGACGGTTTCCTGGAAGCCGGAGGAAAGTGGACAAGCAAAAGATAAAAGACACAGGTAATATAAACATAAAATATAAACAGATAAAAGATAGATTGATTAATGAAGGTAATTTAGGGGAGGGAACTGGGTTGGGAACTGGTAAGCATTCTCCAATAGCATAATTCAGTTTTAATTCAGTTTAACGGTGATCTGAAAGATCCCAAATTGTATTTCCAGGTTTTTTTATACCATTAATCGGCAAACGAGTCATCTGCTAGTAAGTGATCTCAACCGCCCATGTACGTCCACAATACTAGAAGAATCATAGGCGCGTTGTCGACCTTAAAAGGAAAGGGATATTTAAGTGATCGGGAAGGGGAGGGAGATTTGGGCCTCCAGATATCTCGCTCACAGTATAAAACGCAGCAGCAAGCCGCTACTTACATATTTTCAAGGTGGTAGGTCCCGCCTATGCGAGAGGCCGTCTGAGTTAGTACCACCCCTTTGTTTATTTCTGCCGCCAAGCAACAGTGTGTAAGCACTGTTGTGTTTCGGTTTGAAGGACATTGAAGCCAGTGAAACTACTGGTCATTATGAAACTTAACATCTTATGTCTCGGGGCGACAAGCGCAGTTCAATGCCATGCAATGCTTTGTGATTCAAAGTTCTGTGTGGTGTTGCTTCTGTTTAAGGGCAGGCGTGGCGCTTACCATCAGGCGAGCGTCTTGCTCGTCTCGTCATTCAATTAAAAAAAGCACATCTTTATTAGCCATATTTATTTTATTATCTTTATTCCAGCAAAACAACATACTCCGTTTAAAATTCACCACAGAAAATCTCATGGACATGCAGTTAAACAATGTATAAAGAAAAATAAAGTAAACGCAAAAGATATAAAGAGCTTATGTACAGATAAAACGAAAGGTAATAAAAAGAAAATTAAAAGAAAGATTTACACCAAAAAACGTGATGATGTTCATGAGAATATGGATAACTATGAAAAACTATTCAAAATTGATTCAAAAAAACGTTTATTACAAGTAGAAAGTAAAGAGGAAAGTCTAATAAAACCGTCAAGAATAATAAAAGAAAAGAAACCTTATTCTAAAAAAGCATCGCATTGTAAGAAACCAAGTAAAATAAGAACAAAAACTACGAAAAACAAATTTGTTGGAACTAAGAAAGACTTTGATAACAACGCAACTAAAAATAAGAAATTAAAAGAAAATGAAAACAAACCTAACATATTTTCTTATAAAGAAAATATATACAATTCCGATTACAGTTTTGAAGAGAGAGATTTTAAAACCAAAGTAAATGACATCCTGCGTCATGGGAATATGGTAGAAAATGTGGTGCTAAGAGCTGGTAGAGAAAATATTGCTACACCGAAAAATAAAATGAATTATATTTCCAGTTACAGCGACGAAGAAGGTGTGATAAAACAAAATATTTATAGAGTTTTTAGTGCCTAACTTGGCACTGGCATAATGACTAATAGATGCCATTAACAAAAAAAGAAGTGAAATTTCAGAATTAATAAAATAAATTAATTAACTAACGGATGGTTTTTTGGCGGGAATTCTGACAGTGCAGTCCATCGCTTATATTAATTTATTTCATAAACTAGTTTAGAGTTGTGTTTGTTGTATAAAAGTGATGTGGATTTGTTGAATAAACATTGACGGTGATGAACAGTATATGGAAACATTGAAATAAGTGAATTAAGAATCGTACTGAAAGGAGTTAACACCATAACTCCGGCAAGACCTTGAAATCGTCCGCACCCGTGTTTCATCGTTCTTATAAAAATACTTGAGAATACATTATACTTGACACTGGCTAAATGCATAATACTGCGAAAGCCATTAATTAAAAAGAAAGAAAGAAAGAACTAACGGATTTTAATACACAAATGCAAAAAACATAAAACACGTGAATAATACACGTTGTTTATGACACATTTTCCGAAGGCTTCGTTGTACGCAGGCGCTAAGACACGTGATAGTATACTTGTAATGTATCTCATTCTCTCGCAGGCTAAATCCTATTTATGAATATGTTTGTCTTTATCGTGACACATTTTCGTTTAACCGAGTTGAAAGATTGAACGTGGTCTATGAGAAAGGAGTCTGGGAACCTCTGGGTTAGAGCATACGAGGGACCCAATAACTCCTATTAAGGCCATACCCCCAGCAAAACGCCGCGCGATCGAGATTTTTAGAGGTTATCTAGTCATTAACTTAAAATAAATATTGATTGAAAAATATACAATATATTACTACAATCTGTCAGCTTTACTTTGTTCGATTAAAATTCATGTTAATGTTGATATATTTTTTGAAATTGTCGTTATAAATTAACAATAAAAATGAGACAACTGCAAAGATTCCGTGCGTCTCCTTTTCAAGTAGGTACAGATTGTTTTCATATGAGATTAACATCATTAGCGATACACACGCCTTGTGTGTATCGCGTTCCAGGCTCAGCCAGTGTATATCCGGATCTCCCGAGGGGCTTGCGACATGACTTGATGGTTGGTTGTGGCGGGTATAGGGGTACATTCTTGTATCACTTGCCTGCATCGGTCATCCGCATGTCCTGTCGCAGGCCCCTCGATTTACTTCTTCCCTCTCTGAAGAGGTGAGAAGCATTTAAGCAGGCCGACATGACTGGTGACTACCGATGAACTTATTGTTTGTCGGTGGTCGCTAGTTTTTTGGACTGCAATACGCTTATCATCAGGTGTAGTGCAGTCATTTAGCCGTGCTAAATTACTTATAGAATAAGCATACTTGCGATGTCTATATACTTTATGTCTGTGGCTGAAAGCTTGCTAGGAGAACCGAGTGCAAGCATTGTTTGCAAGGAACTAACTGTTGGTGCGAATTCACTTGAGTTGTAAGAGTTTATTTTAAACTGATGCATACTTTCTACACGCCACGTAATGCCACTGATTCTATATTAAAAGGTTAGTATTCAACATAGTGTTAAAGTTATCAAGCCGGTATCATGTGGTAGGACCCTCGCATGCGAGAGGCCGTCTGGGTTGGTACTACCGCGCCGTCTATTTCTGCCGCCAAGTAACAGTGTGGAAGTACTGTTGTGTTTCGGTTTAAAGGACATTGAAGCCAGTAAATTACTGGACATTTTGAGACTTGACATCTTATGTTTCGGGGTGACGAGCGCAGTTCAGTATCATGCAGTGGTATGTAATTCAAAGTTCTGTGTGATATTGCTTCTGATTATGGGCAGGCGTGGCGCTTACCATCAGGCGAGGGCCTTGCTCGTCTCGTCATTTAACCATTAATAAAAAAAAGCCACCCCAAGTTGACTGCTGTCAAGTTGAAATACTACAAAACGGTCACCCATCCATAGACTGACCGCGCCAAGGGTAGCTTAACTCGCTTATCGTTTACCGATCATTGAGTACAATGAGCTGTGAGCGGTGTAAGCGAAGTAAGTGGTCAAAAAATCACCCAAGTGAGTGGTGTCGAATTTTAGAAGTGAATATTTTAGACGGTTACTTAATACGGTGCAAAAGAAAGCCCGAATGTTTTTTTTGAAGTGATAACTTCTTATGGGAGGGTGAACCGAAACGTTCCGTAACGCGAGCGCTCCATCGACCAGCCAGTGTTAGCCGACCTCCCTGGAACATCGATTATTTCGAAGTCCCAGGTGGCGTCACACAGTGACCAGTCAGCTTGGACCGGACTTTGACCGGACTTCAACCGGACTTTGACCGGGCTATGACCGGATTTTGACAGGTCTTTGGCTGGACTTAGAGCGGACTTCGACCGGAGTTTGACCGGATTTTGACAGGTCTTTGGCTGGACTTAGACCGGACTTCGACCGGGTTTTGACCGGATTTTAACAAGATTTTGACTGGGCTTTAACCGGATTTTGATATGACTTTGACCGGTATTTGACCGGACTTTGACAGGACTCTGACCGGATTTTGACAGGACTTTGACCGGTATTTGACCGGACTTCGACCGGATTTTGACCGGACTTTAACCGGACTTCGACCGGACTTTGACCGGTATTTGGCCGGACTTCGACTGGACTTTAACCGTACTTCGACCGGACTTTGACCGGGTTTTGACAAGACTGACAGGACTTTAACCGGATTTTGGCAGGATTTTGACCGGTATTTGACCGGACTTTGACCGGGATTTGACCGGATTTTGACAGGGCTTTGACTGGATTTTGACCGGACTTTAACCGGACTTCGACCGGACTTTGACCGGTATTTGACCGGACTTCGACTGGACTTTAACCGGACTTCGACCGGACTTTGACCGGTATTTGACCGGTATTTGACCGGACTTCGACTGGACTTTAACCGGACTTCGACCGGACTTTGACCGGACTTTGACCGGATTTTGACCGGGATTTGACCGGATTTTGGCAGGATTTTGACCGGTATTTGACCGGACTTTGACCGGACTTTGACCGGGATTTGACCGGATTTTGACAGGGCTTTGACTGGACTTTGACCGGATTTTGACTGGACTTTGACCGGTATTAGACCGGACTTTAACCGGATTTTGACAGGACTTTGACCGGTATTAGAGCGGACTTTAACCGGATTTTGACAGGACTTTGATAGGGCTTTGACCGGGCTTTGACCGAATTTTAACAAACTTTGACTGGGCTTTAACCGGATTTTGGCAGGACTTTGACCGGTATTTGACAGGACTTTGACCGGGCTTTGACCGGATTTTGACAGGACTTTGACCGGGTTTTGACAGGACTTTGACCGGTATTTGACCGGACTTTGACCGGACTTTAACCGGACTTCGACTGGACTTGGACAGGTCTTTGATAGGGCTTTAACCGGGCTTTGACCGGATTTTGACAAACTTTGACAGGACCTTGAGCGGGCTTTGACCGGATTTTGACAAACTTTGACTGGGCTTTAACCGGATTTGGCAGGACTTTGACCGGTATTTGACCGGACCTCGACCGGATTTTGACCGGACTTCGACCGGACTTTGACAGGACTGATAGGCCTTTGACCGGATTTTGACAAACTGACTGGGCTTAAACCGGATTTTGGCAGGACTTTGACCGGTATTTGACCGGACTTTGACCGGACTTTAACCGGGCTTTGAACGGATTTTGACAAACTTTGACAGGACCTTGAGCGGACTTTGACAGGACTTTGACTGCACTTTGGCAGGACTTTTACAGGACTTTGACCGGACTTCGACCGGACTTTGACCGGACTTTGACAGGACTTTGACCGGAATTTGACCGGACTTTGACATGACTTTGACCGGACTTCGTAACGTAACGCGTTACGGCGCCACTCTGGCTTCCCTTTCTCTCACGCATACGGCAGCAGTAGGCAGGTTCCTCCGCTCTCACTTTAACCCACGTTAGTTTAAGTTATCACTTCTGTCGAGCGTCCCGAGACGCACACGTTTTTTTTTTATTTGACTGAATGACGAGACGAGCAAGGCTCTCGCCTGGTAAGCTCCACGACTGCCCATAAACACAAGCAACACCACACCGAACTTTTAATTACAAAGCACTGCATGGCACTGAACTGCGCTCGTCACCTCGATACATAAGATGTTAAATCTCATGATGCCCATTCACTGGCTTCAATGTCCTTCAAATCGAAACGCAACAGTGCTTACACACTGGCGGCAGCAATAGACGGCGCGGTGGTACCAACCCAGACGGCCTCTCGCATACGAGGGACCTACTACCTTGTAGAACATACGGCTCGCTGGATTAATAATAAGAATCCTTGGGGTTCCCGCTCTAAAAACCTTTGCACATGTGGCATGGCATAGTGTCGACTAAGTGTGTCCATTTACTAAAAAGGTTCGCAGTTTGTCTATTTGATGTTTTAATTTAGAGTTCTGCTGAAACGTAGTAAATAAATAGAAAATATCTTTTACCTTGTGTTTTAACTTTACTTTATCCTGATGTTAAGTACAGTGCAGTCCAAATATAGGAGTATTGGCGGGAAAAACTAGTTTAGAGTTGGGTCTGTTGTATAAAAGTGGTGTGGATTTGTTCAATAAACATTGACGGTGATGAACAGTGTATGTAAACATTGAAATAAGTGAATTAAGCATCGTACTGACAGGAGTTAACACCAAAACTCCGGCAAGACCTTGAAATCGACCGCACCCGTGTTTCAACGTTCTTGGAAAAATAACTTGAGAATATATTATACTTGACACTGGCAAAATGCATAATAATGCGAAAGCCTTAAATAAAAAATAATAATAACTGAGCCTCTCTGTGCTTCGGAGACTAAAAAGTCGCTTCCGGCTGTTGTTAACTGACAACAGTCGTTAAGCAAAGTCGGAGGCCTTCGCGCAACTTAAAACTATGACACTAGGTTGGCCACTAACCATCTTCTTTACATAGTATAAAATGAAGTCGCTTCCGCTGTCTGTTCGCTTAGATCTTTTAAACCATTCAACAGATTTTAATGCAGTTTTCAGCAATAGATAGAGTGATTCGTGAGGAAGGTTTATATGTATATCACGCTATGATCTAGGGAGCAGGGCAGTAACATGCAGGTGAAACCGCGAGGGACTGCTAGTTCGATATAAAATACAATGGACAGATTTATTTCCATCAGACAAGCGCCCTGATCATCTTTATTCAGTTGTTTTAGAAAAAAAGACACCCATCAGCCTCAAGGGGCCTCAAAACCACGTGCTTTGAATAAGGTTATGTGAGTAAAAGAGACGGAGATATTGCTGATTGTGACGTGGAAATCCTGTATGGATACCATATGATCGGGACGCTATTATCGAGCCGGTCGATAAATATTTCTATTAACATGGATATGTTAGTCGAGTTTTTGTCGAACAATAGTTTGTTAGATTAAAGAGCCGCATCGAGTGGCGTGACTGTCACAAACACGTGTGACAAACTCTTATTTTTTTTTATTTGATTGAATGACGAAACGAGCAAGGCGCTCGCCTGATGGTAAGCGCCACGCGTGCCTATAAACAGAAGCAACACCATACAGAACTTTGAATTACAAAGCACTGCATGCCACTGAACTGTGCTCGTCACCCCGAGACATAAGATGTTAAGTCTCACAATGCCCAGTAACTTCACTGGCTTCAATGTCCTTCAAACCGAAACACAACAGTGCTTACACACTGTTGCTTGACAGCAAGAATAGACAAAGCGGTGGTACCAACCCCGATGGCATCTCGCAAATGAGGGACCTACCACCTTATAGCGAGGGACCTACCAACTTATCATATGTGTACAAATATCAAATATCATGACCTAATGTCACGGAGCGATCCGCTCTCAGAACGAGTAACATTTCGCCGTGTCATTATTTTTTAAGTCTGCAAATACGTTATGCCAATACTAGAGAACCAGTTCATGTGACAGCCAAGCCTCTCAGTGCGGTGAAATGTCACCGAAGTATGGACGCACCTACACGAAACGACCCTTTAATCCGACATCCAATATACCGTGATTAATTCCATTGGATATTAATTTTTATTGTTTATAGGTAGAACGAGTAAATGTGCTAGTGTGTCATTTGTAAGTGATTATAGCTGGCTATGAATAGTCACAACATCAAAGAACTCACAAGAGCGTTTCTCTTACTCCTAAAAATATACGAATTTTCAAACCTTTCATTTATAGAGACTGACTCTACCACTTTTCTAGTTGGTATAGTGAGGCTTTAGACAGTTTTAATACGGTTCGACCGGGTGGTTACCGTTGTCTTGCAAAAAACCAGCTCTGACTTTGATTCTCCCCAAATAAAAAAGGTTATTTTATAGAGCATAGTTCTTTAGATTACTGTTAAATTATGGTTTAAATCTAACCATGTAAACGGAGTTGCAGGCAATAGTTAGTCAAAGCAAAAAGGTCAAATAATTCTTCGGTCGTCTCAGGACCTTAAGACATGTTCCAATAAACATTTTTAAAATTAACAATACATTTCATATACAATGACAAACAGGCTACACCATAAACAAACCCGAATAACAAAAGTCGATAATAATACACCCCAGACCCGTTTCGCAAATATGGCGTCAATCAGCTGATCATGGGAACGGATTGAATTCTATATTTAAACTTAACAAACGTGTACACGAACGCATTGTTGCCTAAAAAATATAAGTTTTCACCAAACAAGAATATAATAATAAACATTGTGGTATTTGAGGTTATGAAAGAGGTTCATTGTCAACTTTTGGCGGGAACAGCTGACTGGCGAACAGGTTTTGGCGGGGCGTGTACCATGTTATTTAGCGACAGCGACTGTCGCTTGTTTCTCGATTTGTTACATAACCTATAAATTCCGAATATATAAAAGTTATTCGCTTCGGTAATCATTGTCTGTTTCGGATACACCAACGCGTTTATTGCTCTAGTAAGTAACAATGTAACATTACATTGTACCTACATAGTTTTATGATTTATCTTTAGTAACTGACCATGCTCGAATGGTCGGAAACTGCATTCTTAACTTTAGTGGTACTGTACCCACTGTGTTTTAAATTAATTTACTTTTTAAATTTTTCATAGAAAGATATGACAATACCAAAGTTAATACGAGTAATAGGAACGTCAAATCCTTACAGGATGAAAGTTGAAAGGATAAACGGATACAAAGATAGAACTGCATTTAGATGGCAAAGGTTTCTCATATATGTGCCAGAAAAAGTTATTAATTAAGGTGGTAGGGCCCTCGTATGCTCTAGGCTGTCTGTATTGGTATAATATATAATATTTTATGTCTCAGGGTGACGAGCGCAGTCCAGTGATATGCAGTGCTTTGTCATTCAAAGTTAGGTGTTGCTTCTATTTAAGGGTAGCCTATTCTTGTCTCGGTCGTGCAGTAAACCATCTAAATAAATCTTATGGCTTGTAAACTCAAGAATATCCAAAAAAATTATAGTTCGATTCAACAATACTTTGTGACACTTAATTCTGTATTTATAAAGTACTTGCAACCCGCGCCCCAGCTTCGCACGGGTTAAAATATGTTTGTTACGACATCACATTACAAATCATTGAAATTTTCGGCATTTCTGTACTATAATATGTATGTATTATACATTTAAACCTTCCTCATGAATCACTCTATCTATTGCTGAACTGTGCATTAAAATCCGTTGAATAGTTCAAAAGTTCTAAGCGAACAGACAGCGGAAGTGACTTCATTTTATACTATGTAAAGATTGCGATATGTAATACTTAATTAATGTCCAATGTCCATCTATTTATAAATCTTTGACACGGGCGTATCGTGGTACGGGGCGAATCAGCTGAGACCGCCTTTTTTTTGTTGTCTCTGGTTTTTTCAAACCTGCCGAGACCCGCATTCTTGCCCGTTCGGGGAATATGTGCTGTGGATTTTTTTTAAAAAGCCTTTTCGGTGCCACAGGTACCGCCTTCCGATATTACGGGATAGTAACAAAAGACTTTAGGCCTCAAAGGCGAAAGGAGCACACAAGTGTGTTAATGTGGCTGCGATAGCTCAGCGGGGTGTAGCGGTCTGTCGAGTCGCAGGTTCGAAACTAACCTAGGAGCATGCATCTCTCACTTTTCTTAATTATGTGTATTTGTTATTAATTATCGCTCTCTAATGATGAAGCAAACTTCACGAGGAAACCTGTATACCTAAGATTTTTTTTTATTTGAATGACGAGACGAGCAAGGCGCGCCTGATGGTAAGCGCCACGCCTGCACATAAACAGAAGCAACACCACACAAAACTTTGAATTACAAAGCACTGCATGGCACTGAACTGCGCACGTCACCACGAGACGTAAGATGTTAAGTCTCATAATGTCCAGTAATAACACTGGCTTCAATGTGCTTTAAACCGAAACACAACAGTGCTTACAAACTGTTGTTTGGCGGTAGAAATAGATAAAGCGGTGGTACCAACCCAGACGGCTCGCATACGAGGGACCTACCACCTTGTAAAAGGTACGTAAAAACTACCAGCTCGCATTACACCAACGAGACTAACGCCTATCCCTTCTTATTAGCAGTGAATGACCGTGTCAAGGATATATCCGAAAACCGAAAGCCCCCTCCCCGTCCCAATCCCATAATTGGACCTACTTACGCAAACAGAAACCAACCTACAGCAAGTTCAAATGGAGATACTGATTTGGTTTTTAAACTATTATATTCGTCAAAATCTCGTAGTTTTATGGAAAATCGGACATGAAATATACCCCTTAATATATTATGAAATTAACTTATACTCCCCCGTCTTTTGATCAGATATTAAAAAACTTGCCTTTGATATGTGGTGCTGGAGAAAGATGCTGCGTATCCCCTGGACAGCATTTAGAACCAACGTATCCATACTGCGGTAACTTAAAATCCCCTCCCGGCTATCATCCGAGTGTCTTCGTAGAATTCTTAAATAGTCACATTGCAAGGAAACACGGTGGCAACCTCGAGAAGCTCATTGTGACCGGCAAAGTAGATGGGAAAAGGCCTCGTGGACGCAACCCGATACGTTGGTCTGACCAGATCCGCACCGCTCTTGACTCTACAGTTCACAACGCTCTCCACACCGCCAGAGACAGAAACAGATGGAGAAAGATCCTGCGAGAGAAAGAGATGCAGAAGGGAGGTCACGACCCTCAATACTGAGGAACACAACGCAAGGAGGAGGAAAAAAACCTGCAAAGCCCTTAACCCTCTTGCTGGTGGGAGGATATCTATCCGACCGGATAGCGACCACCGTACACTGGTGCTAAAACCTGCCATAGTGACCCATCTTATGTGAGTCGTGTTCCAGGATCAGCTAGTGTATATCCGATACTCCCCAGGGGCGCTTGCCCCCTGATCCTCACTCTTTTCCCATCCCTTTTTCCTTCCCCTCCCCCTTGGCCCTTTGGCAGGCCGGCATGATCTTGCCGACCAACGATGGACACATTGTTTATCTTCAGTCGACAATATTCTTGGATTGCGCTACACTTACCATCAGATGTAGCGTAACATGGCGAGCCAGATTAAAAAAAAAAAAAAGAAAGTTCCTACGAGAGAAAGTGATGCAGAAGGGAAGGTCACGACCCTCAATACTGAGGAATACGATGCAAGGAGGAGGAAAAAAACCTGCAGAGCCCTTAACTTTCTTCATTAAGCCATATAGCTATTTTTTAGTAAGATAGTTTAATTTAAGAATGTGTAAGAGGCTGCGATGCCAAGCGCATTGACTTATGCTAATGTTTGCAAACTTAGCCTAAAATATGTAAAAAGTCAGCTATTATAAAATTAGCAGACTTTCTTGTATTTTTTTTATAAAATTCAGGTCAGAGGCCTTTAGATTTGAGGTTTAATAAACTCAAACTCGACGAAAAGTTAGGTAAAATATACCACAGAAATGATTTTGTAATGGTATAGTTTTGTTGATAGCTATTTCGCTGGTGGTAGGATATTCATATCCGCCCGGATAGCGACCACCGTACACATGGTGTTAAAACCTACCATAGTGAACTTACTTAATTACTTAGCGAGCTTATGTTATGTAGAGTCTTATAAAGCCTCCAAAGCCCCCTGATATGACATTTGCATGTGTAAAATTACTACCCAGAATAAAAAAACAATTACGAGCTAAACGTGACGAAATAAACGTACTACATACAATTATGTCTATATTACAATAATCCTTTATAAATTACCTAACTGTGGCAGAAAATATACAATGCCGTGGCGTAAAAAACAATCGAGAGATTATCTATTGTTCCATGGACAAAGATGGCGGCTTTTTTATTTTGAATTTGGAATACTTTCACTAATGTTTTTATTTACTGCTTTGGGGTTTGTTTTTATGGCGGGAGCAATAGCCATTTGCAACTTTGTGATTTTTTTATTAAAATGTACGAAGACTATTCAATCTAGAGTCTACAGAGTCGCTTAGCACTTCTAAATTGCTTGATGTAAGTATTTTGATGTGGTCTTTACTTCAATTTAGAGGAATACTGCTATTTGGATACTATAGTAAAAGAAAGTCGATTTTGCAAAATTAGTTTTAGAGCATTTCAACGATTTATTATAATTCGGTGTTAGTTTTCTATAACAATAATCTATAACAATGCTCAAAGCTAGAGAGATAGGCGGTCGACCTACAGGTATGGCGATAGGTTCGTCCTCTATCACTTCATGAGACAGAAATTGGATCGACAAACCGTGGGTGCACTAGTTGCACATTTGCCTACCCTTTCGAGGATTCGGGGGAGCATTATGTTAATGTATTATTGAAGTCTGAATAATAATGTTGTACAGTACTCTATTTTCAAAAGCCCTTTTTGACATTTTAATTTTAAAGTTAAAATAAACAAAACGTATAAAAATATAAATAAAAAAATAAAGTGTGCGTCTCAGGACGCTCGACAGAAGTGATAACTTAAACTCAAAGTCCGGTCAAGGTCCTGCCAAAGTCCGGTCAAAGTCCGGTCGAAGTCCGATCAAAATCCGGTCAAAGTCCTGTCAAAGTCCGGTCATAGTCCGGTCGAAGTCCGGTCAAAGTCCTGTCAAACACCTGTCAAAATGCGGTCAAAGTCTTGTCAAAGTCCGGTCCAAGCCGACTGGTCACTGTGTGACGCCACCTGGGACTTCGAAATTATCGATGTTCCAGGGAGGTCGGCTAACGCTGGCTGGTCGATGGTCGCTCGCGTTACGGAACGTTTCGGTTCACCCTCCCATAAGAAGTTATCACTTCAATAAAAGCATTACCCTCCAATCGCGAGGCCTAGGATCCAAGCCACCAACGGTTAAGATCCCAGAGAGAGAAATCTCCTCACAATGCGTGCCGTATCCAATAACACCGCTTTCTGTATCTGGCTCTTGACCTAACGACCAATTGAGAGCCTCTGAAGATGTTGGTCGAGGCTCTTCGGTATCAACCCATGGGCAGAGACGACTATCGGGACAATAATTGTTGAGTCCACATCCCACATGTCGGTAACATCGTGTGCCAGATCTAAATATTTAGTCATTTTATCTTTCGGCTTTTACGAGGTTCTTGTGCGGAATGGTGACGTCAACAAGCATCGCCCGGCGAGACAATCGATCTATGTATGTGTTATTATTATTTTTACTATGTAATCGCCATCAATGATTTGTATTTATGCTTTTAGAAAAACTTCATGTTCCCAGTTTATACCAACATATACAATACAATACAATACAAAACTCTTTATTGAAAACCATTTACAATGCAAGTACCTAATTAAAACTGGTGCTAAGCTTATGGAAGACAATGGGCGGCCTTACTGCTAGAAGCAATCTCTTCCTTCTCAATCTCTCTCTTCCTTCAATCTCTTTCTCTTCATATATGACAACATAAAATATAAGCGTTCCATAAAATACTACTATCCATGTCTATTATGTAGAGTATTAAAACACGTTTATTCATTGAATGAAATAAACGAACTTCTATAGAAGTTGCTAAAATACTGTCATTTATATACATAAAAAAAAATGCAAAATACTATAAAATTATTAATTTAATTTAGGTAGATAACAATGATTTTTTTCCAACACACGTTACAAATTACAATCGATTACAAACTTTTTATCATTAACTAGACAAAGGCGGCGTGTCAAAAATTCTATATTTAAAATCGAAAAAAAATTACCAACGCACATCGAGACAAGTGCACAACACAAATTTATCTTTTGTATCTTAGAAACAATTATTCTCATACAAAAATGTGTTTTACAGCCGCATTTCAAACTTTGTCGACACTCAAACTCTACCAACTTTTTTTTGCTGTTTTTTATGTGGCTACCATTCTAAATTCAATTTTATGACGATGTCATACAGCCTATGTGCCAGTTCTATCGCAACTTAAGTTTGTCGGAACTCGGCGGGAGAGTCGTCTGGAAGTACCAAACATTCCAGATTTGAAAAGTTAACGCCCGCGCGCAACGGTACCGTAACCGACGCGCTCGTTTCGCGCGCTTTTGCATCCTGCAATGATTCTCGTCACCTTTAATTCATACTCTATTACTGAACGACAAGGTCGATATTTACACGGCACGAGTGATTAGAAAAAATGACAGATAAAAGACTTTTTCAATGGACCCAGATTATCGGCATATTAGCCGTTTTCTCGGAACATGTGAAGTGCACAGGGCATTTCCTTTGCCTCAAATACACAGTACCGTTCTACTTTTTCAATAGTGTTTGTTACTTTATGGTCCTTTATAGGTAATATAGATGTATGCCTTTGCATTCTTGGCGCCTTATTTGTATAACGAATTGATGTAGTCACGTGTAGATACTTTTGTCTAAATCATAAATGGGCCGGTTCGACCGGCTTATTACCGCTGTGCCATAGAAAACTGACGTAAATCGGCAGCTTCGTACGATGAGTGACATTACCGGCGGCCCAAATCGAATTTGGGATTTATGTCCAGACCAAAAAAATAAAATCCTCTACGAAGCTTCGTACTAGAAGGAGTCATCAAAACTCCAATATGACCTTGAAAAGGTCATATCGATGTTTCATAGATCTTTAAAAATGAATTACATGTTTTAAACGCACCCATAATGCTCTGTATGGAGTCATTGTTGTAAGATATTCCATGTATTTCCGACTCGATGATCTAAAATCCGGTCAAACGCGAGCAAGATTCACGACCTACGGATTCCGTATGTATTAAAAAATATTTGTACAGGATATTTTTTCTTCTTCTTCTGTTTTATTTATGGCTTTCGCATTATTACGCATTTTGCCAGTGTCAAGTATATTTATTCTCAAGTTATTTTTACAAGAACGATGAAACACGGGTGCGGTCGATTTCAAGGTCTTGCCGGAGTTTTGGTGTTAACTCCTTTCAGTACGATTCTTAATTCACTTATTTCAATGTTTCCATACACTGTTCATCACCGTCAATGTTTATTGAACAAATCCACACCACTTTTATACAACAAACACAACTCTAAACTAGTTTATGAAATAAATTAAAATAAGCGATGAACTACACCGTCAGAATTCCCGCCAAAACTCTCCACGATATTTTTTATAGCCTAGATCAGTGTTTCCCAACCTTTTTTAGACCATGCCCCCGCCTTAACATTTTTTTGTTAAATTTGTCACCGATATCTAGCACTGCATTTAAATAACCCAAAGACAAAGGGTTAAAGTCGTGTCGAGTCCATTTTTAAATTCCCCCCCTTAACTATCAAATTGCCCCCCTGTGGGGCGTGGGCTCCACGTTGGGAAACACTGACCTAGACCGTCTAACGAACGAGCGTCACCTGATGGTAAGTGATCTCCACCGCCCATGTACGCTCACAATACCAGAAGGATCATAGGCGCGTTACCGACCTTGAAGGGAAGGGATAATTAAGGGATTGGGAAAGGAAGGGGGATTTGGGCCTCCGGGTATCTGTCACTGTACGAAACGCAGCAGCAAGCTGTTTTACGTCAGTTTTCTGTGAGACAATGGTAACGAGCCGGTCGAGCCGGCCCATTCATGGTGTAGACAAAACTGCCTACAGCGTGGCTCTACCACTCGAGATATTGATAATCATATAAAGTTTCCTCTTCTTTCTTTTGACATACGCAACCCAAAAAGCTATATTGCCATTGACTCAATTACCTCCCCTCTTTCCTCTCACAGCCCGATGAGTAATCTTCGAATGAAACGCGGCTTCACGGGGACTGCGCAAGTTTTGACACATTTAAAAAGCAGCGATAGCTCAGCGGCGAGTGGTACGGACTGTCGAGACGAAAGTCGCAGGTTCGAAACCAGCCCCAAGAGCATACACCTCTGACTTTTCTAAATATTAATTGTTAATTATCGCTCGCTTTAACGGTGAATCGCGAGGAAACCTGCATACCCAAGAACTCGATAAGATTTTTCGAAGGTATGTGAAGTCTGCCAACCCGCATTAGGCCAGCGTGGTGGACTAAGGCCTAATCCCTCTCATTTAGTAGAGGAGGCCCGTGCTCAGCAGTGGGACGTGTGATATTACAGGGCTAGTAAAAAAAAATATATTTTAAATCGGAACAGCCACTCAGCCAGCTATGGAGAGAGCTATGCTCGGTGTTTCTCTAAGTGATCAAATCAGAAATGAGGAGATCCGTAGAAGAACGAAAGTCACCGACATAGCTCAGCGGATTAGCAAGCTGAAATGGCAGTGGACAGGCCACATAGCTCGCAGAACCGATAACCGATGGGGCAGAAATGTTCTGGAATGGAGGCCACGTACTGGCAAGCGCAGCGTTGGACGTCCACCTACAAGGTGGACAGACGACCTGATAAAGATCGCAGGAAGTCGCTGGATGCAGACCGCTTCCAACAGGTCTGTCTGGAAATCTTTGGGGGAAACCTATGTTCAGCAGTGGACGTCCTGTGGCTGATGATGATGATGATGATGATGAAATCGGAACACAAAATAGCTGAATGTTTAGCGGTAGAAATAGAAGCAACCGTATTTACCCAGACGGATTTTCGTATAAATCCCGAATTCTGTTTTTTTTTATCCAAGCACGGCAAATTGACTGCACTACACCTGATGGTAAGCGTAGTGCAGTCCAAAAACCAGCAACCACCGATAAACAATGAGTTTATCGGTAGTCACCAGAATCATGCCGGCCTGTATAAATGCTTTTTCCCTCTTCGGAGTGGGAAGATGCAAATCGAGGGGCCTGCGACAGGACAGGCGGATAACCGATGCCGGCACAATAATACAAGAAAGTACCCCTGTACCCGCCCCAACCAACCATCAAGTCATGTCGCAAGCCCCTCGGGAGAACCGGATATACACTGATCTTGGAACGCGACCCACACAAGGTCACTATGGCAGGTTTTAACACCAGTGTATGGTGGTCGCTATCCGGTCGGATAATATCCTCCCACCAGCAGAAACTTGATGAACAAGAGTCGAATCCGCGGCAACGAAAATTGCTGTAGCTCATTAGTCCCTGTCGCTACGGCCAACATAACTGGAAATTAAATCGGAACCGAAACTCGATTTGAACTACGGCCGTTTTAATACCGTACACTTTCTTTTGAATTTCGAACGTCTGCAGTATTTCTTAATAGAAATTGCAGGCATTGGTATTCCGCTTGGCAACCGATTAAAATATGTAAATGTTATTTTAGAATTTATTTTTACGCGAATATCAACATTTACACGACGAATTAGTCTATGGTAGAGTAGTTGACATTTTTAATTATTTTAATTAATAAGTTACGTTACCCGAGCGAGATAGTGAGACGTCCGCACAACGCGCCTACCTTTGCTCATACCAATATTTAAAAACATAAATACAGGCTCATTTTTGAACAGATTTTGACTGTGTTTTAACAAAAGGGTTTTTATTCGTATTATTTTTCAATTGCATAAAAATAATGTCTAATATTCCACATGAAACTGTCCGGTTCTAAGGTACGTGATATCTACGCCTTGGGATCGATTTTAATGATTCTTTTTAAAGTCTATATATTGATTGATATATCTAATTTACAGATTGTTCCATCTTATGCCGGAAAACGATGCAACAGCACATACATTTGAAGGTGTTAAAGTATTAATTAATTAGACGTCAATAATTATGATTATAAACGACCAATTCAATTTAACTATCCTTTGCAATAAATTTGTCAACTTCAATTATACGAACCATAGTCTAACTCTATTAAACCTTTTCATTATTTTGCTCCTATCTATAACCTTATACTTTTTTAATTCCAGCGATTTTTACGTCGCGCAAAGGTCATATTATCCTTAGATTTATAATTAACTAATGTGGCCTTATCAAAGGACTTTGGCGGTTTTACATAGAGTCCTAACATACTAATTTGGCAACTAAGTGCCCCAATTTATTTTAGTCTTAAAATATTTTGCGTTATAAAATGTTTAACTTCACTAACTAAATCTATCATCAGTCTGTCTAATTAAAATGAATTCTGAAGTGGGCGGTAGAAAATCGTTGAATATAAAGTACGATTTTTTACACATTCAATTTTAATTTCATTACAAAAAGTGTCTGATCCCGAATGGGGCCTCTCTCTAGTCAACAAGGCGGTCTTATCAGCTGGTCGTTTATATCCTGCGCTAGCAATAAATAATTGATATTCCTCAGCAACTACACGACCCAGACGTCAACCATTTCGGAGAACGGTCCGTTGAACGAAGACATTTCTAGGTTAAGGGTTTTGGCGGGAAAACACAATTCAAGGACAGTCACAGCGTTTGAATAAGGAATTATCGACAATTTGACACATTAAGCAAAGATATTGCTTTGTATACAGAAACTTACATAACATTGTTGTTGCATCACATGTGCTTTATTTTCAAGGTGATTTTAACTCTTTGTTATTGTAATAAGGTTTAATTTGCGATATCGTAGAGTCGCACATTTCCCGCGCTTTTTCAAGGGGTCATTAGCGGTCAAAGAAACAGGTATAATACTGCAATACATATAAAAATGGATTTTATTACTGAGATATAAAGTTCATTTTCAAACGTAATAATTTAGTTCTCACGATCGACAAAATATATAAAAAGTGATCGCGGTGTTATAGGAAACGGAACGCTATGCCTGAGTGAATGAAATTGAAAACAAAATGGCGGATGCAAAATGACATTGCCGCGCTTTTGAAGTATGAAGGTTGCGCGTGGTTTATGGTCAATGTGCTCTCGTTACAGGTTGTCTATGGACGAGTTCGCTAATTAATACGGAGAAACGGGTGGGGTCTACGGAAATATGAGGTTATATCCGGTATTTTTGTGTATTTTGCCATTTTCATTGACGGCAGTTTGTGGTCTCTGTTAACAATGAATGACGAGACGAGCACGTCACTCGTCTGATGGTTAAGCCCAACGCCTATACAAAAATAGCAACACCACATTAAACTCCGCTGGTAGTATAATCATATCCGCCCGGATAGCGACCATCATATACATGTTGTCTGCCATAGTGACCCACATACCTTGTGTGGATCGCGTTCCAGGACCAGCCAGTGTATATCCGGTTTTCCCGAGGGGCTTGCGACGTGACTTGATGGTTAGAGCAGGTATAGAGATACATCTTTGTATCCCTGTGCCTGCATCGGTCAAACGCTCGTCCTGTCGCAGGTCCCTCGATTCGCTTCTTCCCTCTTCGGAGTGTGAAGGAGCATTTATACAGACCAGCATGCTTCTGGTCACCAGATAAACTCATTGTTTGTCGGTGGTCGCTGTTTTTTTTTCTGCACTACGCTTAACATCAGATTTAGTCGTTGTGTGTAGTAGTGCTGTCTCTTTGCCGTGCTCGGATAAAAAGAATTACAATTACAATTTACAAGGTGATAGGTCCCTCGTATGCAAGAGTTCGTCTGGGTTGGTACCACCTCGCTGTCTGTTTCTGCCGCCAAGCATCAGTGTGTAAGCACTGTTGTTTCGGATTGAAGGACATTGAAGCCAGTGAAATTACTGGGCATTATGAGACTTAACACCTTATGTCTCGGGGTGACGAGCGCAGTTCAGTACCATGCAGTGCTCTGTAATTCAAAGTTCTGTGTGGTGTTGCTTCTGTTTATGGGCAGGCGAGGCGCTTACCATCAGGCGAGCGCCTTGTCCGTTTCGTCATTCAATTAAATAAAAGTAAAAAAAAACACTGTTCACGTATCTAATGAAACCACCACCGGAGTAAACCCTATCGAACACAAAAAGAATCATCCAAATCTGCCCACATTTGGCGGAGTTATGCATTAAATACCAAAAAAAGTTCTTCTTATGGCTTCGCATTATTATGCATTTCGCCAATGACAAGTATAAATTCTTCTCAAGTCTTCACAAGAACGATGAAATATCGGTGTGGACGTTTTCAAGGCCTTGTTGGAGTTTTGGTGTGAATTCTTTCCAGTACGATGCTTAATACACTTATTTCAATGTTTCCATACCCTGTTCATCACCGTCAATGTTTATTGAACAAACCCACATCACTTTTATACAACAAACACAACTATAAACTAGTTTTTGATACAAATTAAAATAAGCGATGAATCGCACTGTCAGAATTCCCGCCAAAACTCCAAAAAAAACTTTAAACAGACCATTTGAAAACCTTTGTTTTTTTGTCTCGGTTATAAAGTGAGTATACTGGCCAGTAGTCATAAGAAGTTATTATTTTATTAGATCGTGAAGAATACCGTGGTCCGTGACAAACCGATTGTATTACACGCTCTAATACAGTTTAGTAACAGTTCGATTTCCGTTAAAAAATGTAACAAACATTTACAATAAATATAATAAGTTTGTCTGTGGTTTGTTTATTTTTAACCCGTTGTCTATGACATCGCAACGCCTAAAATAATGGACCTATCTGAATGCATTTTTAAGTTTATACAACGTGTTTCAGAAAGTTGTGGTAATATTTAGGCAACATATAGTGTACGATATAAGTATTTCATTCCACATAGTACCATTTGAGTGGTAGAGCCACGCTGCAGACAGTTTTGTCGACAGCATGAATGGGCTGGCTCGACCGGGACGTTACCACTTTTCAATTTTTTTTTTTTTTTTCGATTTGGCGTAGTACTGTTAGCCTGACGCGAGTCGGCTTTCTACAGCTTCACCGGACTTTCGGGCGAACGCTTTAGGCGCTCTCAACCCTTACATTTAAGCGACCTCGCTGAGGGCACCCCCTATGGGGTACGAACCTCGGCTCAGGGCGGTCACTGGGGGAGGGCAGAGACATCTGCGATTATCATTTTTGGGGGACGTTACCACTGTCTCACAGGAGACCGACGTAAAGTAGCGGCTTGCTGCAACGTTTCGTGTGATGAGTGGTGCTCTATACTAATATTTTATAAGGAGGAAAGATTTCATTGTTTGTATTGAATATGGTAATTTATATTATCCCGGAAAATACAGATCATGCGGGCGGAGCCGCGAGGAAAAGCTAGTCATAAATAAATAAAATCAAAATCAAAACGTTTATTTTGCAAGTAGGCCACAAAGGGCTCTTTTACACATCAATAATAGATAAATAATAATTATTGTTACAAGTTAATACAAGGTTCCTTTGGGTTCCTTAGGATACAGAACTCTAGAACAGATACTATTTAATGACTTTACGTGATATTTGAATTCTAATTATTAAATCCATAAAAAGTCACAGGCATGTATAGTTTGTAACGATTATTGCAAAAAAATTGTTTTTGTTAAATCAAAACCTTTGTTCGTTTCTTTTTACGTTAACTGATGTTTTTAACTTACTGCAAAAAAGGAAGAGGTTAATATGCTATGTTTCATGCTGTGTTACAAGGTAGTAGGTCCCTCGTATGCGAGAGCCCATCTGGGTTGGTACCACCAATACCGCCGTCTATTTCTGCAGCCAAGCAACAGTGTGTAAGCACTGTTGTGTTTCGGTTTGAAACATTGAAGCCAGTGAAATTACTGTACATAGACTTAACATCTTATGTCTCGGGGTAACGAGCGCAGTTCAGTGCCATGCAGTGCTTTGTAAAGTTCTGTGTGGTGTTGCTTCTGTTTATGGGCAGGCGCGCTTACCATCAGGAGAGCGCCTTGCTCGTCTCGTTATTCAATCAAATAAAATAAAAATGAATTAATTATACATCGTAAGCCGTGTATTAAAAAAAGTATATACTTTCCTAAGGTTAAATATAATTGATAAATAAAATAAATACACCCAACAGTCACATACGTAGTCCTGACCCCACATTATGATACGAGTCTTGTGTCGTGGCTATCAGGAACTACGAGAGACTTTCGGTCTCATAACACCCAGACCCCGAAACAAATATTTGTGGATCACACAAACAACGGATTTATGATTCTGATAATGCAGGTGGACATATATACTTATCACTTACCATACGCTATGCTGGTTTGCCGATCTATGCTTTAAAAAAGATATACATGAACCTTGAAAATATTTTTTAGGCGGTTTGGTAAACATAGAAGTCAGTTATTTAAATCGATTTGCTTTGTTATTGTTGAACGAAACAAAGCCTAATCCTGCGCTGACACGTGGGGCCGTGAAAAATCAATTGACGCAGCATTTTATATTGTTTATAACACTCTCCATTTTTAAACGCCGACCATAGACAATTATACTTCTGAGCAAACGTTTTAACATGAAGTCCGTTAAAACCATGTCTTTTAATCCCTAACCTATTTTGTTTATTTATTGTGTTTCATGATAATAAAATATGTTTTGTTAAAAATAATTTCATTTTTCAAAGCAAGTCAATAATCAATAAGTTAGATGCCGTTAAAATCTGTTTGAAAGGGATAATTTTCATTTTGGATTTGTAAGGCACTTCCATCCTGGCACAACCACTCTGTGGAACCAGCTGTCGGCGGCGGTCTTTCCGAACCGTTACGACATGTGAACCTTCAAGAAGAGAGCGTATTCTTTCCTTAAAGGCCGGCAAAGCATTTGCAAGCCCTCCGGTATTGCAGGTTTTTAGCTGGTGGGAGGATACTTGTATCCAACCGGATAGCGACCACCGTACACCGTGGGTCGCGTTCCAGGGTCAGCCAGTGTATATCCGGATTTCCCCAGGGGGCTTGCCCCCTGATCCTAACCCTTTTCCCATCCCTTTTTCCTTCCTCTCCCCCTTGGCCCTTTGGCAGGCCGGCA
This sequence comes from Amorpha juglandis, assembly GCA_949126905.1. Taxonomy (NCBI): domain Eukaryota; kingdom Metazoa; phylum Arthropoda; class Insecta; order Lepidoptera; family Sphingidae; genus Amorpha; species Amorpha juglandis. The sequence continues at coordinate 512,971 of OX421392.1, forward strand.
TGATCTTGCCGACCTACGATGGACACATTGTTTATCGTTGGTCGACACTATTCTTGGATTGCGCTACACTTACCATCAGGTGTAGCGTAGTCACTTTGCCGAGCCAGGAAAAAAAAAGGAATAATTAGGGATTGGGGAGGGGAGGGAATTTGGGCTTCCGGATATCTCACTCACCGTACGAAACGCAGCAGCAAGCCGCTACTTTACGTCTGTTTATGGTAACCCGGTCGAGTCAGCCCATTCATGCTGTAGACAAAACTGTCTACAGCGTGGCTCTACCACTCAAAAACCTGCATTTCGTCATTCAGGCGAATAAAAAGTTCAGAATCCTTTATATCTGAATCTATGGGAATCCATAGGCGCCGAGCGTGGCGCCGGCCGTTGCCTAATCTGTGACGTCATCACACCTTATCGGTCACCAGATATGAGTGTTTAGTACCCACGGGCACACTCCGGAAATGCTTAAATGTGGGTTCAGACGGTATAAGAGGTCCACGTCTAAGAAACAGCTGGCAACCAATGACTCTAAGACTTTACAAGGTAGGTCCCGCGTATGCGAGAGGCCGTCTGGGTTGGTACCACTGCGCCGTCTATTGACGTCTATCGCCGAGCAACAGTGTGTAAGCACTGTTGTGTTTTGGTTTGAAGGATATTGAAACCAGTGAAATTACTAGCCATTATGGCAATTAACTTTCAAGCGTCAAAATAAAAAAAAAATATGGGTGCGTGTACTTATGTACGCGCGTGAGAAGTTATACTTCTTTGGCATCATTAAATAACCAATAATAAGTATTTAACATTAATAATTTAATAATATTTAGTGTTAATTATATTAAATAAAAGTATTTTAATTTATATCAACATATCCACTCGACATGATAGAAGTACATTCTACTCTCTTCGCGTTTATGCGAGCCTGGTACTTGTTCCGAATAAGAAAAAACCTAAAGAGTTTTTCTTTGTCCAAATCGTCATTTGTTTATTAATTACGGCTACTCGCCATGAAAAATGGACATTCTACTCTCTTCGCGTTTATGCGAACCTGGTACTTTTTTTACGGCACCATGTTCCAAATTATAAAATAAAAACCGCATCTATATATAATTATATATATATATATATATATATATATATATATTTATATTTATTTATTTATATTTATTTATTTATTTTTTTATTTCACTCTCATCATTTTTTCATAACGCGCCTAACTTCATACTGCTCTCACGCGCCTAACTTCATACTGTTAATTTTTTGTGTCACAGGTGCGCGCGCATCTTAAAATTTCACTCTCATCATTTTTTCATAACGCGCCTAAAGAAGTATAACTTCAAAAACCGCACATTCTTACAGACGAAAATCCTGATAAAACCTCAAAACACATTTAAATTCAAAATGGCGGGAAATTAAAATCCAATATCACGAAATAATCATTACACCGCTAATACAACATATTGAATTGTGAATCGTGTTCCATTCTTAAATAATTTACATTAACAGTTTCAAGGAATCGAAACGAATAAAATTTAAACACATGCCTCGAATCACAATGAGCGCATTCTTTACTTCCGAAAAATGTAATTTAAAAAAAGAATTCTTCTAGCCTAGTCTATGGTAGGCTAATGATGTAAGCCTACGCCTCTATCCTCGAAAGGATAGGCAGAGATGAACTGTGAAATAAACTCACGGGTTCCCCAAACTGATTTTCGTTTCATATTTTCTTGGGCAAAATTTACTCTATAATCTATACTAATATTATAAAGCTGTAGAGTTTGATTGTTTGTTTGTTTGTTTGTTTGAACGCGCTTATCTCAGAAACTACTGGTTCGAATTGAAAAAATCATTTTGTGTTGGATAGTCCATTTATCGAGGAAGGCTTTAGGCTATATAACATTACGCTGCGACCATTAGAAGCGAAGCATCAGTGAAAAATATTGCAAAAACGGGGAAAATTATTCATATTTGAAGGCTTCCGTTGCTAAGCTACCCAAATAATATTATTTGAAGGCTTCCGTTGCTAAGCTACCCAAATCTATACTAATATTATAAAGCTGTAGAGTTTGATTGTTTGTTTGTTTGTTTGATCACGCGGGCGGAGCCGCGAGCAAAAGCTAGTGTTTAATATTTGTGACTGACGTGTCAGCCGTCATCCTAGTTATTAAAGTATTATCTAAACTAATATTATAAAGAGGAAAGGTATTTTTGTGTGTAATAAATAAACTTTAAAACTACTGAACCGATATCAAAAATTCTTGCCGTTAGAAAGCTACATTATCACTGAGTAACATAGGCTAATTTTATCCCGGAAAAGCAGATTACGTGGGCGGAGCCGCGAGGAAAAGCTAGTCGTCTATAAAAAATCAGAAAGTTAGAGTAGTAGAGGAAGTATGAACAAAAATCAGTTTAGCAAATATTGAATTAAATACCGAAACGTTAAATTAAAAACCCCCGCCTTATGTAAAAAAAACAAGTGTAACATTTATAACGGCTGAACAGATTTTTTTCAAACACAACCGACTTTAAAAAAACAACAACATTCAAATCTATCCACACAAGGCGTGTGGATCACTATGGCAGATTTTGACACCATGTGTACGGTGGTCGCTATCCGCGCGGATATGAATATCCTACCACCAGCAAATTCTAATTATTCGTCAGTTAAGGACCTACATTAAGCTAATAAGGCAAAGAAACAGTACCGGCAGTGAAATTGCGCTAATGAAGTGTAATTAAGTGTGACCTATGACCATAAAATGACCTAGTTAATAAGAATAAGGCATATATTTTTTATAGCTTAGGCCGGCAAACTAGCAAATGGGTCACCTGTTGGTGAGTGATCTCCACCGCCCATGTACGCCCACCACCAGTAGAATCATGGGCGCGTTGCCGACCTTAAAGGAAAGGGATAATTAGGGATTGGGAAGGGGAGGGGATTTGGGCTTCCGGATATCTCACTCACCGTACGAAACGCAGCAGCAAGCCGCTACTTTACGTCGGTTTTCTGTGAGAAAGTGGTAACGACCCGGTCGAGCCAGCCCATTCATGCTGTAGACAAAACTGTCTACAGCGTGGCTCTACCACTCAAGAATAAGAATCAAGTTAATAAGAGTAAGGTATATTCATTCTAAAAATACAGCTATAGCTCAGAGGGAACACGGATGTTCGAACGGACCGCCTCGACCGGGTCGTTACCACTGTCTCACAGAAAACCGATGTAAAGTAGCAGCTTGCTGCTGCGTTTCCTAAGGTGAGACAAATCCGGAGGCCCAAATCCCCATCCTCTTTCCAAACCCTTAATTTCCTCTTTCCTTCAAAGTGATTAGCGTCCATGATTCTTCTGGTATTGTGAGCGTACATGGGCGGTAGAGATAACTCACCTATTAGGCGACCCAGTTGCTTGTTTGCCGATCTATGTTATAAAAACAGCCTCAGTGGACAGCGTCCATGGCTTGTCGGACGAGTAGCCGAGTAGCGAGAGGCCTTGGGTTCGATCCCCGCACCGAGACAAACATTTGTGTAATCTATACCGGATGCCGGATACATAAATACGGATGACTTCCAGTTTGACGTCATACCGATGTAACTACCTTTTGATATGGTCACGGGGACCACCCAGGAGTGACCTTTTTATCCAAGCACGGCAAAGTGACCGCACTACACCTGATGGCATAGTGCAGTTCAAAAAACTAGCGACCACCGACAAACAATGAGTTTATAGGTGGTCACCAGAATCATGCCGGCCTGTATAAATGCATCTTCACACTCCGAAGACGGAAGAAGCATATCAAGCCTGCGACAGGACAAGCGAAATTGAAGTTTGTTCTATAGATCTTAGCATTAGTAAGGAGGCGGTACATAGCAGATGGTATTTTACCTTGACAGTACCATCAGGTGACCCACTTGCTCGTTTTCCGGACCATGCAATAAAAAACTACACAAACAGCCAAAGTAACACGAAATTACAGAATGACAAAACAAACTACTTAGAACTGTTTATGCACTTAATAATATGCATAATTATTGTTTCCTTCGTCAGAAGTTCCAACTAGTTACAAAAGAAATAATAATTCCAAACTTTTTTACTCTATGGACATTTCGGTTATGTTTTGTCCGATCATATGGTCAAATATATCAGTGACAATTGAATTTAAACCATAACAAAATGAAATAAAGTCAAAAATCGTTGAGCATTCGCTGCCATATGATTTAAGTTTGAATCGAACGTATGTGTGCGTGAAAAATACTGGATTTATTTTTATCAGTTTGAGTTAAATTAAACTTTATTCTATTACAATAAAGTCCAATTTGTTTTACACTTAGTTTCTTATCAGTGTGAGTAGAAACAGGATTCCGGGCTCATATGATTTCTGTTGGCATTCCATTCAGGTTATAGCCAAGGAAATAAAACCTTATTTCACTATAATATGGTGTAAAATGAATTAAAGTAGGGGAAAGGATACCCGATCTAGTTAGTGCCGACCGCCGGCGTTGTCGGGTCGAGATCGACGGGTAAATTCCTGCCAGGGTTTAAATAAAAATTCTACCTTTTTTGACCGATTTCAAAAAAGGTGATCGTTTTTTGTGAATTATTGTCAATTATTTTAATTTTAATATTTTGAATGAGTTAATATGTACATAACTGTTATATTTCCAATGGTTAAACTGGGTTTGAATTTCCTAAATAGGTTAATGTCAGGTAGGCAGCAGATTGTAAAAATTAAGCCAACTCTTTAATTATGTTTTGACAATGTATAGAACCGTGTTTGCACTATCATAAAACATTTTGTAGCGAAACATGTTCGACATAATAGAATTAATATTTCATTGAAAATGTAACCTGTTTCATAGAATACGGGCATACACGTCATCAAATTATATAGAACAACATGTATCCAACGTGTTTTAAAGCATATTTTTTAATTTGATTTAATATCGAGACGAGCAACTCGCTCGCCTGATGGTAAGCGCCACGCCTGCCCGTTAACAGAAGCAACACCACACAGAACTTTGAATTACAAAGCACTACATGGCAATGAACTACGCTAATCACCCCGAGACATAAGATGTTAAGCCTCATAATGCCCAGTAATTTCACTGGCTTCAATTTCCTACAGACCGAAACACAACAGTACTTACACACTGTTGCTTGGCGGCAGAAATGAACAAAACGGTGGTACCAACCCAGACGGCCTCTCGCATACGAGGGATCTATCACCTTGTGTATAGAACAACATATATCCTACGACGCGACGTGATTTAAAGCATGTTTTATAATATGTGTTTTTGGTGCAATCTAGTTATTAGATAATGAAATAACACTACTATCATTTTTAAAATGTTTTACCCTTCAAGATTCGATGTTTACGCCTTGCAAGAGGATAGTTATAAATTAGAGACTCTTATTGTTCCCTTGTTGCAACAAATTTACCGCATTTAGTTAGAACTGTGTTGTCCTTTTAGTAGTGTTTCGTTGAAATCTGTTTTATTCTATTACTTACGACTCTAGTGATTATACGATTAGTGTAAGCAGCGTTGTTTTAGTAAACCTTTCTTTTACAAAGTAATAGCTTAATGACCTTTAACACTTTTAGGAAAATACTTAAACTGTGATCCTTTTTATTACATAACCTTTTTTATGTTTCAATGTAAAATAGTTGAGTGCATAGACTCCAAGATGATGTTTTGTAGTAACTATTTTGGACTTTATTATTTAGAATGAATGCCGTTCTAGATTAAGACAGTCTGCTAAACTGTTCCAAATTGGTTATTATGAGAGCAATCCTATTAATTAATATTGTTCTTATCGGGTGTTAAACGTGTTTTTATAGAAATATACCAAATAACGATAGAAACATATCGTAACTAACAGAAAAATCACATTTGAGATGATAATTAAGTTTAATAAATGACTTTGAATCCATGTATCGTATTAACATATCTTACAAAGCATCATAAAGTAAGAATAAATTACATTTAAAAAAATATTACTAGTCTTTTTTAGGTTAAACTAGTCACTATCAAAATTAACACATGATTAAAGGTCTGATAGGAGTTTCGTGCTCTTAATTTTATAGAATATGTGTGACGTGTATTTATGTAGTTTAATATTATTACAGCTTAAAAAACCCTTAAATATTTAATATACACAGCATTTTTTACCAAGTTTTTCGGTATTAGTAATTCAAATCAATGTCAATATTTAAAATGAAAATAGACAATTAATGTATAGACCTACTTATAAATGTGATTCCGAATAGATGAAAATTTTAAATATTTAATCTAGTAATTTATAAAAATGTTTCCATTTTTTGCGTAAATATGTTAGTCGATCTATCGAAACACTTGTCGGGTGCTAACTTGAATAATTAGTGACTATACTTATTCTATAATAAAAACTAGACAATCTAAATGCCAGTTTCAATACAATACATGTGCTGCACGTTATCTTAACGTATGCACGTCAGGTACGGATTTTAAGAATACATGTTTTTACAGAACTTGTCAATTCATTAGGCATTATTAAGACGCTGGTCAATGACCTATACTGTAAGACAGATAAAAAAAACAAATTAAAATATGGTTGACGTAGTCTCTGAAACAAGTCTTCATTGGTCATTCTCGCATTTATTTATACTAATATGATGTTAATGCGGAACCGTTCAAATGAATAATATTATACATAAATTAATACCTAATTATCAATAAATTAAAGACATTTTCATTCAAAAGTTATTTTATCCTTCAGTCATATTTTCTTAAAATTCTACCAAATTCACCATTTTGGTAGAAATGAGTCCCGCTATCCCGAGGGCGACATGCTCTCACGTCTCGTTCACTCATCGGCCCTCGCCGTCAGTCTGTCGCCGACCACGTAAGTGTGTGGATGTACTCCAATTTGTTAAAAAATCAGCTGTGCTGTGTTCAACACTGAAATTGAAAAATGGACGCGTGATTTCCGTGTTAATTTTTATTTGTGATAAAGACATATTGTGATCAAAATGTGGGGAGAAAGCAGTAAAAAGTGTGAAGCTAACTGTCAGTGTTCCGGGTGAGTTAAAATGGAACATTAATTTACAATTAAAATGCTTGAAATTTCGCACAATTTATGTCAAAAGTTCTATATAAAGTCCTTTCATACATTAATTAATCGAAATCAAGCAATAAAAAGTTGCTGGAATGTAATGAAATACAGTGAGCAACAGATAAATTAAAGAGTAATTTGCATTTCTTAAAATTATTTTACGCTATACATAATTATTTGAAAATAACGTGGCTATTAAATATTGTTTACAATTAGATTAATTCGAAATTTCAATAACGTATTTATTCCGTGTATATTTTAAATTTGCCATAGCATACTTAATATTTTCAGAGAAGTTTTCAGAATCTATACAAAACTTATTACAGTATCGATACAAAGATTTCTTAACGCCTTTTTAATTATGGAAGACTAATTTAAACATTACGCAATAGTTAGGTCCGAAACCATAGTTCTAGGTAAAAAAAATAACGACTTTTCGGCCAGTGACATTTATTTTTTTATTTCTTCGAACTGTTCTGAAATTTCAAACTAGGCATAGAGTTACCATAGAGTTTTGTTATTATAACAATTTCAAAGAGATCTTGAAGTTACTGGCTGCATAACGGAAATCGCTTGCCTGCCTTGCATTTCCTCTGATTTTGAGCGTCCACAGTGATGAGAATCATAACGTCCTTTAATACCTCAAGCCAACTGCTTTTTGGACCGTCCTTTGCATCTTACTCCTCAATATGTTAAAGGCTTTGCGACCTTATTTGTGTTAGTTCCACTGCCGTGCACGGGCCTGTTCTAAATTGGGTTTAGGCCTTACTCCACCACGCTGGTCTTATACGGGTTGGTAAGCTTCACATACCTTCGAAATTCTTGTGCAGGACTTCTCTGGTAATGCAGTTTCGACGATGTTTCCTTCACCGTTAAAGCGAGCGATAAATAACAATGAATACACACGTAACTTAGGAAAGTTCAAAGTGCATGCTCTTGTGTTTCGTTGACTTTCGTCTCGGCATTCCGTAGGCACCACTCGATCCCCACTGAGCTAGCTATCTTTGCTTCTTTGTGTATTAAAATATACATTTTTTGCTTATTATCAACACATGGACACCGAATGAGACATGTCTAAAAATACAAGCGATAATTTATACATGTATTTTTATGTTGAGATTCCATGGTTTAGTTAGTGTACGTCGGCTGTCGATCGTGTGTTCACAGTTCGATTTACAAAACTTGTGTCACTTTTGTTTTAAAAACACAAGGTATTTTTATCGATATTATGTCTATGGATAAAGCTTCTATTTTCAAAATCTTTACATAGTATAAAATGAAGGCGCGTCCGCTGTCTTCGCTTAGATCTTTTAAACTATTTAACGGATTTTAATGCGGTTTTCAGCAATAGAGTGATTCATGAGGAAGGTTTATGTATATCACGCTATGACACATGGGAGCAGGGTAGTAACATGCAGGTGAAACCGCGAGGGATTGCTAGTAAAATATAGATTACTAGCTTTTCCTCGCGGCTCCGCCCGCTCTGCTTTTTCCTCGATAAAAAGTAGCCTATGTCTTATTCTGATGTATACACTATATTATTGTAAAGTTTCATTAATATCCATTCAGTAGTTTTTACGTGAAAGAGTAACAAACATCCATCCATACTTACAAACTTTCATCCCCTATTTTATCCCCTTGGGAGTAAAATTTATCAAAATCCTTTCTTAGCGGATACCTACGTCATAACATCTACCTGCATGCCAAATTTCAGCCCGATCCCTCCAGTGATTTGGGCTGTGCGTTGATAGATCACTATGTCAGTCAGTCACCTTTGAGTTTTATATATTTAGATATTTCGAGGGCTAATGCTGTTATTCGACATTATAGTAGGCTGTACGACTTTGAATGTAGGCGTCAAGATAATCATAATAGCGATAGCTTCCTTGCGAGTTAACGTTTCAACTTGCGGTCGCTATAAACAAGTTATTTTTTTATTTCCCACGGTATCATGTTGTTATGTTGGCAGGATGTGGATTTTTTGTTGTTCAGTCATCAGTCGGTATTGTCATTCATTCATAAAGTGGCCGATCATAAATTCGAAGCTATATGTCGTTTTTGAGTGGTATGCTGTAGTCAATTTTGTCTACAGCATGAATGGGCTGGCTCGACCGGGTCGTTACTACGGTCTCAGAAAACCGACGTAAAGTAGCGGCTTGCTGCTGCGTTTCGTACGGTGAGTGAGATATCCGGAAGCCCAAATCCCCTCCCCTTCCCAATCCCTAATTATCCCTTTTCTTTAAGGTCGGCAACGCGCTCATGATTCTTCTGGTGGTGGGCGTACATGGGCGGTGGAGATCACTTACCATCAGGTGACCCACTTACTCGTTTACTATAAAAAAAAAATTGTTCTAACCCGCATAAGTCCAGCTTGCTACAGTCCTAACCCCTGTCTTTGCAGAGGCCGGCCTGTGCACAGCTGGAGGCAGTTAAAAACAGGGTTAAAAGTAATTTTAAATTCTACTATAACGTACACAGCACATATATGTATATCTTCACAACCAGTTCACCCACGCGACGGTACTCTGAGCTTACTTCCGTCCTGTGATATAAATGGCTAGTCCATCATCATACATACGCAATCCCCAAAGGGTAGGCAAAGGTGTAAGTACCCACATTTCGCCGAGCTTACTTCCGTCCCATGATAGGGGGCGACTTTATCGCCATACCGGGCTCATATAGACTCCTAGTTGATACTGAGCATTTCGTGATAGTAAAACCGAATATCACTTTTACCCGACCCGGGGATCGAACCCGAGACCTCAGCACAGCAGTCGTACCGCGTATGCAATACAACTACGCCATTGAGGATTCCAGTATCGCACAACTCATAATGAAACCAAAAAAATGTGACTGGCCATTTTAGGATTTAAACTTAGAATACTTGTAGTCTTCTTTTTAAGTTATGGCTTCGCATTAATATGCATTTCGCCAATGACCAGTATAATTGATTCTCAAGTCTTCACAAGAACGATGAAATGTCGGTGTGGACGTTTTCAAGGTCTTGTTGGAGTTTTGGTGTGAATTCCTTCCAGTACGATGCTTAATTCACTTGTTTAAATATTTTCATACACTGTTCATAACCGTCAATGTGTATTGAACAAATCCACACCACTTTTATACAACAAACACAACTTTGAACTAGTTTTTGAAATAAATTAAAATAAGCGATGAACTGCACTGTCGGAATTCCCGCCGAAACTCTACTTGTAGTCTCACAGTTTAAATACGCCGCCACTAGAGAAAAGAATAAAACCTAACCTGAAAAATATATATAACCTCAAATCTCGATACAATGATTACGTCATCAGCCTTGAAGCGCGCGGACGAGCCGTCGACCTCTAGTTTTTATTCGTTGTCTATGCGCGGAATGGCGCGAAAGTTTCCGTTTCATTTCAAACGAGAGTGAGAGCTATCACTGGCTAGCACGGATTGTTGGTTTGCGCGGGAAAATAATTTAAAAATGGAATTAGGTCGAACACATTAAAAAAGGTAGAAATAATATTGACCTTCTTTAATTAGGTGGTATTTATTTTATTGGCTTGTTCTGTAACTTTAACCCTTTAAGGCCGGTAACGCGCCTATGATTCTACTATTGTGGGCGTACATTGGCGCTTGGAGATCACTTTGCATCAGGCGACCCACTTGCTTGGGCGGTCTATGCTATAAAAAAACCCGGAATACAACAGTACTTACACACTGCTGCTCGTCAGAAATACACAAAGGTATCCCCACAGATTAGTGCATACCAGAGATCTAATGGGTCCAAGATTCTTCTTTTTAATTTATGGCTTCGCATTATTATGCATTTCGCCAATGACAAGTAAAATTGATAGTAAAATTGAAGTTTTCACGAGAACGAGTACGGATGCTTAATTAGTTTATTTCAATGTTTCCATACACTGTTCATCACCGTCAATGTTTATTGAACAAACCCACACCACTTTTATACAACAAGCACAACTCTAAACTAGTTTTTGAAATACATTTAAATAAGCGATGAACTGCACTGTCAGAATTCCCGCCAAAACTCCGTGTCTATGGTTTCTGTGGACATCACAATAGGTGACTAATTTAGGCCTAAGCTATATAAAAAATAAACCGGCATTATCGTTAATCTAATCGGGAATCAAACGTACTATCCAAATGTCCCTGAGCGACCCTATCACCCCTGGAGCCATGAGAGCGTGACGCTATGGCATATGTCTAACATTTGTAAATTTAAATATTTCGTTGATAACCATGGTGGCATGGTGCAAACACATTAACAATTTATATTACAAAGCTATGAGTGGTAGAGCCTAGGTGTAGACAGTTTTATCTACAGCATGAATAAGCCGGCTCGACCGGGTCGCTACACACACAAAACCGACGTAAAGTATCGGCTTGCTGCTGCGTTTGGTACGGTGAGTGAGATATCCGGAGGCCCAAACCCCCCTCCCCTTCCCAATCCCTAGTTATCCCTTTCCTTTAGGTCGGCAACGCTCCCATGATTCTTCTGGTATTGTGGGCGTATATTGGCGGTGGAGATTACTTACCATCAGGTGACCCACTTGCTCGTTTGCCGGCCTGTGCTATAAAAAAAGGCGCAGTCTACAATGTGGCAGGTCCCTCGTATGCGAGAGGCCGTCTGGGTTGGTACCACCGCGCCGTCTATTGACGTCGCCAAGCAACAGTGTGTAAGCGCTGTTGTGTTTCGGTTTGAAGGACATATTAAGCCAGTGAAATTCTGGGCATTATGAGACTTAACATCTTATGTCTCGCGGTGACGAGCGCAGTTCAGTGCCATGCAGTGCTTAGTAATTCAAAGTTCTGGTACCAGCCCTTTTTTTTACAAACAGTCACACACATAGTCCTGACCCCACAGTAATACAAGTATCCTCCCACCAGCAAATTTTTACCAATTTTTTATTTTTGTTTAACATTGCAAATATGACTATAATATTGCTATAATATTTAATATTGCGTTAATTTCACGACTTGTTTAATCGCCATATTTAAACCATAGACTACAATGCATTTTTACGAGTGCGGTTGTCTATGCAACAATGCGCCCGTATTACTATTGTCTGTGGTAGATTTTGTTTTTTTTTAATGATATTCATTACATATTTACAAACATAAGCTCAGGTCTTTATCCCAGAAAGCCGTGGTCTAGTGTGTATTGCACCTACGTTTCGCCGAACATATTTTCGACCCATGATATGATAGGATGTGAGCCCTAATAATGATAATTAGTCCTGTATTATACACGTCCCACTGTGCTGGGGCCTCCTCTACTGAATGAGAGGGGTTAGGCCTTACTCCACCACGCTGGACTAATGCGGTTGGGCAGACTTCACATACCTTCGTAATTCTCAGGTATGCAGGTTTCCTCACGATGTTTCCTTCACCGTTAAAGCAAGCGATAGTTAACAATTAATACACATGTTATTTAGAAATGTTGTCGGTACATACTCTTGTGACTGGTTTCGAACCTGCGGCTTTCGTTTCAACAGTCCGCACCATCCCCGCTGAGCTATCGCAGCTTATTCGAGTCGTTTAAGAAAAACAAAACGTGTATGTGCAATTTACACAAGGCAATAGTAAAACTTCAGAATTATTAAAATAATTAACCAACGAATTTTAATACTCAAATGCAAAGAAATAATTCACCACGTTGTTTATAATAAATTTTTCGAAGGCTTCGTTGTACGCAGACGCCAAAACACGTGATAGCATACTTGCAATCTATCTCATTCCCTCGCAGGCTAAATCCTATTTAAGAATGTTTGTCTTTGTCGTGACGCATTTTCGTTTCATCGAGTTTCAAATCACAACGATTCTAAAGAAGTTTCACTTCAAAAATCACGAACCGACTCATCATCGTTATCAATGCCGGCAAAATGATAACGAGTAGCAACCCCTATGAAATCACACGACGGTTACCGATCGATAGTCACCCCCGGGTTCACTGCACCCAACAGATGCCAAGGGTCGTGGCCAACGGCATGTGACCGGCCGTTTCATACATAATACTATTCTAACAGTATTTTTTTTTTATCATCGTTGGTATAGTGGCAATGTACTAAGGATTTTTTTTTTATAGTACAGATCGGCAAACAAGCAAGTGGGTCACCTGATGGTAAGTGATCTCCACCGCCCATGCACGCCCACAATATCAGAAGAATCATGGGCGCGTTGCCGACCTTAAGGGAAAGGGATAATTAGGGATTGGGAAGGGGAGGGGTGTTTAGGCCTCCGGATATCTCACTCACCGTACGAAACGCAACAGCAAGCCGTTACTTTACGTCGGTTTTCTGTGAGACAGTGGTAATGACCCGGTTGAGCCGGCCCAATCATGCTGTAGACAAAACTGTCTACAGCGTGGCTCTACCACTCATAAAGAGTGAGATCCCGGGTTCGCTTTCCAGGTGCGGCAATCAGAGTTTGTTTCAGTTTTCGTTTCACGGCTGACTATACCACGTCTGATGGTAAGCACAGTGTAAAATTTAAAAAAAAATCTAAAAAACACGCTTTTATAGAAAGTCTAACTAAAAAATAGAAAATAAATTTGAAGAAAAAATGTATTTTATTGTATAAAAAAGCGTGGGTACTTTTTAAGATATACCCAGCGCATAAGAATGCGTCAATAGATGGCGCTAAACTAAACTTTATACACATCACAATTATTTATAATTAATCACAATTTACTATACGTTTTAATTTATTTTTATTTAAATTTGGATTGTCATCGATCCTTGATAAGTATGCCAATTTTCGATTTAATCCGACGTTTTTAAGGAGGTCAAAATCACGTTCAAAGATTCCATTACATACAAATATACTAACATACGTCTGAAGCTAATTAAAGCGTGTTCAAAATCAGCGACTACCAACAAACAATGAGTTTATCGGTGGTCACCAGAATCATGCCGGCCTGTATAAATGCTTTTACACACCGAAGAGGGAAGAAGACTAGAGACATCCGGAGGCCCAAGTCTCCTCCCCTTCACAATCCTTAATTATCCTTTTCCTTTAAGGTCGGTAATGCGTCCGTAATTCTTTAGGCGATGATTAATTACCATCAGGTGACCCTCTTGCTCGTTTGCTGGTGTCGATCACAGAAAAATGTTAATATACTGTGCGTATAGGGCCTTTAAAACTTACATTTGGCGGGCATTGATCTCCAAGATGAAATTGTTAAAAAAATCAACCGCAAATTGCTGTCAATTTTAACTCTTTTATGTTACATCACTTACTATAGAGTATGAAGTTATTGTAACTCAAAATTACATTTGAACCTTTAGAAAATTCAACAATGGAGGTGATTGGAGGAAATTGCAACGATTTACTTTTAAAAAGAACTCTACATGCGATATTGAAAGCTGGGAGGTTATTACTCCGTCTGCAGTTGCTGAACATTCAGAGGAAGGCTCCAAACATTATCTTAGGTTTGACAACAATTTTGAGTGGTAGAGCCACGCTGTAGAGTAGTCAGCCCAGCCAGCCCATTCTTGTTGTAGACGAAACTGTCTACAGCGTGGCTCTACCACTTAAAAATGAGCTCAATATATACTGGTTGCATATTTACTCACTGATTCGGGGGTACAAGGGCGTGTACATATATATATATATATTTATTTCATTGAATGACGACACGAGCAAGGCGCTCGCCTGATGGTAAGCGTCACGCCTGTCCATAAACAGAAGCAACACCACACAGAACCTTGAATAACAAAGCACTGCATGGCACTGAACTGCGCTCATCACTCCGAGACATTAGATGCTAAGTCTCATAATGCCCAGTAATTTCGCTGGCTTCAATGTAATTATATTTAATATGTTGATATAATAATAAATATGTTGCATTTTCGCGACCCGCGGAAAAAAAGCTTTTGATGGGGGTGCCAGCACCTGCTTTTATAGAGAAATATTTGCTGCAATACAATTTGAATCATATTTGTAAAGTAATTAAGACCATAGTATAAGGCGTGTTTTGAGTTTCAGATATGTGATGGTTTCTATTTGGGATAATAGAAAGTCTGATATTCATTGAAATAAAACTAATTTAAAGAAAAAAAGAAAGAAGGAAACATTTATTGCTGGCACAAAAAAAGAAAAATGCTACTCATTGAAATAAAACTAATTTAAACGGATTGTAATGTAATGTTTTTGAAGTGAAACTTCTTTATCGGCGTTAGAAAAATAAAATCGTCACATTTTTCCGTTACGCGGCACGCGTCACGTTTTTGACTTTGGCTGGATTTTGACAGGACTTTCACTGGATTTGACAGGACTTTCATCGGACTTTGACCGGGCGTTGACCGGACTCTGACCGGACTTTAACCGGGCTTTGACCGGACTTTGACCGGACTTTAACCGGGCTTTGACCGATCTTTGACCGGACTTTGACTGGATTTTGACCGGACGTTGACCCGACTTTGACCGGGCTTTGACCAGACTGACCGGGCTATGACCAGACTCTGACCGGACTTTAACCGGGCTGATCGGACTTTGACCGGATGTTGACCCGACTTTGACCGGATATAGACCGGACTTTGACCGGATTTTGACCGGACTTTGACCGGGCTTTGACCGGACTTTAACCAGGCTTTGACCGGACGTTGACCTGACTTTGACCGGACTCTGGCCGGGCTTTGACCGGACTTTGACCCGCCTTGACCGGACTTTGATCGGACTTTGTCCGGACTTTGACCGTACTTAAACCGGGCTTTAACCGGGCTTTGACCGGACTTTAACCCGACTTTTACCGGACTTTGACCGGACTTTGGCCGGACTTTGACCGGACTTTGACTGGATTATGACCGGACGTTGACCCGACTTTGACCGGATTCTGACCGGGCTTTAACCCGCCTTGACCGGCCTTTGATCGGACTTAAACCGGGCTTTGACCGGACTTTAACCGGATTTTGACCATGCTTTGACCGGACTTTGACTGGATTTTGACCGGACGTTGACCCGACTTTGACCGGACTTTGACCCGCCTTGACCGGACTTTGATCGGACTTTGACCGGACTTTGACCGGACTTAAACCGGGCTTTGACCGGACATTGATCGGACTTTAACCGGATTTTGACAGTGCTTTGACCGGACTTTGACCCGACTTTTATCGGACTTAGACCCGACTTTGACCGGACTTTGACCGGGCTTTGACCAGACTCTGACCGGGCTAAGACCAGACACTGACCGGACTTCAACCGGGCTGATCGGACTTTGACCGGACGTTGACCCGACTTTGACCGGATTTAGACCGGACTTTGACCGGATTTTGACCGGACTTTGACCGGGCTTTGACCGGACTTTGACCCGACTTTGACCCAACTTTGACCGGACACAGACCGGACATAGACCGGACACAGACCGGACTTTGACCCGACTTTGACCGGACTTTGACCGGACTTTGACCGGGCTTTGACCGGACTTTTACCGGACTTTGACGGACTTTGACAGGACTTTGACCGGACTTTGATCGGACTTTGACCGGATTTTGACCGGACTTCTTCTGTCGAGCGTTCCGAGACGCACACTTTTTTTTGTATTCATGTCTATGATAATAAAAGCCTTTTGTTTAAACTTTATCTAATTTAACTTTATTAGACCAATTTCTGTAAAATTGCATATAGTAAATCATTTTTTGAAAAATAAAATCATAAAGAAGTTTCACTTCCTACGTGTGTACACTAGTACACGCACACATTTTTTTTTATTCTAATTTTGGTCCCGTTTCGAAAGCTTTTCAGCCTTCGTGATGTTGCGCTGTCCATCGCGATAAAATCCGTTTAAATTAATTTTATTTTAATGAGTAACCCATAAGTTTGTTTCGGTGTTCCTTTTTATGGATAGCCACGAAATGCCGATGTAAATATAATCTAGTTTAAAAAATATTGACATGTGTTACAAACACTACATATAAGACAATACAATGTAGGTCTCCTTTATCGTAAAAGGATATTAAAAAAACTACACTATAAAACATTTTGAAATGACCACATACAAGCGAGGTAGGTAATTTCAAAAAAAGAACCTCCAAGTCCCGAGCATAGACAATCACTGGCGCGTTTGAAAATGGAACGTAATGGCCGACATCAGCGGTTAGGAACGGGTCGGTAACGTTTTTGTTTTTTTTCTTGATAGCTTTAAGTAACTATGTTTGTTGGCGTGTATAGGACTGTAGGTTCGATTTCCGAATGAAAGGCAACCGTTAATATTTAGTTCTAATTCACAAATTTTCTTGTCTCTATAGGATAGGCAAAAATGTAACCAAAGCACTCACATTTCACCATTATAAGTTCACGCCTGTATCCCCGAAGGGGCAGATAGTAACATCTCGAGTTTATTCCCGTTCCTTGCTAGAGGAAAGGGAATTAGGCTTCAAATCTAAAACTTGAAACACTTTACCAGATACTCAGCCTAAGCATCTTACTACAAAACCAAGGCGGCTATAGATTATTCTAGGCTTCCTTTATCATAAAAGGATATAAAAATCTACAGAGTAAACCATTTTCAGATGACCACGTACAAGCGAGGTAAGTGATTTCAAAAAAAGAACCACGTCCAAGCATAGACAATCACTACTTTGAAAATGGAACGTAATGGCCGCCATCAGCGGTTAGGAGTTCAAGACCTCACCGGCTTCACACTATACCAACGAGACAATCACAAAACACGTACAAACTTTGAAAAAAATTGCCCCATCCAACTTTGAACCCGTAATCAGATCTGACTTTACTCCCGAAACGTGACGAAATCTCGTGGAATGTGAGAGCGAGACGGCAGCGAGAGAGAGGTGCACGACCGTTGAATGGAACTTGTTTTTTTGTGTGTGGGCGTGATTGTCGGTGTTGTTTCGAGATATGGGCTAAGGAAATAGGTAAATCGTATAGAGCCGGCTTACAGTAAAAAGGTTGTAAGCCTCGGTGGTACAGTTGTAATACGTATGACTGCTGTGCTGAGGGCTTGGGTTCCGTACCCGGGTCGGGTAAAAGTGATATTGGGTTTTTCTATCATGATGCTTAATATCAGCCCGGAGTCTTGTATTATGGCAATAGTCCCCCCCCCCCCCTTCCTCTTATGAAGAACTCAGGTATTTCTGTTTCCTTCACCGTTAATGCGAGCGATAATTAACAATGAATACACACGTAACTTAGTAAAGTTAGTTGCATGCCCGGGGATCGAACCCAATCTTCGTCACGGCAGTCAGTTCCGCTCACGCTATGGCTACTGTATGCCACAGTAAATATTTTAATTTTACACGACTTATTCACTTCAACCATCCCTTAATTTTAAAGGACCCATAACGACTTATACTCATCGAAACAGTGAGCGGATGTAACGATTTTTTTTATAAATTAATATTGGAGGTCAACTTATGTTAAACCAGTAAAAACCGATATAAGACTAAAGGGCTGTCAACCAAAACAGTAATTATTGTCTATGGCATTGCTCCTTTACCTTGTCTTTGACATTGGCGCGCGGTTCTTTATTTAAAATTCATAGAACACCGCGCGCCGATTAAAACGCGCACGTCCTTCTCCATGATCTAATAGGAAATGACGTCATCCGAAAAAGTGGCTTTTATTGTCTACGGGTGCTTGTTTACGTGAAGGTATTTGTATTCGCCATTTTTAGACTTTGTAAGTTAACAGTTTCATTGTAAGTGAAATAGATTTTGGAGTAAGGTTTTTTGAGAATTTATTTATGTAAGTACATGTTATTTGGCGACAAATAAAAAATAAATTACGTCATAAAGAAGTATATGGTATTATTGTACAATGCATTGTGATACATTTGAAAATAAATGCTATAAAAAAGTTGAAAATAAAGTAGATAATAAGAAATAGATCGCAGTGCGGTTCATTGCTTATTAATTTATTTCAAAAACTAGTTTCATGTTGTGTGTTGTTGTATAAAAGTGGTGTGGATTTGTGCAATAAACATTGACGGTGATGAACAGTGTATGGAAACATTGAAATAAGTTAATTAAGCATCGCAATGGAAAGAACTCACGCCAAAATTCCAACAAGAACTTGAAAACGTACACACCGATATTTCATCGTTCTTGTGAAGACTTGAGAAGAAATTATACTTGTCATTGGCGAAATGCATAATAATGCAAAGCCATAAATTAAAAAGAAGAAGAAATAGATGAGTTGTGAAAAAATAGGTACAAAACTAAAAAAAAAACCTTTTTAAACACTCTTTTCTTTGAGAAAGAATAAATATACTATAAACCTAGTAAAAAAAAAACGTTATATAACAGTTATAACTGTTATTTTCACAGAAAGTCGTTAACAAGCTGTAACTATGGTTGTTTGCTATTCACTTAGCAGATACACTACAACACATCCAAGTGCCAGATGTTACGACATATTTCGATAGATGTGAACATGTTAGCAACAAAAAAAGTATAGTATATGCAAAATCTTCAAAATACTTCTAAACATAGATCATATGATTAAATAAATATAAATTTGAGTGGTAGACCCACGCTGTAGACAGTTTTGCCTACAGCATGAATGGGCCAGCACGACCGGGTCGTTACCACTGTCTCACAGAAAACCGACGTAAAGTAGCGGCTTGCTGCTGCGTTTCGTACGGTGAGTGAGATATCCGGAAGTCCAAAACCCCTTCCCTTCCCAATCCCTAATTATCCCTTCCCTTTAAGACAGCACGCCTATGATTCTTCTAGTATTGTAGCCGTACATGGGCGGTGAAGATCACTTACCATCAGGTGACACACTTGCTCGTTTGCCGGCCTATGCTATATAAATAAATGAAACTTTAAAAAATCCGTTAAGCTCCACACATGTACCTTACACAATAATAGCACAACGCTTACACCGTTATTTTAGTTAATTTATTTGCGGATCGCTCAAAAACTACCGAGGCGGGAGTCGAACACGCTTTCGTTCAATCCACGCCGTACTCCCCCGCTGCGCAGAGATGGTCTACATAATTTCATTACAAAGTATGTCTATTTATTATATTTAGAGCCTTTTTTTAAAACAATATTTAAGCACTGATTTGTAGTGTAAACACACTGCTTTGTGCTTTCATAAAGACAAAAGAGTGTTTCACTACAGTGCTTCAAGAGACGTTTATAAGTAAGGCTTTCAGGTCATAGCAGAATTAAAGACGCGGCAAGGAATGTCCCTTGCATTTACAGGAAACAACAGAAGAAAGTCAAAGACAATGCAATAGCAAATGCCAGAGACAGTTCGTACCAACGGAATAATCTCGCAGAAGACCTAAAAACAGCATGACTAGATGTATTAGAGGGAGACATAAGAGCAATTGGTCTTAAGAGGATGGTCAAGATCGGGCGAAATGGAGGCGTCTTAGCCGTAAGGCGGACCCTAACACTAGCTTGTATAACGAAAGGCAGAATGAAGTCCTTAACATAACTTCTAACCTTCACACTTGCTTTGTCTATTTCTGCTGCCAAGCAACAGCGCGTAAGCACTCCTGTGAAGGATATTGAAGGCAGTGAAATTACTGAGCATTATGATACTTAACACCCTATGTCTCGGGGTGACGAGCGCAGTTCAGTGCCATGCAGTGCTTTGTAATTCAAAGTTCTGTGTGGTGTTGCATCTGTTTAGGGGCAGGCGTGGCGCTTACAATCAGGCGAGCGCCTTGCTCGTCTCGTCATTCAATCAAATAAAAAAAATGTTTCTCTAAAATGATAGGCAGATGTCCAACTAGTGATAGGTGACTAGCAATTCCAATCCCCGTGCAACTATGTTATGATTTTTCTAGTTTGTAGCGTAGAATGTAGATGTATTTGTAGCTCTATGTGGCTATAAAAAATAAATAATTATTGTCATAAAATCTCTTAATTATTATAGAGAAAGTTCCATCGGCATATATCAAAACATTCCCGACATTTGAAAAAAGAAACAAAACGTCAATTTCTAATTAAGAACACATGTTACTCAAATCACTGCATGCACCTGTACATCAACGGTGATTTTTCAAATTTCGAACATCGATTTGAACATCCAACGCATCTCTATGGTCGTCCGTTGGAGTTTGAATATGGAACGGGACTTGATTTTCGTAACTTCGTAAATAGAAAGCCTGTTTGCTCTCTGGGCGATGACTTGTAAGCTATGCAGATAACCATAGACAAGATACTTAGGCTGTATGGGTGTTATTTCGGCATTTGATTGTGTAAGATTTTTGATGCAATAGCTTGATGAACCCAAAACAAACAGGCTCTTCTATGAAAATGAAAATTTAATAACATCTTTCCATAGTATAAAATGAAGTCGCTTCCGCTGTCTGGTCGCTTAGATCTTTTAAACTATTCAACGGATTTTAATGCAGTTTTCAGCAATAGAGAGAGTGATTCGTGAGAAAGGTTTATATGTATATCACGCTATGACCCATGGGAGCAAGGCAGTAACATGCAGGTGAAACCGCGAGGGACCGACTTTATTTATTTATTTATTTATTTGCACTTCATATACAATCTGTATATAGGCGGACTTAATGCCAGAGGCATTCTCTACCAGTCAACCTTAGGTTGGTGCAGAGATAGACAAAGTAGGTGCATCAAGTATAAACTAGAATTACTATTAAAAAAAAATACGGAATACATATAAATATAACATACAAACAAGTGAAAGTATAAACATATACATAAATATATAAACATAATATTTACATATACATACTTACACATATATAATAATACAACAAATTAAGGAGGTGACTCTTCTGCTTCATTCGTCAGCATCTGACGTACCCTCATTTTGAAGGCATACCGAGTGGTGCACGATCTGATTTCGAAGGGAAGGAAGACTTTAAAGGAATACGATAATTAGGAATTGGGAGGGAGCGGAATTTGGACCCCCGGATATTTCGCTTACCATACAAAACGCAGCAGCAAGCCGCTACCACTCAATACTAAAAAAAAAGCAAATTCAGAAACTGTCTGCAAAGTCCGAACCGTTGCGTTTGTTATCCAATAAAGAATGTGGGAAATGGATTGCCATCGTATTACAAGGTGGTAGGTCCCTCGTATGCGAGAGGCCGTCTGGGTTGGTACCAGCGCGACGTCTATTTCACAAGCCAATCAACAGTGTAAGCACTCTTGTGTTTCAATTTGAAGGACATTGAAGCCAGTGCAAATACCGGGCATTATGACTTAACATGTTATGTCTCGGGGTGACGAGCGCAGTTCAGTGCCATGCAGTGCTTTGTAATTCAAAGTTATGTGTGGTGTTGCTTCTGTTTAAGCAGGCGTGGCGCTTACCATCAGGCAAGCGCCTTGCTCGGCTCATCATTCAATGCAAAAAAGGCATAAGGGTAGACAGAATCGTAATTAGTGCACCGTAAAGCTTATTTCCTTAATGATTTTTCTTGTGTTTACGCGAATGTTACTCATTGAAATAAAACTAATTTAAACGGATTTTATCGCAGATTCTTATTAATTTTGATCCTGACGTTTCGAAGACTTTACAGCCTTCGTGGTCACGGATTGGACGTTTTCCTTCCTTTCCATGAACATATAAATAAATAAATAAATAAACACACCCAACAGTCACATACACAGTCCTGACCCCACAGTAAGATACGAGTCTTGTATATTGGTATCAGGAACTCCGAGAGACTTTCGGTCTCACAACACCCACACCCCGAGACAAATATTAGTGGATCACACAAACATTTTTCCCGGTGCGGGGATCGAACCCGCGGCCTCTCGCTTCACAGCCTACATGCTGCCTACCCCTTCAGCCATACGCGCGAGCTTATGTAACATGGTGCGAGAGAGACGGAGCGCCGGCCGTTAAATCAAGTTCCTTGGAGCAGGTTGCTTTTTTTTTGTCTTGATTTGGTCCCGACTTAGATGTATTCAAATAGGCACATTGACCTCGTGTGTGGGGCCTTGTACCCTAATTCTGTTGTATTTTGTACCTTAAATTCGTGTAAGGAGGGAAGTCGTCTATTCAAAAGACTTGAAAAAAAATGTAGACGATTGAAGCCGACTTAACATCGGTTGAACGTTTTTATAGCATAGGCCGGCAAACGAGCAAGTGGGTCATCTGATGGTAAGTGATCTCCAACGCCCATGTAAGCCTACAATAAATAAATACACCCAACAGTCAAATATATAGTCCTGACCCCACAGTAAGATACGAGTCTTGTGTCGTGGGTATCAGGAACTACGAGAGACTTTCGCTAAATATTTGTGGATCACACAAACATTTGTTTCGGTGCGGGGATCGAACCCGCGGCCTCTCACTTCACAGCCGGCTACTCGCCCGCTGCGCCACGGAGGCTGTCACAATACTAGAAGAATCATGGGCGCGTTGTCGACCTTAAAGGAATGGGATAATTAGGGATTGGGAAGGGGAGGGGATTTGAGCTTCCGGATATCTGACTCACCGTACGAAACGCAGCAGCAAGCCGATACTTTACATCGGTTTTTGAGACAGTGGTAACGATCCGGTCGAGCTGGCCCATTCATGCTTTAGAGAAAACTGTGTACAGCGTGGCTCTACCACTCATAATTTTTGATAAAATCGGTCTAGTCTTTCATCGCACTAATTTCGACCACTACGCTACTCCTAGTAGGGATAAATGTATTGTTAAAATTGATGGGTTACGTATGACCATGCTAAGACTTAAGTAACGCATCCCACATCTCTTGTCTCTGGTTATAAGGAAACGAAAGTGTGTCATGGTGATAGACCAATTGGGTGTTTCCGGTTAGACGATGGGAAAGGACTAGGGATGTTGAAATCATATAGATATATCGATGTATCAATGTTTTTTGCGATACATCGATGTTTATGGGCGATATATTTTGATTTGATTAGTATGGAAATTATATCAATTTTTTTTTAATAGGATGCCATGAAATGTGGCTGATAAAATTTTAAAATGTAAATTAAAATATCCAAATGACAACATGATATATACATATATATTTTTTTCGATATTTTGCTGGTGGGAGGATACTTGTATCCGACCGGATAGCGACCACCGTACACTGGTGCTAAAACCTGTCATACTGGCCCACCTTGTGTGGGTCGCGTTCCAGGGTAAGCCAGTGTATATCCGGTTCTCCCCAGGGGGCTTGCCCCCTGATCCTGACCCTTTTTCCTTCCCCTCCCCCTTGGCCCTGGGATGAGATACTGCGGGGTCGCCAGTATTCCGTTAGCAGGAACGTTCATCCCAGGAACTTTGGCAGGCCGGCATCATCTTGCCGACCTACGATGGACACATTGTTTATCGTTGGTCGACACTATTCTTGGATTGCGCTACACTTACCATCAGGTGTAGCGTAGTCACTTTGCCGAGCCAAGATAAAAAAAAAAGTTCCCTGTGAAGTTTTGGTCCTTCGAGCCGCGAGCGTCTCGCCAGTCGCTTTGTTTATTTCGAGAGATAACATCCTAATCCCAGCATCTGTTAACTCGTAACAAAAGTTAAGTTAAACAGTCGTCAACGTTACTGTGTACTGTCGGTTATAAAATTGCTACAGTTAAAAAAATGCTCGTACAATTTAAATATGGACAAAAAGCATGAAAAAAGCAGCGATAGCTCAGCGGGGAGTGGTATGGACTGTCGAGATGAAAGTCGGGGGTTCGAAACCAACCTCAAGAGCATAGACCACTGACTTTTCTAAGTAACGTGTATATTAAATGTTAATTATCGCTTGCTTTAACGGGGAAGGAAACATCGTGAGGAAACCTGCATACCTGAGAACTCGATAAGATTTATCCAAGGTATGTGAAGTCTGCCAACCCGCATGAGGCCAGCGTGGTGGACTAAGGCCTAATCCCTCTCAGTCAGTAGAGGAGGCCCATGCCCAGCAGTGGGAGGTATAAAATACAGGACTAGTAAAAAAAAAATTAAACGTGGCGATTGTTACGCCGCCTCTAGATAATTGCTATTTAACAATAATGTCATGGTCGAACACAATATTCACACTGATATGTACCATAAATATATAAAAAAGGTGTAAAGGAACAGGTGTATGTGTCCCTCTGACAGAGAGATCTCTAGTCAGGCAACAATCAACAACAATCCGGCTCGAAGGACCACCGGTCAGGTATAACATATCAGGCTGTCATACCTAAAGAATTTTTAGATTATTTATATTTGTATTAGTTAAAATTTTTATTGAGGTTTTTATTGCCTTTCAATAAACGATTAAAAAAAAATATCCGCCTGACTGAAGATTTCCCTTTGCCAGAGACACGTACACCCTTTCCTCTACAAAGATTTACTGGCAAAAAAATATTGATCAGTTATTGCATCAAACAAAAAAATTTTTTTGCGGAATTCACACAAATATGCCAAAAGATTTTTCCAGCTTATCTTTTAAAATCACATGTTATTAGCAACGGTGTCACGCATACAGCCAACATCAAAAAGGTTTGTAATGAAATAGTTTTAACCTCAGAACGGATATGGTAATAGATGTCGCACGCGACTGTATGCAAAGCCCTTTATTAACGACATCCTGGTATGCGTCGGTTAAGAAAAACATACATACATGTGTACTGTAGGGAGTTAATAACGAAGTTTAAATAATTGTCGCTGTTCTTTAACTTTTTTTATAGAAATAAATAAATACACCCAACAGTCATACACATAGTCCTGACCCCACAGTAAGATACAAGTCTTGTGTCGTGGGTATCAGGAACTACGAGAGACTTGAGGTCTCACAACACCCAGACCCCGAAACAAATATTAGTGGATCACACAAACATTTGCACCGGTGCGGGGATCGAACCCGCGGCCTCCCGCTTCGCAGCCGGCTACTCGCCCGACAAGCCACGGAGGCTGTCGAAGGAGGAATATAGTATAATACTAAGGATTTCTTATGTTTACGCGAATATTACTCAATGAAATAAAACTAATTTAAACGGGACCACCCCGTGACCACGAAGACTGAAAAGCTTTCGATATGTCCGGATCAAAATTAATAAAAAACCGCGATAAACTCCGTTTAAATTAGTTTTATTTCAATTAATATAATACTAGTCCTGTATAATACTTGTTACACTGCTGCGCACGGGCCTCCTCTACTGAATGAGAAGGGTAAGGCCTTAGTCCACAACGGTGGACTAATATGCTGGACTAAGGGATTACCGGATATACACTGGCTGATCCTGTAACGCGATCCACATAAGGTGTGTGGGTCACTATGGCAGGTTTTAACACCATATGCACAGTCGCTATCCGGGCAGATATGAATATCCTACCATCTAAATTTTATTTACGAGCTTAAAGTGTAGATGCCTACAATACCCATTTATGAAACCATATGTAATCTGGTTTCGTGAGAATCTGCCTCAGGTAGACAATAGATAAGCTATGGGAACATCCATCCCCGATCGCGGAAGCTGCGAATACAATGCAGAATTTCGCACACAAGGTCACGACCTTTAGGGCGCGATATTGTGAGATTAACATTTTTTTTTTAACGGGAATGGGTGCGGGATTCAAAGATATGGGGCCTCGTGCGAATTAGAGCATCTGGCGATGGTCAAATTCCCATGGCATTGTTTACTGAAATATACACGGCTTTCTTTCTTTTTTTATTTATGGCTTTCGCAGTATTATGCATTTAGCCAGTGTCAAGTATAATTTATTCTCAAGTATTTTTACAAGAACGATGAAACACGGGTGCGGTCGATTTCAAGGTCTTGTCGGAGTTTTGGTGTTAACTCCTTTCAGTACGATGCTTAATTCACTTATTTCAATGTTTCCATACACTGTTCATCACCGTCAATGTTTATTGAACAAATTCACACCACTTTTATACAACAAACACAACTCTAAACTAGTTTATGAAATAAATTAAAATAAGCGATGAACTGCACTGTCAGAATTCCCGCCAAAAACTCAACCCATGGTATTGTTTACTGAAATATACACGGCTGTTTGATTTATAATTCGAGTCTATGAACTCTTGGTGTATAAAGACGTGTATAGAGGCCTTATATCGAAGCATAGATAATAGAACGATCATAAAATAAATTAAAAATTTAAAAAGTTCCAGAATGGAAATCATCGATTTTGGAACAAAACTTTTACAAAATATAAAGAATAATGTTTTAATTAAAATAGCGTTCGTTATTTTAAATTTTACCAATTAAGAAAATATTTTTATTTTACAATAATTCTATTGTCTATACTTTATAAGAATCATAATGTACATTTTTAGAGGTAGTGTAGATCCAGATACAGTATTGCCGTCTTGAAAAAAGAATTTAAGAATACAACAAAACAATAAACGTTTTAATTGTTTCTATACATAGTGGCAGATTTTTTTTTCTAATGTCTACATAACTTATGCAGATAGAGTTTCAGTTTATATTAGGGCGCAATTGTGTTATTTTTTTTTTTGTAACGGTGCATCGGACAAAATTCCCGGCATAATGAAATATATCGATGGGTATTGTGGGAACTGGAGCATCTGGTATCTACCAAATTCTCAAGGGTGAAGGTAACTGTAACAAATAACGTGAACTTGTCATTTCTGACCATTGATAATAAAGATTTTAGGAGTGTGACTTCTTTTTGTTTTTTATTTATGGCGTCGCATTATTATGCATTTCGCCAATGATAAGTATAATTTATTCTCAAGCCTTCACAAGAACGATGAATATCAATGTGGACGTTTTTAAGGTCTTGTTGGAGTTTTGGTGTTAACACCTTCCAGTACGATGCTTAATTCATTTATTTCAATGTTTCCATACACTGTTCATCACCGTCAATGTTTATTGCACAAATCCACACCACTTTTATACAACAAACATAACTTTGAACTCGTTTTTGAAATAAATTAAAATAACCGATGAACCGCACTGTCAGAATTCCCGCCGAAACTCAATGGCTCGTTTCTTTCACACATGGGTAAGGTATAGTGATTATTTTAACATTAATTATGAATACTGTTTATTTGAATCCCAAAAAGGATGTTCTCAGTTCGTATATTAATAGACAATTCCTGAATTTGATGATTTGTGTATTTACTCCGATGGCGGTGCCATGTAAATGTTAAGATCAATTTTTATGTTATAGTTAAAGTTATGATTCATTTATCAACTAGTCATCAGTTGCAGAATTCAGTCACGTTCGAAACCTATAAACAAATCAATAAACCCTGAACATCATATAGGAAATGTAGAGTGCAAAATTAGAATTCCAAAGACAATACTGTTTAATGTTGCTTATCTTACGCCATCTTCAATTTACAAGGGCCAACCGTTGGGTCTCGCGCGTTCTATTTTTAAAACGCAGCATAGACAATATCTACAGTTTTAAATATTAATAATGTCCGTTAAATATTGCAGAAGTATTTTGAAGAAATTGGTAGGTTTTTGGCGGGAATTCTGACAGTGCAATTCATCGCTTATTTTAATTTATTTCATAAACTAGTTTAGAGTTGTGTTTGTTGTATAAAAGTGGTGTGGATTTGTTCAATAAACATTGACGGTGATGAACAGTGTATGAAAACATTGAAATAAGTGAATTAAGAATCGTACTGGAAGGAGTTAACACCAAAACTTCGACAAGACCTTGAAATCGACCGCACCCGTATTTCATCGTTCTTGTAAAAATACTTGAGAATTAATTATACTTGACACTGGCTAAATGCATAATACTGCGAAAGCCATAAATAAAAAAGAAAGAAAGAAATTGGTATTTTTTTTTGTATTGGGATATCAACGAAAATCTGTTTTTGGAATTAATATATCACGGTTCCAAATACGTTTTTTAAAAAATAACAAAGAGCCATACTTTTTCTGCACATACGTATTCGGAATTTTACTTTCAATTGCGTAATTCATTTCTGAAGTCAAGGATTTAAGTTATTCTAATAATCTTTCTTTTAGCAGAGGCCGACAAATGAGCAAGTGGGTCACCTGATAATACGTGATCTCGACCGCCCATGAACATCCACAATACCCGAGGAATCATGAATGCGTTGCCGGCTTTAAAGAAGATTGGGAAAGATTTGGGCCTCCGGATATTTCACTCACCGTATGAAACGCAACAGCAAGCTGCCATTTATAGATCTAACTTCTCATTACAGCCAACTAAACGATTCATATCAAAAATAAAATAAATAAAAAATCATAATGTTTTGCAAATTAGACCCATTCCTGGACGCTAGTTTAACACGTTCGATATTCAAATATCGCGATCAGAGTCCGTTGTGGGCGGTTTCAGAATGACGTCACCTCTAACGGTTGTGCAGTGCTGCCAACACGTGCGTGTTGTGCAAAAAACTGTGACAGAGTTCCTTTTTTAAACTTTTTACTTATTAGTTTTATTCTTAATGAGGTTGTTGATAAAGGATGGATAGTTTTTTCTTAATGAGGTTGTTGATAAAGGATGGATGGAGCATAAATACACTTATAATTTCTAACCAACTTTATTAAACCTGACATATCTAAAGGGAAAATAATAGTAAAGATAACAAAGTTATGCACCAATGATTAAAATTCTTATGCTTTAATGTTTTTATACTACTGAATGACCAGTCGAGCTGGTCGTAAGCAGACACCACATAGAACTTTAAATTACAAAATATGCGTACACCGGACTGCGTTCATAATTCCCGGTACTTTCTCTGACTTCATGTCCTTCCAAATAGATTAGTGTTTATACACCACTACCTGGCGCCAGACGGTTTTTTTTTAATTTATTCCACAAATAACACATATGAAATTGTATATTGGTTTATGTAAAATGTAATAGCGGTGGTATTTAGACAGACGTATACGAGAGACCTACCACCTAGTAGAATAAAAGTATATTTTATGCGTTTTTTTATTTACAAGTGTACAGACGTTGTGTTCAAATGGGCTCATGGACCATCTAATCTAACTGGGTCGCAGATATTTAATGTTCTAACTGCTAACACGTAAATTATCACAATATGGTCAATTGAGGTCACACGAGTTTTTGTACGCAGTCTGGCTGTATGTTATGGCGTCCTTTGTTTGTTATTTGAATTTAGAATAGGGGATTATTGTTCTTTTTTGCGGTTGAATAATATCTATGGCTGATAAAGTAAGGTTTCCTTTGCGCGTTTTGTTTTAATTTTAACAATATAAAGATCTTTCAATTTGGAACATATATTTGTGTTAACTTAGATGTATTATTTACATATGTTTTAGTAGATCTTCTTTTGTGATTAATAAATACATTGATAAATAAATGTTTTTTTTTTGTTTTACTTATTTTCTGTTAATTTCACATTTTGTACACTCTTTTATTTATTTATTAAACTTTATACACAAGGTATACAGGCGGACTTTAATGCCTAAGGAATGCTCTTTTGTAGTTTTGGAAGTATTATTTACCTTTTATTTTAGAATAAAGTAATTGTGTAAAGAGTATGTGTATTTTTAAAGGAGTCGTTTTAAAGTACATATGTTTCATTGTAGAAAATAAATTTCAGTGAAAATAGCATTTTTATACAAGTTTGTACATACGTATTATGTGCCATTTTCTAAATATTCTAAAACTTGATTATTACAAACTCTTTACGCTATGTACAAAGAAGTAGTCATTAGTTAAGTTTAACCAACATCCTGTTGATATCGTCGGTCCCTTTGTGTTAATTTAACTCAATTGATGTGTTGAGTTGCGAGACGCAAATTTTAACATGGGTAGTGCGTTCGAATCTTTAAAGTAAAATAAAAACTTATAAAAAAACCGACTTTAACAAAATTATAAAGCTGAAAACTAAATTTGAGTCAAATATAGCAATAAAACGGAGACTCTTCAATTGGTATATTATTTTTTGTCGATTATTTTTTGGAATAAAGTTTTTGTTTTACAAATTTTTGTGTAAGGATCATCAAAATCGTACAAATCAAAGACATTCTTCCCAGCTTCCCGTTCCCGACACTATGAAATTGCAGGATTCTCCTCCTGGGAATTTAGTGTTTGCAGTCCCGGGAAATCGGGAACGAATTCGTTATTAAACCAAGTAAATTTTGCAAAATTTAAATAAAAAACTGCGATTAAATCCGTTTAAATTAGTTTTATTTCAATGAGTTTTCTAAAATCTTAAGTAGGGTGTAAATTTTTATTTTTCTTTCTTTACTTAATCGTACACTGCCGCACTGTGCTTCTATTAAGGCATATATTTAAGAAGACGATCTAGAACATTAAATGTTAATTTTTAAGTATTAATAATTGTAACGGATTGTATTCTGTGTTATTTTTTTCTTTATTAGAATGAATGACGAGACGAGCAACGCGCTCGCCTGATGGTAAGCGCCATGCCTGCTCATAAACAGAAGCAACACCGCTCAGAACTTTGAATTATAAATATAAAGCACTGCATGGCACTGAACTGCGCTCGTCACCCCGAGACATAACATGTTAAGTCTCATAACACCCAGTAATTTCACTGGCTTCAATGTCCTTCAAACCGAAACACAACAGTGCTTACACACTGTTGCTTGGCGACGTCAATAGGCGGCGCCGTGGTACCAACCCAGACGGCCTCTCGCATACGAGGGACCTACCTTGTGCCTTTTATCTAATAAAAGTTTTAATTTTTACACTTCAATGCATAATAATGTAAATAATAATTCGGTTTGATACACCGTCCGTTTGAAACAATCGGGTCAAGGCGATCGCAGCAGGCTATCGCGTTTAACGGTTTTTTTTAATATGTCACTGATTTAGAGAAAATTTTGCTGGTGGTAGGATATTCATATCCGCCCGGATAGCGACCGCCGTACACATGGTGTTAAAACCTGCCATAGTGATCACGCCTTGTGTGGATCGCGTTCCAGGATCAGCCAGTGTATATCCGGTTCTCCCGAAGAGCTTGCGACATGACTTGATGGTTGATTGGGGTGGGCATATGGGATATCCTTGTATTACTGTGCCTGCATCGGTCATCCGCCTGTCCTGTCGCAGGCCCCTCGATTTGCTTCTTTCCTCTCCGAAGAGGGAAGAAGCATTTATAAAGGCCGGCATGACTGGTGACCACCGATAAACTCATTGTTTGTCGGTGGTCGTTGGTTTTTTGGGCTACACTACACTTACCATCAGGTGTAGTACAGTCACTTTGCCGTGCTCGGATAAAAATAAATAAATACACCCAACAGTCACATACATAGTCCTGACCCCACAGTAAGATACGAGTCTTGTGTCGTGGGTATCAGGAACTACGACAGACTTTCGGTCTCACAACAGCCAGATCCCGAAACAAATATATGTCGATCACACGTCCATTTGTCTGTGTGCGGGGATCGAACCCGCGGCCTCTCGCTTCACAGCCGGCTACTCGCCCGCTGCGCCACGGAGGCTGTCAAAAAAGTCTGTTACAATGGGTAGGTAGTGGTTAGCGCACTTCCTTCACTTGTAAGTCATCGCAAATGACCACGGCGGAAGTCGAACGACCACCGTATCGGATTCAAGCTTGGTTAACTCGCGCCCCTTGTGTCAGTTTACCGTGTCTCGAATTGGTTCATTCATATATTTTTAAACGACTTCAAATAGGAGGAACTCAATGTGTGATTTTTTTATTTTTATTTGCTAGTTTTATTTTTTGTTTATGGCTTTCACATTATTATGCATTTTGCCAGTGTCAAGTATAATTTATTCTCAAGTTATTTGAAGAACGATGAAACACGGGTGCGGTCGATTGAAGGTCTTGCCGGAGTTTTGGTGTTAACTCCTTACTCCACTTATTTCAGTTTTTCCAAACACTGTTCATCACCGTCAATGTTTATTGAACAAATTCACATCACTTTTATACAACAAACACGACTCTAAACTAGTTTATGAAATAAATTAAAATAAGCGATGAACTGCACTGTCAGAATTCTCGCCAAAAGTCCTATTTGCTAGTTAGTAGTACATTCATAAAATCATTATGCAAATTTTGCAATATGTAATGTAAATTGTTCATATTTATTTTTATAGCATAGACCGGCAAACGAGCAAGTGATCTCCACCGCCCATGTACGCCTACAATACTAGAAGAATCATAGGCGCGTTGCCAACCTTAAAGAGAAGGCATATTTAAGGAATTGGGAAGGGAAGGGGGATTTGGGCCTCCGGATATCTCACTCACCGTACGTAACGCAGCAGCAAGTCACTACGTCGGTTTTCTGTGAGACAGTGGTATCGAACCGGCCCATTCATGTTGTAGACAAAACTGTCTACAGCGTGGCTCTATCACCTACCACGACGGTAATTGTAAAATAATATTTGAATGCACACAATTTCATATCCGAACGGTTACGTGAGCCATATGGTGCGTGCGGGAGGTCCGAGATTCAAATCTCAACGGAAAATGTTATAGGAAACGTTTTTATGGGTTTTGTTGACGGTAAACTGAAGTGGAACAGGTCGCTGGCCTGACCATTTTCTTTTTTATTTTTTTTTAAATTCTGGCTTGGCAAAGTAACTACGCTACACCTGATAGTAAGTGTAGCGCAATCCAAGAATAGTGTCGACCAACGATAAATAGTGTGTCTATCGTAGGTCGGCAAGATCATTCCGGCCTGCTAAAGGGCCAAGGGGGAGGGGAAAAAAGGCATGGGAAAAGGGTTAGGATCAGGGGGCAAGCTCCTTGGGTAGAACCGGATATACACTGGCTGACCCTGGAACGCGACCCACACAAGGTGGGCCACTATGGCAGGTTTTTGCACCAGTGTACGGTGGTCGCTATCCTGTCGGATACACGAATCCTCCCACCAGCGATGGACCATAAACAGATTTTATGGCGGTTTTTTATTAATTTTGACTACGAAGTCCACCCCGTGACCACGAAGGCTGTAAAGCTTTCGAAACGTCGGTATCAAAATTAATAAAAAACCGCGACAAAATCCGTTTAAATTAGTTTTATTTCAATAAATAATATTCGCGTAAACATAAGAAATCATTAAGTCAACTTATGTAAATATCATATGTAAGTAAAAATTGCAATATATGAGGCCATATAAATCAAAAGAAAACATAATCAAAATGTTTAATGGTGAATGCAATCAACGAAGCATAGACACGGATTGTCAATGGATTGCACCCTCGCATAAACAACAATGGGCCGCCATCGATCGGTAACGGTTTCTGCTATGGTGGTTTGTGTTTTTTTATTGACTAAGAACACTGAATTTTACGCTCTATTAAATATAATGCAGAGATTTGAATATTGGAGTTTTGGCGGGAATTCTGACAGTACAGTTCATCGCTTATTTTAATTTATTTCAAAAACTAGTTTAATGTAGTGTTTGTTGTATAAAAGTGTTGTGGATTTGTTCAATAAACATTGACGGTGATGAACAGTGTATGGAAACATTTAAATAAGTGAATAAGGTACTGGAAGGAATTCACACCAAAACTCCAACAAGACCTTGAAAACGTCCACACCGATATTTCATCGTTCTTGTGAAGACTTTTTTTTATCCTGGCTCGGCAAAGTGACTACGCTACACCTGATGGTAAGTGTAGCGCGATCCAAGAATAGTGTCGACCAACGATAAACAATGTGTCCATCGTCGGTCGGCAAGATCATGCCGGCCTGCCAAAGGGTCAAGGGGGAGGGGAAGGAAAAGGGATCGGAAAAGGGTTAGGATCAGGGGGCAAGTCCTCTGGAGAGGACCGGATATACACTGGCTGACCCTGGAACGCGACCCACGCGACGTGGGCCACTATGTCAGGTTTTAACACCATGTGTACGGTGGTCGCTATCCGGGCGGATATGAATATCCTACCACCAGCAAAAATTAAATAAATTAGTTTTATTGCAATGTTATTTCAGTTTCAGTTTTGTCAAAACATATTTTATATTGATAGAAAAGCCAATTCGAATTTATCGGAGATCCATTTGGCCAAATTGTTGATATTTCGATGTAAATATCGGACCAATCGTTTTTTTGGCTAACCTTGAATGAACTAGGGGGAATGCAGATGTTTTATTAGATAAGATATGGTTTATTGATTCCCGAACGAAAATTAAGTTTTTAATTTGAAACATGGCTGTAATTTTAACTTTGACATGTTTATTTCTTTTTGAACATGAAATAAAATACTATTTGCAAATTGGATTTTTTATCGCTTTGATAAAAGCAACATTAGTTTTTTTTTCTTTCAATGACGAGACGATCTAGACGCTCGCCTGATGATAAGCGCCACGCCTGCGCATAAACAGAAGCAACACCACACAGAACTTTGAATTATAAAGCACTGCATGGCACTGAACTGCGCTCGTCACCCCGAGACTTAAGATGTTACGTCTCACAATGCCCAGTAATTTCAATTTATAGTAATTTCATTTTTTTCTTTTTAATCTCCGTGGCGCAATGGACGAGTGGAATGAAGCGAGGCCGTGGGTTCGATTCCCGCATCGAAACAAATGTTTGTGTGATATACAAATATTTGTTTCGGGTCTGGGTGTGTTTCCTCGTCACAGAGTTATTCGTCAGGTCGGTCGTAAAAATTACAAGTCTTTTTGTAATTTTTGTTAAAAAGCACGTTGCGCCGACCCCACTAGTGGGATAAGGGTAGGTGGAAGGGAAAGAGTATTTTTTTTATATTATCTAAACCACTTCGACTACTAATTCAAGTGGTAGACCTATGCTGTAGATAGTTTTGTCTACAGCATAAATGGGCTGGCTCGAACAGGTCGTTACCACTGTCTCACAGAAAACCGACGTAAAGTAGCCGCTTGCTGCTGCGTTTCGTACGGTGAGTGAGATATCCGGAAGCCTAAGTATATCCCCTCCCCTTCCCAATTCCTAATTATCCGTTTCCTTTTAAGGTCGGCAACGCGCCCATGATTCTTCTGGTGGTGGGCGTACATGGGCGGTGGAGATCACTTACCATCAGGTGACCCATTTGCTCGTTTGCCGGTCTATGCTGAAAAATCACAACTTAGAAATTTCGTCGGTGCATGCTCTAAGGGCTGATTTCGAACCTAAGACTTTCTCCTTGAAAATCACTTCTGCTACCCGTTGGGCTATCGCTGTTTTCCTTTGCTTATAAACATTCCAAGATTCTAACGGATTTTCGCGCCATTCTGTCCTCCGACGAGTACTATCATAAGACTTCTCAATTTTTTGAATAAAAAAAGTGATTGCCTTTTTTAATCGACCGGATACGGAAGCGCACGTGCGCGTCTCATCCCATTCACTTTCGTTCAATCAATGGAATGAAAAGAGTTTGTTTTGATAAAAAAACAATTTGAAATGTCTTTTTTTTTAAGTGAAATTCGTGTAGGCATTACATATGGGACAAGGAGTTTTTATCTATTTAAATGAGTTTATTAAAAGTAAATTTGTGTTTTGGAATTATTTCCCTCTAAAATTGTATGTATATGTCAGTAGTCACATATTGCTGAAATTTTTTTAAATTCACTAGCATTTTTTTATTTAATTATTTGATTGATTATAATAAATAAAATAATAAAAAATAATAAATAGATTTAGTGTAATTGCCCAGTGTATTTTGATGATGCTATATATGTATGTGTACATTAGTTGATACTGATTTCTATATAAGTTTCTTTTACTTTTTTACTGACTTGTCATAAGCGCTATTTCAATTGCCTACATGATTAATAAACGATTTCATTTCATTTCGATTGACGAGGTGTGCAAGTCGCTCGCTTGATGGTAAGCGCCACGCCTGCCCATAAACAGAAGTAACACAACAGAAATTTTAATTATAAAGCACTGCATGGCACTGAACTGCGCTCGTCATCCCGAGACATAAGATGTTAAATCTCATAATATCCAGTAATCTCACTGGCTTCAATGTCCTTCAAACCGAAACACAACAGCTGGCTTACACACTGTTGCTTGGCGGCAGATATAGACGGCGCGGTGGTACCAACCCAGACGGCCTCTCGCATACGAGCGACCTACCTTGTAAATTGCTGGGAATTTTTGAATTCAGTAGCATTTGCCATTTTCGGGATGCAACAATACCTATTATAAATGTTATATTTCATACGACCCCTTATCACTGACCCCTCGGTAACTGTCTTCAGAAAAAATCCGGATATAAAGAAAAAAAAAATGTCCGATTTCTTACAATTTGATTTCTTATTGTAATCTCAAGGTGCCAACATCACGGTCACAGCTGTTGTTACATCTGCGTTCACTTGTTACGTTGGCAGCTGTGACTCCCGCGCACGCGCCGATATTCTTTTCTTACCTTTGACCCAAGGGGAAGATGTTATACATCCTATTGTTAATGTAACGGTGATTTCTTAGTTCGGCTGTTTGTAAAAACAATTTTGAGGTTATGTGGGTGGGCGCGCGTGCCGCGTCGATTTAAAAAGTAAATAAATATTACTAAGAGTTTTCGATCGGTTTTAGTTTGTGAGATATCTATGGTAAAGCATATTCTAGATTTAAAGGGTTGTATGAAACGACTGTACTGACTTTTGCAAGAAGCTTAGCTTATTGGTGATATTCTTATATCTGTCTTGCTATCTTTTTTAATCGTCTAAGCGACGAGACGAGCAGTTTGGTCGCCTGATGCTAAGCGCATGCTATAAGCAAAATAGCAACAATACTTGGAATTTTAAATTCAGATTTCAATCAACCCGAGACATACGATGTTAAATATCAATAATTTCACTGGATTCAATGTCCTCAAACCGGAAAACACAGTACTAACACGCCGTTGCTTAGTGACAGAAATAATTAAAGCTGTAGCGCCTGCGTCAATCATCAATCTGATACGAGAGATCTATATCGATATAAAGCTGTGTAAAACCTCGATTAAGTTTTTGTTGTTTCTTCTTTAGACTCCTTTAGATTTAATCTACTTAAAAAAACATTCTGGTCCGCTTCAAGATGCATTTTTCGTAATTTCGATCGTAGCGTGTGATTTTAATCATTTACCCGAAATTTTTTGTGATAAAATGATCTTGTTATAAACAATTCACTCTATTCGTGTTGCACAACAATAGTAGGGGACAGATAGTGCGCGCCCTCCGATGCATCGTGCATGTGCTATACGTTATTTAACGTTATAACGGTTTTTAATAACGTTTTTTTTTGCATTTTTTGTTAACCGTTATTCGATATTGATTTGATTGATTATATTGTAATGTTTATAAAATTATTTATGTTTTTATACGCTTTCTTAGTAACGAACGGAATTTTTCGGTGTAATTATTTATTGTGTAAGTTACTTATAAATTTAATCAAGTGGTGCTATGATTAAACTCATGTCTGTATTCATGAACGGGTAAGCAGAGGTGCAACTCGTTCATCCACGTGTCGTGTCGTACTAAGGTTTTTTTTATCCGAGCACAGCAAAGTGATTGCACTAAACCTGATGGTAAGCGCAGTGCGATCCAAAAAAAACCAGCGACCACCGACAAACAATGATTTTATCGGTGGTCACCAGAATCATGCCGGCCTCTATAAATGCTTCTCCACACTCCGAAGAGAGAAGAAGCAAATCGAGGGGCCTGCTATAGGACAGGCGGATGGCCGATGTAGAGGCACAGGGATACAATGACATACCCCTTTATCCGCCCCAACCAACTATCAATTACTGTCGCAAGCCTCTCGGGAGAACCGGATATACACTGACTGAGCCTAGAACACGATCCACACAAAGGCGTGTGGATCACTATGGCAGGTTTTAAAACCATTTGCAATCTATTAAAACATGTAATTTTAATTGTCTATTATAAACTAATGACTTGTTTACAAACGTTTTACAATATATTCCAATGAGAACATGCAAACGATATCATAGTTAACTAATTAATAGATCCTAGTACCAAAACAAGGAAACGAATCCAATAAACTAATAATAAGTCAGTAAACAGGACGTGGGTTCGAATATGGCGCGCCAATACGCGATCTAAAAATACTACGCATATGGCGAAACTTTTTGCTGATTTGTAACGTGAAATACCAAATTTCCTGCTCAAGCCACCTGCTTGTGCTTTAAATCATGTATGTATTTGTGATTTTGTGAGAATTTTGGTTTAGTATTTCACATATTATGTGAGATATCGAAATAACATTGAGTTAGGACAATTCTTCTTCTTTTTTTATTTATAAGCTTCGAATTGAATGACGAGACGAGGTGGTAGGTGGTAGGTCCCTCGTATGCGACAGGCCGTCTGGGTTGGTACGACCGTTTTGTCTATTTCTGTCGCCAAGCAACAGTATGTAAGCTTTGTTGTGTTTCGGTTTGAAGGACAATGAATCCAGTGAAATTACTGGGCATTATGAGACTTAACATCTAATGTCTCGGGGTGACAAGCGCAGTGCTTTGTAATTCAAAGTTCTGAGTGGTGTTGCTTCTATTTATAGGCAGGCGTGGCGCTTACCATCAGTCGAGCGCTTGGCTCGTCTCTTCATTCAATCATCATCATCATCATCCGCCACAGGACGTCCACTGCTGAACATAGGCCTCCGCCAAAGATTTCCAGGCCGACCTGTTGGAAGCGGCTTGCATCCAGCGACTTCCTGTGACCTTTATCAGGTTGTCTGACCACCTTGTAGGTGGACGTCCAACCCTGCGCTTGCCAGTACGTGGCCTCTATTCCAGAACCTTCCTGCCCCATCGGTTATCGGTTCTGCGAGCCATGTGACCACTGCCACTTGAGCTTGCTTATCCGCTAGTTAATATATATTTCATTCAATCAAATAAAAAGAAATACTTTCTTAATCGAACCTTGGACGTTGAAACCAGTCGTATTGTGGAAGAAAGTTCGTTGCGACCGTTGTGTGACTTGTTTGTACGTCTATTGTGTTGTGAGTGACAGCAGACAGGTCACGGGTTGACGCTACGAGAGTTCATTGGGTAATAAATAATACACCTAACTGTAATGCAGACAGCTCTGACAGCATTTTATATATATAAGTATTTTATTTATCTGAGTACGGCAATGTCACTGCACTTCACCTGATGGTAATAGTACAGTCATGCTAACCTTTATAAATGCTTCTTCAAAACGAAGAGGGAAGAAGCAAATCGAAGAGCCTGCGACAGGACAGGCGGATGACCAATGCAGGCACAGGGATACAAGGATGTACCCCCCAAGCCCCTCGGGAGAACCGGATATAAACTGTAAGCAATCCACTGATGATTCGTTTAATATTGCAGGTATGTGCGGTGCAGATCACAGACAGACACTTGCTCATTTACTTGTCTCTGTTATAAAAAATGTTTTAATTTTATGTGTCGTTATCATTGACATTTCCGGAGGCGTGGAAACCCATCTTACCACCACTAAGAATGTTAATTAAGTAGATATTACTAAGCCATCGCCTCATGAACTAAACAAAATAGATATGAAAGTAATTAACGTTTAACGTTGATTATTCAAATATCTGATTGTTCGAATTATGTACCTACTATGGCACGTTTTGACGAAGGAAACCTGCATACTTTTTTTTACATATTTGATTGAATGACGAGACGAGCAAGGCGCTCGCCTGATGGTAGGCGCCACGCCTGCCCATAAACAGAGGCAACAACACACAAAAATTACGAAGCATTGCATGACATTGAACTGCGCTCGTCGCCCCGAGACACAAGATGTTAA
This sequence comes from Amorpha juglandis, assembly GCA_949126905.1. Lineage (NCBI taxonomy): Eukaryota > Metazoa > Arthropoda > Insecta > Lepidoptera > Sphingidae > Amorpha > Amorpha juglandis. The sequence goes on from OX421392.1 coordinate 553,582, forward strand.
GTGTCATAATGTCCAGTAATTTCACTGGCTTCAATGTCTTTCAAACGGAAACACAACAGTGCTTACACACTGTTGTTTGACGGCAGTAATAGACGGCGCGATGGTACCAACCCAGACGGCCTCTCGCATACGAGGGACCTACCACCTTGTGAAGTAGATACGCATGTGAAGTACCCACCCGAATTAACCCCAGTGTCACAAATGACACCCGTGTACAGAAGTGGGACTGTACATAACACAGGACTGATGTTCATACAATGTCCTACAGTTAGGCACTGTTTAATTTACTTGTATAGAAGCTCGAAGAAAACCGTTCAATCTTATGAAAAAAAAAACTTTCACCCCAATCATCCCCGGTTACCGTTAACAAAGGTCGAACCCCTGATAAGGAGAGTGCATTGCGCTTGCAAGAGGGTTGTTTTCAATGGGCACGGTGTGCTGATAGGCACGGGAGGAGCGGGTAGCGATTTAATAGCTTTAGGAGTACAGTTATATGACAACCTCTGTGGCGCAGCGGGTGAGTAGCCGGCTGTGAAACATGAGGCTGCGGGTTCAATCCCCGCACCGAGACAAATGTTTGTGTGATCCACAAATATTTGTTTCGGGGTCTGGGTGTTGTGAGACCTTAGTCTCTCGTAGTTGCTGATACCCACGACACAAGACTCGTATCTTACTGTTGGGTCAGGACTATGTGTGTGACTGTTAAAAACAAAGAAAAATAAAGTTATTAAACTAAGTTAGCGGTAGCTCCAGGCGCCGAACCGGGGTAGAAGCGAGTCATGAGTTAGTACTGATTTTTATATGATTGTGTAATCATGTTAAATTTATATGTTACTAGCTGTCCCTCGTGGTTTCACCTGCATGCTATATGTACTGCCGTACTCCCACGGGTCATAGCGTGATATACCTACATATAAACCTTCCTCAAGAATCACTCTGTCTATTGCTGAAAACTGCATTAAAATCCGTTGAATAGTTTAAGAGATATAAGCGAACAGACAGCGGAAGTTACTTCATTTTATATTATGTAAAAATTATATGATTTTTTCCAGTGACTGAGATGCTCGGGCGGCCGAAAAATGATGGTATTTGTACCGCCTCTTCTTCCAATTGTCCTTATCTCACTCGCAGTGGAGTTCGCAACATGCTTTTTAACACATGTTACAGAAATATTTGGCTTGTAGTTTTATTACGACCGACCGCCTGTCTGACGTCATCCCGTAATACTGTACATGCTTATCATTAAACCCATTGTAATCGCATTATCGTGAAAAACAATAAAAATCATTGAAACGGAATTTACAATATTTGTTTACTAAAGATATGACCTGACCTTTAACACAAACATTTCAATAATCGCTCATTTCACTATAACCGTCGCTTTAAGATCTGCAACGTCTCCGTTATCAAGGAACCGTTATGACGTCATTCATCAGTTAAACTTGGGTTGACTTGAAACATGTGATTTTGGGTAAAAAGTAAAAACGTTTTTAGCATATTATGTGTTTTAGGCATTTTTTTACGAATATTCAGCAATGTTGTGTTCCTGTTTGAAGGAATTTGTAGTGCCATGCACAAAGTCCTTTTTGTATAGTTATTGTTTATAGACAAGTCATAACTCTACTGGGATGAACAGCTCATCTTTTCACTGAGTTGTGTAAAAAAGAAACGACTACGAAGTATCCTATTGAGTTATGGCCGTACCCAATAAAAGATTTTAGTTTGATTCCCCGGATAGATAGCACAAGACAATTTGAAAAGAGTTTGATGGTCACACGTATAAATAACTTCGTTTGATTGGTCGATCTCCGGTATCTATCTGGATAATCAAATCATCTATTGAATCATTAAAATGTCAAACATTTAGATTCAGTCAAATTGTATCTCTACCACCAGTTCTTAATACTGTTAGGTTAAAGAAGAACGGGCAAGAAACTCTAACGTTGCTCTTTTCTAAGCTGATTTACAATACATATTTGCACTACACACATTGAAGTATTTATTTGAATTAAAGCAGCTCAATTTATGCCAATGAGGATACGTTATAAAGTGAAATAATTAGATTGTAATAGTTTTGAACAAATTAACTAAACACGCAATAAGAGCTTGAGCAGACCAGTCCACACAAGCAGCATCAATCTAAGATCGCTTATTGGGAACAGCTATTACTGGCCAGTACATGTCTTAGGTTTGACGCTGAAGAGAGCTTTGGAAGTGGGCGGTCTGTTATTTGTATTCATCATTTAATATCCGAACAATATTACAGAGCTTACGCTGCTATCTATCTATTCGTCTATCTGTCTGTCTTACCTTTTAAAAGATCTATCTCCTGAACCATATTAGGAATCCGGTTTAATTTTCACAGAATTATAAGGCTTATTAGTGTAAATATGACAAACAATAAAACAAAAAAAAAAACATATATATATTAAAAGTTACAGTTGTATGTACGTAACCTTTGATGTGCGAGTGCGAATCGCATTTGTCCGATTTTTATTACTTGCCCCAGTAATAATTTCTCTAAAGGACCCGCAAAAAACATAAACTGATAGCCTTTAATCTCTATTCTAAAATATTCTTAAATGTTTAAACAACGATTTCTTAATCTTGCATTAGTTAAAAAAAACGTTAAGATAACCGTTATTTCATATAGCATAACGCCCCATCCCTATACATATTGATTAAGTAACTGATTTTACGCTATATAAGACCATTCAACCCTTTTGTTGAAAAATGTACATAAATTGTCAATAAAAAGTCCCGACATCCATTATGCGTTTTGTTATTCCTCATTATGATTTTCAGTGATGATTTAATAAGGTTGAGGGAAGATACATAACATTTAGATTTCTTAACCCTTATACATATTTAAGCATGACATGATTCTTCAGATAGGTATTGTGGGTGTTTATGTTCGGTGGTGATCACTTACCATCTGCGTTTAGTGACTCCGTCGCTCGTTTGCCGGCATCTGCTTTAAAAAAAACATTATGATGAAATCGTTGTTCAACCTATTGACAATTTTGTCAATTTTTTTTTACAAATTTAGCGTAATTCTGAACAAGCAATTGGCAGCAATAACAAAACGCAAACAAAAGCTCAGCTGATAACACTGGCCGTATGACGTTTCCTTCGCCTTGACAGATAAAAGTCTCAAAGCGCGCGAATCGAGTGCAACAAAATTGTGAATTTTACCAAATCTACCCTGATGTTGGCACAAAATCGACTTTATATTAACGTGTTAAACTTAAAACATTTAATTTAACGACAACGTGTTGCATATTCAATATTTTCACACGAGAAATTAGTGGTTAAAAAACTAACGCATTGTGCCACTTTTTTACTCCAAATAAGTTGGGATTTTGTCTACAATGGTTGGTTCAGGGCATGAGAAAGGTCATGGAGGTACGTAAACCAGTTTTTACCGATGATATTGCCCCCGGAACCCTTCCGAAAGGGTAGTTATCATTGTTATATATTGATACCAAATTCGTTCGCTCGTCTTTTGTTACATGAATATAATGCAGAAGGTATTGATATAAATACGTGACCGAGACAGTGACGTATTGTTGAAGTCATTTTTTGGGTAGGAACAGGTACATTTAATTATGGTGGCTTTTCTGCCATCAGAATCTCAAATCTTGGCTAAATATGGCTTTTTGTAGGTCTAGAATTAATTGTTGAAGATTCATATTCATCCATCAACGATTCCGTTTATCCTAATCCTAATAATATTATAAACATGAAAGTTTGTAAGTATGGATGGATGGATGGATGGATAAAAATTATGATTGATAATATATAATATACTAGCTTTTACTCGTGGCTCCGCCCGTGTGATCTGCTTTTCCCGGGATAAAAAGTAGCCTATGTCTTATTCTGATGTATAAGCTATATTATTGTAAAGTTTCATTAACATCCATTCAGTACTTTTTATGTGAAAGAGTAACAAACATACATCCATTCTTACAAACTTTCGTGTTTATAATATCTGTTAATTTAATTCAGGTTTTAAGAGATAGACTAAGTAGATAAATTAGAGATACATAAGTTAACACCTTTGTCCCTGAAGTGGTAGCCAGAGATGCAACTAGTTCTGCACTTACATTGCACCAAGCTTATTTCAGTTGCATGATGTGATAGAGGGAGCTTATCAGCCAGTGTATATCCGGTTCACCCGAGGGGCTTAGACATGACTTGTTGGTTGGTTGGGGTGGGTATAGGGGGTACATACACTCAGTCAAATGTTTGTGTGATCCACAAGTCCCTCGTAGTTGGTACAGTATAAAATAATAGCCTACAAGAGAATGAGATAAGGAAAGAGGAGACGAAGATTACAGAAAACACTGTATACTGAATAAACTGTATACTGAAACTAATCTATCTCATTCTCTTGCAGGCCAAATCCTATTTATGCATATGTTTGTCTCCTTTTACTGTCGCTTTTTCGTTTCATCGAATTGAAAAAATCACTGTGTCAAATCACAACGGTGCTAAAAAAGTTTCACTTCAATAAAAATTAAAACTACCATTACAGAGCATATTTTAACCTTTTTATTAGAGCATATTCCATACATATTTGCCACATATAATTATAATGCCTAATATAATCCGATGTCGTAATTATACAAATAAAATCTATACTAAATCTTCCTGGAAATTCAAATAAAAGGTAAATTTAAATAAAAAAAAAACACAAAACAATACAAAACCGTTAGCTTTTATCAAGTATACGTTATATTTGATAACAACAGGAAATAACTGTACAATAATCATGTGAACGATATCTGTTTTTATTTTTGCATTTGAGTTTGGCAAAATGATGTCATATGATACATTTATCCTCAATTTTGTGCCCATATTATAATGGGGTATAACTTCGCAGCCTGTCATACACAACTAACAATATCTCTCTCTCCTTTTACAGATTAATAACGGAAAATTTCAAAATCAACTCCGGCAACAACGCTACGAAACGCAAACAGGACGAGGCTCAGTCGCTCAACTACAAATTTAATATGAACCCCCACACGTTAGACTTTAATAAATCACCACACAGTCCACTGAACAAGCGACGCATCCTGGGCGAGTTGGACAACACAATATATTCCCTAAAATCCACACTGTTCAAGCCGAATTCGCCTCTGGAGAGGTTAAAGTCACCGCTGAGTGATATCAGGCCTCTGCCAATATCTCCTCTGGCTTATTCGCCTGTACAGAGCCCTAGGTTGACCCCGAAAGCAATTGATGCCTATGCTCAGAATATCTTGGACAGACCTTCGCCCTTAACAAGCAAGTCACTGCGTAACAGGAAAATTAAAAGGGTGTTCGAAGAGAGGACCCGGTTTAAGATGTCTAACAAGGAGAATTGCGGGCCGGCCATGGCTGAAACGTTTTTGAAGATTGATGTGGAGGAGGAAACCAGGGATTGCACGTTTGGTGATAGGTTTCAATCGTCGAGGGAGGAGAAATGGAATATTAGTAAGGTGAGATGATTTTTTTTCTTGGTTGAATGACAAGACGAGCAGTAGAGTGAGTGGTAGAGCCATTCATGCTGTAGACAGTTTTGTCTACAGCATGAATGGGCTGGCTCAACCGGGTCGTTACCACTGTCTCACTGAAAACCGACGTAAATTAGCGGCTTGCTGCTGCGTTTCGTACGGTGAGTGAGATATCCGGAAGCCCAAATCCCCTCCCCTTCCCAATCCCTAATTATCCCTTTCCTTTAAGGTCGGCAACGCGCCCACAATTCTTCTGTTGGTGGTCGTACATGGGCGGTGGAGATCACTTAACGGCAGGTGACCCACTTGCTCGTTTGCCGGCCTATGCTATAAAAAAAAAAGAAAAGCAAGGCGAGCGATGGTAAGCGCCACGCCTGTTCATAAACAGAAGCAACACCACACAGTACTTTGAATTACAAAGCACTGCATGGCACTGAACTGCGCTGGTCACCCTGAGATATAAGATGTTAAGTTTCACAACACCCAGTAATTTCACTGGCTTCAATGTCCTTCAAATCGAAACACAATTGTTGCTTGACGGCAGAAATAGACGGCGCGGTGGTACCAACCCAGACGGCCTCTCGTATACGAGGGACCTACCACCTTGTAAAGTTGTAGCTTACACCTGTTATAGTTTAGTGGGTCACCAGATGGTATGTGATCCCCACCGCTCATGTACGCCAATAACACCAGAAGAATCATGGGCGCGTTGCCGACCTTAAAGGAGAGGGATAATTAAGGGATTGGAGATTTGGGCCTCCGGATATCTCACTTACCGTATAAAACACAGCAGTAAGCCGCTACTTTACGTCGGTTTTCTTTGAGACAGTAGACAAAAATCAACACAGCATTTTTTTTATATTAATTATGATCTGTACCTATTTGTCTATATGAATTTCTAAAAGTGGTACAGCAACGCTGTAAACAGTTTTGTCAACAGCATGAATGGACTGGCTCGAAACGAATAATTTTCAATGTAACATAATGACATTGATATAATACTATGATACATTGACATTGTTAATGCACAATCGCAACTTCCTGTTGCATACAATGTGTGATGAAAATATCCTGTAATGCATTCATACATTCATGAATGAAATGCAATTGTTTATTAGGCAATTGAAATAGCGCTTATGACAATTTTTTTTTGTTATCCGAGCACGGCAAAGTGACTGCACTACACCTGATGGTAAGCATAGTGCAGTCCAAAAACCCAGCAGCCACCGACAAACAATGAGTTTGTCGGTGATCACCAGAGTCATGCCGGCCAGTATAAATGCTTCTTCCCTCTTCGGAGAGGGTAGAAGCAAATCGAGAGGCCTGCGACAGGACAGGCGGTTGACCGATGCAGGCGCAGTTATACAAAGGTGAACCCCTATATCCGCCAACCAACCATAAAGTCATGTCACAAGCTCCTAGGGGAACCAGATATACACTGGCCGATCCGGGAACGCGGTCTACACAAGGCGTGATCACTATGGCAGGTTTTAACACCATGCGTACGGTGGTCGCTATCCGGGCGGATATGAATATCCTACCACCAGCATTACAGCTGTGCCACTAAGGCAGTCAGAAAAGAAAACGTTATTTAAACAATTATTTATATTTCCAGCTTGACTTCTCGAACCTTCAGTCCACTCTGCAATCAGACATCAAAGAATCATTCGTACCAGAGAAGGAGATGGAGCCACTGGACGAATTCGAGACCCTTCACGACCTGGAGGAAGAGTTCGATGCAGACAACTTCGATACGTGCACTAAATATGAAATCATATCCACGGACAGCCCTAACATCATCTCTAGGGGGCGCTCCTCCACTTCAAGGAAGGTTAATTCAAAAGACTTCATTTTCGGAGCGCCGTTGGCGGACAATGAAGCTTCAACGTCCTTCAACAGACCAACAACAGCTACAAGAATGCTTAACTTCGAGGAAGAGGACTTCGAATTCACATCTCCGGCTATAAAAAAGACGTTGGTGAAGAAATCTCTGAAATTCAATGAGACACCGACCAAAAACCCCTTAAGGCATGAGAAGAGTGATTCAAGCATAGGATCCATGAGCTCAATATCTCCGTCATCTTCCAAATTGAGGTTGTACACTTCAGAGTCTACGACATCTATGGAGTCAGGTTTTATCTCAGAGTTAGAAGAACCGTTCTTGGAAATTGAAGAATCGAATTCCCCCAAAATTGCAAATATAGATGACTTACTATCAGGACAAATTAAAAATAACATTATAGCGGATAAAAAGAGAACTTTGAACCGTAGTTTGAGCTTTAACCCGGAGAGTAAGGTCAGAGTTTCCCTGTTCTCGATTAAAGAGAGTCCGGAAGAGAAGAGGAGTCACAAAAGATCGGAGGAGAGTGGGTTGGAAGTGGCTAATAAGAGGAGAAAATCTAGCACGCACAATCCATCTGTGGAGAAGTTGCAAAGGCCTGTGTTACAGCGAGCTATGTCTGAGAATAATGCTTCAATTATGTCGGCTTTGGCTAGATGTGAGTATTAAATACTATTTTTTATAGCAAATGGATAAATCCACACTGTAGGATAAAGCCATACTGTAGGATAAAGCCATGATGTAGAATAAAGCCATGCTGTAGTATAAAGCCATGCTGTAGTATAAATCCATCCTGTAGGATAAAGCCATGCTGTAGGATAAAGTCGTGCTATAGGATAAAGCTGTGATGTAAGATAAAGCCATGCTGTAGAATAAAGCCATGCTGTAGTATAAATCCATCCTGTAGGATAAAGCCATGCTGTAGGATAAAGTCGTGCTATAGGATAAAGCTGTGATGTAAGATAAAGCCATGCTGTAGTATAAAGCCATGCTGTAGTATAAATCCATCCTGTAGGATAAAGCCATGCTGTAGGATAAAGCCATGCTGTAGGATAAAGCCATACTGTAGGATAAATCCATACTGTAGGATAAATCCATGCTTTAGTATAAAGCCATGATATAAGATAAAGCCATGCTTTAATTAAGCTGTGCTGTAGGATAAAGCCATGTTGTAGGATAAAGCCACGTTATAGGATAAAGCCATGCTACAGGATAAAGCCATGTTGCATGCAATAACCATCTAAATGTGATTTCTCCATTCCAGCGGCCGCGGAACCGGACTTGATTGGCGATTTCTCATCACCATTCGCGTTACCACTCACAAGTGGCGACCACTCGGATCTGAAGAGCATATCGTGTGACACGTTGGCCGATCTGCTCAGAGGGGAATATGAGGAATCTATCAGCGATTTTCAGGTAATAACAAATACATATGTACTCATGCCTGTAATCTCTGAAGGGGTAGGCCTATAGGTGTAACTGGTACAGTCACATTTCGCCGAGATTTGCGTCCCATGATGTGATAGGGGCGAGTTTGTTTTAACAAAAGGGCTTCTTTTTCTTATTATATTATGATACATATAAAATACAGAAAGTTACCCTATTTTTAGTTGGAGAGAGTATTTTTATTAATATGTATTCATACCTTTATATACTAAGCGATTAGGACCCGTATAAATGATATGTATATGTATACAAATTTTGTTATTTATTTGTAGGTAATAGACTGCCGGTACCCCTACGAGTACGATGGTGGTCACATCCTCGGCGCGGTGAACCTGTACACCCAAGATCAAGTGCTCTCGCTGGTCAACAAGCCGTTGGATCCACGGGAAGAGGAGACCAAGAGGAAAATACTAGTGTTCCACTGCGAGTTCTCGCTCGAGCGCGGCCCAAAGCTGTAAGTGCGGTCGCTGTACGTCGTAGATCTAATTTTGGTCATGGTCTACTGAGAATACCGCGGTCTACTGGAAAGACCAAACGAAAAAGGTGTTAATACATTGCAGAATGTATATTGGGGTTGAGGTCTACTAAAAAAAACTACGGTCTACTCAGAAAACCTGGCCATAATTTAGTTTTAATGCACGTGCCTGCACCCGCCAACAGCCCATGTATTTGTAAGTTTAAGGAATGTCTTATTCAGTCATAGACAATTTTTATTACAAAGGAAATGTCAAAAAGTCGTCTCGTTGATTTAATAGCTTATTTAGGTTAAGTGGTAAGTGGTAGAGCCACGCTATAGACAGACTATACTATATTTTTCGACTGGGTCGTTACCAATGTTTCACAGAAAATCGACATAAAGTAGTGGTTAACTGCTGTTTTTCATATGTGTGATATCCGGAGGCCCAAATTTTTATTTATTAACCTGTTTAATCCAATCAAGTACCATTATTATGTTTAATGTCACAATATTGAATATGTTTTCTCTTTCCTCAGATCCCGCTTCCTCCGGTCTTCTGACAGAGAAAAGAACAAGGAAAACTACCCCTGTCTCCACTACCCCGAGGTATACCTCCTTCACGAGGGATACCGGTCGTTCTACCAAAAATATCCGGATCTATGCTCACCAGCTGGGTACACTGCCATGTTGGATCCACAGCATAGACATCTATTAAGGAAGCACAGATCTGTGTCCCAACCATCGTCAACACACATCAGACGGAATAGACTGCTTCTGTAAGTTCAGAAATGTCTCGGTCTACTGGAAAGACCGTCGGTCTTTTGAGTAGACCGACGGTATTTTGGGTAGACCGAATGTGGAAGGTGCTTAAATGATGCAGTGTCGTAAGACTGCCGTTAAAACCGTGTTTTTATCACGGTCTTCTGAAAAGACTAGGTCTAGACTAGTCTATCGTGGTTGATATTGACTTATTATGTGATTAACACTGTGCGTCAGTTTATTGGAAAGACCATGGTCTACTGTTAAAACAACTATAAAGATGTTAAATGCTCGAAATTTACGAGATTTTTCTAAAAGACCATAGTATGTCCAGTAGACGGTTGAAACCTATACATCATTGGGTCCAAAAAAATCACAGTTTAAATAATATTTGGTATTAGAAAAGAATATATTGTAAATAATAGTTAAGGAAGAATTTATGCCATATAAAATTAAGTTTCTAGTACAAAAGTTATGTTTAGCCTAGTATACGTTATCCCACCTATAGTATAATTCAATGGCCTTTTCGTAAGTGTAAAGGGTCATTTTAGTACGACCTTTTCGTAAGTCCAGAGGATCGTTTTGGTATGGCCTTTTGGTAAGGGTAAAGGCCACGTTAGAACAGCCTTTTCATAGTCCAAAAGCCATGTTAGTACGGCCTTTTCGTAAGTCCAAAGGGTCGTTTTGGTATGGCCTTTTTGTAAGTCCAAAGGGCGATTTTAGTGCGGCCTTTACGTAAGTCCAAAAGGCCGTTAAGTCGGAAATTAAGTGCCATGTAAGTAATGGCCAGATTGTAGGTTACTTTATCGTCGAAATTAAGCTAATTGTGCCAGTGATTTAAATATATCTAAATAAAATTGCCTGGATTTGATATTATCTTCTTCTTTTGATATAAGGATCGCGTTACATTGCGACGGATTAAACGCCGATAATTAGTCGGTCACAGATTTCATACACAACTTATAATTGACCGAAAAACTACAACCAATTTGACAATCGGGTTCTTACGACGTTTCTTCCGTTGGATTGGAATGGTCTGTGTTTTAAAATAAAATAAAATAGTAATCTTCGTATAAATTGCAGTGATTTTAATAATATTTAAAAAATAAAATCTTTTCGTTAATAATAAATTTAATTATGTCAATTTTTTAATGACCGTTTAGGGTAATTAAAGGTTATTAATAGTTTACGATTAGTGCCTGGTCTTATTACTGGTTCATCTTCACTTAAGTCATAAGGCGAAACGCCTCAAACTAGGCAAGAGCCTCAAAAATCAAAAGCCATGTTAAAGGTAGCTTTAAAATGACAATGTGCCGTTTATTCCCAAATATTTGTAAATAACACATAAGTTATATTTGAGGGTATTTTTAAATGTTAAAAAGGTGTATATAGTACTATAAAATTAGTTGTTAGGGACCTTCTAATTTAAAAATTTGCAAATTTTTCAATTTATTCCCATAAAGGCAAAGGAGAATGTATCCATTCAGCCCCTTCTGAATTTTCGTTTTTTATTTCACTTATATATTTTTTATAAGTATCGTAAACAGTCTTTCTGTTAAGCGGTATTCTTTAATATCCTTTGTCGAAACTTGTGATTAAACAATACTAAAGTGATTAAAATATCCTACAGTGCATGCCACATCTAATTTCTCATACTAAACCCACATAATAAATAACAAAAACACTAGGCTGTACAAATTACGATACCTTTGCCTTTTTCATGGGAACGTATTAAAAAAAAACTTCCCAAATCTTATATTTTCTCCATCTAGGTTTCTAATTATGGTCAGTGCACTGCCACTTATATAAATTAAGTTTAAAAGGGTTTTATTTGTTTTTTTTCGTTTCATATAAAACTATTAAGCATTTTATATTATGTGTATGCTTAGTTAATTCGTTTTGTTAAGATTTTATAAACATTGACGTCATTAGCTTGCTTAGTAAAGTCGGGTGGGTCACGCTAGGCGTTTTTGATGACGCTAGGCGTTTGTAAGTCAGTATGTATTTGTGTTTACGTGGTAAATTGAGGATTTTAAATGTTGACATGTCTGGTGTGAGTTCATTGTCAAGGCGATGTGACACAATCGGTATTTATTTGTGTACTAGGATTCTGTGTTCTGGATTAGGCGTAGTGAATTAGAAGGCAAGTTTGGCCAATAAGCCAATTATTGTAGGCGCTAAGAAAGGGACAAAATTATGTGTAAATATACTAATAAGTGAATACTAGAAGGAAATTCGCAATAAAGCTGTTGACATATAACTAGGCGTGTGGTTTAAGAATAGGCTTTAAAGATCGTGATTCTAGGCGTGTATATTGTTAACTATGCGTGCGGTTATACGACACTAGGTGTGTGAATTGCTGAGTCTAGAAGTGTAAGTAACTCTAGGCGTGCGAGTTAAATGACTATGTTTTGATGAAGCTAGGCATGTACGTTGATAACTCTAGGCGTGTGAGATGGCTCTAGGCAGTTGTTGCTAGGCGGTGACTTCGGGCACAGTATGCATGTAATTAAATTTGGGACTTCTACGATATTAGACAAGCTAATGACCTCAATGTAAAATTGTATAATTTCAAAATTATTTCAAAAACCACGCAATATTAACAATACGCTTTAATTATAATTTATTTTAAGAGACAAATAAATATTTTTATTTTTGATTTTAACTCTCCGTTTGTTTTTACGTACTAGGTTGCCTTAGTATTAGGATAGTGACAGCATTTAATTTAGTGATATCATGGTTTTCACCGATCTATATTTAACTTTAGTTGACGCTTAACGCTCGACAAAATTTATTCGCCAGTTGAGTTCATCGGTTGTTGGTGGTAGAATTCATATCCGCCCGGATAGCGACCACCGTACACATGGTGTTAAAACCTGCCATAGTGATACACCTTGTGTGGATCGCGTTCCAGGATCAGCCAGTGTATATCCGGTCTGTTTCAGTAGTATTTAAACGTAAAGATAAACGTGATTCGGTGAAAACGAGTAAACTAAGTAGTTATCGAAATTATGTAGGACTTTTTTGCCATATACAAACCAAAAATATTTTTTGTATGGCATTTTAATTGCTGCAGGTAGTAAAAAAAAATATGTGTGTGCAATTCACACACGGCAGAAGTGAAACTTCAGAATTATTAAAATAATTAACCAATGAATTTTAATATGCAAATGCAAATAATAATACACCATGTTTCCGAAGGCTTCGTTGTACGCAGGCGCAAAGACACGCGATAGCATACTTGTAATCTATCACATTCTCTCGCAGGCTAAATCCTATTTATGAATATGTTTGTCTCTGTCGTGACGCATTTTCGTTTCATCGAGTTTCGAATCACAACTATTCTAAAGAAGTTTCACTTAAAAAAAAAAAAGGAAATTTCATAGTGCAATGACTAAAAACGACACTCATATTCAGTAAATAGCTTAAAATTTAGACAATAATTAACAATACATTAATTTTCTACATCATAATGTAATATAGAACTAATATGTAAAAAAATATTATCCTAACTAATATAGACCAATAAACGTAAGTTAGGCATGTTTGTGCACATCCTGTATACAATCTGTTGCCATCGTAAATGTATCCGTCTGTAATATGGTAGTTTCCTATGTTGAATATTATACATTATTTTATATGCAACAGAAAATAATACGAAAATGAAACCCCTTTGTTATGCCTGCACTACACTACTCGCGAAGTTACCTCGACGAAGTACTCTTCGAAATTGACCGAAGTCCGAACTATGTGACCACACACTCGTGCAACCTCGCGAGGACGCTTCGTGTTCGAACTTCGAGACACTTCGAGTCCTTTGACTCGGGCGCAAAAACCGACAACGACTGGAAGTCGCCCGAGGCGAGACGAGATTTCACGAGGCGAACCGAAGTGCCCTTCTACACTATCGTATTCGCTCAACTTCGAGCAATTTCCCGAGTAGTGTAGTGCAGGCTTTAAAACACAATCGAAATCGGTTCAAAAGTTAGCCCGCAATTATTATGATTTTAAATATTGGTATGAGCAAGGGTAGGCGCGTAGTGGGGACTATCTCGCTCGCACGTGTACACCGTAATGGCTATTTTACACGGTGACGTCAAAGTTTGCGTCGTCTGCTATTTGACAAGTGCCCTTTATCGGATTAGAATGGCTTTTAAGTAACAAATACGTGCACAAATAAACCGAAATAGCTAAACTAGTTAGGCATAGGCTATTTAAATAAAAAAAAACTTCCTAATTCTTACATAAAACCTAACATAACCTCAAATATTAGTTTAATGTAGCGTTATTTTAAAATGTATAAACTAAAAGTAAAACACGTGAATGATGCACCACGTTGTTGATGACACATCGTCCGTAGGCTTCGTTGTACGCAGGCGCAAAGACACGTGATAGCATACTTGTAATCTATCTCATTCTCTCGCAGGCTAACTCCCATGAATATGGTTGTCTCTTTTTATTGTCGCTTTTTCGTTTCATCGAATTTTCAAATCACAACGGTGCTTAAGAACTTTCACTTTTAAAAACTACAACTGGGTCTACCGGGGTGATACTGTTTTTCCCAGTAGAATTATCCTGGTTTCGTGACAGTTAATGGGCGGTGGAGATCACTTACCATCATTTTTTATATTAATTCTTTTACATTGTAATATAATAATACTAAGGTGATAATAAGCTTTTATAGTATGATATCTTCAATTAATATTATATACATAGGTTCACGTATGTTTCCCATAGGGGTAGGCAGACTTCCACCTGCTACGATTACACACCTCTTAGGCCTCTTTCACTCTTATTATATTCTTCACGCATGCATGTCGGTTTAGGATACTTCTAACCCTTTCTCGAGAATATCTCCGACTAATAATTATTCTATTTTTTACGTGGCGATGGACAAATGGACCGACATGATTGTAGACAGTTTATGGGTTGGGGAGTGACTTAAAAATTTAATAACTTACACACGAGCAAGTTGCGAGCAAAAAAGGAGCATTTGAATGTATGATGCAAGTCTTGACAGCCTCCGTGGCGCAGCGGGCGAGTAGCCGGCTGTGAAACGAGAGGCCGCGGGTTCGATCCCCGCACCGAGACAAACATTTGTGTGATCCACCAATATTTGTCTCGGGGTCTGGGTGTTGTGAGACCGAAAGTCTCTCGTAGTTCCTGATACCCACGACACAAGACTTGTATCTTAGTGTGGGGTCAGGACTATGTGTGTGACTGTTGGGTGTATTTATTTATTTATTACTTGTGTCGTAAGTATTACGAGAGTTACAACACAAAAAAATTAATGTGGTATACATTTGTATCGCTGCGGGAATAAAACCCACGACCACTTGTTTCAATACAACAACTCTGACTACGTTTTGTAAAGGTAGTCGGAGTTTTTTATAGACAATTTTGTGTTTAATATTTTAGTTCTTTGGCTTCATAGCTAATAAATGGAACAACACAAGTTTCAAAGGTGTTCTAATTTAAATAACTCGACTAAATTCATAAATCGAATGTGGTTTAAGCAACTTCCACTCAAAATAACTATACGCGGTGTTCTATTATTCAAAAGGGCACATCACATGTTTAAAACGGATTCCTAATTTAAACAACTCAATTAAATTCATAAATCGAATATAGTTTGAGCAACTTCCACTCAAAACAACTATACGCGGTGTTCTATTAATCAAAATGTCACATCACATGTTTAAAACGGTTTCCTAATTTAAATAATTCGATTGCATTCTTAAATCAAATATGCTTAGGCAACTCCACTCATGGCTATACGGCGTGTTCTATTTTTCAAGTATATAGAGTGTCCCATTTTCACAACCAATATCATACTATGAGAGCTAGAGTACGTGAAAACAATACAATACGCTTATTAGAATTTATATAAATATGTAAATAATTTAGTTTAATTTAGTTAATTTTTAGAATTATGTTTATTTTATATGTCTCGTTTTTGACTTGCATAATTTTGGTTGCGTACGCACACGCATATACGCTGTGGTGTTGTTTATGGGCAGGCGTGGCGCTTACCATCAGGCGAGCGACTTGCGCATCTCGTCAATCAATGAAATAAAAAAAAAACATTTCGTTGAATTTTAGTTAAAAGTCAATCTACAGTGTCCTGTCTGTCAATCTGCAAAACTAAGAATAGTTGGAGTCCTGTCATTAATGGACGTAAATATGTAAAAATATTAAATTATTTTTTTATTTAAAAATTGAGATGTTAATTTTATTTTGCTAAATTCATTTACTTGAATCAATAATTTAAACTTCTATTTTGCATGAACGTACATGAGAAATGTTTTGATTAAATAAATTACGGAATTTAACCTACTTAAATTTAATTAATTTAATGATTTCTTACGTTTACGCGAATGTTACTCATTGAAATAAAACTAACTTAAACGGATTTTATCGCGTGACCACGAAGGCTGAAAGGCCTTCGAAACGTCGAGAACAAAATTAAAATAAAAAACCGCGATAAAATCCGTTTAAATTAGTTTTAATTAATTTAGCAAAATAAAATCAATATCTCAATTTTATTTTGATGGCGGTTGAAATATTGCTTCCAATTTAGTTTTTACCACCTATTTGACAAGGGACAACTATTTTTAGTTATGTTTAATTCCAAATAGACACTAATGGTGCAATTAGACGATGCGTTATAGCGCGTATCCTGTTTAAGCATTTAAAACTGCCCTTTAGTTTAATAATAATAAATTTGTTTAAAAAAATTCTCCAATAGAGTAATAGTGACGAAAATATGCAAGTCATAGACAAGACCTCTCCTGACTATTCTATGATTTACTAAAATGTCTATGGATCGACTTTTAAAAAATGAAATTTATTTCGTTCGAAGTTAGAAATTATATGTTTGGCATTTAAATAAACTAATATATGAATATATAATTTAGAATATGGCGGATTTTGTAATAATTAAGTTGAAATAAATTATGAAAGTATATTTATTTGTGTTATTTGAAGAATACCTGAAAACCTTACATAACTGAATACTTAATAACCGACTAAAAATAACACTGAAAAGTCAAAAATAACAATTTCAAGTCTTTTGGAGTCGGTGCAATTTCAGTTGACCGACAGCGACACATATACCAACTTCAAGATACCTAAAATTATTATTTTTGACTTTTCAGTGTCATTTCTTTTAAGTCGATTCTACGTGGTGATTTGCTGGTGGGAGGATACTTGTATCCGACCGGATAGCAGCCACCGTACCCTGGTGCTAAAACCTGCCATAGTGGCCCACCTTGTGTGGGTCGCGTTCCAGGGTCAGCCAGTGTATATCCGGTTCTCCCCAGGGGGGTTGCCCCCTGATCCTAACCCTTTTTCCTTCCCTTCCCCCTTGGCCCTTTGACAGGCCGGCATAATCTTGCCGACCTACGATGGACACATTGTTTATCGTTGGTCGACACTATTCTTGGATTGCGCTACACTTACCATCAGGTGTGGCGTAGTCACATTGTCGAGCCAGGATAAAAAAAAAATACGGATTGCACTCCGGGAGTGCCGACAGAAGTGAAAACTTACCAAACAAGATGCGAGAATACAAACTTATGGCAACATGTCCACTACACATGATAAACGTACATTCTACTCTCTTCGCGTTTATGCGAGCCTGGTACTTTTTACGGCAACATGTTCCAAATAAGAAAAAAACAAAAAAGTTTTTCTTTGTCCAAATCGTCATTTATTTATTAACTACGGCTACTCGCCATGAAAAAAGGGCATTCTACTCTCTTCGCGTTTATGCGAACCTAGTACTTTTTTTACAGCACCATGTTCCAAATTATAAAATAAGTAAAATATGTATTTTTTATCGATCGTCATTTTTTTTATCAATATAAAAAACAAAATTACAGTAACATGTCTATTCGCCATAAAAAAAAAAAAGTGTGCGTCTCGGGACGCTCGACAGAAGTGATAACTTAAACTAATGTGGGTTAAAGTGGGAGCAGAGGAACCTGCCTAAGAGTGGGACCACACAATGCGTTGCAGCGCCGCACCGCAAAGATTTCACCGTATCAGCGGGCACACGAGCGGTGCGGCGCCGCAACGTTGTTATGTCGCAGCATCGCCGTCGCCCCAGCAGCGTTGGACAGCCTGTTAATAAAATGGACAACTGTGCGGTGCCGCTCCGACGTCGCAGCGCATTCACCCCTCCCCGCCTCGTCTCGGTGGTTGCAAGTCCGGTGCGGCGCCGGGGCGCATCGTGTGACATGCCACAATTATTTCTATGTAAAACGACGCAGCGACATCGCTCCGGCGCCGCACCGCCGCCGCAACGCAACGTGGGCCCCCGCTCTGAGAGAAAAGGAAGCCAGACAGAGTGGCGCCGCTCGCGTTACGGAACGTTTCGGTTCACCCTCCCATAAGAAGTTATCACTTCAAAAACGAACACAGTCCGGTCAAAGTCCTGTGAAAGTCCGGTCCAATCTGAAGTCGGCTAGCGCTGGCTGGTCAACTGGCCCGCGTGACGTCTCACAGAAGGTTCTCGAATATTCTGGAACCTTCCGCTCGCCGCCGCTCGCGTTACGGAACGTTTCGGTTCACCCTCCCATAAGAAGTTATCACTTCAAAAAAAGTTGTTTTAATTTGCATTTAAATCAAATAGTCATCTGCGGCCCTACAATAATGAATTACATTTAACAACACGGTCGGTGTGTGTTCTACACGCACTAGCGCGAGCGTAGCGAACACGATACGAAGCGATAAGAAGATAGCGAACCCGTGTAGAGTGACGCGTTTCTGACAGGTAGAGCCACGCTGTAGACCAGTGTTTCCCAACCTTTTTTAGGCCATGCCCCACCTTAACATTTTTTTGTTAAATTTGTCACCGATATCTAGCATTGCATTTAAATAACCCAAAGCGAAAGGGTTAAAGTCGTGTCATCTATTTTTAATTTGCTCCCCGTAACTATCAAATTGCCCCCATGTTGGGCGTGGGCCCCACGTTAGGAAACACTGCTGTAAACAGTTTTGTCTACAGCATGGATGCAGCACTGTTTCACAAAAAACAACGCAAAGTAGCGGCTTGCTGCTGCGTAAACAGCCCGTCTAGTATACATGAATTCTTTGGTACTATATGTATGTATGAAAATTAGTATGAAATATATTTGGCATTTATAAATAACATAAGCAAAATTTAGATGGCTTGCAACATACAACAACTTACTGTAAATAACAATTAAAACACAAACTCGAATTAAAATACATTTATTTGTCATTTACAATAAATACATTTGACTAGGTAGAAGCATTTGGTTTGATTTTTTTTTTTATACTGGCCCGGAAAAATGACTACGCCACACCTGATGGTAAGTGTAGCGCAATCCAAGAATAGTGTCGACCAACGATAAACAATGTGTCCATCGTAGGTCGGCAAGATCATACAGGCCTGCAAAGGGCCAAGGGGAGGGGGAGGAAAAAGGTATGTGAAAAGGGTTAGGATCAGGGGGCAAGCCGCCTGGGGAGAACCGGATATACACTGGCTGACCCTGGAACGCGACCCACACAAGGTGGGCCACTATGGCAGGTGTTAGCACCAGTGTACGGTGGTCGCTATCCGGTCGGATACGAGTATCCTCCCACCAGTAAAATTACAGCAAAACCTTCGCCTGAACGAATAAAATATCTCACTAGATTCTTCCTCTACATGCTGACAGTTAATTAGATGTTGCAGTGGAGGGCGAAACCCGAGTTTTTTTTTATTTGATTGAATGACGAGACGAGCAAGGCGCTCGCCTGATGGTAATCGCCATGCCTGCCCATAAACAGAAGCAAACACCTCACAGAACTTTTAATTACAAAGCACTGCATGATACTGAACTGCGCTCGTCACCCCGAGACATACGATGTTAAGTATAATTTCAATAATTTCACTGGATTCAATGTCCTTCAAACCGAAACACAACAGTGCTTACACACTGTTGCTTAGCTTGAGAAATAGACGGCGCGGTGGTACCAACCCAGACGGCCTCTCGCATACGAGGGATCACCTTGTCTGAGTTTTATTATAATTGTTATAGAATCAACACATGTGATAGTCATGATTTAGAAATATACAAGTATTGTAGCTTTGTTTAGTATTAATTATTGGTAAACATCTCAAAATAGAATAAGGTGATCTTATTTATTTCCATCAAACGACGAAACAACGAGTACCACATTAAAAGGCTGTTAATAATAATATTAAGAAAAATCTAATTTTCATTCTTAATCTCATCTTTTACGTTTTCTTCTTTTTCTTCCTCTAATTTCTCATTTTTATTGTCTTTAACGACTGGAACATCTAGCGAACTCTTTGATAACTGCCTTAGAATATGTTCAAATATTTTCGGCGCGCTTTTTGTGTTCGGGAGCGAAATGTCAGTTTGTGTTGTTACTGTCTCGCTTTTCTTTTCCTCCTTAACCTCTAGAGGTATGTTCGTCTCTCTCAGATCTAACGTCATAGTTTTCTTTTTAATCTCTTTTTCTAGCTCTTCTGCATTTAGTCCATGCATTGTTTCATCCTTCTCTCTGGATCTTCTTTCTATAGCTTTTGAAAGAACGTTGCCTAAAATATGTGCGCATTTTATCATATTTTGTGTTTCGCGTGGTGTTAAATGTAATCCTTCGTTTCTTATAATGTTGTTTAGGTTTTTAACATTTTCTGGAGATCTCTTTCGGGACCCTTCCATTGATAGATCTGCAATAATAAAACGCAGTTTGTAATAGGCCTTCTACACAGTCGTATTCAGTGTGGATGTTATAAATATTATTATTTTTAAATTGGTTGGCTTTAAATAGAGCTTTAATATTTAAGCGAACAATGTCATACATTTTTTATTCAATATTTTCAATAGTGTAAAAGGTACAGGGAGTGTAAAAGGGTTGGTTTGTCCATGTGGACAAAAACCCTTACAACATTTAAATAATAAAATAACATCAAGAACGTATTTAACTTCGTTATTTATTATAAAAAACGTATTTTTATTATAATTAATAGGACATTTTACTACTGTAGGCTAGGCATCTATACTAACAAAAATGGAATGGATTTTAATTATCGGAATAAAATATAAATTTAAATTAAATTTTTCGCGTTTCAAAGTATTTGTACTATCTTAATAATGTAAAAAATTAATACCAACTCACCGAAATCCCCAAAATCCAGAGTGTCAGTCCGATACGGCGTGGGACACTGGTCATAATAACATTTAATCGGCACTGTCGCTATAGAGTTATTGTAGTTTGCCCAAAAATTATTCCACTCGCCGTCAGTCTTTCTATCTTCCACCTTCGTGTCGGCATCCGAGCAGTCCTGCCAAGTACTCACGCAGCAACTGGGGAAATAGCGGAAATAAGTGGTAGGTCCCTCGTATGCGAGAGGCCGTCTGTGTTGGTACCACCGCGCCGTCTATTGACGTCGCCGAGCAACAGTGTGTTAGCACTGTTGTGGTTCGGTTTGAAGGACATTGAAGCCAGTGAAATTACTGGGTATTATGAGACAACATCTTAAGTCTCGGAGTGACGAGTGCAGTTCAGTGCTTTGTAATTCAAAGTTCTGTGTGGTGTTGCTTCTGTTTATGGGCAGGCGTGGTCCTTACCATTAGGCGAACGCCTTGCTCGTCTTGTCATTCAATCAAATAAAATAATAATACACGGTCAACATCGTCCTGTTCACACTAGTTTAACTTGTATCTTACGTTGTTGGTTAATCTGTAATTTGAGTGGTAGAGCCACGCTGTTTTGTCTACAGCATGAATGGGCTCGAACGGGTCGTTACCACTGTCTCACAGAAAACCGACGTAAAGTAGCGGCTTGCTGCTGGGTTTCGTATGGTAAGTGAGATACCCGGAAGCCTAAATCCTCCAACTCTTAATTATCCCATTCCTTGAAGATCGGTAACGTCCTAATGATTTTTCCTGTAATGGGTGGTGGAGACCACATACCATTAGGTGACCCATATGCTCGTTTGCCGACGTATGCTATAAAAAAAATACTATGACATAGGTACAGCTAGCATTCGTGACAGCGAGAGAGTAGTGGTCGGTGAAACGAGATCACGGGTTTGATCCCCCGCACCCAGACAAATAGACGTGTGATCCACAAATATTTGTTTCGAGGCTATGTTGTGGAACCTTAAGACCCTCGTAATTCCTGATAACTAAAAAAAACTGAAAAAAAATGTTAAGGGGCATGACCTAAAAAAGGTTTGGCAACACTGGTCTACAGCGTGGCTGTAGCCCTCACATTTACCTGGACACATGCAAATCTTGGCTAACAGGTGTAGCGACGGTGTCTGTCTGTCTGTTTCCCCGGGGAGAGAGGTCAGCTGACGATTGCCCAGAATATTCTGGAGACACTGAGGAATAATCCAAGTCGGTGCCGTATCTGAAACAAGAACCTTTTGCTGATGGGAGGATACTTGTATCCGACCGGATAGCGACCACCGTACACGTGTGCTAAAACCTGCCATAGTGGCCCACCTTGTGTGGGTCGCGTTCCACGGTCAGCCAGTGTATAACCGGTTCTCCCCAGGGGGCTTGCCTCCTGATCCTAACCCTTTTCCCATCCCTTTTTCCTTCCCCTCCCCCTTGGCCCCTTAGCAGGCCGGCATGATCTTGCCGACCGACGATGGACACATTATTTATCGTTGGTCGACACTATTCTTGGATTGCGCTACACTTACCATCAGGTGTAGCGTAGTCACTTTGCCGAGCCAGGATAAAAAAAAGAACCTTATTACAAAACGTATTCTATCTTTGAGTTAAGGCTGGTGGTAGAATTCATATCCGCCCGGATAGCGACCACCGTACACATGGTGTTAAAACCTGACATAGTGATCTACACGCCTTGTGTGGATCGCGTTCCAGGATCAGCCAGTGTATGTCTGGTTCTACTGAGGGCCTTGCGACATGCCTTGATGGTTGGTTGTGGCGGGTATAGGAGTACATCCTTGTATCCCTGTGCCTGCATCGGTCATCCGCAGTCCTTTCGCAGGCCCCTCGATTATATTCATTCATACATACAGGTATTCATACAAATGGAAAAGCGGAGCATTTATACAGGTCGGCATGACTCCGGTTACCACCGATAAACTCTTATTTGTCGGTGGTCGCTAGTTTTTTGCACTGCACTACGCTTACCATCAGGTGTAGTGCAGTCACTTTGACGTGCTCGGAAAAAAAATGTCATGTTCTGCAAACTGTTTTTTTTTTTATCCTGGCTCGGCAAAGTAACTACGCTACACCTGATGGTAAGTGTAGCGCAATCCAAGAATAGTGTCGACCAACGATAAACAATGTGTCTATCGTAGGTCGGCAAGATCATGCCAGCCTGCCAAAGGGCCAAGGGGGAGGGGAAGGAAAAGGGATAGGATCAGGGGGCAAGCCCCCTGGGGAGATCCGGATATACACTGGCCGACCCTGGAACGCGTCCCACACAAGGTGGTCCACTATGGCAGATTTTAGCACCAGTGTAGGGTGGTCGCTATCCGGTCGGATACAAGTATCCTCCCACCAGCAAAACTTACCTATAAGGACTGCTCGAAGACGTCCGGAAGCTATCCTTACTCTTGGAGAAGGTGCTGTTCTGCATCTCCAGCGACTTCTGCTGCCGCTTCACCTCCATCTTCTGCGTCTGCATCGCGTTCTGCAGGGAACAGCTCCTGGTCGTCTGCCAAGTTTTTTTAGGAGTAGAAGTGGCTAGCGCTTTAAATTTTTGATTGAAGCCGTATTTCGAATTCGTGTCCTCGAAGTCTGATACCTGTCGGAATACTGAGTTTTTGAGAATGGAAAACGAGACGAGCAAGGCGCTCGGCTGATGGTAACGCCTGCCCATAAACAGAAGCAACACACAGAACTTTGAATTATAAAGCACTGCATGGCATTGAACTGCGCTCGTCACCCCGAGACATATGATGTTATTTCTCATTATGCCCAGTAGTTTTACTGCCTTCAATGTCCTTCAAACCGAAACACAACAGTGCTTACACACTATTGCTTGGCGGTAGAAATAGACAAAGCCGTGGTACCAACCAAGACGGCCTCGCGCATACGAGGGACCTACCACTTTGTGTTTTATGGCTGAAGCCAGCAAACGAGCAAGTGGGTTGGGAAGAACTTTGGGAACTTTGGGAAGTGGCTATATAACATACGGCCGTGATGATTTAAATAAAAAAATAATTAAAAAAAAGATGGCGGATGATTTCAATAAAATAATAATAAATAAAAAAGATGGCGCGTAACGGAAAAATGTGGCGCGTAACCGAAAAATCTGACGGTATTTTTTTTTCCAACGCCAATAAAGAAGTTTCACTTCAATAAACGCACCCAACAATCACACACACACAGTCCTGACCCCACACTAAGTTAACCTGTATCGTGGGTATCAGGAACTACGAGGGACTTGCGATCCCACAACACCCACACCCGAAACAATTATTCGTGGATCACACCAACATTTGTCTCGGTGCGAGAATCGAAGCCACGGCTTCTCGCTTTGTCAACTACTTGTCAACTGCCACTTAGAGTGGTAGATCCACGCTGTAGTTTGTCTACAGCATGAATGGGCCGGCTCGACCGGGTCGTTACCATTGTCTCACAGAAAACCGACGTAAAGTAGCGACTTGCTGCTGCGTTGCGTACGGTGAGTGAGATAGCCGAAGGCCCAAATCCCCTCCCCTTCCCAATCCCTAATTATCCCTTTCCTTTAAGGTCGGCAACGCGCCTGTGATTCTTCTGGTATTGTGCGCGTACATGGGCGATGGAGATCACTTACCATCAGGTGACCTACTAGCTCGTTTGCCGGCCTATACTGTAAAAAAAAACTGCGCCACAGAGATTGTCAAATTTCTACCCACCTGCGACAAGTCTAAAGACAAATCGTCCTCAAGCGATGTCTCGCGGCTTTTCGAAGATTGGGAGACATTTGTGAGTTTCTTCGGAGACTCGATGGTTCGTTTTGTCTTCACAGACTCCACTGAAGGTCTTCTACACGTGCCGGGGAGGGAGTTGGCTCGGTCACATCTAGAACCAAGCGTTTCAGCAGATGAAATCCTACTAATATTATAAACGCGAAAGTTTGTAAGTATGGATGGATGGATGTATGTTTGTTACTCTGTCACGTAAAAACTACTGAATGGATTTTAATGAAACTTTACAATAATATAGCTTATACATCAGAGTAAAAAATCACTTAGAAGAAGCGAATCGAGGGACTTGCGACAGGACAGGCAGATGATCAATACAGGCATAGGGATACAGGGATGTACCCCTATACCCGCCCGAACCAACCATCAAGTCATGTCGCAAGCCCCTCGGGAGAACCGGATATACACTGGCTGATCCTGGAACGCGACCCACACAAGGTAGATTACTATGGCAGGTTTTAACTTGTGTACGGTGGTCGCTATCCGGGCGGATATTAATCCTACCACCAGCAAACCTACTTACCTCCTCAAAATCTGTTTCCCAGTAACAACGAACTCGAAGTTCTGTGGCTTCACAACTTTCTTCGGCGTAGTGTTGGCAGAACTTGCGGCTGTGTTCAATGGAGATTTCTTTGTGTTTTCTCTCACACTTCCCCTTCTAGAAAGTGACGTGGAACTTCGCCTAGAGCTTGACCTGGTCTTCGGACCATCGTCATCTTCTGTCCGGTCTGGGCGCTGCATGACTGGGTAATATACATAAATATAAATGAAATGCAGGCGAGCGCCTTGCTCGTCTCGTCATAAAAACAATATGTAATAGGAAAAATCAATCATTACACGCTTTTTATTAACTTCACCTGTATGTTTGTATATTTGTTTGTATGTTTGTAACCGACTCCTTTGGGCGCGATTTTGACCCACTTTAAACGGCCAGATTTCGTTCAAACTTTGTAGATTTATCGAGGACCGATGACATTACACTAATTTGATAAAAAAAAAAAAAAAAAAAAATGATAAGCAGCGATAGCTCTGCGGGGAGTGGTATGGACTGTCGAGACGAAAGTCGCAAGTTCGAAACCAGCCCCAAGAGCATACACCACTGACTTTTCTAAGTTACGTGTATATTAATTGTTAATTATCGCTTGCTTTAACGGTGAAGGAAACATCGTGAGGAAACCTGTATACCTGAGAATTCGATAAGATTTTTCGAAGGTATGTGAAGTCTGCCAACCCGCATTAGGCCAGCGTGGTGGACTAAGGCCTGATCCCTCTCATTCAGTAGAGGAGGCCCGTGCCCAGCAGTGGGACGAATATAATATATAGGGCTAATAAATAAATAAAAAAAAATAATAATAATTTAATTAATTATTGATATTCGGGTTAGGAATTAAAATTGTACTCTCTGGATCCTCGTTAATTATAGGGAATATCGTAGTATCTAAGAGCGTCAATAGATGGCGCTTTTTTGATATTCGGGTTTAAAATTAAAATTATACTCTCTGCTACAATATATTTTTATTTTAACTAAAAAATTAAAAATAAATATTTTTCTTATACGTTTTTACTTATAATTTAATCTTTGTGGTAATATTCTAGTGCACTCTATATATATTCCGAACGTCGTTACTTCGTTTCAGATTTATAGAATATGGGCTTTGGTTTCACAGTAACTGTTGGTTATTCTATATCGTATCGGATATCCGGAACTACGAGGGACTTACGGTCCCACATCTAATTTCAAAACAATAGCTGCGTTCAACCGCTGGTCTCGGTACGGGGATCGAACCCGCAATGTTAAACTAACAAAGGTGTACAGTGTTACTTGTAAAACACCAGCAACCTCGCAGGACTAGATAGCTGACCCCATAAGGAACAACTTTTGTTTTACGAGTTCGGACATAACTCAATACATGATAAAAAAAATGACTGAATGACAGACGACTGGCGGCTAGATAAATGGGTCAAATTCAAAGGCGCTGCACCCCCTTCCTCACGCTTCGCAGGGGTTTGTTTACGTAATCTTTGCGATGCGCGTAAAGTTATAAACATTCAAGCCGGATTTTAATTTAATAATTATTTTTATATGAAAATAAAATCTTATAAATTATCAAAAGTCGTAGAACAACAGTTGTTCCTTATGGGGTCAGCTATTTAGTCCTGCGAGGTTGTTGGTGTTTTAAAAGTAATCCTGTATAACAAAACAATAAGTAAATAAAGGTGGTAGGTTCCTCATATATGAGAAGCCGTCTGGGTAGGTACCATCACTTTGTCTATTACTGCCGCCAGGTGCAGTGTATAAGCTCAGGCTCGACTGGGTTTTTAACATTGTTTCACAAAAAATCGACGTAAAGTAACATTGCTGTTGGATTTCGTACGGTGAGTTAGATATCCGGAGGCCCAAATTTTCTTTCCCAGTTCCTGAATCATCTCTTTCATTTAAGGCCGGCAACGCAATGATTCCTTTGGATCACTTACCATCAGGTGATCACTTACCATCAGGAGACCTACTTGCTCGCTTGTCGACCTCTATTATAGAAAAATATACGCACATATAGACCAAAAATAAACTTATAACACCCTTCTTTTTTGTCAGAGGTTAACTTTTTAGCAAAGCACACATTTACTTTTTTTTATTGAACGAATGACGAGATGAGCCAAGCGCTAGCCTGATGGTAAGCGCCACGCCTGCCCATAAACAGAAGTAACACCACACAGAACTTTGAATTACAAAGCATTGCATGGCACTGCACTCGTCCCTCCGAGACATAATCTCATAATGCAGTAATTTCACTGGCTTCAATGTCCTTCAAATAGAAACACAACAGTGCTTGGCTTGAGAAAAATCTGGCGCGGTGGTACCAACCCAGACGGCCTCTCGCATACGAGGGGCCTACCACCTTGTAAAACACTTTTATTTTATTTTTTTATTTTTTTTACTAGCCCTGTATTATATACGTCCCACTGCTGGGCACTGGCCTCCTCTACTAAATGAGAGGGATTAGGCTTTAGTCCACCACGCTGGCCTAATGCGGGTTGGCAGACTTCACATACCTTCGAAATTCTCAGGTATGCAGGTTTCCTCACGATGTTTCCTTCACCATTAAAGCAAGCGATAATTAACAATGAATATACACGTAACTTATAAAAGTCAGTGGTGTATGCTCTTGGGGCTGGTTTCGAACCTGCGACTGTCGTCTCGATAGTCCTTACCACTCCCCGATGAGCTATCACTGCCAATGTAAAACACTTATCACTTCTCAATACATTGCTCTGATCTTCCTATCAGGCGCTTTAATCCTGATTCCATCATTCTTTATTATTCTAGAACTTACCTGGTATGAGACAGCTGGTGTTCAGGTGGGCGCACAGTGATACACTGAGAGGGATCTAAGGCCGCGGCACGCATGGATGGAGGAGGCAGCGACTACGGTCAGGAGCGGAGCGAGTTAAAATGTGTTTTTACAAAATAAAAAATGTGTTATAATTGTGCATGCCTTGAGCGCCTATAATTGTGACAACATTTAAATCTATACATATAATAACAATGTAACGGATCGCTGTCTGTACATGGAAGATATATGAGAAAAAATATTATTGGGACCTTTATCAACGCAATAGCACCCCATACAATAACTGTTAGAATTTTCGTCTGTTTGTCTTTTTTTTTTTTTTTTATAGCTTATGCCGGCAAACGAGTGTGGTTCAAGCATGGTAAGTGATCTCCACCGCCCATGTACGCCCACCACCAGAAGAATGATGGGCGCGTTGCCGACCTTACAGGAAAGGGATAATTAGGGATTGGGAAGGGGAGGGGATTTGGGCTTCCGGATATCTCACTCACCGTACGAAACGCAGCAGCAAGCCGCTACTTTAAGTCAGTTTTCTGTGAGACAGTGGTAATGACCCGGTCGAGCCAGCCCATTCATGCTGTAGACAAAACTGTCTACAGCGTGGCTCTACCACTCTAAAAAAAACTGTCTGTGCGTTTGTACATGCTAATCTCAAAAACGGCTTATCTGATTTACATGTAGTTTTCACATGTAGTTCAGTAATATATTGTGGTAAGCTTTACTTAACATTTAGTGTTTGTTTCATGTCAATCGGTTCATAAATAAAAACCTTAAGCCAATTTAAAGATATCGATAAAATAACGGCGCAGAACTTCACGCGGGCGGAGCCGCGAGCGAATGGTAGCTAAAAATATTATTGATTATTACACTAATTACTAATTTTATTGTGTGTCATTTTGGTGATCCTTAAATAAGTTAACAATTAATGTGTTTTATTGCCGGCCTATGCTATTATTATTTTAAAAAAATGTTTTTTAGCCATCGCCTCCGTGGCGTAACGGGCCAGTAGCCGGCTGTAAAATGAGGCAGCAGGTTCGATTCCCGCCATACAAATGTTTGTGTGATCCACAGATATGTGTTGTCTTTACATACAAAACACATTGCTGGAATTCGTTAAGGATTTTCTTATGTTCCATCATACTCCGTCATCAGTAGGTCTATTATGAGTTACAAATAACTTTGACCAGTTAACGCTGCCCTCTCCGCTTCCCGCTTCGCTCGTGAACATGCCCTGAGCGTTAATTAAGGGTATAGGCAGGGTGTCCACTGGGGCGTACCCTTTATATTTAAAAGGCCATATTGTTATAAATAACTGTTTATCGACATATTATTTTAGTGGCAAATGTGATGAGAAACGTTTTATGAGTGGTCGAGCCACGCTGGAAACAGTTTTGTCAGGAATCGGCCGGCTCGACCGGGCCGCTACCACTGTCTCACAGAAAATCAACGTAAAGTAGCGGCTTGCTGCTGCGTTTCGTATGGTGAGTGAGTTATCCGGAAGCCCAAATCCCCTCCCTTTCCCAATCCCTAATTATCCCTTTCCTTTAAGGTCGCCAACGCGCCCATGATTCTTCTGGCGGCGTACATGGGCGGTGGAGATCACTTACCATCAGGTGACCCACTTGCTTGTTTGCCGGCCTATGCTATAAAAAAAAAAGCTAATCTAATGCCGCTAAGGCGACCCAAATTCTATGTAAAATAAATCATGGTTTCTAAAATGCATATGAATGATGGATATAAACCTTGTATACTTTCTACATACGCCATTAGCGATGCGGATTAATGATATACGAAATGTCAGCTTGTGATTGAATAAATTACAATTTAGATGTTTTTTATTCGAGCACGGCAAAGTGACTACACTACAAGATGGTAAGCGTAGTGCAGGCCAAAAAACCAGCGACCACCGACAAACAATGTGTTTATCGGTGGTCACCAGAGTCATGCCGGCCTGTATAAATGCTTCTTCACTCTCCGAAGAGGGAGGAAGTAAATCGAGGGGCCTGCGACAGGTTAGGTAGATGACCGATGCAGGCACAGGGATACAAAGATGCACCTATATACCCGCCCCAACCAACCATCAATTCAAGTTGCAAGCCCCTCGGGTGAACCGGATATACACTGGCTGATCATAGATCGCGATCCACACAAGGTGTGTGGGTCACTATGGCAGGTTTTAACAACATGTGTACGGTGGTCGCTATCCGGGCGGATATGAATATCTTGTAATCTAACACGACTTTTTTTCTTAGCTTTAACGACGAGATCTCTAGGAGGTCGTTCGCCTGACCCTAAACAGAAGCAACACCACACAGAACTTTGAATTACAAAGCACTGCATGGCACTGAACTGCGCTCGTCACCCCGACACATAAGATTTTAAGTCTCACGCCCAGTAATTTCGCTGGCTTCAATGTCCTTCAAACCGAAACACAACAGTGCTTACACCCCGTTGCTTGGCGACGTCAATAGACGGCGCGGTGGTACCAACCCAGACGGCCTCTCGCATACGAGGGACCTACCACCTTGTATGTATAATATTCAAAATAATTTTGATTTGATTTGAAATAAAACTAATTTAAACGGATTTTATCGCGATATCAATTTGGACAGTCAGACAGACGGGTGGACAGTCCATCCCGTGACCACGAAGGCTGAAAAGCCTTCGAAACGTCGGGAACATAATTTAAATAAATAATCGCGATAAAATCCGTTTAAATTAGTTTTATTTTAATACTAGCTTTTGCTCGCGGCTCCGCCCGTGTGATCTGCTTTTTCCGGGATAAAAAGTAGCCTATGTCCTATTCTGATGTATAAGCTATATTACTGTAAAGTTTCATTAAAATCCATCCAGTAGTTTTTACGTGAAAGAGTAACAAACATACATCCATACTTACAAACTTTCGCGTTTATAATATTAGTAGGATAGAATAAAAGTAGCCTATTGCAAGCCTCCGTCGTTTTGGTTTCTTCGGTTAATAACGTACTGTTTATAGTCTTTGAGTTGTGTTGAGAAATTCGGTAGTAATATCTATTTAAGGACACATTACGCAATGAAATTTCGGAGTAAATTAGTGATGGAATGCCGCAGGTACGAGGTATGTTCGCTTACGTAACGTAGAAACGAGGCTACGGTCGCCATGATGCAAAAATAATTCTCGGACAGTGTCAAAAACAAAGTGTGTGTGTGGAATTCATACAAGACACAAGTGAAACTTTAGAATTATTAAAATAAATAAATACACCCAACAGTCACATACATAGTCGACTCCACAGTAAGATACGAGTCTTGTGTCGTGGGTATCAGGAACTACGAGGGACTTTCGGTCTCACAACACCCAGACCGCGAAAAAAATATTTTTTATAACAAAATAAATTAATTAACCATAAAATTTTAATACGCAAATGCAATATATTAAAACACGTGAATAATACACCATGTTGTTTATGACAAATTTTCCGAAAGCTTCGCTGTACGCAGGCGCAA
The DNA here is from genome assembly GCA_949126905.1 of Amorpha juglandis. Classification (NCBI taxonomy): domain Eukaryota; kingdom Metazoa; phylum Arthropoda; class Insecta; order Lepidoptera; family Sphingidae; genus Amorpha; species Amorpha juglandis. The sequence continues at coordinate 585,356 of OX421392.1, forward strand.
AGACACGTAGCGTACTTGTAATCTATCTCATTCTCTCCTATTTATGAATATGTTTGTCTTTGTCGTGACGCATTTTCGTTTCGTCGAGTTTCAAATCACAACGATTCTAAAGAATTATCACTTAAAAAATCTCTATAAACTCAAATTCAAATTCTTTATTATGGTATTAGGCCGCCAAGGGCAACACAAAAGAAGCACAAAAAACTCAGCCTTTGGTCTTTTATATATTATTTTAATATATGTATTTCAATTAGGAATACAAAACATACAACATATGTAACTAAGATGTGTTCATTGTGCCTTATCTTGTAGACAGCCTCCATACTGGGCGTGTAAACGGCTGCGAAATAAGGTCGTGGACTCGATTATCGCTCTGAGACAAACGTTTGTGTAATCCGCAAAATGTTTCGAGTGTGAGTGCTGTGGTACCGCAAGTCCCTCGTAGGTGATACCCACGTCGTGAAGTCGTCGTGAGCTGAGGTCTCAGGTTCGATCCCCGGGTCGGGTAAAGTGATATTGAGTTTTTCTATCTCGAAATACTCAGTATAAGCCCGGAGTCTGGAATTGTACCCGATATGGGAATAGGATCGCCACCTATCACATCATGGGACAGACATAAGTTCGGCGAAATGTGGGTGTACTGGATACACCTCTGCCTACTCCTTCGGGGCTTACAAGCGTGAGTGAGTAAAGAACGCTAATTAAAAAGCAATTAAAAAGAAATGTCTTGTTTCACTTTAAAAACCTATAATAATGTAGGTTGTAATTTTTATGACCGACCTGACATCAATGCTTCTAGGGAGCTCGGCATGCTAGTTAATAAAAAATACAAAGTTCAGTCAATACAATGCAGTCACTTCGCCCTGCTCCTGTGAGACCGAAAGTCTCTCGTAGTTCCTGATACCCACGACACAAGACTCGTATCTTAGTGTGAGGTCAGGACTATGTATGTGACTGTTGGGTGTACTTAATATAATAATAATGATATCCAAACATTTACACATATAGCTAGGACCGTCCGTCGTAATACCAAAGCCTGGTCGACGCACTCATCTCAGGCGGGTGAAAGTGCGACCACACCTAACGGCCTTCGGGTCCGGTCACAGCCAGTGAAAGCGCGCCCCATGCGAATCTCGTATGAATGGGCATCGCGTACACATTTACAAGGCGTGTTTTTTTATCCGAGCATACTAGTGACTACGCTACACCTGATGGTAAGCGCAGCGCAGTCCCAAAAGACTAGCGACCATTGACAAACAATGAGATTATTAAAAAAAAACATACCAACCTGTTTTTTTTTATAGCATAGTCCGGCAAACGAGCAAGTGGGTCACCTGATGGTAAGTGATCTCCACCGCCCATGTACGCCCATCACCAGAGGAATCATGGGTGCAGTGACGACCTTAAAGGAAAGGGATAATTAGGGATTAGTAAGGGGAGGTGAGATTTGGCCTCCGGATATCTCACTCACCGTACGAAACGCAGCAGCAAGCCGCCACGTTACATCGGTTTTCTGTAAGACAGTGGTAACGATCCGGTTGAGCCAGCCCATTCATGCTGTACACAAAACTGTCTATAGCGTGGCTCTACCACTCATAAGAGATGTGCTACACCTGATGGTAAGCGTAGTGCAGTTCAAAAAACCAGCGACCATCGACAAACAATGAGATTATAAAAAAAAAACATACCAACCTGTTTTTTTTTTTTTTTTTTTTTTTTTTTTTTTTTTATTTATTAAACACAAAACAGGTTACAATCATGTAAAAATATACATAATGATATACATTTTATGAACAATAATTATAACCCAAAACATGTGTTCCAGAAAGTAATATATAAGTACGAGATAATATCTAATTATTAATAATAACAATTACGTTTGAAAAACTTAAACAAACAGGCATTAAAATATGAGTTACGAATCTTTGAGGATATTATGAATTTGTCGTTTATATACATTAAGATTATTGTGGAATATGTCTAGAGAAGGATTGTCGTTGTTTAGTGCATTGTACTGTCTACACATACGTACAATGGGATTATAGTAAGATGTATTATTACGAAAGATATCAAGGGCAAAAACATTTGGTTTGCGGCATCTAAGATTGATATTAATATTTAGGTTAGAAAGTAGGGAAGGTGAATCAACCATTGAATGTAATAGTTTAAATAGATAGATGAAATCACTTTTTTATAGCATAGTCCGGCAAACGAGCAAGTGGGTCACCTGATGGTAAGTGATCTCCACCATCCATGTACGCCCATCACCAGAGGAATCATGGGTGCGGTGACGACCAGCTGGTTAGTAATCATACCTATTGGAAGGAGGGGCTTCCAATAGGTATCGATAACGAGGTCATAAGAATGATTACTAACCAGCTGATTTTTTTGTTTTTACTTAGTTAATATTTATATAATTTAACTGTCATATTGTCCTACAAATAAAATAATAATTTTTTGAGTATCATCAAATCGAAATATTCTATCCTTGCTACCTCTGTTAGCTACCACAATAGAGAATTTTCGCATAGGGAATAGTTGGTCGTCTCATTGAAACGAAGCTACTCACGGAAAATGAGCTTGATAGTAGTCAAGTGGATCAGCTACCCGAGGGCTTCCTGTCCATTAAACAAATTGATTAAGTATACACGTTTAGTGGTAGTTGTAATCCGAAAATTGTGAAACCCTAAGGTCATCGCTCCGATATTATTTCGGACGGGAACTAGTGTCGACGCACTGTTGCACAATATACAAACATGTATGGGAAAGTTATCCGTACGTGAAATAGTTATGGATTGGCTATGGTTTAAGATTTGACATAGACAAGAAAAAAATACTTGTTTTTTTAATTACGTAAGACAATGTGGATCTAATGACGCAAACAGGAACCAACCCACAGCAAGTTCAAATGGAGATAAAGTAGCGGCTTGCTGCTGCGTTTCGTACGGTGAGTGAGATATCCGGAGGCCCAAATACCCCTCCCCTTCCCAATCCCTAATTATCCCTTTCCTTTAAGGTCGGCAACGCGCCCATAATTCTTCTGATATTGTGGGCATACATGGGCGGTGGAGATCACTTACCATCAGGTGACCCACTTGCTCGTTTGCCGATCACTGCCATAAAAAAAAAAGATACTGACTTTGTTTTGCAATTTTTTTTATTCGAGCACTACACCTGATGGTAAGCGTAGTGCAATCCAAAATAACAGCGACCAACAACAAACAATGAGTTTATCGGTGGTCACCAGTCATGCCGGCCTGTATGCTTCTTCCCTCTTCGGAGAGTTTATTTTATACCCATCCGAAGAAAAGTGCTCAAAGCCGCTAAAGAAGTAAAACCGTAGTAAAGAACCGCGATAAAATCCGTTTAAATTACTTTTATTTCAATGAGTAATGCATAAACATAAGAAATCATTATGAGAACGTCCAGTCCTGTTTTCTTCGGTTAAAAAAGACGTGTCTGTTGCATGTAATCAATGTATTAGTTTCATTTTGACGCATACGTGTTGATGACATAGCCGACATTTTTGTTGCAATTCCGGACGTCCGTCTCGCAGATTTCTCTCCACGTAATAGGACCCAGCCCTGTTTGTTACGTTAACAATTATGTAAAATGCCAACAAGAATGAATCATGGCTTCTTATGTTTACGCGAATATTACACATTGATATTACTAATTTAAACGGACTTTTTCGCGGTTTTTTGTTTACTTTGATCCCGACGTTTCGAAAGCTTTTCAGCCTTCGTTAGTGATGTGTTATTTTTTTATAGCATAGATCGGCAAAGGAGCAAGTAGGTCACCTTATTGTAAGTGATCTCCACCGCCCCTGTACGCCCACAATACTAGAAGAATCATAGGGGTTGTGGACTTTAATGGGAAGTGATAATGAAGGTATTATATCTCACGCAACGTACGAAACACAGCAGGAAGCCGCTACTTTACGTTGGTTTTCTGTAGACAAAACTGGCTACAGCGTGGCTCTACCACTTAAAATAGCTTGAGTCACGCAACAAGCAGGTCGCTCGACTGATGGTAAGCGCCACGCCTGCTCATAAACAGAAGCACCATACAGAATTTTGAATTTCAAAGCACTGCATACGGACTGCGCTCGTCACCCCGAGACATTTGTTAAGTTTTATAATGCTCAGTAATATTACTGGCTTCAATATCCTTCAAACCGAAACACAACAGTGCTTACACACTGTTGCTCGGCGATGTCAATAGACAGCGCGGTGGTACCAACCCAGACGGCCTCTCGCATACGAGGGACCTACCACCTTGCCCGTCCCGATTGGCCCTCTCGATCGGATCGTTACCACTGTCTCACAGACAACCAGGCATAACTGCCTACAGCGTAGCAGCTTATTATTTATGTATATATATATTATTTATTATTTGCTTTTATATTATAAAGAACATTCTCCAATGTTTTTCGTCGATAGAAAAGCACCCTAACGCTTTCAAATCAAGTATACTATTAAATCAATATGGCGACCGTATCGAAAATAATTTATCAAGCGAAATGATAAAAATATTTAAATTAAAATTTCTAATATGTTTAGTTCCTTTATTGTGAAATTATTTAAGGAACTATTATAATGCAAATGGCTGTCGCCTATTCGAAAATTATACAAGACTGTAAATTAAGAATAGATCTATTTCGTAAGATTTTTGAGAATTAAACATTTTTTTTTAATGACGAGACGCGCAAAGCGCTCGCCTGATGGTGAGCGCCACGCCTGCCCATAAACAGAAGCAACACCACACAGAACTTTGAATTACAAAGCACGACATTGCACTGAATTGCGCTCGTCACCCCGAGACATAAGGTGTTAAGTCTCATAATGCCCAGGAATTCCACTGGCTTCAATGTCCTTCAAATCGAAACACAACAATGTTTACACACTGTTGCTTGGCGAAGTCAATAGACGGCGCGGTGGTCCCAGACGGACTCTCGCATACGAGGGACCTACCACCTTGTAAATATAATAGTTAAAATATAATTACATATTCATAGTTTATTAGTCACTTATGTTCTGTATTTGGGCACGGATATGATTATGTATAATATCTAGGACAGGCGTGGCATGTTAGAAAAAAATGGCGGAATTTAGCGAAAACCTGTATTATTGAAAAACACATAATATTTGTTTAAAACAGAGAAAGTATCCAAACTTGGTCACTTTCTAATGGTTTTTGAATTAATGAGTGATTTTCATTGGCGTTTTTTGGTGTTGATATCATAATGTGGAGATTAGGTAATAAAATGTTATGGGTTTCATTAAAATATCTAAGTAGTGATCGATTTTTTAAAACTCGCAACTACGTAAACGTATTAAATGACGACAAATTTATTTTGCCTATGCCGCTGCTCAACTGAAATATGGCAGCTATAGACAGGATAGGTTTATTAATCTATACTTATAAAATAACATATCCTGACTGACTGACTGATTCATCATCGCCGAGCGCAAACTATCAAGGCTACAAGCATGAAATTCAGACTGTATATTCATTTTGTTATGTAGGCACCCACTAAGAAAGGATTTTAGAAAATTCCACCCCATAGGGGTCAAAATAGGGGATGATAATATGTATGAAAGTCCGTCATTTTGTAAATTACATAAACAAAATTTTGTATTTCGGTTATTGACGTAAAAGAAATAAATACGTGTTTAAGGAATTTTGGAAATTTTATTTAATAAAGGGTGTAAAAGGGGTTGAAAGTTTGTGTGGGGCTTGCATTATTTATGACGCTTGAATAAGTATCTACTCATTGTTAATCAGTAGCTTAAAAGTTTAAGCGTTTCTGGATATTCTGTATATAATCAACTTCCACGCGATCAAAGCCGCGGGCAACAGCTAGTTTTATTATAAAAACGTGCTACAGCAACATAACGCATAATTTAGTCAACAATTATGCAAAATCAAGCAAACGGACTACTTCAAATGCATGCAATGCATGGTCGGCAGAATTATATCTCTAGTTACTGGATATACACTGGCTGATCCCGGAACACGATTCGCCTGAATGAGCCACTATGGCGAGTTTTTCGCCATGTGTACGGTGGTCGCTATACAGTCGGATACAAAAATGATACCAACCACCAAAACTACATGAGTAAAATATTTGATCGAAGATTTTGTTATGAAATACACAAAGTGTCTGTCAAAAGTAGGAGAAAAAAGATTGAGTGGCGTCAAAACATGGTACATGGTACAGTGTGTGGGTCACTATGGCAGGTTTTAACACCATGTGTACGGAGGTCGCTATCCGGGCGGATATGAATATCCTACCACTAGCTCATAAGGAGCTGCTCAACATAAAATTATTCCGTTTCATGTATACTGATGCTGGTGGGAGGATACTTGTATCCGACCGGATAGCGACCACCGTACACTGGTACTAAAACCTGCCATAGTGGCCCACCTTGTGTGGGTCGCGTTCTAGGGTCAGCCAGTGTATACCCGGTTCTCCCGAGGTGCTTGCCCCCTGATCCTAACCCTTTTCCCATCCCTTTTCCTTCCCCTCCCCCTTGGTCCTTTGGCAGGCCGGCATGATCTTGCCGACCTACGATGGGCACATTGTTTATCGTTGGTCGACACTATTCTTGGATTGCGCTAAACTTACCATCAGGTGTAGCGTAGTCACTTTACCGAGACAGTATAAAAAAAAAACTGACCCATAACACCACAGCTGACAATATAGAGACGCACATTGTTTGTTCGCAAGTGGTAGCGACCAGTTTTCGTTTACGTAAATTTCTCTCAGCTTTCCTCGCCTACGCTGCATGATGTCATGGCCTAAGACCCTTTGTATAAGGGTACATTACAGCACACCACCAAGTGGGTCACCTATTTTTTCTAAATGATGTAAAAGTAGCCATAACTCAGCGGGGAGTGGTACGGGCTGTCGAGACGAAAGTCTTTTCTTTCTTTTTTATTTATGGCTTTCGCAGTATTATGCATTTAGCCAGTGTCAAGTATAATTTATTCTCAAGTATTTTTACAAGAACGATGAAACACGGGTGCGGTCGATTTCAAGGTCTTGTCGGAGTTTTGGTGCTAACTCCTTTCAGTACGATTCTTAATTCACTTATTTCAATGTTTCCATACACTGTTCATCACCGTCAATGTTTATTGAACAAATCCACACAACTTTTATACAACAAACACAACTCTAAACTAGTTTATGAAATAAATTAAAATAAGCGATGAACTGCACTGAGACGAAAGTCGTAGGTTCGAAACCAAGAGCATGCACCGACGTTTTGTCATCTCTTACCATTCACTTACCATCGGGTGACGCACTTGCTCGTATATCGAAACAAAACTGATTTAAATGTTTTATTCTGTTTAAATCAGTGTTTCTCAACGTGGGGTTCACACCCCACAGGTGGGCAATTTGATAGTTAAGGGGGGTAATATAAAAATGGACTCGACACGACTTTAACCCTTTCGCTTTGGGTTATTTAAATGCAATGCTAGATTGAAAATTCTCTATTGTGGTAGCTAACAGAGGTAGGAAGGACAGAATATTTCGATTAGAATTAGAATTTTCGCATAGGGAATTGATGGGCGTCTCATCGAAACGAAGCTACTCACGGAAAATTAGCTTGATAGTAATCAAGTGGAAAAATGGCTCAGGGATCCCTGACTATAAAGCTTATGATGCGGTTCGGGCTTGAAGTCTGATTTGTAGTGTAATAAATTTTTATTCCTTCCTTCCACCTGCCCTTATGCCACTCGCAGTGGTGTCGCAACATGCTTTTTAACACATGTTACAGAAACATTTGGCTGTTAGTTTTTACGACCGACCGCCTGTCTGACGTAAATCCATCTTGAGACAAAACACACCTAGACCCTAAATAAATATTATTCTTCTTTAATTGTTTTGCACCTACTTTGTACATATCTGCATTACCCAAATGTTGGCTGGGAGATAATGCATTTGGCATTAAGTCCGCCTTTATTCAATGTATATAAAATGAAAATAAATAAATATTGGGTGTTTTTTTTTATTTGATAGAAAGAAAGCGCTCGCCTGATGGTAAGTGCTACGTCTGCCCATAAACAGAAGCAACACCACACAGACCTTTGAATTACAAAGCACTGCATGGCACTAAATACGCTCGTCACTCCGAGACATAAGATGTAAGTCTCATAATGTCCAGTAATTTCACTGGTTTCAATGTTCAGTGATACAAACATGTGTCTCGGTGTAAGAATCGAAAGCCACTAGCTTCACAACCGGCTACTCGCACATTGACAGCCTCCGTGGCGCAACGGGCGAGTAGCCGGCTGTGAAGCGAGAGGCCGCGGGTTCGATCCCCGCACCGAGACAAATGGACGTGTGATCCACAAATATTTGTTTCGGGGTCTGGGTGTTGTGAGAGCGAAAGTCTCTCGTAGTTCCTGATACCCACGACACAAGACTCGTATCATAATGTGGGGTCAGGACTACGTATGTGACTGTTGGTGTATTTATTTATTATTATTATATTATTTATTATTACACCTTCTGGCGCCCAATTTCTATCATCCCAGGGGCACTTGTATACCCTTAACCAGCCCTGCCCATTAAGTTACGTGACCCCGAACCAAATAAGCGTCCAATTTTAATATTTTATTTTTTATGCAATCAGACCGTGTCATAATTACTTCCATAACATATAATTTGTACATGTTTTACTACATTCTATAGTAAATTAACATAACAATCTTTTTTGGCTGTCGTACGTGAATTGGGATGTTACATCGAAGGGGTAGGCAGAGGATCACCTACGAGTGGTAGAGCCACGCTGTAGACAGTTTTGTCTACAGCATAAATGGGCCGGCTCGATTGGATCGTTACCACTGTCTCACGGAAAACTGACGTAAAGTAGCGGCTTGCTGCTGAGTTTCGTACGATTAGTGAGATATCCGGAGGCCCAAATCGCCCTCCTCTTCCCAATCCCTAATTATCCCTTTCCTTTAAGGTCGGCAACGCGTCCATGATTCTTCTGGTGGTGGGCGTACATGGGCGGTGGAGATTACTTACCATCAGGTGACACACTTGCTCGTTTGCCGGCCTATGCTATAAAAAAAAACCTCTACTATACAATACACCTATTCAATGGTATTTCAGAGAGGAATATTTTATGATATTTTTTGAAGTGAAATAGCACCGCTGTGATTTGAAAATTCGATGAAACAAAAAAGCGTCAGTAAAAAGAGACACACATATTCATAAATAGAATTTAGCCTGCGAGAGAATGAGATGGATTACAAGTATGCTGTGTATGAGCCTTCGGAAAATGTGTCATTAACAACGTGGTGTATTATTCACGTGTTTTATTTTTTGCATTTACGTATTAAAATTCGTTGGTTAATTAATTTATGGTAATTATTTTAACACATCCGTGTTAATTTAACCATTGATTTTTATTTATATAAATTATCCGAAATTAAATTTATTCTGAAGTTTCACTTCTGCCGTGTGTGAATTGCACACGCTTTTTTTTCTTTAAGTACTATTAAAAGCATTATAATATTAGCCTTGTATTATTCTGTCCCACTGCTGGGCACAGGCCTCTTCTACTAACGAGGGGTTAGGCCTTAGGCCACCACGCTCACATCATGCGGGTTGGTACACTTCTATTACCTTCGAAATGTTTGTGGAAAGCTCTCAGGTACGCTGGTTTCCTCACGATGTTTTCCTTCACCTTTTAAATAAATAAAAAATTAGTGGTGTCGTGGGACACCAGGTAGGAACGAAGTTCCTTCGGCTAATGTGGAATCGACACAAATTGCAAAAAAAGTCGTGCTCAATTTTATGTAGGTTTTCTTGATTTTTCTCTTAAATTTTGCTGATTAGTTTTTATTTAGGTACAAGAAAGTATTTAGGAAATTCAGTATTTTAGGAAATAATAAATTACTTAAAATAAAAAAACATCGTAATTCAAATTATCAACTAAAAAAATAGAAATAAAAAAAAGACGTGTGGCACTCGGAGACTGCCGCGGTAAAGCTATTGTATAGCATTTTTATCAACTTATGTAATTATAAATAATAACGAGCTAGCGTAATCTTTTAAAAATCGAAGGAGATATAAAAATACTTCAATAACTGGCTGAATGAATTTCATTTTAAAAAAGGAACGTCTCATTTAACGCTTTTATTCAACGCATTTTTTCCACGCATTTTTCTTACGGTTTTACTATCGCATTTTTTTCAGTTCGGTCACGCAGCGAAATCCCTATCCCCTCCAAGCCTGCCGTAAGGAACTTCGTTCCAAAAATATCTCCTCTATGGTCTATGTGGCACCGTAGGTACTTATAGTTCTGAATTCAAATACCAAGTCGGGTGTGGTTGATTAATTTATGTTTCGATTTTTGAAAAATTACACATGAGTTGCCCGGGAAGGGAATGTATGCCTGACATGGCTATAAACTTACTTCATCGTGGAAGGGAATATATCCAGCGAACCGCGGCCAGGTGCGATGGTGCGTGCACTAGATGGCCGTTGCCCTTCTGATTACCCAACGCAAGGCTTCACATTCGTCGTGAGCTTATGTTATGTTACGCGGAATTCTTGCTATTTTGAAAGCTTTTAGTACGTAACACGCTTAAAACTACAAAATAAAAGAGAAATGTATTTCAAACAATCTTGTTTTTATTTTATTAATAAAAGTGATAAAGTGTTTTGGACCATTAATAATAAAGTTTAATTCCGTTCGGAAACTATGGTTCGACTCGGAGGTAAATAAAAACTCCGTAAATAATCAAAAGTGAACTGTAAAAGAAAGGGATTGAGTGAAAAATTGCTTGGTTTCACGAGAGAGCGGCCTACAACGCACAATATACGGATGATATGGGAAGTAAGACCCCACTTTCTTAAATCTCATCTCGTGAAGCGGCAGTATGACCCGTGTTCTCGGGCCCCATAGACGTTAAAAATGAACTGTCACTGACAGGTGCTAATAGAACATAATTTAAAAAATAAAAGGGTTTGAAAATAGAACGCTTTTGAAAATTAGTGTTGTGAACTTGTGTTTTATTTGTGTCGGTGCATGAACATTTGCGTTTGGATATTGCAAGTTAAAATGGTAAGTAAGTGTAGATATATATTTTAATTAATGCTACATACATACTTAATGGAATTAAAAATAATAATAAATCAATATATTTAAATTATTTATAGTAAGAGTGGTCATACAAAAAATTCTTGCAAATTCTTGAATTAACGTATATCCCTTTGAACAAATATATTTTAAAATTAAAAGTAATTATTTGAACACATCCGAATATTATTTTAAGACCATGAACAGGGCATAGGCATTACAAAACTGTGTCAAATAGCATGTTACAATATTAATATAATTATTATTTACTTACTGTCGTAATAAAATGTTGCCAATAATAAAATTTAATAATTAATAAAGTTATGTAGCACACTTCATTTATAATTAAATGATAATCTATCGTCATTATATTCATGAAGGAGGAGAAAAACCTAATCATAATATTAATATCGTTTATTAACAACGTCCCACTGCTGGGCACAGCCCATACGGTTGAGAGGGGTTAGGCCGTCCCCACATTGGTAGTCTTCCACTCTGGTATAATGCAGGTTGGCAGACTTCACATACCTTCGATTACAAAGCTCTACCTGGTACTGAACTGCGCTCGTCACTCCGAGACATAAGATGTTGTCTCACAATGCCCAATAATTTCACTGACTTCAACGTCCTTCAAACCGAAACACAACAGTGCTTAGACACTGTTGTTTGGCGGCAGAAATAGACGGCGCGGTGGTACCAACCCAGACGACCTCTCGCATACGAGGGACCTACCACCTTGTAAAAGAATTTTGAAGGACATTGAAGCCAGTGAAATTACTGGGCATTATGAGATTTAACATCTTATCTCTCAGGGTGACGAGTGCAGTCCAGTACCATGCATGGCTTCGTAATTCAAAGTTCTGTGTGGCGTTCATGGGCTGGCGTGGCGCTTAGCATCAGGCGAGCTCCTTGCTCGTCTCGTCATTTAATCAAATAAAAAAAATACCATTCAACGCAAGTTTTTTTTTAAATTCGCTGAAAACGGGGCAGTTTAGCTTTCCCCGGGGACGCCGGGACAGAGCACCCAAAAAGAGACCCGTTCCAATAGCGGCATGGTTGCCTGGTTGAGTAAAGATCTTTTGAGTGGTAGAGCCACGATGTAGACAATTTTTTCTACAGCATGAATGGGCTGGCTCGACCGGGTCATTACCACTGTCTCACAGAAAATCGACGTAAAGTAGCGGCTTGCTGCTGCGTTTCGTACGGTGAGTGAGATATCCGGAAGCCCAAATACCCTCCCCTTCCCTATCCCTAATTATCCCTTTCCTTTAAGGTCGGCAACGCGCCCATGATTCTTCTAATATTGTAGGCGTACATGGGCGGTGGAGATATGGGAGCCTATATCATAAAAAAAAAAGAAAAAAAGATCATAGCTCATTAGAGCCACCCGGCACCCCGCGAATAATTCATGCGACGACGACGCGTTGGCGATTCATCTTTCATTTTCTTCTTTATCAAGCTTGACAGCTATGAGAGCCAATTCACGGTTTGTAAAATTTGACATTACGAAAAATATGTGTAGACCTAGTGCTAATGGTGACAGACTTCTCGAAAATTCGTGGGCTAAGCGATGTCCACTCGCTGACCACGCGATGTTCACTCGTTGGCCACGCGAGGTTCACTGGTTGATCTCGCGACGTTCACAAGTAAGGTGTCCTCCACCCGTGGACCACCTGTCGATAACGAGTTGACGACGAACGACGAGGCGGTGCTGGTCGGGTGCCGGGTGGCTCTAAGGGGCCATCCATAAATTACGTCACACGTTAATAGGGAAGGAGGGGTCGGCGAAGTGTGACATTATGTGACAAGGGGTGGGGAGGGGTCCCAAATTTTGTGACATCACATTTTTCAAAATATAATATGATGATTTTATTGAAAAAGAATTTAAATGTAAATAAAAATTATATCGAATCACTGCTGTTTTAATTTTATAAATTTCTAAATGTAAAATTGCAAGATATGTGACATCACATACGAGGTGTGGTGAGGTGGGTTAAAAAATCATGAACTTCATGTGACGTAATTTATGGATGGCCCCTAATGAGCTATGACCCTAAATCTTAAATGACAGGAAGTAATCTGTCCGCACTCGTACACACACTGCGTAAATTACACCGCGCGCCATTCGGTGAAACCCACATCCTGTTGTACTTAAAAGCTACAAGCGTGTATTAGTGAGCTTAAAAGCTTTTCTACTTACCTCATTGGTGTTGTGGCAGCGTTTGGGAAAGCGTAAAGTCCTGAGTTCAAATGCCAGGTCGTAAAATTGGTTCTACTTACGCAAGCAGGAACCGACCCACAGCAAGTTCAAATGGAGATACTGATTTTGAAGTATTTAGTATACAGTAATTAGCTGGTGGTAGGATATTCATATCCGCCCGGATAGCGACCACCGTACACATGGTGTTAAAACCTGCCATAATGACACACATGTCTTGTGTGGATCGCGTTCCCGGATCAGCCAGTGTATATCCGGTTCTCCCGAGGGGCTTGCGACATGACTTGATGGTTGGTTGGGGCGGGTATAGGGGTACATTCTTGTATTACTGTGCCTGTTATCCGTCTGACCTGTCGCAGGCCCCTCGATTTGGTTCCCTCTTCGGAGAGGGAAGAAGCATTTATACAAGCCGGCATGACTCTAGTGACCAGTTTAGTTTAGTTAGTTTTTGGACTGAACTGCGTATACCATCAGGTGTAGTGCAATCACTTTGCCGTGCTCAGATAAAAAAAATTACCCTTGCGTCCCTCGACGGTTTATTAAAATGCCTAAGGCATCCAAGTCCGCCTGTATATCTTGTGTACAAAGCTTAATACATAAATAAATATTAACGGTCGGCAGAATTAAATCAAGTCACTGGATATACACTGGCTTACTTCAGAACACAAGTCGCCTGAACAAGCCATGCCTGGCTTGTCACTAGGTGTTCGGTTTCTCATATTACATCTGTTTAAAAAACGTAAATAATTTTCTATTCATTAGTGATATATGTTTAACAGCTGTGCGGTTTTACACTTTCACTATTTTGCATTATTTTAACATAAATTCTCGTGTTACTATGTCGTACTACTAAAATACGTTAGACATTCGTGTTTCTGTATAATTTTAGTTATTTACTACCGTTCACAAAAAGAAGGGTGTTCTGGGTAAGAAATAAAGAAGCAAGGGACTGTGGCATAAAGCCAACGTTGGCTTCCGTAAATTTATATTATACTAGCTTTTCCTCGCGGCTCCTCCGCGTGAACAGCATTTAAATATTATCATCCCCTATTTTGACCCCTTTGGGGTAGAATTTATCAAAATCCTTTCTTAGCGGATGCCTACGTCATAACATCTACCTGCATGCCAAATTTCAGCCCGATCCCTCCAGTGGTTTGGGCTGTGCGTTGATAGATCACTATGTCAGTCAGTCAGTCAGTCACCTTTGAGTTTTATATATTTAGATTTCACACGTGTATTTAAACTTGTCGAAAACGATGGTCCGGCTTCTATGAAAATATGTTTGTTACGACATCACATTACGCATCTTTGAATTTTTCGGCTTTTGTGTACTATAATATGCAGGGATGTATTATACATATAAACCTTCCTCATGAATCACTCTATCTATTGCTGAAAACTGTATTACAATCCGTTGAATAGTTTAAAAGATCTAAGCGAACAGACAGCGGAAGCGACTTCATTTTATAATACGTAAAGAAGATCTAAATTCGAATGGGCCATGTGATGACTCAAACTGTCCAAATTAACAAAAGGGTATTTAACTTAGCTTAGACGATATCGACCCGAAATATTTAAAATTAACAGAAAAATGAATAGGTTTAGCGCAATTATTGTCATTTTAACTTCGATGATGCTATGTATAATAAAATAATATATACACCCAATAGTCACACACATAGTCCTGGCCCCACAGTAAGATACGAGTCTTGTGTCTTGGGTATGGGTGGAACTAGTAGAGAATTTCGGTCTCACAACACCCAGACCCGAAACAAATATTTGTGGATCACACGTCCATTTGTCTCGGTGCGGGGATCGAACCCACGGCCTCTCGCTTCACAGTCGGCTACTCGCCCGACAAGCCACGGAAGCTGTCGATGCTATGTATACATTAGTTGATACTGATTTCTATACATAAGTTTCTTTTATTGTTGTACTGACTTGTCATAAGTGCTATTTAAATTGCTTACATAATTAATAAACTAAAAAAAAGGGTGTGCATCTGGCTGTATGCCTAATTTTCTACATTATTTTATTTGCAACCGATAATAATACGAAAAAGAAACTATTTTTCGAAAACAAGTCGCTACCACTGTCTCACAGAAAGCCGATGTAAAGTAACGGCTTGCTGCTGCGTTTCGTACGGTGAGTGAGATATCTGGAGGCCCAAATCCCCTTCCCAATCCCTTAATTATCCCTTCCCTATAAGGTCGGCAACGCGCTCATGATTCTTCTGGTATTGTAGGCGTACATGGGCGATAGAGATCACTTACTATCAGGTGACCCACTTGCTCTTATGCTTTATAAAAAGGTCTATCCGTGTGCTAAACTTCATAAAAATCCGTTCATCCGTGATTATATTACAGTGAAACCTGGATAACTGAAGGCACCTTCGTTTTTTATCACTTATAGAGGCTTTTCATTTACCCAGTTTCCCAAATAGGCAGGTTAACATGACAGTTGTGTTATTTATAGAGGGTCCCACCATGAGTCTAATTCCTTCTCAAAACAAACGCGTCATAACTTGTCTACACCTGATGTATTGTCCCACTTATACGGGCTATTGAGCTACAAAGTTCCAATTATAGAGGTAAACATCGAAAAAATCTGAGAAATCAAGTCTCAGTTACAAAGGTTTGAAAATTCCCTGTAACAGAGGTATTTCAATTCAAAAGTGTCGGCACCTCATTGTAATTATCAATAACACAGGTTTCTAGGTAGAAGGTAGATAGATAGATATATAGTAACTCTTTATTCCAAAAACACACATAAAAAAAAGAAGTGTGTGTGTGCAATTCACACTCGGCAGAAGTGAAACTTCAGAAAAGTAGCCTACAAGAGAATGAGATAAAAATAGAGTATCAGTGGTATTAGGATAATTAAAAGGTTTATTATTTTTATAATATTTTTACCAAGCTTAAAAATTATTTAAAATTTTAATGCGAAATATTACATTTCATAATATATTTACATACTTAAGATCTTGTTTCTTTCCAACCTCTTTAGTGACGCATTTTTCGTTTCATCAAATTTTCAAATCACAACGATTCTAAAGAAGTATCACTTCAAAAAGAAAACAATAATAGACAAAAAACAGCAAATAAATAAATGTGCCACAAGTGGCGGCCTTATCACTAAAAGCGATCTCTTCCAGGCAACCATTGCATCGAGAGAATTATCAAAAAAAACATTAGATAGAGTAGGTAGACACTGTAACATTAACTTTTCTGGACAACCTACACCTCAGTCCACCCCGTGACCACGGAGGCTGAAAAGCTTTTGAAACGTCGCGTCGGGACCAAAATTAAAAAAAAAACGCAATAAAATCCGTTTTAATTAGTTTTAGTCAGGGTTCCCTGGGCAATTTTTCCACTTGATTACGATCAAGCTAATTTTCCGTGAGCAGCTTCGTTTCGATGAGACGCCCAACAATTCCCTATGCGAAAATTCTCGTAGCTAACAGAGGTAGCAAGGATAGAATATTTCGATTTGATGAGTCCCAAAAATGTATTATTTTATTTGTAGGACAATATGACTGTTAAATTATATAAATATTAACTAAGTAAAAACAAAAAAATCAGCTGGTTAGTAATCATTTTTTATGACCTCGTTATCGATACCTATTGGAAGCCCCTCCTTCCAATAGGTATGATTACTAACCAGCTGTTTTTTTTGTTTTTACTTAGTTAATATTTATATAATTTAACAGTCATATTGTCCTACAAATAAAATAATAAATTTTTGAGTATCATCAAATCGAAATATTCTATCCTTGCTACCTCTGTTAGCTACCACAATAGAGAATTTTCGCATAGGGAATTGTTGGGCGTGTCATCGAAACGAAGCTACTCACGGAAAATTAGCTTGATAGTAATCAAGTGGAAAAATGGCCCAGGGAACCCGGACCATTAGATAGAGTAGGTAGACACTGTAACAGACATCCTACACCTCAGTCCACCCCGTGACCACGGAGGCTGAAAGCTTTCGGGACCAAACTTAAATAAATAAACTCTATAAAATCCGTTTAATTCAAGGATAACAGGAAGATTTTCAGGATCTGTAAATGTGGGTTGAGATTGGTCGTTAATCGGGGCGCGGCAGTCGCTGTAGACTCTTGGCTAGGTAAGAAAGAAAGAAAGAAATAATTTATTTACCACACCCAAAAAAAAAAAAATAACAAAATTATCTATACTTATAAAATAACATGTCCTGACTGACTGACTGATTCATCATCGCCGAGCGCAAACTATCAAGGCTACAAGCATGAAATTCGGACTGTATATTCATTTTGTTATGTAGGCACCCACTAAGAATGGATTTTAGAAAATTCCACCCCAAAGGGGTCGAAATAGGGGATGATAATATGTATGAAAGTCCGTCATTTTGAAAGTTACATAAACAAAATTTTGTTTGTATTTCGGTTATTGACGTAAAACAAATAAACACGTGTTTCAGGAATTTTGGAAATTTTATTTAAAAAGGGATGAAAAAGGGGGTGAAAGTGAGTTTGTTTGTTACGCTTTCACGCCTAAATGAATGAACAGATTTTGATGAATTTATCTACAGAGACAGATGGGACCCTGGAGACGGTTACAGGCTACTTTTATCCCGGAAAATGCTGTTCACGCGGGCGGAGCCGCGAGCAAAAGCTAGTAAGATACAAAAAAACAAAAATAATTATAAGTAAATAATCCAATACATTGGCAACCTTGTACATAAAATTAGAAGAAGAAGTAGGTATATCCGGCACAGAACGAACAAGTTATTACGCAATGTATGATGCTCCTTTCATTTTAACTTTCTATTCACCGAACAAAATATTAGCCGAGTGTGTTATTTAACATAAGCGATGCGCAAATGTTTGCTTTTTAATATTCGTAAGTTTGTGGCGTAGTGCGCGAGTAGCCGGCTGTGAAGCGAGCGGCTGTGTATTCGAGCCACGCTGTAGACAGTTTTGTCTACAGCATGAATGGGCTGACTCGACCGGGTCGTTACCACTGTCTCACAGAAAACCGACGGAAGTAGTGGCTCGCTGCTGCGTTTCGCACGGTGAGTGAGATAACCGGAAGCCCAAATCCCCTCCCTTTTCCAATCCCTAATGATCCCTTTCCTTTAAGGTCGGCAACGCGCCCATGATTCTTCTGGTGGTGGGCGTACATGGGCGGTGGAGATCACTTACCATCAGGCGACCCACTTGCTCGTTTGCCGGCCTATGCTATAAAAAAAAACCGGCTGTGAAGCGAGAGCTGTGTGTTCGATGCCCGCACCGAGACATTTTTTTTATCATCACGGCAATGTGACTGCACTACCCCTGATGGTAAGCGTAGTGCAGTCCAATAAACTAGAGACCACCGACAAACAATGAGTTTATCGGTGGTCAAGTCATGTCGGCCTGTATAAATGCTTCTTCCCTCTTCGGAGAGAGGAGGCAAATAGAGAGGCATGCGACAGGACAGGCGGATGACCGAAACATGCACTGGGATACAAGGATGTACTCCTATCATCATCATCATCATCAGCCACAGGACGTCCACTGCTGAACATAGGCCTCCCCCAAAGATTTCCAGACCGACCTGTTGGAAGCGGCCTGCATCCAGCGACTTCCTGCGACCTTTATCAGGTCGTCCAATACCCGCCTCAATTTGTTTGTTCCCTCTTCGGTGTGTGAAGAAGCATTTATACAGGCCGGCATGATTCTGGTACACCACCGATAAACTCATTGTTTGTCGGTGGTCGCTGGTTTTTTGGACTGCACTACGCTTACCATCAGGTGTAGTGCAGTCACTTTGCCGTGCTCGGATAAAAAAAAGTTCACATAACATGATGTCAACGAACTCTCATAAATCCCAATTCATGGTGAAATCTATACATATAATAAAAATGTGACGGATCGCTGTCTGTACATGGAACATATATGAGAAAAAATATTATTGGGTCGTTTATCAACGCAATAGCACCCCATACAATGATTGTTAGAATTTTTGTCTGTTTGTCTGTGCGTTTGTGCACGCTAATCTCAGAAACAGCTTATCCGATTTAGATGTAGTTTAGAAGTTTCACTTAACATTTAGTTTGTTTCATGTCAATCGGTTCATAAATAAAAAAGTTATGCCAATTTAAAGATATCGGTAATATAACGGTGCAGAACTTCACGCGGGCAGAGCCGCGAGCGAATGCTAGTTGATAATTAAACCGAGGTATTTCCACGGTTCATTATACTGGCATTGACCATGATTTTTTTTTAGAGCGGAAACAATTTTAAAAGCGAAATCAACCACGCGATGTAATTATTAAACTCTGATCATGCAACTGGTATCGCCTCACTGGGTTAGTGGCAGATGCTGAGAACACGGGAAGTCCTGGGTTCTGTGGGTGGTAGAGCCACGCTGTAGACAGTTTTGTCTACAGCATGAATGGGCCGGCTTAACCGGGTCGTTCCTGCTGTCTCACAGAAAACCGAAGTAAACTAGCGGTTTGCTGCTGCGTTTCGTACGCTCCGCTCCTTAACTCATTATTTTGTCTCCCGCTTTGCTATGGAGGGAAGTGGGCAATTAATATTTCCAACTCCTCCCTAACCTTCTATCTGATTAATTTCGTTGCGGGACAAAGACATTTAGGCATTCCCAGAGACTCGCCTGAAAAGAGTACAGAAAATGATTTCTAGGCGTTATGTTAAGTACAATGGCGCTTAAAATAGCCTGTAATTATAATTCACAACACAGAATCAGTAATGTATGTCCAAACTGTCTCATTGTGTGTCGAGTCACGTATTTTATGTAATCCGGTGTCCTTGGGTCATGTTTATAGAATACGAAATCACTTTTTCGCTTATCATTATATCAGGAAGCAGTGCTTTTATGTAATTGTGTAGTAATATATATCAGCCGACAATTTCTTTTACCATAAAATCAAAGAAACGCTAGCTCAGCGAGGAGTGGTATAGACTGTCGAGACGAAAGTCGCAGGTTCGAAACCAGCCCCAAGAGCATACACCACTGACTTTCCTAAGTTACGTGTATATTAATTGTTAATTATCGCTTGCTTTAACGGTGAAGGAAACATCGTGAGAAAACCTGCATACCTGAGAACTCGATATGATTTTTCGTAGGTATGTGAAGTCTGCCAACCCGCATTAGGCCAGCGTGGGGGACTAAGGCCTAATCCCTCTCATTAAGTAGAGGAGGCCCGTGTCCAGCAGTGGGACGTATATAATACAGGGCATGTAAAAAAAAAAGTTACATCGAATTTTATAGGTCGGTTTTTTAGTTTTGTTAAAACTTATTTCATTTCTCAATCATTAGTGTTGGGTTATACTATGGTATGTAAATTCCAACTCAATAACACAATCGCGACGACTGAGCTGTTGTCCGTTGAGGAGTTTATTTTTTTTACTCCATACTCTATCATCAGATCTTAACCAAGTTTATATGGGACCACATCGCAACTTAAACTATATCGAATAATTTTTTTTCGACAAAATCGGGAAATTTGCGGAGAAACACAAAAAATACACGCCGAATGGAGAAACTCCTCCTTTTTGAAATCGGTCAAAAACCCAATGACTTTTTAGTTGTGTCCGGTTTTAGCTATCCGGGGCTATATTGAGATATCCGGGGGCTCAAAAACAAAAATTTAGACAATTTATATAAATAAAAAAAAATCGGTGAACCTAACACAGACGTGTTAAATAATTAACATAAATTAATTAACCAACGAATTTTAATACACAAATGCAAAAAATAAAACACGTGAATGATACACCACGTTGTTTATGACACATTTTCCGAAGGCTTCGTTGTACGCAGGCGCAGACACGTGATAGCATACTCGTAATCTATTTCATTCTCTCGCAGGCTAAATTTATAAATATGTTTATCTCTATTACCATCGCTTTTTCGTTTCATCGAATTTTCAAATTACAACGGTGCTAAAGAAGTTTTAATAAATAAATAAATAAATACACCCAACAGTCACATACATATTTCTGACCCCACAGTAAGATACGAGTCTTGTGTCGTGGCTATCAGGAACTACGAGAGACTTTCGGTCTCAACACCCAGACCCCGAGACAAATATTTGTGGATCACACGTCCATTTGTCTCGGTACGGGGATCGAACCCGCGGCCTCTCGCTTCACAGCCGGCTACTCGCCCGCTGCGCCACGGAGGCTGTCAAAGAAGTTTTAGTTCAAAAACGCTCGGTATCTTGTGAACGGGGCCTCAAATAGTTTCGAGTCGTGACGTAACAACATGTGGGAGATAACACATCGATAAATATTAATACATGGTCATTTAGAAAGGCCGGTGAAAGTAACCTGAGATGTGCCATAGAGTATGAGTTTATGAGATCAGAGATTATAGAATTGTACCTACACGCGTAACAGCCACGACGCAGGCTAAAAAAAGTATGCCGCAGCAGCCCGCAGCCATATAAATAGTAAAAATGATGATACATACATAAGCTCTCGCGGCCGTAATCTCAAAAGTGGTAGACTGAGGTGTAACCAGTAGGTCTAGTACAAATTACAGTTTTTATAACTAACTAGCTGTCCCTCGCGGTTTCACCTGCATGTTACTGCTTTGCTCCCATGGGTCATAGCGTGACATATAAACCTTCCTCACGAATCACTCTATCTATTACTGAAAACTGCATTAAAATCTGTTGAATAGTTTAAAAGATCTAAGCAAACAGACAGCGGAAGCGACTTCATTTTATAAGGGGTGGGCCACGAAAAAGTTTAAAATTGCTATAAAAAAAAGGCGGGTGTATATTTTTCATTTTTTTTTTATTTTATTGAATAGCCCCAACATTGCGGTTTAATAGTGGAAGACCACTTCATTCATATAGCTGCCTTGGCTGGCTCTGCAGTAGCCCATTCTGTCGACCCAATTTTTCATGGCAATTTCGATGGTGTAGCCCTCAATGGCTGCAATGGTGACTTCAATCTCGTGCTTTAGGTCGTCAGTCGTCTCTGGATGGTTGGCGTAGCACTTATCCTTAACGGCTCCCTACAAAAAATAATCCAACGGGGTCAGATCGCAGCTGCGAGGCGGCCAGTTGATATCGCCGTTTCGGCTAATTATGCGATTTTCGAACGTATCGCGCAAAAGTTCGACTATAACGTTGGCTGTGTGGCACGTGGCGCCGTCCTACTGGAACCAAATGCCGCCGATGTCTTCTTCTTCCATTCGGGGAAAGAAAAATCTTCCAGCATGCCGCGATAGCGTTCACCATTGACGGTTACGGCGGCTCCTGCTTCGTTTCCCAGTTTTCTTCGAGCTTAAACTAAACCATTTCGTAAACCAAAAACCTTCTACTAAAAATTTGACACATTGGCAAAGTCATTCGAGCTGTCAAAGCCGAAATAATCGATAGTTAAAAAAGCAACCGATAGATGGCCCACCCCTTACTATGTAAAGAGTACCGCACTCATCAATTATGATCAGTACATTAAAATTTTTCATGGAACCTTCTTATCAAATGTGGCCAACCTAGTGTTTTCAATCCTCCGGGAGGTCTTCGACTTTGCTTAGCGACTGCTCGACAGCCGGGAGCAAGATATTACGTGTCCTCCAAAGCACAGACTGACTGATAGTCACAGACTGACCGCGCTAAGAGATAATTTAACTTGCTTATCGCTTACTTGTGTTTTTTTATAGCATAGGCCGGCAAACGAGCAAGTGGGTCACCTAATGGTAAGTGATCTCCACCGCCCATGTACGCCCACCACCAGAAGAATAATGGGCGCGTTACCGACCTTAAAGGAAAGGGATAATTAGGGATTGGGAAGGGGAGGGGATTTGGGCTTCCGGATATGAAATGAAATGAAACCGTTTATTAATCATGTAGGCAATTGAAATAGCGCTTATGACAAGTCAGTACAAAAAGTAGTAAAGTAAAAGAAACATATAGAAATCAGTATCAACTAATGTATACATACATACATAGCATCATCAAAATACACTTGGCAATTACACTAAATCTATTTATTATTATTATTTTTCCATATATTTACTATGGAATAGTCCAGAATCATCATATATTTCGGGGGGTCGTCGATATCTTACTCACCGTTGTGTAAATGACTATGAGCACCTCGCTATAACTGGCAATTAAAGTTAATTCGAGTCTCTGAGCGCGTCAGTAAGTGTAGGCAGTAGCGCGCGTCGCTTCTACGTCATATGAACATACTACATTATCTTCACCCGCCTTGACAAGTTTTGCTTTCGTCTCGTGAAAGCGAGATGCCGGAGCGGCGCATCCGAATGTCAACGAACCTGGCAACACACGTGGAGTTACAAGGCGGGTCCCTCGTATGCGAGAGGCCGTCTGGGTTGGTACCACCGCGACGATATCTGCTGCGAAGCAAGTGTGTAAGCACTGTTGTGTTTCGGTTTGAATGACATTGATTGACATTGACATTTGGATGAAATTTGGCACACAGCTAGACCATAATCTGGATTAGGACGTAGGGTACTTTTTCACGGAGCATAAGGGAACGCAGGCGGAACCGAATGCTAGTCAATATACAGTATAAAACAAAGTCGCTTCCCGCTGTCTGTTTGTATGTCCCTATATATGCTTAGATCTTTAAAACTACGTATAATACATTCATAATATAGTAGAGAAACACTGATAATTTTAGAGGTTTCTAATGTGATGTCGTAAATAAACACATTTTTTGCGCTTACATTGCAAACGCTAACTAAACCCTACAAGATAGATCAAAATAATGTACTACAGTATTGTACACCTTAAAAAGGTCTTAAAAAAGTCCGTGATAGTATGTCTTTCTCTTAGGGATAACCCAAAATATTTTTTATTCTTTTTTTTTTACATATAGTGGCCCTTAGCCACAGCAACGCGTGGCCGGGTCTGCTAGTAAATTATAAGTAAATGCACCCAACAGTCACACACATAGCCCTGACCCCATACTAGAATAAAAGTATTTCTTTGTCAGGCATTGTGGAGAACAAAATTGTTTTTGCGTTCACTAAAGTAACCCAGCTAACTGAAACCAATTTTCATTGGTCTTTTAGGTTATATTAAGTTGATTTTTCTTAGTACTTTCCACTTATTGAAATAAAACTAATTTAAACGGATTTTATCGCGGTTCTTTATTATTTTGATCCCGACGTTTCGAAGACTTTTCAGCCTTCGTGGTCACGAGTTGGAGTGTGGCCGTGGTCCACTCATCAAAATCAAAATTAATAAGAAAAAGCGCTAAAATCCGTTTAAGTTAGTTTTATTTCAATGAGTAATTCGCGTAAACATAAGAAATCATTACTTTCCACTTAGATACTATCCCGCCCACACACTGTGACTCCAGTGCACCAGGATCAACAGTGGCACGCATTTTTGTTGACACCGAGCATTGAAGCTCGGCGAGTCTCTGGGACGCCATGTCTTTGTCCCGCAACGAAATTAATAAGATAGAAGGTTAGGGAGGAGTTGGAAATATAAATTGCTACTATTTATTCTTTCCACTTAGTTTAATAGTTAAAGGAACACCTATTTCTCGACTTTGTACATGAATATTATTAGCAACGAACTTTTCTAAGATTTTTAAGGATCCAATGATACCACTCTAATAGCCTCCGTGGCGCAGTGGGCGTGTAGCCGGCTGCGAAGCGAAAGGCCGTTCGATTCCAGCACTAAGGCAAATGTTTGTGTAATCCACTAATAATTGTTTCGGGTCTGGGTGTTATGGGACCGCAAGTCCCTCGTAGTTTTTGATACTCACGATACAGGTTAACCTAGTGTGGGGTCAGGACTATGTGTGTGACTGTTGGGTGTATTTATGTATGCATATGTGTAATGGAAAACAATCCTCCCTCAGTTACACATTTTTTATTTTTCACACCTTTGTATAGCGAGTTATGTAATCTCATACCATCCTTTCATCCATAAAGTACTTATAACCTCCGAGTAAAATGGATGGACAAACGGACATGACGAAATTATATCGGTTTCGTTTTTGCCATTTTTGTTTTTTATATAATTAAATGACGAGGCAAGTCGCTCGCCTGATGCTAAGCACCACGCCTGCCTATAAACAGAAGCAACACACAACGTTGAATTATAAAGCGCTGAATGGTACTGAACTGCGTTCGTCACCCGGAGATATAAGATGTTAAGTCTCAATGCCTAGTAATTTCACTGGCTTTAATGTCCTTCAAACCGAAACAACAGTGCTTACACACTGTTGCTTGGCGCAGAAATAGACAAAACGACCAACCCAGACGGCCTCTCGCATACGAGAGACCTACCACCTTGTAAATACCCTATAAACCTAACATAATATTTGAGTGGTAGAGCCACGCTGTAGACAGTTTTGTCTACAGCATGAATAGGCTGGCTTGACCGGGTCGTTACCACTGTCTCACAGAAAACCGACGTAAAGTAGCGGCTTGCTGCTGCGTTTCGTTCGGATTCTTCTATCGGTGTAGATTTATTAATTCATTATATTTATTTATTTATTTATTCTACATGGACGGTGGAGATCACTTACCATCAGGTGACCCACTTGCTCGATTGCCGGCCTATGCTATAAAAAATAAAAGCCACCACGCCCTTCCCCAGTTCAAAGACCCGACTTTGACATTTATATCTCGTTCCGCCGATGATTATTCATGTAGTTGACAAGTTCAGCTTTCGCACTTGCCGTCCTTGTCTGCTGCCGTGTGTGGGAGAGAGACGCACCGCATTCTCCAAGTGAAAGTGGTTATGGAGGAAAGTTTAATGTATTACACAAATATTTGGCGACATTTTAATATGTAATGTCCGTGATACGGGTTATGAAAACCAGTCAATTGCGAGACCGACGCGGACGTCAAGGTTTAGTTAGGTTTGGTTAGGGTTTTTGCGCTCGTCACCCCGATACAGAAGATAATAAGATTAAGTCTCATAATACTCAGTAATTTCACCGGCTTCAATGTCCTTCAAACCGAAACACAATAGTGCTTACACACTGTTGCTTGGCGGCAGAAATAGACAAAGCGGTGGTACCAACCCAAACGGCCTCTCGCATACAAGGGACCTACCACCTTATACTTTAATAAAACGTGTGTGCTAATACTGAAAAGTTTTATTTAATTGTATTTTTTTTGTTACAGTTACTTCGATGGAGGATGGTAAATATAGCTTTATTTTTACTGAAATAGCACAATATTTTTTTTTATCCTGGCTCGGCAAAGTGACTACGCTACACCTGATGGTAAGTGTAGCTCAATCCAAGAATAGTGTCGACCAACGATAAACAATGTGTCCATCGTAGGTCGGCAAGATCATGCCGGCCTGCCAAAGGGTCAAGGGGGAGGGGAAGGAAAAGGGATGGGAAAAGGGTTAGGATCAGGGGGCAAGCCCCCTGGGGACAACCGGATATACACTGGCCGACCCTGGAACGCGACCCACACAAGGTGAGCCACTATGACAGGTTTTAGCACCAGTGTACGGTGGTCGCTATCCGGTCGGATACAAGTATCCTCCCACCAGCATAATTACTGTCAGATGAATTACAATAATCGCACAGCTTATTTCTTTATTTTATTTGGTTGAATGACGAGACGAGCACGGCGCTCGCCTGATG
The DNA here is from genome assembly GCA_949126905.1 of Amorpha juglandis. Taxonomy (NCBI): domain Eukaryota; kingdom Metazoa; phylum Arthropoda; class Insecta; order Lepidoptera; family Sphingidae; genus Amorpha; species Amorpha juglandis. The sequence goes on from OX421392.1 coordinate 612,264, forward strand.
GTAAGCGTCACGCCTGCTCATAAACAGAAGCAACAGCACACAGAACGTTGAATTGCAAAGCACTACATGGCACTGCACTGCCGGTCATCTTTCTTCTTACTGATCAAACTCTTTAGTTCGTAACGTGTATTTGCCTCACTTAAAGTTGGCAAAATTGTCCAAAAGGGCAGAGCCACAAAAAAAATAGTGCAAGCCAGTGACTTATGTTTTTTTTTTATAACATAGGCCGGCAAACGAGCAAGTGGGTCACCTGAGGGTAGTGATCTCCATCGCCCATGCACGCCTACAATATCAGAAGAATCATGGGCGCATTGCCGACCCCAAAGGAAAGGGATAATTAGGGATTGGGAAGGGGAGGAGGATTTGGGCCTCCGGATATCTCATTCACCATACGAAACGCAGCAGCAAGCCACTACTTTACGTCGGTTTTCTGTGAGACAGTGGTAACGACCTGGTCGAGCCAGCCCAATCATGCTCTACCGTAAAACAAAACTGTCTACAGCGTGGCTCTACCACTCGTAAAACAAAACTGTCTACAACGTGGCTCTACCACTCGTAAAACAAAACTGTATACAGCGTGGCTCTACCACTCGTAAAACAAAACTGTCTACAGCGTGGCTCTACCACTCGTAAAACAAAACTGTCTACAGCGTGGCTCTACCACTCGTAAAACAAAACTGTCTACAGCGTGGCTCTACCACTTGTAAAACAAAACTGTCTACAGCGTGGCTCTACCACTTGTAAAACAAAACTGTCTACAGCGTGGCTCTACCACTCATAACTAAGTCAATAAAATTATACAAGTGATGAAACATTGCGAGAGTATGTAAGGAAGTCATCTGCTGAGAAAGTAGTCATTAACGTAGGAATTAGCTTTCTAGTTAATCTTTACGAACATGTCACCTCATTGGGCCAGTGGCAGCGTACTGTGGGTGAAAAACCATAAAGTAGAGTTTTGGCGGGAATTCTGACAGTACAGTTCATCGCTTATTTTAATTTATTTCAAAAACTAGTTTAAAGTTGTGTTTGTTGTATAAAAGTGGTGTGGATTTGTGCAATAAACATTGACGATGATGAACAGTGTATGGAAACATTAAATTAAGTGAATTAAGCACCGTACTGGAAGGAATTCACACCAAAACTCCAACAAGACATTGAAAACGTCCACACCGATATTTCATCGTTCTTGTGAAGGCTTGAGAATAAATTATACCTGTCATTGGCGAAATGCATAATAATGCGAAGAGAAGAAGAACCATGAAGCAAGCATGGCAAAGGACTGAACTACACTTGATGGTAAGGGCAGTGCAGTCCAAAAAAAACATGTCACTAAAATCATGCCGGTCTGTATAAATGCTTCTTCACTCCGAAGAGGGAAGAAGCTAATCGAGAGTCCTGTGCCAGGACAGACGGATTACTGATGCAGGCACAGGGATACAAGGAGTACCCCTTTACCCGCCCCAACCAATCAAGTCGTGACGCAAGCCCCTCGGGAGAACCGGATGTACACTGTCTGACCCTGGAACGCGATCCACACTAGGTGTATAGATCACTATGGCAGGTTTAAACACCATGTGTACGGTGGTCGCTATCCGGGTGGATATGAATATCCCACCACCAGGAAATCTCAAACTATTACAATTTGTGTATGGGTTTTGAAAATCGCTCTTTAATAACTTGGGATTGGAATTTCTGGTATAATGGGCGTTCATTGGCGTTGAAGACCATACCATCAGGTGACCCACTCGCTCGTTTGCTGGCCTCTGCTAAATAAAATCTATAAAGATTAACGTGACCTTATCATCATCATCAGCCACAGGACGTCCACTGTTGAACATAGGCCTCCCCCAAAGATTTCCAGACCGACCTGTTGGAAGCGGCCTGCATCCAGCGACTTCCTGCGACCTTTATCAGGTCGTCTGTCCACCTTGTAGGTGGACGTCCAACGCTGCGCTTGCCAGTACGTGGCCTCCATTCCAGAACCTTTGTGCCCCATCGGTTATCGGTTCTGCGAATTATGTGGCCTGCCCACTGCCACTTGAGCTTGCTAATCCGCTGGACTATGTCGGTGACTATCGTTCTTCTACGGATCTCCTCATTTCTGATTTGATCACGTGACCTTATACTATAATAATATTATCGGAAACTAGTTATTTCAGTTCCTCAAGAACAATCCACTTCCTTTCCTAAAAACGTGTGACTGGATACACAATGGAATTGATGTGAAAAACTGGTAACTGACAACACAACTCACTTTAGTTTAGTGATGGAATATCGATAAAGTGAATTATCGATAGTTTTTTAAGTCCCTTGTTTCTGACCTGGTTAGTGCCAAGATCCGCCTTCTTACTACGACGCCTCCACATCACATCTTGAGCATCCTCTTGAGATGGTGGGACGATATTCATATCCGCCCGGATAGCGACCACCGTACACATGATGTTAAAATCTGCCATAGTGATCCACACGCCTTTTGTAGATCGCGTTCCAGGATCAGTCTGTGTATATCCGGTTTTCTCGATAGACTTGCGACATGACTTGATGGTTGGTTGGGACCCACCCCATATAGGGGTACATCCTTGTATTACTGTACCTGTATCCGTCATCCGCCTGTCCTGTCGCAGGCCCCTCGATTTGTCTCTTCCTGCTCCGAAGAGGAAAGAAGCATTTATATAGGCCGGCATGAAACTGGTGACATAAACTCACTGTTTGTCGTTGGTTGGTGGTTTTTTTTACTGCACTGCACTTAACATTAGGTGAAGTTGAAATAAAATTAATTTAAACGAGGATGGACTTGTCCACCCCTTGATCACGAAGGGTGAAAAGCTTTCGCAACATCGGGACCAAAATTAAAATAAAAAACCGTCATAAAATCCGTTTAAATTATTTTTATTTCAATGTATATTCGCGGAAACGTAACAAATCATTATCAGGTCAAGTGTAGTCACTTTGCCGTGCCAGGATGAAAAACCTTAAAACTACACTAATATTATAAAGAGGAAATATTTATATGTTTGTATGTAACGAATAAACTTAAAAACTAATAGACCTATTTGAAAAATTCTGTCACCATTAGAATCCTACATTATCCATGATGAACATAGGCTACTTCTTATCCCGGAAAAGCAGATCACGCGGGCGGAGCCGCGAGGAAAAGCTAGTGTATCGATAAAATCATTTCTATCACTAGTAAACTAGTTCAAACAAGTGTCAAACTCACTGGGAATGAGTGTGTGAACCGAAGAGAGTGAAGCAAACTACCAACGACTCGGTCAATGGATTGTCGAGCATTTTTTGTTAATATCATCGAAGACACTCGTCTGGATGGAAGCGCGTGTTCTTTCTATAGTAGAGCCACGCTTTAGAGAATTTTGTTTATGAATGGGCCGGCTCAACCGGGTCGTTAACACTGTCTTAAAAACCGACGTAAAGTAGCGGCTTGCTGCTGCGTTTCGGACGGTGAGTGATAAATCAGCAGCCCCTAATCCCCCCTCGCTTCCCAATCCTTAATTCATTCATTTGACAGCATCCGTGGCGCAGCGGGCGAGTAGCCGGCTGTGAAGCGAGAGGCCGCGGGTTCAATCCCCTTATCAAGACAAGCATTTGTGTGGTCCACAAATATTTGTCTCGGGGTCTGGGTGTTGTGAGACCGAAAGTTTCTCGTAGTTCCTGATACCCACGACACAAGACTCGTATCTTACTGTGGGGTCAGGACTATGTGTGTGACTGTTGGGTGTATTTATTTATACCTTTCCTTTAAGGTCGACAACTTCTTATTTTGTGGACGTAAATGGGCAGTGGAGATCACTTACAATCTGGTGACCGACTTGCTCGTTTGCCGGTCTATGCTATAAAAAATAAACAGATGAATTAAGGACCGTCTCCTTCATTTTGTAGTATTAAATCTGGTTAAGTGTGGCACGATATAACTGTTTTAATGATGCAGGAATTGGAGATAGTGGTGCTGGTGGTAGGATATTCATATCCGTCCGGATAGCGACCACCGTACACATGGTGTTATAAACTGCCATAGTGACCTACACACCTTGTGTGGATCGTGTTTCAGGATCAACCAGTGTATACAGGGTTATTTTTAAAACACCAGCAACCTCGCAGGGGTAGATTCCTAAGGTTATAAGCTACTACTTTTGTTCTACGACTTTTGATAATTTGTTAGATTTTATTTTCATACAAAAATAAGTATTCATTTAATTTCCGTCTTGAATATTAACAACGCGCATCGCAGATTACGTAAACAAATAGGCGAAGCGTGGGGAACCGGGCTAGCGCCTACGACCTTGACCGCTGAGCAGCTGACGGCCGCTTTGAAGTCGTGCGCGCACGCCGCGCCTACGAAGAAAAACACGACACAACAAAAACTTGTAAAATCATTTTTTTTTTATATATTGAGTTATATCCAAACTCGTAGAACAAAAGTTGTTCCGTATGAGGTCAGCTATCTGGTCCTGCGAGGTTGCTGGTGTTTTAAAATTAACCCTGTATACAGTTCTGCTGAGAAACTTGCGACATGAATTGATGGTTGATTAAGGCGGCTATAGGAATACATCCTTGCATCCCTATGCCTGCTGTCATCTACCTTTCATATCGCAGGCCCCTCGATTGGCTTCTTCGCTCGCAACCCATTGTTGGTGGTCGCTGGTTTTTTGGATTGAACTACGCTTACCATCAGGTGTAGTGGAGTCACTTTGCCGTGCTCAGATAAAAAATAATAGTTTAAAAAATTTAAAAACACGCTTTTATAGAAAGTCTAACTAAAAAATAGAAAATAAATTTGAATTTGAGAAAAAGCGTGGGGTGTATGGTGTCAATGATTATAATTATTGTATTGACAGATATGAGTAGAAGGATTGTCATTTAAATAGTATCTTAAAAAGCACCGCACGCTTTTTTACAATAAAATACATTTTTTTCTTCAAATTTATTTTCTATTTTTTAGTTAGACTTTCCATAAAAGCGTGTTTTTTAGTTTTATTTAAATATATGTTTTTTTTAGGAAAAAATATAAATATACTGTAGTCGGTTGAGGTTCTTCACAAATAAGACATGTATTGGTTAAATAATAAGTTCAGTAGGTAATAAAATCGTGTTAAAAAAAGAGATGCTGATCTCTCCGGATGTCATTAAATAAATAGGTTAAAATAGTTTATTCAGAAATTCTCGTATAGTAATTAGATTCGTGACAACACTTTGGTGAATATAAATTAATGGTTTTACATTTAATTAATGCGGAGTGTCCATGCCAATGCATGTTCGATGAGTAAGGTTTGACCGGCAAACGAACCAATGAGAAATGATGGAAAGTGATCTACACTTCTTTTTTTTATTTATAGCCTCGCATTATTATGTATTTTGCCAATGACATGTATAATTTATTCTAAAGCCTTCACAAGAACGATGAAATATCGGTGTGGACGTTTTCAAGGTCTTGTTGGAGTTTTGGAGTGAATTCCTTACAGTACGCTGCTCAATTCACTTATTTTAATGTTTTCATACACTGTACGTCAAACTCAATGTTTATTGCACAAATCCAGCCGGTGTTAACTCCTTTCAGTACGATGCTTAGTTCACTTATTTCAATGTTTCCATACATTGTTCATCACCGTCAATGTTTATTGCACAAATCCACACCACTTTTATACAACAAACACAACTTTAAACTACTTTTGAAATAAATTAAATTAAGCGATGGATCGCACTGTCAGAATTCCCGCCGAAACTCACCTAAAACTAGTTATTTTAATTGATTTCTGGAGCTTTTAACATTATGATAGCGAGCGACCCGCGCCGGCTTCGCACGGGTAATATTATGTTTGTCACGACATCACATTACAAATATTTGAACTTTTCGGCTTTTCTGTACTATAATATGTATGTATTATACATATAAACCTTCCTGATAAATCACTCTATCTATTGCTGAAAACTGCATTAAAATCCGTTGGATAGTTTAAAAGATCTAAGCGAACAGACAGCGGAAGCGACTTCATTTTATACTATGTAAAGAAGAAGATTTACAGAGGTTATGGTAAAAAGGAATTTATAAAGCTGAATAATTAGGGATTGGGAAGGGGAGGGGATTTGGGCTTCCGGATATCTTACTCACCGTACGAAACGCAGCAGCAAGCCGCTATTTTACGTCGGTTTTCTGTGAGACAGTGGTAACGACCCGGTCGAGCCAGCCCACTCACGCTGTAGACAAAACTGTCTACAGCGTGGCTCTACCACTCAAAATATAGAAGGGACCGCCTCGATTTTTGGGTTAGTTGAAAGATCACGAATTCCTATATGATTGCAGGTGGTGGTCCTATGGTGTCTCCTGCTAGCAGTGGCTGGTGAGGAAGCGCCTCCTGGACTCGTCTCCAAGGACAGCGAGCAGGATCTAGTGGCAGAGGCGTCGCATTCAGGTAATCCGAAATAACTCTTATTGAAGCACCAATATGACCAACGATAAACAATGAGTTTACTTCCCTATTCGGGGAGGAAAGAAGCAACTCGAGGGGCCTGCGATAGGACAGGCGGCTAACCGATGCAGGCACAGGGATACAAGGATGTACCCCTATACCCTTTTTCTTTTTTTTTTCGCGGGAAAAGCCCCCACCGGGGGGAGGTGGAACGGTTATGTTGGATTCTACCGGCCTTACGACCCAGCCACCCGACCGCTGGGCCGAGTCCCTAACACTATATACGACCTATGCCGGTAACTAACAACTAAACCCCGCAGTGACCATCTTCGGCGCATTAGGGACGCCCTCGGCATCAACGGCAGCAACGAGGCCGACCACCCGTGCTGCCGTCCATCCCGGGGGTCGCACGTACAAAAGGAGCCCCCCGCTGCGCGTCCGCGACTCCCCGATGGCCCCTATTAGTCGCCTCTTACGACAGGCAGGGGATACCGTGGTGGAATTCTCCAAACGCGCCCAATCCATAGGGCGGGTACCCCTATACCCGCCCCAACCAACCATCGAGTTATGTCGCCAGCTCCTCGCTAGTACCGGATATACACTGGCTGATCCTGTAACGCGATCCACACAAGGCGTGTAGGTCACTATGGCAGGTTTTAACACCATGTGTACGGTAGTCGCTATCCGGGCGGATATGAATATCCTACCACCTAGATCTATCTACAATGTATATCTTTATATTTATTTCAGGAACACAAACGCAGAAGAGGGAAGCTGGTCTACTGAATTCTTATGGGGAGCCCCTCCCTCCAGACGCATATGGACCCCCCAGGGAGATATCTAATATAAGTGAGTGGACGTTTGGCTAAGGTACCCTACATTATCAGAGATAATCCTAGTGATAGAGCCACGCTGTAGACAGTTTTGTCTACAGCATGAATGGGGCGGGTCGACCGGGTCGTTACCACTGTCTCACAGAAAACCAACGTAAAGCCTTTTTGTAAACGTAAAGGTTAGACTTTGACAGCCTCCGTGGCGCAGCGGGCAAGTAGGCGGCTGTGAAGCGAGAGGCCGCGCGTTCGACCCCCGCACTGGGAAAAATGTTTGTGCGATACTTATTTTTTTTTTTATAGCATAGATCGGCAAACGAGCAAGTGGGTCACCTGATGATAAGTGATCTCCACCGCCCATGTATGCCCACAATATCAGAAGAATTATGGGTGCGTTGCCGACCCTAAAGGAAAGGGATAATTAGGGATTGGGAAGGGGAGGGGTATTTGGGCCTCACTCACCGTACGAAACGCAGCAGCAAGCCGCCATTTTACGTCGGTTTTCTGTGAGACAGTGGTAATTACCCGGTTGAGCCGGCCCAATCATGCTGTAGACAAAACTGTCTACAGCGTGGCTCTACCACTCATAAATATTTGTTTCGGGGTCAAGGTGTTGTGAGACCGAAAGTCTCTCGTAGTTCCTGATACCCACGACACAAGACTCGTATCTTACTGTGGGGTCAGGACTATGAGTGTGACTGTTTATAAATACGATAGCAAGATAGTCTTAAAATAGCCTTATCGTTAAAAATTCCCGACATTGATTTAGAAAAACATCTGTAATTACAAATTAAAAACATAAACAAAGAATTCAATCAGAAAATAAACTAATGAAAAAATAAAAGTGTGTGTGTGTGTTCACACATGGCAGAAGTGAAAATATAGAATAAATTTAATTAAAAGAAATTATTGGTCAAAGTAACACAGATGTGTTAAATAATTAACATAATGTTAGGTGTTAATTTTTATTAATTTATGCGATCGGTGTTTATAAAATTGTTGTCGGGTAGATCCGCCTAAAATAATGTATAAAAGAGTGGCGCATGACTTGACAGGGACAGTTCGCATTCAGTCGTCGCGTAGTACGGACCGTAGTGTTAGTTGTTATCGTAGTCAAGCCTTTTGTTTGGCTGACCGTTACAGTAGTGGTAATTCTGTCGTAGTTAATCATACTAAGTGTGCAAACAAGTAAAGCTTTTATTGCGGCCACATGTTGTGTTGGGAATCCCTTGAAATTGCTGGGTTAACTGCGGATTGAAGCTGGGATGAGCGTTTGTCTTGGAGTGCATCGGACACGCTATCCCAGTGTGCTCGGAAACTTAATCTGTTAAGTTGTCCTGGAGCAGGGCTGCCGGAAAGTCACGCGGGTGGCGATTCATGCAGCGTGGGACATGTCTGACGGCAGACATGTGGAGTGAAGCTGGGAGGAGCGTTTGTCTTGGAGTGCATCGGACACGCTATCCCAGTGTGCTCGGAAACTTAATCTGTTAAGTTGTCCTGGAGCAGGGCTGCCGGAAAGTCACGCGGGTGGCGATTCGTGCAGCGTTTTAGACATCTAATGTCTGTCGGCAGTCGTTGTCCGTACTGGTTTAATGCATGCTTTTATGTGAACCGATACACACACGCAAAGCCATGCCTCACGTAAGTCCTCGTAGGTCTCTGACGAGTCGTGAGGGGCGATCTTCCGACAAGTCCCGCCCCGGGTGGTTGGTTCATGTATTAGGATGTTTTACACCTATTGTGCATAGGAAATAATGGGTTTGTTCTCTGTGAATAGAATAAATTAGTTTGAAAGTGATCATTTTATTTGTGTCCTATGATTTTTTTTATTCATCTCGGCATTAAATTGTTAACATCAGAAGTGGGATAGTCTCCGCAGCCTATCATCATCTTCTTGACAGTTAAATTTTCAAGGCATTACTTAGTAGCTAGTGTTCGAACTTTAAATGCACTTGTATTTGTAACTACACGACATGTCGGTCACTACGCGATGAACTGCGACTGTCTACGAGTGGTTTGAATTTATCCATGGACTATAATGGACGAGTTCTACTGATGTGGCTCCGGCGCGGGCATGGAGCGCAAGATATTGGTGCGCAAGAGTTCCCGATCGTTGGAGCATAACGCCGCCGTACCCACGGTGTGATGGTTCACCCGTACAACTTACAGAACGACTTTGCTGGATGACTGTGATTTACGAGTATTGAGTTATACGCCGAGGATTTGGTGAGATCTTTCCATTTTATAGCAGTGGTGACACGTAACGCTGGCCGGCGCTTATTGTGGCGCGTGGCGGTTTTCCGCTTCACGGGCGTTGGTCGACCATCAATGGCAAACGTGGTTGCTGAAACAGGATGTTTGTGCGTGCATAAATAAATGTGCGCAAGGTGAAGTATCAAGTACCCGAGCCGGGGATGTTGAGTTTGGTTGCTCGACCACATTACAGAGTTTTAAGATAAGTGGGTGGTAAACATACGTTTCCCCCTTAAAGATGTTTTTAGTACTCGTGGTGATCAATCGAACCTAGCTCTCTGACGGCTGGGACTGAGACATTGAATGGGCACTATGGCCCGGTTACACGGTTTGAATCGGTTTGTTTCGGCAGTAAACTCTTAGTTCTTGAGTGTTGTGGAGTCACTAGGTCATTCGGAAGGCACTTAATATTTAGTGTCATGTGACAGCGTATGGGGACTGATGGAAATCCGGATTTGAAAAGATAAAAATATTAAGGAGTTATGCTTCAGACACATACGAACCTGTAATAACCGTTTCTAATGTTCTCCTTGTGTGTTTTTTACATGTTCAAACGGATTGTCGAACGGTGAGCCTGGTGCTGACGATGATGAAGAGGTCTGTCCGGAATTGCGGAAAGAATTGCCCGGTCCTTTGTCTGTACGTCCTGCTGAAGACATCTAAGGACTGATGTGTATCCATGGTGAACTAATTCTCGTTTGTTTTATTTCTAAGAGTAAAATTAATGTCGAATCCCAAGCTAGGATTCATATTAAGCTTTTTAACCTTAAACCTTTATAAAGGCTATAGCAGTGATTGTTTAAATTAGTCAGGATTGGTCGAAGCGGTGCATAACACAGCTATGTTCCTGAAATTTTGTAATAAAAGAAAGTGTCAAATGGGTATCGGATAACAGCCAGCTTCCGCAACGCAGCGGATAAGCATCAGGCTGCGGGTTCGGTTCCCGCACCTAAGATAAAATGTGATTATACCCATGGCATCGGATGACAGTCGGTCTCCGCAACACAGCGGACAGGCGTCAGGCTGCGGGTTCGATTCCCGTACCTAAGGCAAATATTTGTGTGTGACTATGAACTATGTGATTCTGCCGTGTATTTTTGTTACCCAGGAGGTGTGAGATGCTCGTCGGGTGCGTCATGCGGGCAGACGAAAGCTGTGAAGTACAACGACAGCGGTTCTGATGAAGAATACGGCACAGCCTGCGTGGTGCGGAGTGGCATTGAATAACGGCTCCGTCTAGAATCGAATCATTTGCATTGTATTCTTCTAAACTCATTGTCTGTTCTGTAAATACCTAATGTGCTCGGGACGCGCACGCGTCAGGAGAGGCCGTGTTAGGTGTTAATTTTTATTAATTTATGCGATCGGTGTTTATAAAATTGTTGTCGGGTAGATCCGCCTAAAATAATGTATAAAAGAGTGGCGCATGACTTGACAGGGACAGTTCGCATTCAGTCGTCGCGTAGTACGGACCGTAGTGTTAGTTGTTATCGTAGTCAAGCCTTTTGTTTGGCTGACCGTTACAGTAGTGGTAATTCTGTCGTAGTTAATCATACTAAGTGTGCAAACAAGTAAAGCTTTTATTGCGGCCACATGTTGTGTTGGGAATCCCTTGAAATTGCTGGGTTAACTGCGGATTGAAGCTGGGATGAGCGTTTGTCTTGGAGTGCATCGGACACGCTATCCCAGTGTGCTCGGAAACTTAATCTGTTAAGTTGTCCTGGAGCAGGGCTGCCGGAAAGTCACGCGGGTGGCGATTCATGCAGCGTGGGACATGTCTGACGGCAGACATGTGGAGTGAAGCTGGGAGGAGCGTTTGTCTTGGAGTGCATCGGACACGCTATCCCAGTGTGCTCGGAAACTTAATCTGTTAAGTTGTCCTGGAGCAGGGCTGCCGGAAAGTCACGCGGGTGGCGATTCGTGCAGCGTTTTAGACATCTAATGTCTGTCGGCAGTCGTTGTCCGTACTGGTTTAATGCATGCTTTTATGTGAACCGATACACACACGCAAAGCCATGCCTCACGTAAGTCCTCGTAGGTCTCTGACGAGTCGTGAGGGGCGATCTTCCGACAAGTCCCGCCCCGGGTGGTTGGTTCATGTATTAGGATGTTTTACACCTATTGTGCATAGGAAATAATGGGTTTGTTCTCTGTGAATAGAATAAATTAGTTTGAAAGTGATCATTTTATTTGTGTCCTATGATTTTTTTTATTCATCTCGGCATTAAATTGTTAACAATAAATTAATTAACCAACGAATTTTATTACGCAATTAAAAAATAATAAAACACGTGAATAATACACCACGTTGTTTATGACACATTTTCCGAAGGCTTCTTTGTATGCAGGCGTAAAGACACGTGATAGCATACTTGTAATCTATCTCATTCTTTCGCAGGCTAAATCATATTTATGAATACGTTAGTCTCTTTTTACTGTCGTTTTTTCGTTTCATCGAATTTTCAAATCACAACGGTGCTAAAGAAGTTTCACTCCAAATAATGCACTCAAATCTATCCATTCCTTTCGTTGCTCCGGAAATTTACATACACACGTACACAAACACACACAAACAAACAAAGGGGTAAAATACACCATTTTTTTTTTATATCCTGCCTCGGCAAAGTGACTACGCTACACCTGATGGTAAGTGTAGCGCAATCCAAGAATAGTGTCAACCAACGATAAACAATGTCGCCATCGTAGGTCGGCAAGATCATGCCGGCCTGCCAAGGGGCCAAGGGGGAGGGGAAGGAAAAGGGATGGGAAAAGGGTTAGGATCAGGGAGCAAGCCCCCTGAGGAGAACCGGATATACACTGGCTGACCCTGGAACGCGACCTACATAAGGTGGGCCACTATGGCAGGTTTTAGCATCAGTGTACGGTGGTCGCTATCCGGTCGGATACAAGTATCCTCCCACCAGCATATTTTTGTCGGAGTTTTTAACGTTAAACGTATTTCAGTTCCAGATCTTCCTCTACCAGCGCCGATCTATGGGGTCCCTTTACCGAACTTACAAGAAACACCCCCCGGAGCCTATGGACCGCCTTCACCAGTGGTCTTCCCTGATCAAAAATACGAAGGCCCACCCCCGCCTATCTCCAGACCTAAGCATCTATACGGACCGCCAAAGATTTACGGACCTCCAAAAAGCTACGGACCCCCCAAGTTCCCTCCGAAATCGGTCTATGGGCCCCCCAAAAAAATATACGGACCGCCGAAACAAAGTCTACCAAAACCGACGTATGGGGTGCCTTTTAAATTCCCGAAGGTGTTGTCGAAACCGTTTGTTAAATATGGACCCCCCAAGTTGAAACCGGTTTATGGGCCACCCATTTCGAAACCGATACCTTTGGAAGCACCACCGCCAGTGCCAACCGTAACTACTATTGAAACTAGTGTCACAAACTTTGGGAATGTTGGAGCCAGTATTGGAAGCTTTCATGGAGGCAGTTTTGGATCGGACTTTGGATCAAACATTGACCTGGGATTAAATTTACCAGCACCAATATATGGCACACCTCTGGTCTCTTTACCAGTGGATTTGAAACCAAACTTCCCTCTACCAACAGACACTTATGGTCCGCCAGGACATCCCCTAGGACCTATAGGGCCCAACGACCAAGTTGTGGTGCATGAACTATCGAATATCGGACACTATGGGCCACCTCAGCCAGACCCGAACCCAAGACCACCCCATCCAGGCATCCCAGCTCCGCCAACCCCACCACACGTGTTGTACGACGGTTGGAAGCCAATCCCCGGTTTGTCCTACCCATTAGGACATATAGAGGAGACAATATACACAAACATTGGCGTTGATGACAATTATGGACCTCCACCGCCACCACCAGCCCAAGAAATCCATGTAAACTTGGACCAGCATCAGATAAATTTCGACCAACATTTATCAAATCATATAGGCTTGGATCATACGAACGTAAACCAGATAGGGTTAGAACAACATAGCCAGATTGGTTTAGGTCAACATTTGTCAAACCAGGTAGTTTTAGACCAACATAGCCATGGTTTGGACCAACATTCGTCAAACCAGGTAGTTTTAGACCAACACAGCCATGATTTGGGCCAACATTTGTCAGGTCATGCAGGTTCGGACCATTTGTCAAACCAGATAAGCTTCGACCAACATTTGCCGAGTGCTAATCAGTTACATTCATTCTCTAACGCTCAGATTGCGTCTGGATATTCGAATGTACACAAAGATGCGTTGGCCAATTTGGATTTGGGGTCCATTGTGGGAGGAAACACCAATCATATAGACCAGTCTAAAACTGTCTTTGAGGCGCATTATACCGAAAACCATAATCCCCAAGCTAATTTAGCTTTCGTCCAATCAGCAATAACTATAGACAAACCCTCAGACTCATATGGTGCTCCTCCGCTAGACTCTATTTCTGGAGGACCTTACCCTGCTTCTATAAGACAGCATGGCGCTAAGGGACTTATCCCTTCGTCCGGAGTGTACGGGGTCCCTCCTGGTGGCCAATATGGCGCCCCACCTAAACCTCCTCCAGCAAATCTTCCTATCCCATACGGTTCCTTCTCAGGAGGTGGTCATACAGGTGGAAATTTACCCAAACATCCAGTTAAATTCAGGGAATCCGTCCCACAAGGTCTACTGGAACATGTAGGTCAAACGACTCATGGTAAGGACACGCATGGTATTGATCATTTGACTCAAGGCCCTGCATACCTTCCTCCGCCGATTAGAGATGCAAAGGATGTTAATCAACAAACTTCTTTGGGTATAAATTTGTCGATAGAGCCGTCTAGTTTGTACAGCTTACCTCACGAAGGTAGTCCTTTAAATTTCCAAGGACAACAACCTAGTAACTTATATGGATCACCGATAGACTCTTATTCAGTGCCATTACTAACTGTAGGTGATCATACAGCTTCAGGTTCTTCAAGTAATACTATCACGACTACAATTGATGGAACAATATTGGCTAATCTCTCTAATTTGGACGCTGCGGCTATTCTAAAACACTGTCCTTATCATGAAGCTATATTAAAAGCGGCTAAGTATGGGGAAAAAATTCCCGTTGAACTAGCAAATAAATACATGGCTAGCTTGAACTCTTTAGGCAGTCATTTAACTAAAAGTCAAAATGTTTACAAAGACCAATCTACATCTCAGACCACAGTTCAGAATGTCAAAGAACAAAAAGCAAAGTCGATAAGGGATGCGAACGTAGATTACAAAAGCGAAAAGCTTCAGTATGTTTCTGATCAAATTTTCAAAACTTCGGAAAAGATTCGCAACTTAAGCGAGGAAACTAGACATTTGCAACAGAAATTGTCTGCGAGTAATCATAATTTGAATAATATTAATCAATTCGAACATTTGAAGGGACCTTCTTATTCCGTACAAATTCAATCATCAAACGGTGGGCAAAAGGGAAATCCTGCAATTCCACACGAGCAGTTACTGTCTGAAGGGTTACTTCAAAGTATTTTAAAAGCCATTGAACAACCAGGGTCTAAGCAAAGTCAAATTAAACAAGAACAGTACCCTCAACCTGTCTATAACGACGGCTTGGTCCTTCCAGCCGGATATGAACCTGTAGACAGAACCAAGACAGATTTAGCTTCACAAAGCTCGGAAATTGTCAAAAATGTAGCCGACTGTGATTCGAAAGCTGAGGGATCTGTCAAACATGAAGTAATAGTTGCACCGCCAACGCCTGTAGACAAAGTGAAGCCACGGAATGACGACCATGATAATGAAGTTGCGATTTTCTTTGACAAAATGAAAGAGCCAGTAACTGAGATATCGGTAGCTACTAGTATAAGTGAAAAGGATTATGATTTTGGTAAGAAAATATGAGTCTAGTCGATGAGCTAGTGAACGATATTAAACATACAAACACGACTTACAAAAAGTTATTTTCACGAATTTCCACGATGGAAACGTATTGTGAAAATGTTTTAGTTGCGTTTTATTATTGCTTGGAAATAAATTCGCTCACTAGCGCCATCTTTCTGTATATCGCGCCATTTTAAATTTCGATAATTTATTAATTTAACATTTAGTTTTAGTATAATTAGGACTGTAAACCAGAGTATACACTGTAAAATATAGCAAAATACTGTATAGCCTTCAACCCGCATCCATCCTGCCATCTTTTTCAAGTCGTCAAAAAAAAAGTTTTAGCTTCTATAGTGCTTACATAATGTATAAGAATGCGACATATTTCTCTCTGCAATAATTTTTATCCAATTATTGTAAGCGATAAAGATACCATTTCTAAATTATTTGCTATTTTCACGAACACGTGGGAACTCTAGGCGCCACCGCTTATAAACCTTACGAGCGTGAAACTTCTTGCATGTTTTTACTATTACAAAGCACTACATTCCTAGTATTACTTAGTAGTATTGTAGCACATACTAATTGGAACAACATACAAGTATAGTTTCGATTGCGTTTGTCTTCGTGAATTATACAAATTATAAGTATTTGTAACCCATAGAGTTCAAATATAAAATAGCGCCATCTATTGAATTTGAGACTCATCCACAGTCTGACCAGTCAGACGCTTTGGATGGGTCCCAAATTGTGGAGTTAGTATTTATAATAACATTAGTTTTAAGAATTGCAGTATTTGCGAGAATGTTTCACTATTTATTATGATATGAGTGAAAATAAGTACAATTACGGTACAAAATTATATTTAGTGATGTATGGAAATAAACTATTTTTTAAGAATATGTTGTTTTATTTGAATAATCCCAATTAAAAAAAAAGTGTGTGTGTGCAATTTACACACGAAAGAAGTGAAACTTTAGAATTATTAAAATAAATTAATTAACCAAGGAATTTTAATACGCAAATGTCATAAAAATAAAACACGTGAATAATACACCACGTTGTTTATGACACATTTTCCGAAGGCTTCGTTGTACGCAGGCGCCAAGACACGTAATAGCGAACTTGTAATATATCTCATTCTCTCGCAGGCTAAATCCTATTTATGTTTATGTTTGTCTTTGTTGTGACGCATTTTCGTTTCATAACAAAACGACTGTAAAGAAGTTTCACTTCAAAAAAAATACGTTTGTTTGTGAATTTAGATGTTTGCTAGTCCATCACGCCTTAACTGCTTATCGAAGTGAATTTGGGACAAAAGTAGACCATGATTTGATTTAGACCGTAGTATACTTTTATCCCGGAAAAATACATTTACGCGAGTGTAGACCGGAACAAAATAGATTAGTCAATACATCTAAAAGTACCTAGAAGTCACTGAATAGTGGGATAGGAAGACGCCTAACTGCTAAACTATGATAGTTTACGTACAGTCAACCTGGGTAATTTTGGCTCACTTTAGAGGTAATTTATAGTCGTAAGGATTTACTTTTATTGTTATTTGTCATAAATGAGTGTTTCTAGTGGGATATTGGCCTTTATAATCTAAATTTCTGTGTTATTTATCAAAACGATAAATAAAAGGCCCTTAAATTACCAAAAATTTGATGAGCCAAAGTTACACTGACATTTGGGTAACATTAATAAGTATGAGGAGTTGATGAAGAAAATCTCTAATTTATGTAGTTTTTTTTACTCGTCGGTAAGATTAGCTTGTCATATTGATAAAAAAAATACATTTCGTTTATATCACTATCTCCTTTTTAATGGCAACGTAGGGTTGCCATATTAATACAATATTAAACTGCCTGGTTTATCGAAATCAACTTCTATTTAATGGACCTCTTAAATCAAGTTATTATTGTATTAATCAGGTTTTGATGTACTTATAATCATTGAGCAATGCCTAAAATAATAAAAAATAATAAAACAAACTCAATCACATATAAAAAAGAAACATAATATCGGCTCTCAATTCCCCCATACCATATATAGAAATTAATCATCAATCGCATAAGAATCGCCTCGTTTTGTGATTTTAGATCCTCCAAATCGACTAACTATATTTTGGGGGTGACAATTAAATATGTCAAGCTTTGATGGCCACTTCCACCCTTCAAAACTTTTTTGCATAATTGAAATTTTCACGCATTGTCTGTCCTCGCCCCGAGCTAATGTTAGCCCAAATGGTCTGAAAATGAAACAGATCGAAGATTAATTAAAGATTTTTTAAAAAATCTATCAATATCGCGGGATATTTCAGTGTTATTACATAAAAAACATATGATTCTTCAACATAAAACTAAACTCGCCTTCTGTAGTTCTTCTGTAGTAACTGCTATACACAACTTTTTAGCAAGTTTATTTTTAACTCTATTTACCGCCAAATTTTGAATGATGAGAAATAAATATATATTTGACAAATGTCAAATGTCACTGCAGGTTTCGTTCAAAAACACTTTTTACCTTTATAGATTAAACAATTTATTATTATACAGTGATTCAATAAGCAGAGAAAAAATTAAACGTTCAAATACAAGTTAGTGAGTCAATGTTACATTGAAAGCTAAAGTTACCCAGGTTGACTGTACTTAGCAAAGTCGTATGTACTAGGCCTACTGTTTAACCTTCAACTCTCAAAGTGTAATAATATGCTACAATCATCATCAATGCAATAATAAAACGCAAATATTTGACATTTACGTTCCATAGAAATAGAAATATATATTTACAGCTTTAATGTAGCATCTATCTCGATCATCATTACATAACTGTATACGAGCATGCAATAGATGCAGATATAGTATGTTGGAAACACTAATAATCACACTTTCTAATAATGAAACGTATTGTTTGATCATAATTGTCAAAACGCGAATGTAGTATTTCGATAGTGATTTCTATTTTACTCATTTTAATGGATATGTAATAAATTTGTGTACTATTTACACATAAAATCATGGTCGATGAAGTAAATCGACTCTCTGTGAGTGCCATATGCATAGGCTGTCTCAGTTCAGACAGAAAATTAAAGTCTTTGTCGAATGACGAAACGATATTATTTTTTCGTAACTTTCTTGATTGTTTTGTAAGTAAATACAAGTTTTATCACATAATTAAGCAGTGAAAAGTGTCATACGGCAACAAAAGGACTAATAATGCCCTAATTTACTTGCCAACGCATTATAAACATTTAAATTCTTTGCTACTTGTATTAAATGACAGCCTCCGTGGCCTGTTGGAAGAGTAGCCATCTATGACGCGAGAGGCCGTGGGTTCGATTCCCTCACCGTGACAAATGTTTGTGTGATCCATAAATATTTGTTTTCGGTCTAGGTGTGTGTACTTTATTCAAAATTCCAGTTGGTATTACTTCTGTTTATGGTCAGGGGTGTCACTTACCATCAAAACGACTTGCTCCTTCCATTCAGACTCGTAAAACAATGTATTGTGATTAATTGTGATGAGATAATATTCTTAGAAGTTTAATGAGATGACTTTTAAATAGTAGCACACAAATATCATTATCACTTTCAAACCAATTTATTTTATTCACTAACTCGTGTCAGGATTAACAAATTGTAGGCCTTACTTTAATTGCACTTATATGCACACTTAGTATGATTAACTACGAGAGAATTACTACTACTGTAACGGTCAGCCAAGCTGAAGGATGGCTACTGTAATAATGACCACAACAGTTACTAAGGTCTTCACTGCATGATGACGGAATGTGAACTGGGCCCTGTCAAGCCGTGCACCTCTTTTCTACATAATTTTAGGTGTATCTACCTGATGACAATTTTATAAACACCGTACATACAGACTAATAAAAATTCACATCTAAAAATATATTTATTTTCAGGACAGCCCTAACGAATCTGTGTTACTATGTTGGGAATGTGTAGGGTTAATACAAAAAACTGTGAACTTCAAGAAACAAGTTAAATATGCTAGGAATTATCTGATCACATGTTTGGTGAGTTATCATAAAAAACTAAAAAGAAAAAAAAAATACAACACTTGAGCTTCTTTTTAACTCTTTGGGATAAACTGCAGGGGTCCCTAATGGGACACTGGGTGAAAATGGGATGTGATAAATGGGATACTAGTGACCCCTGTAGTATCTCATCCCAAGGTTAAGGGATTTGGGAAGGGAAAGGTATAGAAAAAGGGTGCAAGCCCCTTGGGAGAACCGGATATACACTGGCTGGTCCTGGAACGCGATCCACACAAGGTGTGTGGGTCACTATAGCAGGTTTTAACACCATATATCCTACCAGCAACACTTTTAAGTTGATGATAATATAGTTTAATGGCCAACGGATTGATACCACTTTACAAGGTGGTAGGTCCCTCATATGCGAGAGGCCATATGAGTTGGTACCACTGCTTTATTTCAGCCACCAAGCAAAAGTGTGTAAGCACTGTTGTGTTTCAGTTTGATGGACATTGAAGCCAGTGAAATTACTGGGCGTTATGAGACTTAACATCCTATGTCTCGGGGTGATGAGCTCAGTTCAGTTCTCAAAGACTCTCGTAGTCCCTGATACCCACGAAACAAGACTCGTATCTTACTGTGGGGTCAGGACTATGTGTGCGATTTATTTATAAAAAAATATTACCATGTCTCTACACAGATTGCCCCCTTAAAACAACCAATAGATGATAAAATGTTGGTCACAATGAATAAACAACTTCTTTTCTTTCAGTACAACCACACACCGATCCCAATTTTATCAAAATTAAAAATAAAGGAAACCCACCATCTAGATATAGTTCAAGACTTAAGTCAGAAAAACATAAATATACGAAAAACGAAAAATATATACAACACCGAATCTCAAGATGTAGTTAACTCTAATATAATAGTTAATAATATAGACTTAATAGACAATATAAAAGACTCATCCATCCATGACTCGGCTAAACTAAATAATGTCTCAAAAATCCAAACAGAATGGAAAATGCAAGAGATGAAAATTGACTCGGATATCGACAATAAAAACGCGTCCGTCCATAATTACGTGTTCAGTTATACATACCCCGATGCGTTAGTCAAAAATGAGGACTCAAATAGTTTGGATATGGATGTCGATGGATATTTTATGGATGATATGGATGGTGTAGACATGGATAGTATAAAGGTGAGTATTGGTGTTTTTTAAAAGGAGTCACGCTGTATACAGTATTGTGGCTGGCTCAACCGTGTCATTACCATTGTCCCACTGAAACACCGAATAACCTGACGGAGTACCGTGCGTAAGTCATGTGCACGCTTTGAGGAAACCTCTCTTGAACACCTTGACAGCAAGCGCCAGCTGCAGAAAGCAAGACTTAAAGCTGTGTATACTTACACTTATAACAGGACAACTTTTCTGCGCGTCTTGCGACAGGACTTTTAAATCTAAATTAGGGCTAGCTAGCCATATTGCTGGTGGGAGGATACTTGTATCTGTCCGGATAGCGACCACCGTACACTGGTGCTAAAACCTGCCATAGTGGCCCACCTTGTGTGGATCGCGTTCCAGGGTCAGTCAGTGTATATCCGGTTCTCCCCAGGGGGCTTGCCCCCTGATCTTAACCCTTTTCCCATCCCTTTTCCTTCCCTTCCCCCTTGGCCCTTTGGCAGGCCGGCATGATCTTGCCGACCTACGATGGACAAATTGTTTATCGTTGGTCGACACTATTCTTGGATTGCGCTACACATACCATCAGGTGTAGCGTAGACACTTTGCCGAGCCTGGATAAAAAAAAAAAAAAAAAATATATTCGGTCACATCAGCGAAAAACGTAATCCGGAACTAGATGGTTCGCCGTCAACGGGTACGTCGTGGAGGCCATCATCATCATCTCACTAAAAACTGACGTAAAGTGACGGGTAAAGCTGTAATGTTTCGTTCAGTTAGTGAGATATTTAAAGGTCCAAAATCCTCTTCAATCTGACGCGGCCAGAATGTTGTATAAATTATTTTTTCTTAAATCAAATCCACCACCCTGTTGTAGCACCTAAACAATGTATAAATATTTTTGTTTAAAAGCTGGTTTAATCTAAATGATTTGCAGGATTGCTTCAGTAGCGCAGTTGTATTGCGCATGCGGTACGACTGCTATGCTGAGGTTTCAGGTTCAATCCCCGGGTCGGGTAAAAGTGATATTGGGTTTTTCATCACGAAATGCTCAGTATCAGCGAATAGCGATAGGCTCGTCCCCACATCTACATCATACATCACATCATGGGATGGAATGTAGGTGTACTGTAAGTACTTGAGTATATCTACATACAGTACATCTCCTTACCATTAAAACCCTTACCCTACTCCTTTCTGCCCTTGACCCGATTTCCATATCCTCCTAGTCCGTGAATCCCTACATTTAAGGATCCCCTCCCTTTTCCCATCCCATGTTGGTGTGCCTTTTCCTGCCAGCCTATAGCGCGGCGGTTATTACAAAGTTCCTTAATGTTAAGTTAGTCTTATTAATGACAAATGTTCTGCACTTGACCTGACATAAGCGCTTTCTTAGCCTACATGATAAATAAAGATTTAGATTTCTACTTCAATTCGAAAAAGGACCTTTTTTATTTACAGGAAATAGAAAAAGTCGACGTCAGTGATATAAATGCTGAGCCAAAAAGGACGAAGCGCAAACAGGACGTGACGTACGACGACTCTGACGACGAACCGCTGATGAGGAAGAAGGATGGGAGGAGATCTAAAAAGAGAAAGAAAGAGAAAGAGTGTAAGTATTGACGAACTTATCTATGTATAATTTTTCTATAGCATAGGCAGGGTGACCTGATGTTAAAGGATCTCCACCGCCCATGTACGCCCACCACCAGAAGAATCATGCGTTGTCAACCTTAAAGGGAAGGGATAATTAGGGATTGGGAAGGGGAGGGGATTTATGCTTCCGTATATCTCACTCACCGTACGAAACGCAGCAGCAAGCCGCTACTTTACGTCGGTTTTCTGTGAGACAGTGGTAACGACCCGGTCGAGCCAGCCCATTCATGCTGTAGACAAAACTGTCTACAGCAGTGTTTCCCAACCTTTTTTAGGCCCCACCTTAACATTTCTTCTTAAATATGTCACCGATATCTAGCATTGCATTTGAATAACCCAAAGCGAAAGGGTTAAAGTCGTATCGAGTCCATGTTTAAATTGCCCCCCTTGACTATCAAATTGTCCCCCCCTATGTTGGGAAACACTGGTCTACAGTGGCTCCACCGCTTATACCAGCCATAGTGGCCCACCTTGTGTGGGTCGCGTTCCAGGGTCAGCCAGTGTATATCCGGTTCTCCCCAGGGGGCTTAAAAAAAAAACCACCATGGAGATATTTTTTATTATTATCAGTAAAACTACCCAAAATCGACCACCGCCGCAACCCAGGACCTAAACGCGAGAAGCCGGCTGGCGTGGTCAACAACCCGAGGGTGGTGAGGAAACTGCAGGAGTTGAATGTAGGCACCGACCAGCTCGAGATGGTGTTGCTGAGCTGGCAAGAGGTAAGAACAATAAGCAATGGGGTTAATTAATTGTTTGTCTTTGTGTGTGTCTGTTTTTTTTTATAGAAAAAGGGGGCAAACGGGCAGGAGGCCCGAATCGAGTGGTAGAGCCACGCTGTAGATAGTTTTGTCTACAGCATGAATGGGCTGGCTCGACCGGGTCGTTACCACTGTCCCACAAAAAACCGACGTAAAGTAGCGGCTTGCTGCTGCGTTTCGTACGGTAAGTGAGATATCCGGAAGCCCAAATCCCCTCCCCTCCCCAATCCCTAATTATCCCTTTCCTTTAAGGTCGGCAACGCGCCTATGATTCTTCTGGTGGTGGGTGTACATGGGCGGTGGACCGAACCACCGTGGGTGGAAGACCAATAAGCAAATGTTAGCCTCCGTGGCTTGTCGGGCGAGTAGCCGGCTGTGAAGCGAGAGGCCGCGGGTTCGATCCCCGCACCGAGACAAATGGACGTGTGATCCACAAATATTTGTTTCGGGGTGTGGGTGTTGTGACACCTCAAGTCTCTTGTAGTTCCTGATACCCACGACACAAGACTCGTGTCTTACTGTGGGGTCAGGACTATGTATGTGACTGTTGGGTGTATTTATTATTAATATTATTAAGGTTTGAAGGACATTGAAGCCAGTGAAATTACTGGGCGTTATTAGAATTACCATCTTATGTCTCGCGGTGACGAGCGCAGTTCAGTGCCATGCAATGCTTTGTAATTCACAGTTCTGTGTGGTGTTGCTTCTGTTTATGGGCTTACCATCAGGCGAACGCCTTGCTCGCCTCGTCATACAATCAAATAAAAAAAAAATGTGTGCGTGTACTAGTGTACACACGTAGGAAGTGAAACTTCTTTATGACCTTATTTTTCCAAAAATTATCTACTATATTATGCAACTTTACAGAAATTGGTCTAATAAAGTTAAATTAGATAAAGTTTAAACAAAAGGCTTTTATTATCGTAGACATGAATACAAAAAAAGTGTGCGTCTCGGGACGCTCGACAGAAGAAGTTCGGTCAAAATCCGGTCAAAGTCCGATCAAAGTCCGGTCAAAGTCCTGTCAAAGTCCGATCAAAGTCCGGTCAAAGTCCTGGCAAAGTTCGGTCAAAGTCCGGTCTGTGTCCGGTCTATGTCCGGTCAAAGTTGGGTCAAAGTCGGGTCAAAGTCCGGTCAAAGCCCGGTCAAAGTCCGGTCAAAATCCAGTCAAAGTCCGGTCTATATCCGGTCAAAGTCGGGGCAACGTCCGGTTAAAGTCCGGTCAGCCCGGTCAAAGTCCGGCTAGAGTCTGGTCAAAGCCCGGTCAAAGTCCGGTCAAAGTCCGGTCAAAGTCCTGTCAAAGTCCGGTCAAAGTCCGGTCAAAGTTCGGTCAAAGTCCGGTCAAAGTCGGGTCAAAGTCCGGTCTGTGTCCGGTCTATGTCCGGTCTATGTCCGGTCAAAGTTGGGTCAAAGGCGGGTCAAAGTCCGGTCAAAGCCCGGTCAAAATCCGGTCAAAACCCGGTCAAAATCCGGTAAAGTCCGGTCTATATCCGGTCAAAGTCGGGGCAACGTCCGGTCAGAGTCTGGTCAAAGCCCGGTTAAAGTCGGGTCAAAGTCCGGTCAAAGCCCGGTTAAAGTCCGGTCAAAATTGGGTCAACGTCCGGTCAAAGCCTGATCAGCCCGGTTAAAGTTCGGTCAGAGTCTGGTCAAAGCCGGTCAGAGTCTGGTCAAAGCCCGGTCAAAGTCCGGTCAAAGTCGGGTAAAAGTCCGGTCAAAGCCTGGTCAAAGTCCTGTTTCAGTCAAAGTCCGGTCAAAGCCCGGTCAGAGTCAGGTCAAAGTCCTGTCGAGGTCCGGTCAAAATCCAGTCAAGTCCGGTCAAAGTCAGGTTAACGTCCGGTCAAAGTCCGGTCAGCCCGGTTAAAGTCCGGTCAGAGTCTAGTCAAAGCCCGGTCAAAGTCCGGTCAAAGCCGGGTCAAAGTCCGCTCAAAGCCGGGTCAAAGTCCGGTCAGAGTCTGGTCAAAGCCCGGTCAAAGTCCGGTCAAAGCCGGGTCAAAGTCCGGTCAAAATCCGGTCTATGTCCGGTCAAAGTCGGGTCAACGTTCGGTCAAAGTCCGGTCAGCACGGTTAAAGTCCGGTCAGAGTCTGGTCAAAGCCCAGCCAAAGTAGGGTCAAAGTCCGGTCAAAGCCCGGTTATAGTCCGGTGAAAGTCGGGTCAACGTCCGGTCAAAGTCCGGTCAGCACGGTTAAAGTCCGGTCAGAGTCTGGTCAAAGCCCGGTCAAAGTCCGGTCAAAGCCCGGTCAAAATCCGGTCAAAATCCGGTCAAAGTCCGGTCAAAGCCCGGTCTATATCCGGTCAAAGTCGGGGCAACGTCCGGTCAAAGTCCAATCAGCCCGGTTAAGTTCCGGTCAGAGTCTGGTCAAAGCCCGGCCAGAGTCTGGTCAAAGTCCGGTCAAATTCCGGTCAAAGCCCGGTCAAAGACCGGTCAAAGTCGCGTCAAAGTCCGGTCAAAATTCAGTCAAGTCCGGTCAAAGTCGGGTTAACGTCCGGTCAAAGTCCGGTCAGACCGGTTAAAGTCCGGTCAGAATCTGGTCAAAGCCCCGTCAAAGTCCGGTCAAAGTCCGGTCAAAGCCCGGTTATAGTCCGGTGAAAGTCGGGTCAACGTCCGGTCAAAGTCCGGTCAGCACGGTTAAAGTCCGGTCAGAGTCTGGTCAAAGCCCGGTCAAAGTCCGGTCAAAGCCCGGTCAAAGCCCGGTCAAAATCCGGTCAAAATCCGGTCAAAGTCCGGTCTATATCCGGTCAAAGTCGGGGCAACGTCCGGTCAAAGTCCAATCAGCCCGGTTAAGTTCCGGTCAGAGTCTGGTCAAAGCCCGGCCAGAGTCTGGTCAAAGCCCGGTCAAATTCCGGTCAAAGCCCGGTCAAAGACCGGTCAAAGTCGCGTCAAAGTCCGGTCAAAATTCAGTCAAGTCCGGTCAAAGTCGGGTTAACGTCCGGTCAAAGTCCGGTCAGGCCGGTTAAAGTCCGGTCAGAATCTGGTCAAAGCCCGGTCTATGTCCGGTCAAAGTCGGGTCAAAGTCCGGTCAAAGCCCGGTCAAAGTCCGGTCAAAGCCCGGTTAATGTCCGGTCAAAGTCGGGTCAACGTCCAGTCAAAGTCCGGTCAGCACGGTTAAAGTCCGGTCAGAGTCTGGTCAAAGCCCGGTCAAAGTCGGGTTAAAGTCCGGTCAAAGCCCGGTTAAAGCCCGGTCAAAATCCGGTCTATATCCGGTCGAAGTCGGGTCAACGTCCGGTCAAAATCCGGTCGAAGTCCGATGAAGGTCCTGTCAAGTCCAGTGAAAGTCTGGTCAAAATCCAGTCAAAGTCAAAAACGTGACGCGTGCCGCGTAACGGAAAAATGTGACGATTTTATTTTTCTAACGCCGATAAAGAAGTTTCACTTCAAAAATGTCTCACTTGATGATGATCTTTGTACCGCAAGGTCTGTCTGTCTGTCTGTCTGTCTGTCATTCATTCATATGTTCACGTTGTAGGTGGAGGAGGAGCGACAGAAATCCCTGGTGAGCGAGACGTTCACTCGTCACGAGTACCGGTGCTATGATTGTGCCCTAGGATTCAACTATCGCGTCAAACTTGACAATCACATGCGGAAACATCAACCGGTAAGTTATATAATTTAAGTGTCAGTTATCAACCCCCAGTCAGTAAAGTTCAGTCAGTTATCCAGCCCCAGTCAGTAATCAAGCACCAGCTTATCAATCTCACTTAGTCACTATGACTCAGTTACGCAGCCTTTAGTCAGTCACTATCAGTCAGTTACCCAGCCCCAGTCGGTCACTATCAGTCAGTTATCCAGCCTTAGTCAGTCACTATCAGTCGATTACCCAGCCTTAGTCAGTCACTATCAGTCAGTTACCCAGCCTTAGTCAGTCACTATCAGTCAGTTATCCAGCCTTAGTCAGTCACTATCAGTCAGTTACCCAGCCTTAGTCACTATCAGTCAGTTACCCTGCCTTAGTCACTATCAGTCAGTTACCCAGCCCCAGTCAGTCACTATCAGTCAGTTACCCAGCCTTAGTCACTATGAGTCAGTTACCCAGCCCCAGTCAGTCACTATCAGTCAGTTACCCAGCCCCAGTCGGTCACTATCAGTCAGTTACTCAGCCCCAGTCAGTCACTAACAGTATTTTTAACCCTACTAGCCTCACGTGATTAATGGCCGGTCCCTTATCAATGAACTAGCTTTTGCTCGCGGCTTCGCCCGCGTGAACAGCATTTTTCGGGATAAAAGTAGCCTGTAACCGTCTCCAGGGTCCCATCTATCTCTGTAGATAAATTCCTCAAAATCGGTTCAGTGGTTTAGGTGTGAAAGCGTTAACAAACAAACTCACTTTCACATTAACTTTCACTCCCTTTTCATCCCTTATTAAATAAAATTTCCAAAATTTCTGAAACACGTATTTATTTGTTTTCCGTCAATAACCGAAATACAAAATGTTGTTTATGTAACTTTCAAAATGACGGACTTTCATACATATTATCATCCCCTATTTTGACCCCTTTGGGGTGGAATTTTCTAAAATCCTTTCTTATTGGGTGCCTACTTGACAAAATGAATATACAGTCCGAATTTCATGCTTGTAGCCTTGATAGTTTGCGCTCGGCGATGATGAATCAGTCAGTCAGTCAGGACATGTTATTTTATAAGTACAGATTTTTGCTCAACCCCTCTCCCCCTACTAGCCTCACGTGATTAATGGACGGTCCCTTTTTTTTAATCTGGCTCGGCAAAGTGATGGTAAGTGTATGGTATCCTCCCACCAGCAAATCCCTTATCAATGAATAACGCATCCATTGTATTATTTTCTAGTCTGCGGGTGATCTAGTGTGTGAGGTCTGTAAAATATACTGCAAGAATGCACATGCATTGTCCGCGCATAGAAGAAGACATCGAGTCAGGTAACTTTGACTTGTTATTAATTACTGTTTCTTTAATAATTATTGACAGCCTCCGTGGCTTGTCGGGCGAGTAGCCGGCTGTGAAGCGAGAGGCCGCGGGTTCGATCCCCGCACACAGACAAATGGACGTGTGATCCACAATTATTTGTTCCGGGGTCTGGGTGTTGTGAGATAGTCTCTCGTATGTGATACCCACGACACAAGACTCGTATCTTACTGTGGGGTCAGGACTATCTGTGTGACTGTTGGGTGTATTTATTTATTAGCGGTGACTAAACGACTAGGTCGCTCGTCTTATGGTAAGTGCCTTTCTATAAACAGAAGCAACACCACACCGAACTTTGAATTACAAAGCACTATATGGCACTGAACTGCGCTCATCACCCCGAGACATAAGATGTTAAGTCTCATAATGCCCAGTCATTTCACCGGTTTCAATGCCCTTCAAACGGAAACACAACAGTGCTTACACACTGTTGCTCGGCGACGTCAATAGACGGCGCGATGGTACCAACCCAGACGGCCTCTCGCATACGAGGGACCTACCACCTTGTAAAAGTATAAATTTTGAGGTTTCCAGAGCATCATCTAATAATGATTTCTTATGTTTACGCGAATATTACTCATTGATATAAAACTAATTTAATTTAGTCCACTCCGTGACCACGAAGGCTCAAAAGTCTTCGAAACTTTAGGATCAAATTTAAAATTAAAAAAAAATACGGGTTGCACTCCGGGAGTGCCGACAGAAGTGAAAACTTACCAAACAACATGCGAGAATACAAAATTACGGCAACATGTCCACTCGACATGATAAAAGTACATTCTACTCTCTTCGCGTTTATGCGAGCCTGGTACTTTTTACGGCACCATGTTCCAAATTATAAAATAAAAAAAAAAATGGGTGCGTGTACTTATGTACGCGCGTGAGAAGTTATACTTCTTTGTTATTTATTCAATTTAATAGCAAATATTAAAAATTAATATTATTATTTGATGTTCAATTTTAATTTTTATCACAAACTTTTTATTAAATGTTTTATTAAATTTATTTCTTTATTTTGTGAATATTAAATAACCAATAATAAGTATTTAACATTAATAATTTAATAATATTTAGTGTTAATTATATTAAATAAAAGTATTTTAATTTATATCAATAAATAATACATACGGATAGTTAACCTCAATTATATTGGAGCACTTGAAAAAGTATATAAGCACAATTTTTTTCACTAATATTCACAAATAGTAAGTAATATCAATCAAAATATTCAATTTAAATCACTACTGAATATAATAATACATACGGATAGTTAACCTCAATTATATTGGAGCACTTGAAAAAGTATATAAGCACAATTTTTTTCACTAATATTCACAAATAGTAAGTAATATCAATCAAAATATTCAATTTAAATCACTACTGAATATAATTTATTAGCACATATATAAATTATAAAGGACATTGTCAAAAATGGCCTATGAATCAACACGCATGAAACATTTACTATAATAATAATTATTATTTATAATGTACATTATAATTATTATTATAGTAAATGTTTCATGCGTGTTGATTCATAGTTCCAATAGAACGGACACTTATTAATTTCGAAAACAATTTAAAAAGTATTCACTTGCGTCATAGTCCTCGGTATTATAATTTTTGGTTCAAATTCGGGTTTTTAATAGGCAAAGGTTTTGTAGCTCATACAGCCAAGTCTTTGTAACAACACTCTTAAGCTTCGCATTGTTATGCATTTCGCCAAAGACAAGTGTAATTTATTCTCAAGTCTTCACAACAACGATGAAATATCGTAACATTAATAATTTAATAATATTTAGTGTTAATTATATTAAAAAAAAGTATTTTAATTTATATCAACATATCCACTCGACATGATAGAAGTACATTCTACTCTCTTCGCGTTTATGCGAGCCTGGTACTTTTTACGGCAACATGTTCCGAATAAGAAAAAACCTAAAGAGTTTTTCTTTGTCCAAATCGTCATTTGTTTATTAATTACGGCTACTTTCACTCTCATCATTTTTTCTTAACGCGCCTAACTTCATACTGTTAATTTTTTGTGTCACAGGTGCGCGCGCATCTTAAAATTTCACTCTCATCATTTTTTCATAACGCGCCTAAAGAAGTATAACTTCAAAAATGAATTTCTTTATCGATCGTCATTTTTTTTATCAATATCAAAATCAAAATTATAGTAACATGTTTATTCGCCATTAAAAAAGACATTGTACTCCTTTCGCGTTTATGCGACCCTGATACATTTTTACTTTCACTTGAAGCGTCTCGGTAACGGTGTCGCGAGTTCAGAGATTTTATCTCATCTAAAAATATGCGTACCGCGCTAAAAGAAGTTTACACTTAAAAAACCGCGATAAAATCCGTTTAAATTAGTTTTATTTCAATCAAATCAAATCATTTATTGAATCAGTAAAATGTCAAACATCATTTAGATTCAGTCAAATTTTAACTCTACCGCCAGTTCGGAATGCTGATTCGTTAGAGAAGAACGGGCAAGAAACTCTAACGTTGCTCTTTTCTAAACTAATCTTTATATGTATAATTCTTCTGTGAGTGTGTATGTTCCTGAACTTCTCTTAAACGACTGGACCGATTTTGATGAAATTTTTTGTGTGTGTTCAAGGGGATCTGAGAATGGTTTAGATTCACAATTTTGTCCGCTGGACAATGTTTTTTTTATTAATTTTTAATTTATTAGTAGTTGTTGAGTTGTCGTTGCGAAGCTTGCCGTGATGACGGGTCGTATAGCGTCTAGACTGGACAGGGACAGGACAGGGACAGGACAGTGAGACAGGACAGTGAGACAGGAAAGTGAGACAGGACAGTGAGACAGGACAGTGAGACAGGACAGTGAAACAGGACAGAGAGACATGACAGAGAGACAGGACAGTGAGACAGGACAGTGAGACAGGACAGTGAGACAGGACAGTGAAACAGGACAGTGAGACATGACAGAGAGACAGGACAGTGAGACAGGACAGTGAGACAGGACAGTGAGACAGGACAGTGAGACAGGACAGTGAGACAGGACAGTGAGACAGGACAGTGAGACAGGACAGTGAGACAGGACAGTGAGACAGGACAGTGAGACAGGACAGTGAAACAGGACAGTGAGACAGGACAGTGAGACAGGACAGTGAGAGGACAGTGAGACAGGACAGTGAGACAGGACAGTGAGACAGGACATTGAGACAGGACAGTGAGACAGGACAGAGAGACAGGACAGAGAGACATGACAGAGAGACAGGACAGTGAGACAGGACAGGACAGGGACAGGACAAGACGGGGACAGGACGGGGACGGGACGGGGACGGGACGGGACGGGGAAAGGACGGGGACGGGACGCGGACAGGACGCGGACAGGACGGGGACAGGACGGGGACAGGACGGGGACGGGACGGGGACAGGACGGGGACGGGACGGGGACAGGACTGTCCAACCGGAGGGAGGTGGGAGACGACCTGACTTAGGTCGTCGAAGTCAATTAAATGTGCGACGGGCTACCTCACGTGCAATGGCGCAGTACCTCACTTAATTGCATTTAATGTAAATAAAACATTTGTATTAAGTTTTGACCACATTTTACACAAATATATTATGTAGGTGATACGAAGTTCACCGGGTCATCTAGTTACAATATATATTAGCACTACATACATTGAAGTATTATTTATTTGAGTTAGAGCAGCTCAATTTATGCCAATGAGGAACGTCATAAAGTAAAATAATTAGCATAATATAATAGTTTTTTGTGCATGATCTTCAAGAACTATATATCATTCAGTAAGGTATGTGTGAATCAGATGGCGATGTCGTACATGTGGTGGTACATGGTCACGTGCAGCTGTGGCGGCCGACCACCACGCGAGGCACCACGGAGCCACCATGCCCACGCATCTCTGTACCACGTGTGGGCACACCGAGACGTACGTACCACCATACATACACCACCATACACCATACACCATCCCGACACTCTCACTCATGGATCAAGTGACTCGCAGACCAAACCTCCATCCCTTTTTCATTCCTTTAATTACCCCTTTCATTTATCATCCCTCGTCCCTTATTCTTAAAGTATTATATCGTCGATGAAGTACCAATACCTCCTATCTGACAATTTAGTCCAAAATTACTTTTTTATTACAATAGACGTAAACATAAACTACATCCCTTAGTAACTAATAAAAAGGTAATGTATTGGAAACTATATACTATCAATAGTTGATCAAAATAAATAAAACCTTATTTTAAACAGTCTGGTGTAAAATTAGATTCTCAACACTTAGGAGGTATTGGTACTTCATCGACGATATACCATATACCATCCCGACACTCTCACTCATGGATCAGTGGCACGCAGGCCAAATATCCCTCCCTTTTTCATTCCCTTAAATACTCCTTTCGTTTATAATCGAAAATGTATACCTTTTTCTTAAGGTATTGTGTGTGTGTTCTTGGACAATGGTTGATCACTTACCATCAGGTGACCCAATTGCCCGTTTGCCGCTCTATACTATAATAAAAAAACTAGCGAACAAGCACAGCCAGCACCTAATGGCAATATTCGGTATGAATTGATAATTTCTGTACCGGTGTTTGTCTTTCTATAATAAATCTTTCTCCGCTCCGCCCGCGTGATCTGCTTTTTCCGGGATAAAAAGTAGCCTATTTTCATCAGGGATAATGTAGAATTCTAATCTGTAATATCCTCTAAAATATTTATCTAAATTACATGCTCTAAACGACCATATTGATCTACATTAAATACGCAATGTATTTAAGGATAAGGATTTATTCTGTATTGCTTAAAATCGCTTCATAAAGAAGACATTATTTCTCGTAAAAAGTAAAAAATATAAAATGGTTATTGTGGGTTATCCTTAAGAGATAGACATATACCATCGTGGACTTTTTTGTAGACCTTTTTAAGGTGTACAATACTGTAGTACATTGTTTTGATCCATCTCGTAGGGTTTAGCCAGCGTTTGCAATGTAAGCGCAAAATTTGACTTTTTATTATACAGGCCGGAATAATTCTGGTGACCACCGAAAAATACATTGTTTGTCGGTGGTCGCTGGATCTTTGGATTGCACTACGCTTACCATCAGATGTAGTGCAGTCACTTTATCGTGCTCGGATAAAAAAATTAAGTAAAGAAAGACAGATGCAATTTCAAGAAGTGTATAATTTTTTTTGTTTTTATCCTAGCTCGGCAAAGTGACTACGTTACACCTGATGGTAAGTGTAGCGCAATCCAAGAATAGTGTCGACCAACGATAAACAATGTGTCCATCGTAGGGCGGCAAGATCATGCCGGTCTGCCAAAGGGCCAAGGGGGAGGGGAAGGAAAAAGGGTCAGGATCAGAGGGCAAGCCCCCTGAGGAGAACCGGATATACACTGGCTGACCCTGGAACGCGACCCATATAAGGTGGGCCACTATGGCAGGTTTTAGCACCAGTGTACGGTGGTCGCTATCCGGTCGGATACAAGTATCCTTCCAACAGCGAGCACCACCATAATTCCTTTAAATCTATTTATACATATAATAATATATGTCATGACAATTCCTGACATCTGGTAACCCTAACAGTACTTAACGGTGTGCGGTATCGTGCAGACGCGTCTGTTGCACGTCCGTGGCTCGGCTCGCGATATCTCGCACCGTTTAACCGATACATCACGTTGCAGAAGTCTAGGCCGCCTCCGCAATCACATGAAGAATCACTCCGAGAGACAGAAGTGCGAGCTGTGTGAGAAAACATTTAGAAATAAGGATTCGTTGAGGACGCATTTATTGTGAGTATATAGCGATAACCGATGGGGCAGGAAGGTTCTGGAATGGAGGCCACGTACTGGCAAGCGCAGCGTTGGACGTCCGCCTACAAGGTGGACAGACGACCTGATAAAGGTCGCAGGAAGTCGCTGGATGCAGGCCGCTTCCAACAGGTCGGACTGGAAATCTTTGGGGGAGGCCTATGTTCAGCAGTGGACGTCCTGTGGCTGATGATGATGATGATACAGTGATAGCTCAGCGGGGAGTGGTATGGACTATCGAAACAAAAGTCGCATGTTCGAAACCAGCTCCAAGAGCATACACCACTGACTTTTCTAAGTCACGTGTATATTAATAGTTCATTATCGCTTGCTTTAACGGTGAAGGAAACATCGTGAGGAAACCTGCATACCTGAGAACTCGATAAGATTTTTGGAAGGTATGTGAAGTCTGCCAACCCGCATTAGGCCAGCGTGGTAGACTAAGGCCTAATCCCTCTCATTCAGTAGAGGAGGCCCACCCAGCAGTGCACGCTGGCCTAGTGCGAGTTGGCAGACTTCACATACCTTCGAAAAAACACTAAACTAAATGAAATATTTCCTTCCCCAGCATCCATAGAGGCGAGAAAGAGTACCAGTGTACGAAATGTGATAAGAAATTCCTGTTCAAAAGAGCTTTACACGTCCATCTGATAACTCACGACGCGCCCGCACTGCTTTATTGTCATGAGGTAACATTTTTTTTTTATTTATGGCATCGCATTATTACGCATTTCGCCAATGACAAGTATAATTTTTTTTCA
Source organism: Amorpha juglandis (assembly GCA_949126905.1). Lineage (NCBI taxonomy): Eukaryota > Metazoa > Arthropoda > Insecta > Lepidoptera > Sphingidae > Amorpha > Amorpha juglandis. The sequence goes on from OX421392.1 coordinate 646,729, forward strand.
AGACTTTCTCTTAACGCTTTATTTTCCAATATTTTTCTAATTTTTTTTTCTATTTTTAAGTAGGATTTTCTATAAAAACGATTTTTTTTTAGTTTTTTGAAGTGAAACTTCTTTATCGGCGTTAGAAAAATAAAATCGTCACATTTTTCCGTTACGCGGCACGCGTCACGTTTTTGACTTTAACTGGATTTTGACCAGACTTTCACTGGACTTGACAGGACTTCGACCGGATTTTGACCGGACGTTGACCCGACTTTGACCGGACTTTGACCGGATATAGACCGGATTTTGACCGGACTTTGACCCAAATTTGACCGGACATATACCGGACATAGACCGGACACAGACCGGACATAGACCAGACACAGACCGGGCTTTAAGCGGACTTTGACCCGACTTTGACCGGGCTTTGACCACACTCTGACCGGACTTTAACCGTGCTGACCGGACTTTGACTGGACGTTGACCCGACTTTGACCGGACTTTAACCGCACTTTAACCGGACTTTAACCGGGCTTTGACCGGTCTTTGACCCGACTTTGACCGGGCTTGGACCAGAGTCTGACCGGACTTTAACCGTGCTGACTGGACTTTGACCGGACGTTGACCCGACTTTGACCGGACTTTAACCGGGCTTTGACCGGGATTTAACCGGACTTTAACCGGGTTTTGACCTAACTTTGACCGGGCTTTGACCAGACTCTGACCGGACTTTAACCGGGCTGACCGGACTTTGACCGGACGTTGCCCGACTTTGACCGGACATAGACCGGGCTTTGACCGGATTTTGACCGGACTTTGACCAGACTCTGACCGGACTTTAACCGGGCTGATCGGACTTTGACCGGACGTTAACCCGACTTTGACCGGACTTGACTGGATTTTGACCGGACCTCGACAGGACTTTGACCGGACTCTGACCGGACTTTGACTGGAACAGGACTTTGACCGGGCTTTGACCGGACTTGGCCCGACTTTGACCGGGCTTGACCGGACTTTGACCGGGCTTTGACCAGACTCTGACCGGGCTTTGACCAGACTCTGACCGGACTTTAACCGGGCTGTCGGACTTTGACCGGACGTTGACCCAATTTTGACCGGACTTTAACCGGGCTGACCGGACTTTGACCGGACGTTGCTCCGACTTTGACCGGATATAGACCGGACTTTGACCGGATTTTGACCGGACTTTGACCGAACTTTGACCCAACTTTGACCGGACTTTGACCGGGCTTTGACCGGACTTTGACCCGACTTTGACCGGACTTTGACCGGGCTTTGACCGGACTTTGACCGGACTTTGACGGACTTTGACAGGACTTTGACCGGACTTTGATCGGACTTTGACCTGATTTTGACCGGACTTCTTCTGTCGAGCGTCCCGAGACGCACACTTTTTTTTGTATTCATGTCTATGATAATAAAAGCCTTTTGTTTAAACTTTATTTAATTTAACTTTATAAGACCAATTTCTGTAAAGTTGCATAGATAATTTTTTTTAAAATAAGGTTAAAGAAGTTTCACTTCCTACGTGTGTACACTAGTACACGCACACATTTTTTTTTAACTATTATTTATTACTGTCGCTGTTTCGTTTCATCGAATCTTCAAATCACAACGGTATGTTTCACTTCAAAAAGTTCGAATAATTGAGAACCTCTTCTATATTTTTTCTAATTCGTTTAAAGTGTAGTATTATAAATTAGTTTTTTTTAAACTATTATTATTACTGTCGCTTTTTCGTTTCATCGAATTTTCGAAAAAGATGTTTTTTTTTGTTATTTCAGTGCGACATGAACTTCAAGAATAGGATGTCGTACGGACAGCACATGAGATACAGTCTGAAGCACATAGACCCGGCCAAACTGAAGTGAGTACTTTTATAACTATTTATTTATTTGGGAAACATACAGAATAATAATAACTTAAGGTACATGTAATATTGTTAGCTCTTAATCCAAAAAAATTTCCACCAATAGGTAGTACATAAAAGAAGAAAGTAGACGAAAATTTGAATTATTATTATTTTAATTATATTTTAACTATCTATAATTAACTGATAAATCGACGTACATAAATAAAAAAGCAAAAAAAATACCGCATTGGTTTGACGACCTCCTCTTTTTCTTGTAGTCGGTTAACCGGGCACAATTGCACACTCCGTTTTTTTTTATTTGCTTGAATGACGAGACGAGCTATGCGCTCGCCTGATGGTAAGCGCCACGCCTGCCCATAAACAGAAGCAACACCACACAGACCTTTTTGGACGAAAGTTTTAACTACAAAAAAAAGTTTTTTTATAACATAGGCCGGCAAACGAGCAAGTGAGTCACCTGATGGTAAGTGATCTCCACCGCCAATGTACGCCCACCACCAGAAGAATCATGGGCTCGTTGTCGACCTTAAAGGAAAGGGGTTGGGAAAGGGAGAGGGGTTTGGGCCTCCAGATCATTCTTACTGTACGAAACGCAGCAGCAAGCCGCTACTTTACGTCGGTTTTCTGTGAGACAGTGGTAACGACCCGGTCGAACCATATTCATGCTGTAGACAAAACTGTCTAAAGCGTGGCTCTACCACTCATAAAATATAATTATGTTTCCACAGACACGCCTGCAATCTATGCGATAAAAGGTTCTTAAAAGCGGCTCGTTTGGAAGAACACAATATGGCGGTGCATCTAAAAGCGACGCCATTCCACTGCGCAGTGCCAGGATGTGAATTTGTGAGTCACGCATTTTTCTAATTATATTATATGTTACTGCCCTACTCCCTTAGGTCATAGCGTGATCTAATAACCTTTCCGAATAAATTCTCTAAATCCTTAGTTCTCAAAGTGGAGACTCGACGGGGATCTACGTTGGCGCGATGTATAACTTGCGATAAGTCAATGTGATCCACGAGTAAAATATGTAACTTGTGCATGAATCTCAAATGACTCACGATTATATCAACGTGACTAATGTGTGAGTCAATGTGACTCACAAGTAAGTCAGTGTGACTCATATGTTGAGGCTTGCGATTGGCTCTAAGGAATAATTAAATTGCCAAAACGCCCCTCTTCGGCATCATACTAAACACAACTGCTCTTCTACTTAATTCGGAATATTGATTGTCAGCTGGCAAAAAAATATTGTAATTACTACGTTATATTTGTGTGATTTTCACTTTTTAATTCCGTTTTCTGAAATCATTTTAATAATTACAAGTTTCTTTAACTTATGGTAAATATAACATTATAATAGTTTAAGGAAATATGTGTTTGTTTACGTTGTTAATACGCGATTTAATTACGATAATAGCCAGTTTTAACTTATAAAGTTGTCAAAATTGCGAAACACTAGAACGCGACTTGCACTCGCTAATACGATGTTTGTTAACCGAAGAAAAAACGGAGTAAGTCCTCAATTTGTCGCGCTTTTTTGTTTGTATATATGTCGGATGCGGCGGCCGATTTGCAGCTAGCTTCACCACCGCACATCTTGTAGGGCGTAGATATGGATTTTTGTAGAAGGAAAACTCGTAATGACGGTTATCTAATTTACTTGACAATTACAATTACTATTTTATTACAATTACTATTTTGTACGAAACGTGAGACAGTTTCTAGACACTTGTTGTTCGCTCGGAGTCCCGATGAGAAGTGAGTAACTCGACGAACACGCAGCTATCCCTGCTCTCGCGACCCGGACGAACGTCATGCCAGACTCTGTCGAAGCGCGCCAACTTCACGCTTGCGTTCCGTAGTCAATTGACGTCCCGTACTAATGATGTCTCCGATATATATATAACCACGCATAACTCCGTCAAATGTGGACCGGTTTGAATGGTTTTTCTTTCATTCGAACAAGTATAGTTCAATTGGTTTCATTTTCATTTTTTTTCACTGCCTGTACCAGGCTAGTTCGTCCCGCCCCGTGCTGCGTTCACACGTGCGCATGGTCCACCGGGACGGACGCGCGCGCAGGAACTACGTGTGTCACACATGCGGGAAGGCGTACAAGGTATACTCAAAGATACATCTATACTTATAAAATAACATGTCCTGACTGACTGACTGATTCATCATCGCCGAGCGCAAACTATCAAGGCTACAAGCATGAAATTCCGACTGTATATTGATTTATTATTCATTATTCAAAATATTACATGTACCTTAAGTTATTATTATTCTGTATGTTTCCCAAATAAATAAATAAATAAATTTTGTTATGTAGGCACCCACTAAGAAAGGATTCTAGAAAATTCCACCCCAAGGGGGTCAAAATAGGGAATGATAATATGTATGAAAGTCCGCCATTTTGAAAGTTAAATAGACAAAATTTTGTATTTCGGTTATTGACGTAAAACAAATAAACACGTGTTTCAGGAATTTTGGAAATTTTAGTTAGTAAGAGATGAAAAGGGGGTGAAAGTTAGTGCGAAAGTGAGTTTGTTTGTTACGCTTTCACGCCTAAATCACTAAACCGATTTTCATGAATTTATCTACAGCGATAGATGGGACCCTGGAGACCTTTACAGGCTACTTTTATCCCGGAAAATGCTGTTCACGCGGGCGAAGCCGCGAGCAAAAGCTAGAAAGTAAATAAATAGATTCACTCCAGTTTCTATTATACAAGCTTTTGCTCGCGGCTCCGCCCGCGTGATTTCCATACAAACTTTCATCCCCCATTTTATCCCCTTGGGGGTAGAATTTATCAAAATCCGTTCTTAGCGGATGCCTACGTCATAACATCTACCTGCATGCCAAATTTCAGCCCGATCCCTCCAGTGGTTTGGGCTGTGCGTTGATAGATCACTATGTCAGTCAGTCACCTTTGAGTTTTATATATTTAAATTCCCGTATAATATTCTCGTATTTTACAAGGTGGTTGGTCCCTCGTATGCGAGAGGCCGTCTGGGTTTTGTTGATCACCGCTCAAACTCATTGTTTGTCAGTGGTTGCTGGTTTTTTGGACTGCACTACGCTTACCATCAGGTGTAGAGCAGTCACTTTTCCGTGCTCGGACAAAAAACTTTTATTTCATAGCATAGCCTAGCAAAGGAGCAAGTGGGTCATCTGATGGCAAGCAATCTCCACCGCCCATGTACGCCCACCACCAGAAGAATCATGGGCGTGTTGCCGACCTTAAAGGAAAGGGATAATTAGGGATTTGAAAGGGGAGGGGGATTTAGGTCTCCGGATATCCCACTCACCGTACGAAACGCAGCAGCAAGCCGCTGCTTTACTTCAGTTATCTGTGAGACAGTGATAACGACCCGGTCGAGCCAGCCCATTCATCTAGACAAAACTGTCTACAACGTGGCTCTACCACCATGTGTTTTTTTTTTTTTGTAGCCCTATATATTATATTCATCACACTGGGCACGGGCCTCCTCTACTGAATGAGAGGGATTAGGCCTTACTTCCCCACGCTGGCCTAACGCGGGTTAGACTTCACATACCTTTGAAAAATTTTATCGAATTCTCAGGTATGCAGGTTTCCTCACGATGTTTCCTTCACCGTTAAAGCAAGCGATAATTAACAATTAATATACACGTAACTTAGAAAAGTCGTCGATGTATGCTCTTGGGGCTGGTTCCGAACCTGCGACTTTCGTCTCGACAGTCCGTACCACTCCCCGCTGAGCTATCGCTGCTTTACCACCATGTGTATGTGAAACTAATAAAACAATCATAGGAAAGTGTTATTTGCGTGTTATTTAGAACAAGAAGACCCTGGAAGGTCACCTGCGTGCCCATTCCGGTGAGAGGCCTCTCCGATGTGAGCTGTGTCCGGCGACATTCGGATATGAGGCGGCCCTCTACAATCACAACAAACTGGTGCATCTCAATCAGAAGGTAATATACAGGGTGTAAGGGGATCGCTTCCGAATCCGAAATGGTAATAAAACAACTGATCATTGAAGTTTGAAGATCTTCTTGTTTTTTTTTTATAGCACAGATCGGCAAACGAGCAAGTGGGTCACCTGATGGTAAGTGATCTCCACCACCCATGTACACCCACCACCAGAAGAATCATGAGCGCGTTGTCGGCCTTAAAGGAAAAGGATAATTAGGGATTGGGAAGGGAAGTATAAAACGCAGCAGCAATCCGCTACTTTACGTCGGTTTTCTGTGAGACAGTGGTAATGACCCGGTTGAGCCGGCCCAATCATGCTGTAGACAAAACTGTCTACAGTGTGGCTCTACCACTCATAAACATATGCATCCTGCAACTGTTCATAACATGGTAACGATTCGCCGACCATTGAATTTTGCAGGTGTTTAATGATTTCTTGTAAATTATCGCTTGCTTTAAGGGTGAAGGAAACATCGTGAGGAAACCTGTATACCTGAGAACTCGATAAGATTTTTCGAAGGTATGTGAAGTCTGCCAACCCGCATTAGGCCAGCGTGGTGGACTAAGGCCTAATCGCTCTCATTCAGTAGAGGAGGCCCGTGCCCAGCAGTGGGACGTATATATTACAGGGCTAGTAAAAAAAAGTGTGCGTCTCGGGACGCTCGACAGAAGTGATAACTTAAACTAATGTAGGTTAAAGTGAGAGAGGAGGAGCCTGCCTACTGCTACCGTATGCGTGAGAGAAAGGGAAGCCAGACAGAGTGGTGCCTTAACGCGTTACGTTACGAAGTCCGGTCAGTCATGTCAAAGGCCTGTCAAAGTCGTTTCATAGTCGTTTCATAGTCGTGTCAAAGTCGTGTCAAAGTCGTTTCATAGTCGTTTCATAGTCGTTTCAAAGTCGTGTCAAAGTCGTGTCAAAGTCCGGTCCAAGCCGACTGGTCACTGTGTGACTCCACCTGGTACTTAGAAATTATCAATATTCCAGGGAGGTCGGCTAACGCTGGCTGGTCAATGGACCGCTCGCGTTACGGAACGTTTCGGTTCACCCTCCCATAAGAAGTTATCACTTCAAAAAAATGATTTCTTACGTTTACGCGAATGTTACTCATTGTAATAAAACTAATTTAAACGGATTTTATCGCGGTGTTTTATTTTAATTTTGTCCCGATGTTTCCTGACTTAAATTTTGTTGGACCATTAACTTTAAAAATAAAAGTTACATTTCACAAGTTTTTTTTTCACAAGTCACATTTCACAAGACAAGTCACAGTCCACCCCGTGACCACGAAGGCTGAAAAGCTTTCGAAACGTCGCGGCGTCGGGACCAAAATTAAAATAAAAAACCGCGATAAAGTCCGTTTAAATTAGTTTTGTTTCAATTTGCAATTGTTCTTGTTTTGATTAAAATTCTTGAAACCAAATCAAAACATGTTGACAATAAAAGTGCTGACCACTGAGTCTGGCAGGTGGCCTTGTCATGATCAAAATTCCTGGAACTGAATACGCATTGTAAATAAGTTAAGAGTATTAATAAGGATTATTGTTAGATTTAATTCAGTCCGAAATAAATCTTCATAGTGAAGACAGATATTCTCTATTTTGCAGTATAAACAGTTTTTCATATAAATACAAATTTTACTAAAATGACAGATTCGTAAGTTTGCCGTGGATGTGACGTCATATATTCTGTCAGGTGTATGTAACGACCCTTAAATATGACCATACCTTTTAATAACTATTTTGTTTGTCATCAGGCGCGTGCGACCCGACCATCAGTCCCGGAAGGAACTACTTAGAACACTTTATAAATATATATTTACAAATAAATGTGTGTTTTATTTACCGGAAAGGCATAGACATATATCGTCGATGAAGTACCAATACCTCCTAACTGACAATTTAGTCCAAAATTACTTTTTTATTACAATAGGCTTAAACATAAACCAAATTCCTTAGTAACTTATAAAAAGGTAATGTATTGGAAACTATATACTATCAATAGTTGATCAAAATAAATAAAACATTATTTTAAACAGTTTTTGTAAAAAAAAACCTTATTTTAAACAGTCTGGTGTAAAATTAGATTCTCAACACTTAGGAGGTATTGGTACTTCATCGACGATATGTGTTTTAACTGACAGCCTCCGTGGCTTGGCGAATAGCCGGCTGTGAAGCGAGAGGCCGCGGGTTCGATCTCCGCACACAGACAAATGGACGTGTGATCCACTAATATTTGTTTCGGGGTGTGGGTGTTGTGAGTGGGAAAGTCTCTCGTAGTTCCTGATACCCACGACACAAGACTCGTATCTTACTGTGGGGTCAGGACTATGTGTGTGACTGTTGGGTTTAAAAAATGGCAATCATAGGGACTGCCGATAGAAGTGAAAACTTATAACTTAAGTATATTTATTTACTGCTCACTCTCAACTCAATAGACTCGACTCGGACTGACTGACGATATAGCTACAGATACTCAGAGCTCACAACATTTCACAGCACACGGTCAGGTATATACGATGTGTTATACGTGTATAGTCTGAATTGACATTAGCATGTCGCTGACGCGGAACCACAGCCAAAAAGTGCTCAACGCGGCTAAAGAAGTTGTCACTTCAATAAAATATCGCTCGCTTTAATGTATTGAGTAAATACATTCATTTTTGAAATGTTTCACCTTGTCTTTTTATCTCGATCGATCTCCACCGCCCATGTACGCACACCACCAGAAGAATCATGGGCGCGTGGCCGACCTTACAGGAAAGGGATAATTAGGGATTGGGAAGAAAAAAAAAAGAATTAAAACATTTCTGGTATATCAATAATTTTATTATCAGTTTCGATGTTGTGTCACAACTGTCATGACATTAACACATGTCAAATTAGTCTCCCAACAGTAGTCACACGGTCACACGATCGTCCAGTCACAGGTTCAATTCGGCTACGTTTAAAGGACATTTTTAAAACTTAAAAAAAAATATTGGCCGGACAATGCATTAGATCTTAGACAATCGCAAATACTAAGGATACTTATTACTTATCGAAGAGTATAGAACATTCTTTGAAAGGTACTAAGGTCCCAGGTACAAGTACCACGAGTACCTAACTACCACATATTAACCAAGTACCTAAGGGGCCATCCATAAATTACGTCACACGAATTTCATGATTTTTTGACCCCTCCCCCGTCCTTGTCACACCTCGTCACATTTGTGAGACCCCCCCCCCTACCTAGTGTGATATCACATATTTTACATTTAGAAATATATGAAATTAAAACAGCAGTGGTTCGATATTATTTTTATTTCCATTTAAATTCTTTTTCAATAAAATCAGCATATTATATTTTGAAAAATATTGTGTCACACTTCGCCGACCCCCTCCCCCTCCCTTAACGTGTGACGTAATTTATGGATGGCCCCTAAGTGACATAAGAGTACCTGAATACCCTAGTACCATGTACCCAAGTACTTAGTGACATAAAATACCTCAGTACTCTGGCACCACGTGCCCAATTATTTAGTTACACAGAGTACTTGAGTACCCTAGAACCTAAGTGGTACATAGTACCTGGGTACCCTAGTACCATATAGTGTCCAAGAATCTGGGTGACATATGAGTACCTGAGTAACCTAGTACCATGTACCCAAGTATGTAATGACCCTAGCACTATTTACCCAAGTAACAATGCGACAGAGTACCTTAGCACTATTAAAATACCCAAGTACTTAGTGGCACAGTACCTAATTACACTAGTACCATATAGTATCTAAGAACCTGAGTGACGTAAGTGTACCTGAATAACCTAGTACCATGTACCCAGTACTTAGTGACACAGAGTACCCTAGTACCAGAAAGTACCCAAGTGGCACAGATCACTCAAATACCAGACTACCCAAGTACAATAAACTACCTAAATACACTATTCGGGGAATAGGATAAAAATTCATTGCAAATAATACAAAAGTATCTATCGTCACAGAAGCATTACATTTCGGCCCACCCATCAAAGTACAGTGCTTGAAGTAATTATTCTCAAACCCAACGTGTACAAAACAACCGCGATCGTCGTCATTATGTCGGCATTGTCAACACAGTTATAGAAATTCAAGCATCATTTACAAGTACCCACTTTTTACTCACAATAGACACCACATTATAATACTTAACAGTCGGAAAAAAGGGTGTTCCCAATTCGACATGTATATACAGGGTGTTCTAAAAACGTGGTATCAATAAAAACTGCAATTACAAGAAATTAATTGTAAAAAATAGAATCATGTGAATAATGACTGAATAATCATTGAAACGTTACATAATATCCTGGTGTAAAATTGTTGGTGGTAGTATATTAATATCCGCCCGGATAGCGACCACCGTACACATGGTGTTAAAACCTGCCACAGTGATCTACAGGCCTTGTGTGGATTGCGTTCTAGGATTAGTATGGAATATATAGAGGCCAAATGCAAGCCTATTATGAATAAAAAAAGTCGTTTTTTTTATCCGACCACTGCATAGGAATGCACTATACCAGATGATAAGCGTAGTACAATCCAAAAAAGCCAGCAACCACCAACAAACGATAAGTTTATCGGTGGTCACCAGAATCATGCCGGCCTGTATAAATGCTTCTTCCCTCTTCGGAGAGAAAAGAAGCAAATCGAGGGACCTGCGACAGGAGAGACGGTTACCGATGCAGACACAGTGACACAAGGATACCCCTATACCCGCCACAACCAACCATCAAGTCATGTCGCAAGCCCCTCGGGAGAACCGGATATACACTGGCTGACCCTGGAACGCGATCCACACAAGGCGTGTGGATCACTATGGCAGGTTTTAACATCATGTGTACGGTAGTCGTTATCCGGGCGGATATGAATATCCTACCACCAGCATTATGCATTATGTTATTAAATCAATTAAGTTACGAACCATTAAAGTTTAAAACAACCTATATGTGGATCTATTATTGATACCATCATTTTACAACACCCTATACATACATTAACAAAATTAATCAAAATAAGCAATTTTGTGTATAATTTCACACGATTCAATACGCAGATGTTAGGGAATGTACCCAGGGACCTATATTTTAAGATTTTTCGAGCCCTATCTCCCCTAGGTGACTCGTAGTAAATGCCAAGACTCCCCCCCCCTTAAAGTTGTCACTTAGTATTCACAAGTATATTTTTTAATCATTTCGCAGGCAGAAAGCGAAATAAATGAAAATAATTTGATTTCAAAGATAGGTCGAAAAAGCGCGAAATTTCTCTCGGCGAAATAGACTACGTAACGAAAATCTAAGCTATCGCTCCTGTGCGTAGTATTTTGAAGACCTCCCCCCCTTAAACGGTCATGTAGTATGGGTACGTTCTCTTACATGTGTCTACAATTAAACCATTCAAATCCCATTCACTATGTATTGTAAGTGTATATGTCGATCTATTATTGATACCATCATTTTGCAGCACCCTGTACATACATACTTTAAACAAAATTAATAAAAAAAAAAAGGAATTTTGCGTATAATTTCAAACATAATGATTTCTTACGTTTACGCGAATGTTACTCATTGAAATAAAACTAAACTAAAACATCCGTTTAAATTAGTTTTATTTCAATTTCAAACATTTCAATACACAGATGATACATGTTTACAATTAAACCGTTCAAATCCCATTCACTATCTATCGTGAGTGTGGTCGGAGGGGTGTCAGTAATTATAGTCATCCCCGTTGGCATCTTCAGGATTGTATTTGTTCTCATCGTCTCCGGGCTCTTGCTTGATCTGGACATCCATCGGAGGGAGGGAGAATTCTGGATAATCTGTGGACAGAACGGATATTATTATTCGTGAAGGCTCCGGGGTGTAGTGTTTCCACAAACTTTTTATAGCAGAGGCTTGCAAACGGGCTAGTGGGTCATCTGATAGCAAGTTTTTTATAACATAGGTCGGCCTGATGGTCAGTGATCTCCACCGCCCATATACGCCCACCACCAGAAGAATAATGGGAGCGTTGCCGACCTCAAAGGAAAGGGATAATTAGGCATTGGGAAGGGGAGGGGATTTGGGCTTCCGGATATCTCACTCACCGTACGAAACGCAGCAGCGAGCCGCTACTTTACGTCGGTTTCCTGTGAGACAGTGGTAACGACCCGGTCGAGCCAGCCCATTCAAGCTGTCGACAAAACTGTCTACAGCGTGGCTCTACCACTCTAAAAACTCTCCCCCGTCCACAATAACCGAAAAATCATGGATGAACTATGCCTAGTCTTATACTGTGTGGCGATTAGGTTACCACATTAAATGATACCACGTATACTACATGTCATTCTTTAACCATACACAAAAAATAAATAAAATACCTCCGATATCTTAGTCAAGGGACATTTTATTCTATTTTAACATTTGAGAACATCATGTATGTAAGGATATCACCTGACAATTACTGCTAGGTCAAGGTGTTACAGGGTGGTAGGTCCCTCGTATGCGAGAGGCCGTCTGGGTTGGTACCACCGGTTTTCTTTTTTTACCGCCAAGCAAAAGTGTGTAAGGACTAGTGTAAGGTTTGAAGAAAATTAAAAGAGTGAAATCACTGAGCATTATGAGACTTGACATCTTATGTCTCGGGGTGACGAGCGCAGTTCAGTGCCATGCAGTGCTTTGTAATTCAAAGTTCTGTGTAGTGTTGCTTCTGTTTATGGGCAAGCGTGGCGCTTACATCAGGCGACCGCTTGGCTCGTCTCGTCATTCAATCAAATAAAAAAAGGTCAATGACCCACGAGCGACGAGCGGCGACGCGTGAGACAAAGTACCTATCGCTGCGATGTCGCCGCTTTTACAGGGCATTGAACTACTATATAACAAGGTGTTTTATTTAGTGGCAATTTTTAAGGTATTTATTATGTTTGAAAGTTGCATATTTTTATTTTTGGTATAAATGTTTATTTTATTCTTTGAACAAACTTATATCGACTAGTTTTAACCGCAGTATCATTTAATGTGCTAACCAAATCGCCACTAGGTATAACTATGTGTAGTCTTGTATCACCATATGTAGTCTTATATAACTGTGTGTAGTCTTGTATAGCCACGTGTAGTATTGTATAACCATGTGTAGTCTTGTATAACCACGTGTAGTCTTGTATAACTATCTGTAGTCTTATATAGCTATGTGTAGTCTTATACACCACTATTTTTTAAATACCAAAGAAAAAAAATGAGCTGATAGCCGCGAATGTTACTAATGACTTGGTGAATCTATTTTTTTAAATTGTACATAAGACAAAAAAGTTATAGGCAGTCCTAGTTTATCCAATTTGTGGAAAAAATGATGCCTACTGTAACGCTGCCGCCGTCGCCGCGGCAACAGCGTCGCGCGCTCTTCTATGGTACCTAACAAGTTACTATACGGAAAGTTGTAACAATAATTTAATGTTTTTGTTTCAAAAATTTTTGATATTTTTGTTTAATTTTTTAATGTGATATTTGGGTTAGGTAAATGACACTGATACCCCTGTTTTTTTTCTTTTTCTATAATAAAAAAATAGTAGTGTATAACCATGTGTAGTCTTGTATAACCATGCGTAGTCTTATATAATTGCACGTAGTAGTCTCACTCTCTCTTTATTGTACACCACCGTGACTTCTTTTACTTCAGTTTCTGTCCATCCAAAGGTTGTCTGGCAGAGATCGCTCGTAGCGACAAGACCGCCCATTGTAAAACCATTAAGTAGTCCTATGCTAATTTATTTTAAGTGATTATTGGTTATACAATAAAGAGTTTTTGTATTGTATTGTATTGTATTGTATTGTAGTGTAGTGCAACATGCTCACCGTCCGCAGGCTCCTGTTTGACCTTGATGTCCTCCGGCTTGACCTTGTGCTCCTTCCTCTCTCTGTCGCGTCGCGGTCGCTTCTTGTCGCGCTCGCGATCCTTGTCGCGCGACCGTCGGCGGCGTTCCGAACGGGATCGAGATCGACGGCGACGTCTGATAATAACAGAGAATACATATACACAGTCATAACCGTGGGTATTATATATCTGTAAGATATATTTTATCCCTTGCATTCTAACATTGGACCAAGTTACATTGTTATTTAAATCAACATGCATTAAAATAAAAAAAATGTGTGCGTGTACTAGTGTACACACGTAGGAAGTGAAACTTCTTTATGACCTTATTTTTCGAAAAATGATCTACTATATGCAACTTTACAGAAATTGGTTAAATAAAGTTAAATTACCTAGATAAAGTTTAAACAAAAGGCTTCTATTAACATAGACATGAATACAAAAAAAAAGTGTGCGTCTCGGGAAGCTCGACAGAAGAAGTCCGGTTAAAGACCTGTCAAAGTCCGGTCAAAGCCCTGTCAAAGTCCGGTTGAAGTCCGGTTAAAGACCTGTTAAAGACCTGTCAAAGTCCGGTCAAAGCCCTGTCAAAGTCCGGTTGAAGTCCGGTTAAAGACCTGTCAAAGTCCGGTCAAAGCCCTGTCAAAGTCCGGTTGAAGTCCGGTTAAAGACCTGTTAAAGACCTGTCAAAGTCCGGTCAAAGACCGGTCAAAGTCGGGTCAGAGTCCGGTCAAAGTCGGGTCAAAGTCCGGTCAAAGTCCGGTCAAAGATCGGTCAAAGTCCGGTCAGAGTCCGGTCAAAGCCCGGTTAAAGTCGGGTCAGAATCCGGTCAAAGCCCGGTCAAAGTCCGGTCAAAGCCCGGTTAAAGTCCAGTCAGAGTCCGGTCAAAGCCCGGTCAAAGACCGGTCAAAGTCGGGTCAAAGTCCGGTTAAAGTCCAGTCAGAGTCCGGTCAAAGCCCGGTTAAAGTCCGGTCAAAGTCCGATGAAAGTCCTGTCAAGTCCAGTCAAAGTCTGGTCAAAATCCAGTCAAAGTCAAAAATGTGACGCGTGCCGCGTAACGGAAAAATGTGACGATTTTATTTTTCTCACGCCGATAAAGTTTCACTTCAAAAAAAAATGTTAGTGTGTGCAATTCACACACGGTGGAAGTGAAACTTCAGATAAAAAAAAACACGTGAATTGAACACGTTGTTTGTTTGCCTTTATTTATTTATTTTAACACATGTAAAAAGTCTTATTAGTTTTTAAGATCGGCCACCTGTCTGACGTCCACCCTAGGAGAATCCTATCCATTCCTCTCCTTTTCCCTTCCCTTCCCCTACTAATCACACCGATTAACACCCACCCTCCCATCCTAAATCCTATAATCCCAAGGATGAGATACTGCATGGGTCGCCACCCAATCTTACATTAGCAGGGACCCCGGCAACCCCTAGGAGAAAACACCCAGAGCCGAAACAAATATTTATGTATGACACAAACATTTGTCTCGGCGTGAGCATCGAAAGATAAAAGATAAAGATCGCAGGAAGTCGCTGGATGCAGGCCGCTTCCAACAGGTCGGTCTGGAAATCTTTGGGGGAGGCCTATGTTCAGCAGTGGACGTGTTGTGGCTGATGATGATGATGATGAAGGGGAGGGGATTTACGGATATCATCCGTATTTATATTTCCACAGATACGCCTGCAATCTATGCGATAAGAGATTTTTAAAAGCGGCCCGTTTGGAAGAGCACAATATGGCGGTGCATCTGAAAGCGACGCCATTTCATCCTGTGGCTGTGGACGTCCTGTGGCTGATGATGATGATGATGATGTGTGCATCGAACCCTTGTGATATAGTTACCTCTCTGGATCGTCTCGTTCCCTGTCGCGCCGCTTGGAGCGCGAGGTGGAGCGGCGGCGCGACCGAGACCGCGACCGACGACGACCGGCCGCCGCCGCTGTACACATACACACATATACACTACACACTATACACTATACACTATACAACATGTTACAGGAAGGTGCGGTCAGATTACAACCAACGTATCATCGCTTACACCTAACTTCATCAAGTTTTGCTGGTGGGAGGATACTTCTAGGGTCAGCCAGTGTATATCCGGTTCTCCCCAGGGGGATTGCCCCCTGATCCTAACCCTTTTCCCATCCCTTTTTCCTTCCCCTCCCCCTTGGCCCTTTGGCAGGCCGGCATGATCGTGCCGCCCTACGATGGACACATTGTTTATCGTCGGTCGACACTATTCCTGGATTGCGCTACACTTACCATCAGGTGTAGCGTAGGCACTTTGCCGAGCCAGGTTTTTAATGAAAATTAGTAGAATACTCACAAATTAAAAACTGTGTATAAATTTATTTTGAAATAGATTTTTTTAATAGCATATGTCGGCAAATGAGCAAGTGGGTCACCTGATGGTAAGTGATCTCCACCGCTCATGTACGCCTATAATACTAAAAGAATCATAAGCGCGTTAACGACCTTAAAAGGAAGGGATAATTAGGGATTGGGAAAAGAAGAGGGATTTGGGCCTCGCAATTTGGAAACGCAGCAGCAAGTCGCTACTTTACGTCGGTTTTCTGTGAGACAGTGGTAACGACCCGGTCGAGCTGGACCATTCATGCTGTAGACAAAACTGTCTACAGTGTGGCTCTACCATTAGAACAAAACTGTCTACAGTGTGGCTCTGCCATTAGGACAAAACTGTCTATAGTGTGGCTCTGCTACTAGAACAAAACTGTCTACAGTGTGGCTCTACCACTAGAACAAAACTGTCTACAGCGTGGCTCTACCACTAGACATGATAAATAAGATATTTTTTCTTTCCTGTCTAGTGCTAAACTCGGGGTCAATAATACTCATTGCCGAGTGCCGTACCGCACTGCTGACACCGAGCGCCAACTATTAAAATGTATACTAACGCCTCTCCCTGTCTCTGTCGGCGCGGTCGCGCTCGTGCCTGGGCGCGGCGCGGTCTCGGTCGCGGTCGCGCTCGTCGCGGTCGCGCTGCTCGAGGCGGTACCGCTCGCGCTCGCGCTCGCGCTCGTTGTCATATTATATATGTATATACTAACGCCTCTCCCTGTCTCTGTCGGCGCGGTCGCGCTCGTGCCTGGGCGCGGCGCGGTCTCGGTCGCGGTCGCGCTCGTCGCGGTCGCGCTGCTCGAGGCGGTACCGCTCGCGCTCGCGCTCGCGCTCGTTGTCATATTATATATGTATATACTAACGCCTCTCCCTGTCTCTGTCGGCGCGGTCGCGCTCGTGCCTGGGCGCGGCGCGGTCTCGGTCGCGGTCGCGCTCGTCGCGGTCGCGCTGCTCGAGGCGGTACCGCTCGCGCTCGCGCTCGTTGTCATATTATATATGTATATACTAACGCCTCTCCCTGTCTCTGTCGGCGCGGTCGCGCTCGTGCCTGGGCGCGGCGCGGTCTCGGTCGCGGTCGCGCTCGTCGCGGTCGCGCTGCTCGAGGCGGTACCGCTCGCGCTCGCGCTCGCGCTCGTTGTCATATTATATATGTATATACTAACGCCTCTCCCTGTCTCTGTCGGCGCGGTCGCGCTCGTGCCTGGGCGCGGCGCGGTCTCGGTCGCGGTCGCGCTCGTCGCGGTCGCGCTGCTCGAGGCGGTACCGCTCGCGCTCGCGCTCGCGCTCGTTGTCATATTATATATGTATATACTAACGCCTCTCCCTGTCTCTGTCGGCGCGGTCGCGCTCGTGCCTGGGCGCGGCGCGGTCTCGGTCGCGGTCGCGCTCGTCGCGGTCGCGCTGCTCGAGGCGGTACCGCTCGCGCTCGCGCTCGCGCTCGTTGTCATATTATATATGTATATACTAACGCCTCTCCCTGTCTCTGTCGGCGCGGTCGCGCTCGTGCCTGGGCGCGGCGCGGTCTCGGTCGCGGTCGCGCTCGTCGCGGTCGCGCTGCTCGAGGCGGTACCGCTCGCGCTCGCGCTCGCGCTCGTTGTCATATTATATATGTATATACTAACGCCTCTCCCTGTCTCTGTCGGCGCGGTCGCGCTCGTGCCTGGGCGCGGCGCGGTCTCGGTCGCGGTCGCGCTCGTCGCGGTCGCGCTGCTCGAGGCGGTACCGCTCGCGCTCGCGCTCGCGCTCGTTGTCATATTATATATGTATATACTAACGCCTCTCCCTGTCTCTGTCGGCGCGGTCGCGCTCGTGCCTGGGCGCGGCGCGGTCTCGGTCGCGGTCGCGCTCGTCGCGGTCGCGCTGCTCGAGGCGGTACCGCTCGCGCTCGCGCTCGCGCTCGTTGTCATATTATATATGTATATACTAACGCCTCTCCCTGTCTCTGTCGGCGCGGTCGCGCTCGTGCCTGGGCGCGGCGCGGTCTCGGTCGCGGTCGCGCTCGTCGCGGTCGCGCTGCTCGAGGCGGTACCGCTCGCGCTCGCGCTCGCGCTCGTTGTCATATTATATATGTATATACTAACGCCTCTCCCTGTCTCTGTCGGCGCGGTCGCGCTCGTGCCTGGGCGCGGCGCGGTCTCGGTCGCGGTCGCGCTCGTCGCGGTCGCGCTGCTCGAGGCGGTACCGCTCGCGCTCGCGCTCGCGCTCGTTGTCATATTATATATGTATATACTAACGCCTCTCCCTGTCTCTGTCGGCGCGGTCGCGCTCGTGCCTGGGCGCGGCGCGGTCTCGGTCGCGGTCGCGCTCGTCGCGGTCGCGCTGCTCGAGGCGGTACCGCTCGCGCTCGCGCTCGTTGTCATATTATATATGTATATACTAACGCCTCTCCCTGTCTCTGTCGGCGCGGTCGCGCTCGTGCCTGGGCGCGGCGCGGTCTCGGTCGCGGTCGCGCTCGTCGCGGTCGCGCTGCTCGAGGCGGTACCGCTCGCGCTCGCGCTCGTTGTCATATTATATATGTATATACTAACGCCTCTCCCTGTCTCTGTCGGCGCGGTCGCGCTCGTGCCTGGGCGCGGCGCGGTCTCGGTCGCGGTCGCGCTCGTCGCGGTCGCGCTGCTCGAGGCGGTACCGCTCGCGCTCGCGCTCGTTGTCATATTATATATGTATATACTAACGCCTCTCCCTGTCTCTGTCGGCGCGGTCGCGCTCGTGCCTGGGCGCGGCGCGGTCTCGGTCGCGGTCGCGCTCGTCGCGGTCGCGCTGCTCGAGGCGGTACCGCTCGCGCTCGCGCTCGTTGTCATATTATATATGTATATACTAACGCCTCTCCCTGTCTCTGTCGGCGCGGTCGCGCTCGTGCCTGGGCGCGGCGCGGTCTCGGTCGCGGTCGCGCTCGTCGCGGTCGCGCTGCTCGAGGCGGTACCGCTTGCGCTCGCGCTCGTTGTCATATTATATATGTATATACTAACGCCTCTCCCTGTCTCTGTCGGCGCGGTCGCGCTCGTGCCTGGGCGCGGCGCGGTCTCGGTCGCGGTCGCGCTCGTCGCGGTCGCGCTGCTCGAGGCGGTACCGCTCGCGCTCGCGCTCGCGCTCGTTGTCATATTATATATGTATATACTAACGCCTCTCCCTGTCTCTGTCGGCGCGGTCGCGCTCGTGCCTGGGCGCGGCGCGGTCTCGGTCGCGGTCGCGCTCGTCGCGGTCGCGCTGCTCGAGGCGGTACCGCTCGCGCTCGCGCTCGCGCTCGTTGTCATATTATATATGTATATACTAACGCCTCTCCCTGTCTCTGTCGGCGCGGTCGCGCTCGTGCCTGGGCGCGGCGCGGTCTCGGTCGCGGTCGCGCTCGTCGCGGTCGCGCTGCTCGAGGCGGTACCGCTCGCGCTCGCGCTCGCGCTCGTTGTCATATTATATATGTATATACTAACGCCTCTCCCTGTCTCTGTCGGCGCGGTCGCGCTCGTGCCTGGGCGCGGCGCGGTCTCGGTCGCGGTCGCGCTCGTCGCGGTCGCGCTGCTCGAGGCGGTACCGCTCGCGCTCGCGCTCGCGCTCGTTGTCATATTATATATGTATATACTAACGCCTCTCCCTGTCTCTGTCGGCGCGGTCGCGCTCGTGCCTGGGCGCGGCGCGGTCTCGGTCGCGGTCGCGCTCGTCGCGGTCGCGCTGCTCGAGGCGGTACCGCTCGCGCTCGCGCTCGCGCTCGTTGTCATATTATATATGTATATACTAACGCCTCTCCCTGTCTCTGTCGGCGCGGTCGCGCTCGTGCCTGGGCGCGGCGCGGTCTCGGTCGCGGTCGCGCTCGTCGCGGTCGCGCTGCTCGAGGCGGTACCGCTCGCGCTCGCGCTCGCGCTCGTTGTCATATTATATATGTATATACTAACGCCTCTCCCTGTCTCTGTCGGCGCGGTCGCGCTCGTGCCTGGGCGCGGCGCGGTCTCGGTCGCGGTCGCGCTCGTCGCGGTCGCGCTGCTCGAGGCGGTACCGCTCGCGCTCGCGCTCGCGCTCGTTGTCATATTATATATGTATATACTAACGCCTCTCCCTGTCTCTGTCGGCGCGGTCGCGCTCGTGCCTGGGCGCGGCGCGGTCTCGGTCGCGGTCGCGCTCGTCGCGGTCGCGCTGCTCGAGGCGGTACCGCTCGCGCTCGCGCTCGCGCTCGTTGTCATATTATATATGTATATACTAACGCCTCTCCCTGTCTCTGTCGGCGCGGTCGCGCTCGTGCCTGGGCGCGGCGCGGTCTCGGTCGCGGTCGCGCTCGTCGCGGTCGCGCTGCTCGAGGCGGTACCGCTCGCGCTCGCGCTCGCGCTCGTTGTCATATTATATATGTATATACTAACGCCTCTCCCTGTCTCTGTCGGCGCGGTCGCGCTCGTGCCTGGGCGCGGCGCGGTCTCGGTCGCGGTCGCGCTCGTCGCGGTCGCGCTGCTCGAGGCGGTACCGCTCGCGCTCGCGCTCGTTGTCCTCGCGGCCCGAGTGCTTGATGTTGACGTCAGCGCCGCCGCGCCGCGTACCGCCCAGCCCGCCACCTGACACACACAATACAATACAATACAATACAATACAAAACTCTTTATTGTATAACCAATAATCACTTAAAATAATTTAGTATAGGACTACTTAATGGTTTTACAATGGGCGGTCTTATCGCTACGAGCGATCTCTGACAGACAAGATGGTGTCGCTATAGTGGTGTATGGTGGTCCATGTGTACGGTGGTCGCTATCCGCCCGGATAGCGACCACCGTACACATGGTGTTAAAACCTGCCATAGTCACCCACGCGCCTTGTGTGGATCACGTCCCAGGATCAGACAGTGTATATCCGGTTCACCCGAGGGGCTTGCGACATGACTTGATGGTTGGTTAAGGCGGTTATAGGGGTACATCCTTGTATGCATATGCCTGCATCGATCATCCCCCATTTCGTATCGCAGGCCCCTTGATTTCCTCTTTGGAGTGTGAAGAAGCATTTATACAGGCCGGCATGATTCTGATGACCACCAATAAACTCATTGTTTGTCAGTGGTTACTGGTTTTTTGGACTGAACTGCGTTTACCAACAGGTGTAGTGCAGTCACTGCCGTGCATGGATTAAAAAAGTGTGCGTCTCGGGACGTTCGACAGAAGTGGTAACTTAAAATAATGTGGGTTAAAGTGAAAGAGGAGGAGCCTGCCTACTGCTGCCGTATGCGTGAGAGAAAGGGAAGCCAGAGTGGCGCCGTAACGAATGACGTTACGAATCAATTTACCCTCCCATAAGAAGTTATCGCTTTTTTTTTTTATCCTGGCTCGGCAAAGTGACTACGCTACACCTGATGGTAAGTGTATCGCAATCCAAGAATAGTGTCGACCAACGATAAACAATGTGTCCATCGTAGGTCGGCAAGATCATGCCGGCCTGCTAAAGGGCCAAGGGGGAGGGGAAGGAAAAGGGATGGGAAAAGGGTTAGGATCAGGGGACAAGCCCCCTGGGGAGAACCGGATATACACTGGCTGACCCTGGAACGCGACCCACACAAGGTGGGCCACTATGGCAGGTTTTAGCACCAGTGTACGGTGGTCGCTATCCAGTCGGATACAAGTATCCTCCCACCAGCAAAAAAATCGAGGTGTTTATACTGACCCAGCCGTCTCGGCAGCCATCCCTTGACGGTGCGAGCTCGTTCCACGTCCACCAGCACACGCTTGCCGTCGATCTTCTTACCATCCGCCAGTTTGTACGCCGCTGTGGAGACATGCCATCATGTTAGTGTTGGCTTTAACCTACTTCATATATTTTGTGTACGTCCGATAGTGAAAGCTTTCATGTAATATAAAACTCACCGACAAATCAAAACATTTATGGAATCATTAAAATATCAAACATCATTTAGATTCAGTCAAATTTTATCTCCACCGCCAGTTGGGAATGCTGTTTCGTTAAAGAAGAATGGGCAAGAAACTCTAATGTTGCTCTTTTTAAAACTGATTTACAATACATATTGGCACTACATACATTGAAGTATTATTTATTTGAATTAGAGCAGCTCAATTTATGCCAATGAGAAACGTAATTAAGTAAAATAATTAGATTACAATAGTTTATGTGCATGATCCTCAAGAACAATATGAATAAATCAACTAAACATGCAATAAGAGTTTGAGTAGAAGGCATTCTCTAATAATTTGAGCATTTTTGGTATATTTTTACATGATTCTGTTGGATGTTTTGTTTTTCATTCTAATGCTTGTATATTTAATGTTTCCTTAACTATTGATTTTCTTTCATACAATAGAAAAAAAAATAAGCAATCCTTACGAGTACTTTACTTTTGGTAAAATTAACTCGTTTAATAAGTATTTTTGAAGTAAACACTAGTAATTACAGATTCCAAAATGAAATAATCTGAGATTTTGCGAAATATATACCCCCAGTCTTGTTTAATTATTGAATTACAAAAAACTATCGGACGAACACAAAAACAACAATACATACGAGTACATAGACCATAATTTTAGTTTTTTTTTGTCAAGTGTGCTCAATTGATAAAGGAAACGCGTTTTACGTGCCCCCTCTATTTGAGAAAATAGTAACTTATGCGGTTTTTTTAATGGTTCGTAAACCAAACTAAGGTTAAAATTATAGTATTTTTTTCTTTTTAAAGAAATGAAACGTTAAAGGAGTATTTATAAGAAAAACTAAAATTTGAATTCATATGTTCAACTTTCCACGTGACTATTCTACTTCTTTGCGTAAAGGTGGACATTGAAATTGTAGCATTATTTTTTTCAAGTCTGAAAATCTTTTTTTTAGCGAAATTTTATACATTTGACAAACGAAAAAATCAGGTCCATATAAACGCATACAAACATATAAATACACTAAGGTTGCCAACATATTTTTTTCACACCTTTTTGAAGATGTGAAATATTTTTTTCGCAAGGCAACATTCTACAAGAAACCTGTAAAGGAACAAATTCGCAAAAAAATACTAGTTTTCACGTCCCTTCTCGAAAACTTCGATCCGTCCCAAAATTTTGCATCGGAGTATGATTTTTTTTCATATTGATACGAAATTTCAAGGCGAAAAAAAAAATCGATGTGGAATTATGAAAACTGATTTTTTTTACCAATTTGGTGTTGTAGGGAGGGGTTTTTTCAAGTTTTTTCCGTACGTTACATGTGTGACAGTAATAATAAAAATGATACCTACCGACCAAGCCGAGTGACGCCGTATAAAACACATAACATGTGTAAATATATAAAGTTTATACCTACCGTCTTTTATGTTTTTTACAATTTATATCGGTAGTGATGTGCGAACGTGTCACGATGGAACGGTCAGTCAGTTAACTCAAAAAACTTACCTTTTTTATCTGAATATGGTGTAGATACAAAAAACTTTTTTTAATTAGATATAGATTTTAATTGGGTGCCTTTAAAAATATTAACATATTATAAGATGTCAAGTCATTTTTTACATCTGAATCAATAGGAACTACTAATTGGAGGAAGAAATAAAAATACTAAAAAAGAAAACAAAATTACTAAAAAAATATGAATTAGCATATGAACCAAGTTAACAAATATTTTGATTTAATTTGTTTTTTTTTCTATGTAACTGATAATCCAAGCGACCGTCCGCGCCACCACCACCCGATACCTACCGTCCACCTGTACTTACTTTAAAACCCGACAACTCACCACGACGACATACCGTATTTTTACTTTACCTGACGCGCATTGCGATTGACATTTGAAAAATGCGCATTTAAAAAGAAAACATTTAAAAAAGAAAAAACATTCAAACGACTACTCGTATTTACTTTTTTTGTTAGAAAAAAACCTTTTGTTCCATTCAAATTTTACGACTACACTCTTTTATTCCTTTTTTTTCTTTTTTTTCTGACATTCCATAATGTATGTAGCAGTCTTACCACATACAAACCTATTATAGAGGGAAGGAGCCAGATATCTCGGTAGTCTAATCGGCTGAGTCTGTGGTGTAAAAATAGAAAAAAACATCAATTTATTACATTGTATTTGCATGACAACGTATTTTTGTAACGCGTAATTCCTAATTTTAATACCTAAATTATTTTTGTTTTTGACGCCTTGTCGGAGGAGAACACGCGGGAAAGTAGTGCCGAGGAAAAAAAATAAAAAAAAAACTATATACGTGTCTTGTCCCCCGACGACACTTGCAAAACCATTGAACAGCGATACAGCCATAATAATAAATTGCATTGGATTGGAAGTACGCATTTTTGCATATAACAATTTGCAAATTAAATATAAGCGACGTCCGATACGCTTCGAATTTGGTCATAGTATGGTGGGACTTTTGAAATAAGTAAGTACCTAGCCTATTTGACACAAAGGAAATAGACATCAATCCATACCAAGGCAAGAAAATGCTAAATTTGTATTTAAGTCACAATTATTTAGTTGCAATCACATTTAACTTTTATATTGTTTTAATTACGTCTAAAAAGATATAACCAATACTAGATTTCGCTGTCGCAGTTGTAATGTAACTTAACCAATAATAAACTTTTTTTAGTTTTGGAAAAAGTAAAAAAAACTTTATTCAATTATTTTTCCTGTAAAATGTAGAATGAAATTGTGTGGCAGGCATCAGTGTATTTTGATTTTTTGCCATTTTTTTTATTATTACCAAAAAAAACCTCCTCCGAGAAGGCATCAAACGAATTCACATCGATTTATCGCATTTCAATCGGTAAAAATCCGATTTTAATGTATAAATACGTTAAATCGATGTATGTATGTAACATCGGAGGCGACGGAGGGAAACGCCAGGAAAAAAAAACAAGAAAACCGGTGCATATATTATGGTTTTCTTTCTTCTTATCTTCAAAACCTGGGATCTTCGTTTCTCAATATAAATTACAGGGATTTTATCATAATTTAATTTAAAAATAACCAGTAAGTTCAGTTTCAGCTTTATAAACAAATGGACAGTGAAAGACAAAAGTGCGTTTAACTAAACAGTACTTTTTCCTTCTCTATATTTAATTCCGTGTTGCAATGTTTTACCTTTTTTTTATTAGTTATAATGCATAACTCAAAATACAATCGGGGACAATATTTTTAATATTTAAAGACTATTATTTCCGTATCGAATTAATTCATACTACGTGTTGATAAAGTGTAAAACAAAAAAAAAAAAAAAAAAAAAATTACATAACTGAGCTTTTTTTCACGCAGTAATTTCCTGATCCACACAGCCAGTGGTGACTTTATCATATCTTTCTAAAAAAAAAAACAGAAATCCCAATAACAGCACCGGTGTTTACATTGTAATTTATACAGGCCGTCCGTCCGTCGCCTGTAGTGTGTTCGGTTGTGTGTGTGAGTGTGTGCACGTGTGTGTGTACTTACAGTGCATGTCCCTCTCTCGCTCGTACTCAATGAAAGCATATCCACGTGGCTTGCCGCTCTCTTGGCTGAATACCATGTGGATCTGTAACAAGACGTATCATATGTACATTTTTTTTATCGGAGCACGGCAAAGTGACTGCACTACACCTGATGGTAAGCGTAATGCAATCCAAAAAACAACAACAAACAATAAGTATATCGGTGGTAACCAGTCATGCCGGCCTGTATACATGCTTCATCCTTCTTCGGAGAGGAAAGAAGCAAATTGAGGGGCCTGAGACAGGACAGGTGGATGACCGAT
Source organism: Amorpha juglandis (assembly GCA_949126905.1). NCBI lineage: Eukaryota > Metazoa > Arthropoda > Insecta > Lepidoptera > Sphingidae > Amorpha > Amorpha juglandis. The sequence continues at coordinate 672,483 of OX421392.1, forward strand.
GCAGGCACAGTAATACAAGGTTGTACCCCTATACCCGCCCCAATCAACGATCAATTCATGTTGCAAGCCCCTCGGGAGAACCGGATACACACTGGCTGATCCTGGACCGCGATCCACACAAGGCGTGTGGATCACTATGGCAGGTTTTAACACCATGTGTACGGTGGTCGCTATCCGGGCGGATATGCATATCCTACCACCAGCATACATACCACTTACTACTACTATTACAAACTAGCTTTTCCTCGCGGCTCCGCCCGCGCGATCTGCTTTTCCGGAATAAAAAGTAGCCTATGTTGCTTCTAATACCTCCAAGAATATGTGTACAAAGTTTCATGATGATCGGTTGAGTAGTTTACGCGTAAAAGCGTAACAAATATATATTCACATTTATAATGTTAGTTCGAGTGGTAGAGCCACGTTGTAGACAGTTTATTCTACATCATGAATGGGCCGGCTCGACAGGGTCGTTACCACTGTCTCACAGAAAATCGACGTAAAGCAGCGACTTACTGCTGCGTTTCGTACGGTGAGTGAGTTATCCGAAGGCCAAATCTCACCTCCCCTTACCAATCCCTAATTATCCCTTTCCTTTAAGGTCGTCACCGCACCCATGATTCCTCTGGTGATGGGCGTATATGGGCGGTGGAGATCACTTACCATCAGGTGACCCAAATGCTCTTTTGCCTGCCTATGCTATAAAAAAATTAAGATAAATGTAAAGGTTTGGATGTTTGTTGGCCACTCACACCTTATCGTCTGAACTGTTTTTGGCCAAATTTAATACACTGGTAAACCAAGACCTGAGTTAGGACATAGGCTAGTTTCTATCGCGGATGAGGTCGTTTACACGGGCAGAGCTGCGAGCCAAAGCTAGTCAATTAGATTGTGAATACACACAACGTTCTAAAACCTCCCTATTTTTCGGGAAATCTGCCGATTTGTGATTCCATCTCCCGAATTTTGTTTTAATTAAATTGAATATTAAATCAACGATTGCGATTCGAACTGATTGTATAGTTTATATGTAATAAAATCTTAAAACTGGTTGGTAATAAATGAGGATATTAAAGGATGTTGCTCACTGTATACAAATAAAAAATATTTAATAGCCCATTTCAATAACCCGTCTCGATCCCAATCTACATTTTATATGATACGCCAGTTATAAATGTCATAATGACTGGTTTATTTTTAAAAACGTTTTTTAGATGCTGGTTGAGATTGACTGTTGAAATGGTCAGTTAGTTTAAATATTGTCTCAATTTCTCGATCGCATTTCCATCGATTTTGTTCAATTCTTTACACTGCATTGAATGGTGTATTGTATTTTTTTTATAGCATATGCCGGCAAACGAGCAAGTGGGTCACCTGATGGTAAGCGATCTCCACCGCCCATGTACGCCTACAATACCAGAAGAATCATGGCCGCGCTGTCGATCTTAAAGGAAATGGGCTATTAGGGATTGGGAAGGGGAGGGGGATTTGGGCTTCCGGATATCTCACTCACCGTACGAAACGCAGCAGCCAGCCACTACTTTACGTCGGTTCTCTGTGAGACAGTGGTAACGACCCGGTCGAGGCGGCCCATTCATGCTGTAGACAAAACTGTCTACAGCGTGGCTCTGCCACTCATGGATCGTTATCGTCATTTTATATTTAGTGGGGATGTCTGTGAGTTGCACAGACAGATGGTCAGCTCACGTTTATGGAACCATTTCACCATTAATCCCAATTTGGATGGTACTCCCACTATCACTTCAAATTAGCCAGGGTTACCTACATCCCTCTGCAAGATAGTCTGCACCTTTGGGGTTACGGCTGCAGCTCAGATATAGGACATCAAGCCAATGGGGACATTGTGGTAGGCAGCGGCTTGGCTGTGCCCCTGGCATTGCCGATGTCCATGAGCGGCGGTGACCACTTACCATCAGGCGGGCCGCTTGCTCGTCTGCCTATCAAGGCAATAAAAAAAAAAAAACATCATGGCTATCTACCAGCTTTGTATCTTTCACATTTACCACTTCTGCCCAGCGTAGCCGTCACGATAGTCCCTCTACTGGATGATGAGTACAGTACCTTTTGAGCCGTTATAAATGCTGCATCACGTACTTTTTTTAAGTCGGTGTTACTAATCCGGTCGCGACGGCCCGTTCTTGCTGAACAAGAGTTGCGGTTCTACCCACGGGGCTTGCCCCCTGATCCTAACCCTTTACCCATCCCTTTTTCCTTCCCCTCCCCCTTGGCCCTTTGGCAGGCCGGCATGATCTTGCCGACCTACGATGGACATATTGTTTATCGTTGGTCGACACTATTCTTGGATTGCGCTACACTTACCATCAGGTGTAGCGTAGTCAATTTGCCGAGCCAGGATAAAAAAAAAAACACCAGTGTCTATAATGCAATTTACCACTTGATAATATGAAGTACTTACTTTTTTAATTGCTCCATAGCCTTCGAATTCTCTCCGTAGTTTAGATTCAGACGTGTCATAGTTCTGCAACAAACAAAACACTCAATATATCAATATCCACAAACTAAGTTTTTTTCTTCGGGAGAGCATCTTGCTTGTTCATGTTAAAGCGTAATGTTTATTTATAATTTCTTTATCACGACTGAAAATTAAACACTGTTTAAAAGGTAGCTGGTCCCTCGTATGCGAGAGGCCATCTGGGTTGGTACCACCGCGCAGTCTATTGCTGCCGCCAAGCAAGTTTGTAAGCACTGTTGTGTTTCAGTTTTGGAAACAAAAGGACATTGAAGCCACGGAAATTGCTGGGTATTGTGAGTCTTAACATCTTATGTCTCGGGGTGACGAGCGCAGTGCAGTGCCATGCAGTGCTTTGTAATTCAAAGTTTTGTGTGGTGTTGCTTCTGTTTATGGGCAGGCGTGGCGCTTATCATTAGGCGACCCATTGCTCAATTGCCAGTCTATCATCATCATCAGCCACAGGAAGTCCACTGCTGAACATAGGCCTCCCCCAAAGATTTCCAGACGAACCTGTTGGGAGCGGCCTGCATTGCCAGTCTATGCTATAAAAAAAAATAACCAGGTATACTCACGACTCTCGCTACGAAGAGCGTCTTAAACGGGTCTGCGGTGGCCTTCGGGTTAGTAGTGGGGTCCCACAGCGCGATCTCCTGCTCTAGTTTGTAGGCGGTCTGCTCGGCGCGCTCGCGGCGACGCCTCTCTAGACGTTCCTCGCGCGTCTCCACACGCGTCGGGGGCGGAGTCTCTGACGGATGCTATGGATGGGGAGCAGGGATTTAAACCATCACTTCTGATGCACTTTTAAAGTGAACCGGAATGAAAAAGATTACAATTTGGATGTGACAAAAAAAACAACCGGTGTGTGTAGACTTGCGCATGGAGAAATTCATACTTAAACTGGAATGTTTAAAATACCCTTAATTTTTTTTATAATGCCAGGTTCCGCCTTCTCTTCACAATTTGAAAGTGAATTTATGTGAGGAGACCTGCCAACTGACACCCACAACCCATAACAGGTGCCGAGTTTCATTTGGCATTTTTCATTTTAGTAGCCCACTTACACTCCTAAATACTAATAAATAATAAATACACCCAACAGCCACACACATAGCCCTGAATCCAGAGTAAGATACGAGTTTTGAGTTGTGGGTATCACAAACATTAAACATTTTTCTCGGTGTGGGGTCAAACCCGCGGCCTCTCGCTTCACAGCCGGCTACTCGCCCGCTGCGCCACAGAGGCTATCTAAAAGGAAAAAGAATCGAAAAGTTTTTATACAGTTTGACTTTTCGTAAAAATGTTTAATGGCTTAAAGGATACAACATTATCAATATCAGAAGCAAAGCCAGTATTTACTTACTACCCACATTGGTACAACAATAATATGAAATCTTTACATAGTATAAAATGGTTGCTTCCACTTCTGTTCACTTAGATCTTTTAAATTATCCAATGGATTGTAATTCAGTTTTCAGCAATAGATAGAGTGATTCATGGGGAAGGTTTATATGTATATCATGGGAGCAGGGCAGTAACATGCAGGTAAAACCGCAAGGGACAGCTAGTGTTAAATAATACAAATATATAACAAAATACAAACTGTAGGTACAGAATACATTGAGGAATGTCAATCAGAAATACTACTATTTCCTTATTAGTCTAGTGGCAGGGTACTAAAGCTGAGAACCTATGAGGATTTGGATTCAATTGCCAGTTTGTGAAATGACAATTAGTGCATAGCTAGGGTCTGGGTGTTGTGAGACCTCAAGTCTCTCGTAGTTCCTGATACCCACGACACAAGACTTGTATCTTACTGTGGTGTCAGGACTATGTGTGTGACTGTTGGGTGTATTTATTTATTATTTTTTTTCTTCTTTGAGGCTAAAAAAACATAAGGTGTCTGGGATTGTATTTTATGTCTGGTATGGTTTTCTCTGGTTCTATGGTTTTCTATCACATAATAAGACTGAAATAAGCTTGACAGACAGTGGCTACAACAATAGTTATACCTCTGCCTACCCATTCAAGGATACAGGCATGAACTTATGTTTAATTACTTATTTAAACTACCCAAAACTGTTTTATTACATTCTCCTATAGCTAATGGTCAATTTCTTTATAAAGCTGCATCTTAAGAAAAAATTGGCACGGTGGACCAGTAGCCAGCTGTGAAGCGAGAGGCTGTAGGTTCGATTCCCACACTGAGACAAATGTTTATGTGATCCACAAATATCTGTTTCGGGGCTGTGTTGAGACCTTAAATCCCACGTAGCTGATACTCAAAATACAGATTAACATAGTATCGGGTCAGGACTATGTGTGTGACTGTTAGGTCTGGTCATAATGAAAATAACTTTACTAATAAATATTAATTGTCAGTAAATAATCCACATGCTGGTGGGAGGATACTTGTATCCGACCAGATAGTGACCACCGTACACTGGTGCTAAAACCTGCCATAGTGGCCCACCTTGTGTGGAACGCGTTCCAGGGTCAGCCAGTGTATATCCGGTTCTCCCCAGGGGGCTTGCCCCCTGATCCTAACCCTTTTCCCATCCCTGTTTCCTTCCCCTCCCCCTTGGCCCTTTGGCAGGCCGGCATGATCTTGCCGACCTACGATGGCCACATTGTTTATCGTTGGTCGACACTGTTATATTTTATATTAGAATAAAATAAAATATTAATAAAATAAAACGTCCATTGTCAAGCTTGTCTAAAATCACACAGATTTTTATTTTTAAAGTTTTCTCACTTGACTAACAAATAGGTCATAACACAATACTAAAGAGTTCTGATATGTAAACTAATAAATACTTCATCTTTCCCTTTATGAAACGAAAATAAAATTATTATTATTGAAACAAAAACAAAGAAGGAAAGGGAAGTTACAATTAACAAATTATAAGTATCTATAGTAAATATATTATGCAAGCAAATATTACTAGAAATTAAAAACATAATACTTTAATTAAATAATACTATTTCACCCCTTTTTTTTACTTAATATTGAAATCTTTTTGGTGGGATAATACGCCTGCCGAATTTACTGATTTTATATTCACTACTCGTTCCTGGAGTTGCAGTGCGGTCTGCAGAAACCTGCGGCGACATACTTTTACAACCTAAATAACTTTTATTACCAATGTCATCATAATCGGGAAGATTTTCCGTGGTTTGCTCTGTTGCTGGTATCAAATGTTGACGATTACGACGATATTGACCACCATCTTCCATGCGAACCCAATAGGAACGTGGCTGAGGTGCGATCCGCTCAACTCGTCCACGCTTCCACAATCCGTTATTTTCACGTACTCTAACAGATTGCCCTTCCTTTAGTTTAGATAATGAACGAGTTCCTCTATCATAATAGCGCTTAGAACGTTCTATATTTCTAAAACGATCCTTCTTCATATCTTTGAACTCATATTCAAGCTTATTTTTACAAACTGGAAGCTTATCATTGAGGCGCCTGCCAAATAATAACTGAGCAGGAGACTGCTGCTCTCCTGTTATTGGCGTGTTTCTTAAATTAAGTAACGCAATGTAGACATCTTCACCAGCTTCAGCTGTTTTAACAATTAATCTTTTGATAGTTCTCACACACCTTTCAGCCAGCCCGTTTGATCTTGGGTAGTATGGAGAGCTTGTCTCATGCTGAAACTCCCATACCTTAGCAAAATTTTTAAATTCTTCTGAAGCATAACTACCCGCATTATCGGATATTAGCTTCTTGGGTATACCAAATCTAGCAAACATACTTTTGAGATGTGATATTATAGTAGAACTTTGTAAATTGTTTAAGTAAGCAATTTCAATATACTTCGAATAATAATCAACAACTAAAAGATACTGTTTATTGAGCACTTCAAAAATATCGGTAGCTAACACCTGCCATGGTAAATCAGGCACTGGATGCGGAAGCATCGGTTCACGCCTGTTTCCTTCTCGCCTGCGCTGGCATATTACACAGTCGTTTACAAATTTTTCAATATCACTCGACATTCCTGGCCAATATAAAACATCCCGCGCTCGTCTTTTACACTTCTCTATACCTAAATGGCCTTCATGAATTCGTTGTAACATATCACTCCTTAAAAACTTCGGAATAACAACCCTATCTACACGAAATATAACTCCTTTATACACTGAAAGTTCCTCTTTTATACTCCAAAATTGCTTTATATCACATGGAACTACATTCTTAGTTTGTGGCCACCCATTTATGCAAGTATCTCTGAGCGTACATAAACATTGATCCTTTCCAGTTTCCATTCTTACCAAGTCAAATTTATCATCAGAAAAATTTGTGTTACCATATAATAAATTCACATGCACTTCTGACTTATCAAACATATCAGTATCCGTGTATCCTTCAGTAACAGCACGCGATAGTGTATCAGCTATAAACATATACTTACCAGGAACATAATTAACTTCAAAATGGTACCTCTGTAAGCGTAATAACATACGTTGAAGGCGTGCTGGTGTCTCATTAAGGCTTTTTTTGAAAATAGACTCTAAAGGCTTATGATCACTTTCAACTGTTACACGATCATGCCCATAAATATACTGATGGAATTTAGTGCACGCAAACACTATAGCTAGCAACTCCTTTTCAATTTGAGCCCAGCGAGTTTCAGAAGGAGCAAGCGTCCGCGCCGCATATGCAACCGGTCGTCCTTCTTGTAATAGGCATGCACCTAATCCGTGCAAACTTGCATCTACTGATAATGTAATTGGTATATTCGGATCAAAATATCTAAGAACGGGGGCACGCGTCACACAAGATTTAAGTTTTTCAAAGGCTAACTGATGACTATGCTCCCATTCCCATTCTCTATCCTTCTTTAAAAGTTCGCGTAAAGTACTAGATATTTCCGAATAATTTTGTATATAACGAGAAAGAAAATTGATCATGCCAAGAAAACGCTCCAAATCTTTGCGACACTTAGGTACTTCCATAGTTATAACAGATTTGATTTTCGCAAAATCTGGTCTCATACCATTTGGATCAAAAACATGCCCTAAATAGGTAACAGTATTTTTATAAAATTCACATTTTTCTTTATTAAATTTAACACCATTAACTTTCGCTACTTCAAGTACTTTTAATAACCTCTTATCATGTTCCTCTTTATTTACTCCCCAAATTAAAATATCGTCAATAAATATTTCTACTCCCTCCATCCTAAACAACTTTACCATTTCATTATGGAAAACTTCAGAGGCACACGTAATTCCAAAAGGCAACCTTAAAAATCGATATCTTCCGAACGGTGTCGAAAATGTGCAAAGCTTAGAACTAGCCTCATTTAATTTAATCATCCAAAATCCTTTATTTGCGTCCAATTTAGTGAAATACTTAGCGCCTACAAGAGTACTAGTTAATTCATCAATGGTTGGCAGTTGAAAGTGGCTTCTCTTTATAGCCTTATTCAAATTTCTTGGATCCAAACATATGCGCAACTTTCCATTTGGTTTGGTCACAAGTACTATACTTGACACCCAATCAGTGGGTCCTTCTTCTCGAACAATAATGTCTAACTTTTCCATTTCAGATAGCTCTTCTTGTAGCTTCGGTCTTAAATTAATAGGTATTTTTCTAGTTGCGTTAACTATAGGTTGCACTGAATTATCAATTGGAATATTATATTCAATCGGCAGACAACCTATCCCCTCAAAAACACTGTCAAACTTTTTTGAAAACGTTTTATCTAAGTAATCGATGCTTGCAATATTACCTCGTTTAATTAGATTTAACTTTTCACAAGCATACCTACCTAGTAAATTGTTGCAATCTACATTTAATACAAACATTTTTTGCGATATACATTCACATCCTTTTGATAAAGTAGTCTCAAAATAACCAACTACTGGTAAGCAACGTTTACTAACTTCTCTTATAATAAACTTTCCTTTCTTTAAAATTTGTGGATCAAATCCAGCCTTCAAAAAATTATTAAGTGACATAACAGATATATCAGCACCACAATCTAGCTTAAAGTTTATGACTTTACCGTTTACTCCAATTTGTTCATACCATCCCGATGAAGCGTCGCTATTTGCCACTGTTTGGATTGTAAATATTTCACAATCGCCATCCTCTTCAATTTTCTCCAGCACTTCATTGGGCAAATGACTTACCTCTCGCACGTCGCTTCTATTATTAAATTTTCTACAACATTTAGCAAAATGTCCATGACGACCACAACTATTGCACTGTGCTTGAAAAGCAGGACATTTATTTATAAAATGTGTATAACCACACCGAGAACATTTAACTTTTGAGCTTGTAGCAGGTCGATTCGGACGAAATGGCTCCATCACTCTAGTAGCACCCTTTTGTTGTAGGTAAGAACTGTGTAAGGTGGGGGTTTGCACCTCCTCCAATACTGAAGCAGATGGAACTCGCACCACAGCTGCTTGCATGCTGGCCGCCTCGGCAATGCGACACCATGACACTGCTTCATTCAGTTCCAAATCTCTTTGTCGTAGCAAGCGTTCACGCAATCGCATATCCTTGATACCTCTTATCAATTGTGTCAAAATTAAACTTTCACGTAGTTTACTGAATTCACAGGTTTTACTTTTTATTTTCAATTTGGAAATATAATTATCTAACGACTCATCCCCCTGAACAGTTTCGAAAAAACAATGCCTTTCAAAATTAACATTCTTTTCTGGATCGCATCTTTCTTCAAAAGCATTTATCAATAGTAAATAATCATCTTTATCCTTTTCGTTAAATTCAAACTCCTCGTACAACTCTCGTCCACATTTACCAATTACATGTAATAACAATGCACACTTCTCTTTGTCATTTGATTTATCTCTGCCAGAGGCAATTATATAATACTCAAAAGCCGCCTTCCACTCCTTCCAATTATTTGCCATGTTTCCATCAGGACTCAATGGCGGTGGTTGTTGTAGAGAGAACATCATCTTAATGTTCATTCGTTTCTTTATTAATAACGAATGACAGCTATTTAACTTAATAGCAATACTCACGCAACAACTTACTATTATGGTCCACACCTGACACCATGTTATATTTTATATTAGAATAAAATAAAATATTAATAAAATAAAACGTCCATTGTCAAGCTTGTCTAAAATCACACAGATTTTTATTTTTAAAGTTTTCTCACTTGACTAACAAATAGGTCATAACACAATACTAAAGAGTTCTGATATGTAAACTAATAAATACTTCAGACACTATTCTTGGATTGCGCTACACTTATCATCAGGTGTAGCGTAGTCATTTTGCCGAGCCAGGATAAAAAAGAAAAAAAAACAGTATACCCCAACTCCATTTTGATAAGCAATGTTAACCTATACGCGGTTGAAATGCCAGAAACTAACCTCAAAACAGTTGAGAAAAGCGCCAACTCCATCGTAGCCTTTCTGTTTCTTTTCATGAGGAAGCTTCGCTGCCGGCGGGAGGTACGGTATAGGGTCCCTCGCAGCGAATAGGGCCAATAAATTAGGGGGTAAAAACTGCGTCATTGTGACCACACTTTACAATCACTGATCAACGGCACATTATGCCGCGTGCACTAAAAATACGTCTTTCTTAAGCACTAAACACACTTCAAATTATTTTTATTGCAGAAACCACAATGAATTTTGACTTAAACATAAAATGGAAAAATAAAATCGTAATTCCTTGATGCGGCTAACGCAGCGGCCATTTGTTAAATTGCGGAAATTGCGTTTTGTTGCTGCTTTGAATGATGCCACGGGGGTCGTTTTTTTTATTTGTGAACACGTCACTTAATATTACATTAAAATTAGTAGCTATATTTTTAGTCCTACAAAAAAAGATAAATTACACGACTAAAATATTTATTATCATGTTATTAGATTAAAATAATTTCTTTCGCTGCATGCAGCATGCTTATTATGAATTGAGTACCACCGTGATTAAACCGCAGAACCAAATGGTTTAGACCACCGTAAACAGTGTATTCTACTACGGATACATTTTAATAAATATAAAAATTCTACGTATGTCTTAACAATAAATATAAAGTATCTATTATTCATAAGATTTTACAGAGAAAGCTGTAAGTTCAATATTAATAAGTGCCCGTCCAAGTAATGCTAAGTGCGCGATGCTACTTAGCCCATACCCACGGCGCAATGATACTAAAGGTACAAGTTGGAAGCGGACGACATGACGCAGCAGCAGACGACGTGTAGTCGCTTCATGTCGTCACGACACGTCGTTACGACGTGTCGCTGCAGTCATGATTTCGAACCCGACTGCAGACGGCAACAGCAGATGGAATCCAGTGGGTACCGAGTGTTCCGTGAAACAAGATGCATTTTTTTATATCTTTTATTAGAAGAGGAAGAAGACTATGATGACTTGTTTTTGTTGTACTTGTACAGAAAAAGACGAGAAGCCATACGGCCTATGCTTAAATGCAGAACAAGTGAGGGAACCTATTCAATATTGATTAAAAACCATTTAGAAAGCGATATTAAAGAATTCAGACAGTATTGTCGTTTGAATCTTGAAATTCATTTTGAAAAGAAACTCGCTGGACGTGTCGTCAGCGGCACTACTGATCCGCGGTCGGACGACACTTGCGTCTGCCGCTCGACGACGCGTCGCTAGCTTCGTGTCGCTGACTACGGATGTAATTTCATAGAAATACATAGAAACCAGTAGTGTCACTGCGACACGTCGTCTGCTGCTGCGTCATGTCGTCCGCTTCCAACTTGTACCTTAATACTAAATATTTTACCTACCAGAACTTCAACAATACATTACCAAAAAAATATCTAAGCGCTTTAAAAAAAAAACTATTCAAAATCCCAATGGTCACCATTTCTCTTCACTAGAATCACAACAACCACGATGACACTCAGAGTGACAGACAAACATATTCCAACGATCATTATAACAAGTATGTTCCGTCCTAGACATGTGTTAGCGCCGTGGACTGGCCCTCGGATCCTGAACGCGTTTCTGTATGCCGGGCCTTGGAGACGAGGCTTTTGCTGCTCCATCGCGTCTCCTCCGCTATTTGATATCTCTTGAAATGTTCTGGAAAGAAGTAGAATAGTAAAGGAATGGTGTAGGAATTTAGGTGTTCGATAAAGAAACTCATTTCAGATGTAAAGATATTGGGAATATATTTGGATTATATGTTTATAGAGATATAGAGACTTGATGTAATCTAGCTCTTCCCCATTGAGCATTTATGCCGCTCTCATTTTGGTCAATAAAATCTGCCTGTCTGCATAATATTTTCCACAATAATATACAACTTTCAATACAATACCCAAGTCTCGAGGATGTAATAACATAAAGTGACTCATTCCTAATGAGTGGTATTTCTGATTCAGACAATATATAGTGAATGTGATATCCATAAGCCCAGAACCCTTCTCCCAAAATTCACATATTCCTTTCCTTTCAAGATTGGCACCCACCCAAAGTCTTTTTTGTGGATGTTCATGAGATGAGTTCATAAAATCACTTATGGTCAGGTTCAGACTTCACTTGCTCGTTTTCAATAAAATGTGTGCCACTATCGATTCTGGATTCCAAATGCGTGTTATAATTAGTGCTATCTTTAGATTGTCACAGTATCATTGTCAGTTTTAGACTGAAATAATTATTCAATGGAGTTCCAATGTAGTAAATTTGTCTAACTAGTATATATAACCTAATTATAGATGACCCATATAACATATTTTTTACTTCTCGTGTATGCTAAGTAGTTAGAAGTTTACTCAAAATATCATCATACCCTTATCTTAGATCAACATGAGGTCGGCACAATATGCTACATATATATCAAAAAGGATATAGCTTAAACAACCAGCAACGCCACACGCTTAAACAAACGTCTTTTGAGATCTAATGCCTGATAAAGCATAGAGGAAAACACATATAAAAATAACTACTGAATGAAAACATCATTTAGTTCACAACATTTATTTCAAGTCAACCAGTTGCTGCTCGCTACGTGCTCTTCTCTCAGGAAAATAATGATAATTATGACGACAGCTAGTATGGTGCCAGCGGCGCCGAGTCCTCCAAGCCAGCAGAAAGTATTACGGCCGCAGGTTTGAGAGTTGAAGTTGCGCAGAGGACGCTGCAGTAGCAACGCGTAGCTTGTTGGCTCCTCTAAAATAATAGTAATGATATCATCATTGTATTACACATTATCCTACTACTAGACACAAGCCTCCTCCACTAATGACAATACCTGCATAAGAGTTCTTAAAAGAATTTCAAATATTTGTGAAGTCAACCTACATTAGTCCAGCGTGGTAAAGTATAGTATAATCCTCCACATTAGTAAAAGAGGGCCTTGCCAATCAGCGGAATAGCATGGTATATTAATAAATCTTTATTCAAATAACATGTAATCTTTCAGAATGTTGCAGAAAATTTTCTATATTTATTTTTATAGTTGTAAAACTATATGCTATGTCCTGCATCACTATAAGTGTTAAAATATATAATATTACACCGACACCATATCAACATTATCCTCGAGCCTTTTCTCACTCGTTCGAGGTATCGCACAACATGCTATAGGCACTGAAACTAAGCCGCATATTAAGAAAAAATAATTACTTACCAGTAACATTGACCGTGCGACTGCGTTCTACTGGTGCGGATCTAAAATATAAAACACTCATCACACCCTTACAAAATCAAAACGTGTCGAGAAATTCTTGAAGCTTGATAATTTGTATCAAAAAATATGATAAATAGAATAAATTAAAAAGTTTTTGTTCTATAATGCATCTGAAGTAATAAAACGCAAATCGAACATAGAAATCTCAAGAGTAAAAATATCATTTTTTTTTTTGTTTTGGCGGGAATTCTGACAGTGCAGTTCATCGCTTATTTTAATTTATTTCATAGATAGAGTTGTGTTTGTTGTATAAAAGTGGTGTGGATTTGTTCAATAAACATTGACGGTGATGAACAGTATATGGAAACATTGAAATAAGTGAATTAAGAATCGTACTGAAAGGAGTTAACACCAAAACTCCGACAAGACCTTGAAATCGACCGCACCCGTGTTTCATCGTTCTTGTAAAAACACTTGAGAATAAACTCACTTTTTTGAGTGGTAGAGCCACGCTGTAGACAGTTTTGTCTACAGCATGAATGGGCTGGCTCGACCGGGTCATTACCACTGTCTCACAGAAAACCGACGTAAAGTAGCAGCTCGCTGCTGCGTTTCGTACGGTGAGTGAGATATCCGGAAGCCCAAATCCCCTCCCCTTCCCAATCCCTAATTATCCCTTTCCTTTAAGGTCGGCAACGCGCCCATGATTCTTCTGGTATTGTGGGCGTACATGGGCGGTGGAGATCACTTACCATCAGGTGACCCACTTGCTCGTTTTCCGGCCAATGCCATAAAAAAAAAAAAATACTTGACACTGGCTAAATGCATAATACTGCGAAAGCCATAAATAAAAAAATAAAAAGAAAGAAAGAACATATTTTTTCCCCTAATTTACGAAACTATACTGAATGTTTAACGACCATGAAATAAATATTATATGTACCTAGAAAGTGCCCTAAAGCACCTACTCAAAGTGGACATAACTTTCTAAATGCTATTACATGGGGGTCCACAAATCCTTAATACGGCACTGCTGAAGCATTTTATAAAATAGGGTTAGATATTATTTTTATTTTTTATTTTTTTAACAGGTAAATAAAAAAAAATGTACCGATTTAGCAGAGTTTATTACAACAAAAAAAAATAGTTTTACCTATATATATCGACGTTTGAAAGGCACAAATATCTAATCGACATTGAGTAAAGTTTACAGGAGAGTGATTTACAGTTATAATAAAAAAAAACTTTTTTTTTATATCATTGAATGACGAGACGAGTAAGGCGTTCGCCTAATGGTAAGCGCCACGCCTGCTCATAAATAGAAGCAACAACACACAGAACTTTGAACTACAAAACACTGCATGGCACTGAACTGCGCTCGTCACCCTGAGACATAGGATTTTAAGGCTCATAACGCCCAGTAATTTCACTGACTTCAATCTCCTTCAAACCGAAACACAACAGTGGTTACACACTGTTGCTCAGCGGCAGAAATAGACGGCGCGGTGGTACCAATCCAGACGGCCTCTCGCATACGTGGGGCCTACCACCTTGTTAAAAAATTATCTAATTGTATTTTATCATACATATTATGCTATCACTGGTTTATGTATATATACTGCCAAGCAACAGTGTGTAAGCACTATTAGGTTCCGGTTTGAATGACATTGAAACCAGTGAAATTACGCGACATTATGAGACTTAATAACTTATTTCTCAAGTTGATGAACGCAATCCAATGCCATGCAATGTACTGAGGTCTCGGGTTCGTTCCCGGGTCAGATAAAAACGATATTACGTTTTTCCATCGCGGAATGCTCAATATCTTTTTAGTTCGAGCCGAGACTATATAACTAATTACTCAAGAAGAATACTTACATAACAGGATTCTTAGCGTTTCCCTCGCATTCTGACATCACAAAAACAACACATTTATGGTAAAAACATAATTTTATAATAGACTTTGTAAACTCCTTTTGACATTGACAAAAATATAGGTTAACGTTTTCAAAATACGAAATAAGGTTTTTATGCTATAGTTCCAATATATTTAGCGGATATAGCTTAGAGGGGAAGGTACGGACTGTCGCCGAAACCAGCCTAAAGAAAATGCCCTCTGACTTCTAAGTTACGTGTATATTAATTGTTAATTATCATTTCTTCTCATGGTTAGCCACGAAATGCCGATAAAAGAAAAAAATAAAATAAACTAGTGTAAAGAATTTTGACATGTAAAAGTGATATTTATGATCCAATTTGCAGAATAAGTGATTTGAATTTGAATTTGAATTTGAATTTATCGCTTGCTTTAACGGTGAAGGAAACATCGTGAGGAAACCTGCATACCTGAGAACTCGATAAGACTTTTCGAAGGTATGTGAAGTCTAACCCGCATTAGGCCAGCGTGGTGGACTAAGGCCTAATCCCTCTTTCAGTAGAGGAGGCCCGTGCCCAGCAGTGTGATGCCCAGCAGAGAAGTTCGTCAATTCCCCCGCCCTCTAAGTTTTTCATTACCCTTTAGTCTTTACCCGGGCTGATATGAATATCATTCATCCGCCCGGATAGCGACCACCGTACACATGTTGTTAAAACATGCCATAGTGACCCACACACCTGGTGTAGATCGCGTTCCAGGATCAGCCAGTGTACCTATATCCAGTTCTTCCGAGGAGCTTGCGACATGACAGATGGGGCGGGTATAGGGGTAAATCCTTGTATCCCTGTGCCTGCATCGGTCATCCGCCTGTCCTATCGCAGGAACCTCGATTTGCTTCTTACCTCTCCGAAGAAGGAAGAAGCATTTATACAAACCGGCACGATTCTGGTGAACACTGACAAACAATGAGTTTATCGGTGGTCGCTAGTTTTTGGACTGCACTACGCTTACCATCAGGTGTAGTGCCGTGCTGGGATAAAAAAAAACAATAAATTAACAAACATAACAGAAGAATTTAATCTGTGTGAGTTCATCTTCAACGTGGTGTGATATTTTGTGAATCCCACATTACCACCTATCAGACATTAGCCGCAAATGCAACTAGTTCACGGAACCCTCTTTAGAAATCGCTGAACTAGCAAAAATTTAAAGGGAAATATTTAAACAAAAAACAATCATTTAAATATATTTTAATTTGTTTAGATTATCACATAACAGTACATTTTATAATACAGAGACGTAATTAGATCACTGGGGGGTCATTTTATTCCAAATTTAATACGAACATAAAAATTACTACCATCTATTCCTTGCAATTGACTTCATCGTTCATTTTAATCGGCTTCAATATGTCAAAAACTTCATAAAAGAAATTTATGTAGACCCGCAATTGGAGTAAACCTTACTTACAAAAAGAAAAATAATAAATGCTAACGAATTAAAAATTAAAAGCACCTCCCGCATTCAGATAATAAACCCGGGACCCAATTTTAACTATGACCCCCCAAATACAAAAAAATATTTACAATACCATTTTAAAAGTATTAGGATGACTACATTTTAAATTCTTCATTTATAATTAGAAACAAAATGGAACGCAAACGTGTTTCTTTTTCAAATAAAAATTTACAAAAACAAGACTGTCTTGCTTAACCAAATCATATGTTTGTTCTTCTGGAAGATTGTACAAATGTAATTAACAATTTAACTTAGGCTATAGTTCGAGCGTAAATGCTAGTCAGTTTACGTAGACTCGATTTTTTGTGTTAATCAATAAGTTACCCAAGACATTTCCTATATAGAAAAGAGATACACTGCTAGTAATGTGACGTCATCATTATAACGGTGCACGCGTGCGAGCGCGATGTGAGATGTTTCCACTACGCACCCACCATTTCTGATACTAATATTTAAAATAATAATTGTAACATTTTCGATTTTTTGATAATTTCGATTCTGATTCAGCAAAAAAACGTACGTACTCAAACATAGAACTACCGTATTTTATTGTAAATATGTATTTTTGCAAAACGATTAACTATAAATTGTTTCTGATTCTTTAACCTTATATTACAATTTGTTATATTGCAGTAGATAAACATACTAGGTGTAAGGAAAACGCTTCCAAAAACTAAAACTCGTGGTAGTGCTGATGATTACAGACATAATACCACTAAATAAATCGAGAATTGAATTAAGGGCAGAAGCATTTATATTTTTTGGTTTTTTGGACTGCACTACGTTTACCATCAGGTGTAGTGCAGACACTTTGCCGTGCTCGGATAAAAAAACATACTTTTTCAGACAACTGCAGCGCTCGCTAAAGACCAATGGCTGGTAACCCGGAGTCAGTGCCGAGGAAAGACCTTAATTTGATGTGGGAAAGGTACATTTCGCGAAGCCCTCTTCTCCTTTCCGTACATGCCTCGGCTAACTTTTGACTGTTACAATTCGCTTCAAATCGCTTCAAACTCACTCCCAAACATACAAAACGAGATGACTAGCACTTGTGCGTGAACTATAACCCAGCTTCCGACTCCGAAACGAGCCTTTTATTTGGTTTTTCACCAAGTGTATGGTCGCCTTACCGACTATATATTTTATATCCATACATGTATCAGGTACCCTCACACCAGCCCGCCTAGCATAACACCACGAGATATCTAACGCGCTATAAAATATAAATATCAACAAGAGCATCATAACATGTACGACACGACATGGAGAGAGTAATATAGATATAGAAATAAGGCGAAAAAATAAGACAATATTTTCTCGTGTAGTGAAAACCGTTTCGGCATATTTTTTTTTTATTTGATTGAATGACGAGTAGAGCAAGGCGCTCGCCTGATAGTAAGCGCCACGCCTGCCTATAAACAGAAACAACACCACACAGAACGTTGAATTACAAAGCACTGCATGGCACTGAACTGCACTAGTCACCCAGAAGCGTAAGATGTTAAGTCTTATAATGCCCAGTAATTTCACTGGCTTCAATGTCTTTCAAACCGAAATACAACAGTGCTTACACACTGTTGGTTGGCGGCAAAAATAACATAGACATAAACATGTATACAGGGTTATTTTTAAAACACCAGCAACCTCGCAGGGGTAGATTCCTAAGGTTATAAGCTACTACTTTTGTTCTACGACTTTTGATAATTTGTTAGATTTTATTTTCATACAAAAATAAGTATTCATTTAATTTCCGTCTTGAATATTAACAACGCGCATCGCAGATTACGTAAACAAATACGCGAAGCGTGGGGAACCGGGCTAGCGCCTTTGAAGGTCAACGCTCGAGCAGCTGAGCGGCGCCTTTGAGTCACGCGCGCACGCCGCGCCGCGCCGCACTCTACGAAGAAAAACACGACACAACAAAAACTTGTAAAATCTTTTTTTTTTAAATATATTGAGTTATATCCAAACTCGTAGAACAAAAGTTGTTCCGTATGGGGTCAGCTATCTGGTCCTGCGAGGTTACTGGTGTTTTAAAATTAACCCTGTATAGCACGAGAAAATGAGTCGATGAAATTATCTCGAGACGTCATGCTAGGCACGCATCACAGCTACATTAACATAAATCTATAACATCTTCCGTCCCCCGGTTCTTAATTTGTGCCTGTACGCTGTTTTTCAAATTATCCTGAAGTGACCTGACGTCTGAGATGCCCCCCCCGGGGATTAAAGGTTGTATATAACTCGGCGGATGCGGATCTGTCGCGTCCTGCGGAAAGTTATTATTATTAAAGACAATTAGATAAGAAAGAAAGAAAAAAAAAAAATATTATTTTTTATCCTGGCTCGGCCAAATGACTACGCCAACCCTGATGGTAATTGTAGCGCAATCCAAGAATAGTGTCGACCAACGATAAACAATGTGTCCATCGTAGGTCGGCAAGATCATGCCGGCCTGCCAAAGGGCCAAGGAGGAGGGGAAGGAAAAAGGGATGGGAAAGGGGTTAGGATCAGGGGGCAAGCCCCCTGGGGAGAACCGGATATACACTGGCTGACCCTGGAACGCGACCCACACGAGGTGGGCCACTATGGCAGGTTTTAGCACCAGTGTACGGTGGTCGCTATCCAGTCGGATACAAGTATCCTCCCACCAGCATATATTCCAAAACTTAAACGTTGCTGCTTAAACAACCTTCTCGCTTGTGGTAGGATATTCATATCCGCTCGGATAGCGACCACCGTACACATGGTGTTAAAACCTGACATAGTGACCCACACGCCTTGTGTGGATCGCGTTCCAGGATCAGCCAGTGTATATCCGGTCCTCGCGGGGGGCTTGCGATATGACTTGATGATTGATTGGGGCGGGTATAGGGGTACATTCTTGAATTACTAGGCCTTCATCGATCTCCCACCTGTCACAGGCCCCTCGATTTGCTTCTTCCCTCTCCGAAAAGCCTATGTACGCCCATAATACTAGAAGATATCTTACTTTGGGCCTCCGGATATCTTACTCACGGTACGAAACCCAGCACCAAGCCGCTGCTTTACGTCGGTTTTCTGTGAGACAGTGGTAACGATCCGGTAGAGCCAGCCCATTCATGCTGTAGACAAAACTATCTACAGCGTGGCTCTACCACTGAAGCAACAGTGCTTATTCATCCTTATTTTTTTTAATTTGATTGAATGACGAGACGAGCAAGGCGCTCGCCTGATCACAAGCACCTGCCCACAAACAGAAGCAACACCACAGACAATTTTGAATTACAAAGCACTGCATGCCACTAAATTGCGCTCGTTATCCCGAAACATTAAATGTTAAGTCTCACCCATTAATTTCACTGGCTTCAATGTCCTTCAAACCGAAACACAACAGTGCTTACACACTGTTGCTCGGCGACGTCAATAGACGGCGCGGTGGTACCAACCCAGACGGCCTCTCGCATACGAGGGACCTACCACCTTGTCTTATCTTTCGAAAACTCACCACAAAAGATATAATATCCATAGGTATCTTGTCCTCCCAGTCTATCCTGTCCGTCTTCATCAGAGGCTCCTTCACCACCTTATTCTCACCATCCACCACCACCTTGTCGAACGACTTAGACTTCCTCATACTATCTAGCTTCTCCACTAACAACTTATCAACTATCTCCGTTATATCTTCGTTATCAGCTTCAACATTACTGGCACTAGGCGTCGGTACTATTATAGTGTTATTCTCTATGATCATTGGTTTAGGCAATTCCAGTTGGTTATGCACAAACATTAACTGCCCATCGACAATTTGAGCGGATAGTGAAGGAACTGCGTGCGATCCGTCAGGTTTTTTAAACACTGGATGGAGGAAACCCACTGTTTTGTCTTTGATTACAACCGGTTCTGGGTCTTTTAACAATCTCTCTATAGGCACTAGCGTCGGTAATTTTGTGTTTTCTATCTCTTTCACTATCTCCTCTCTCATTATATCATCGACCTTCACCATATTTTTGGTCTTCGCTTTCGAATGTTTCTTTTTTAGCAAACATTTTCTCAATGTCGGCGTGTTTGGTTCGGTTTTAACCGCGATCAGAGACTGTGTACTGGATAATGGAGATTGTGTTGTAGATAATGGAGATTGTATATTAGATAATGGAGATTGTGTATTAGATAATGGAGATTGTGTATTAGATAATGGAGATTGTGTATTAGATAATGTAGATTGTGTACTAGATAATGGAGATTGTGTACTCGATAATGGAAATTGTGTTGTAGGTAATGGACAAGGAGGCGATGTGTCTATTGTTTTATAAACGGGCGGTAGTGTGTCATCATCCAGAATTATAACGTCATCTGTGTTTGAATCTCTGAAATAGATTAAATTTATTTTACACTTTTTTTATTTGATTGAATGACGAGACGTGCAAGACGCTCGCTTGAATGTAAACGTCACGCCTACCCATAAACAGAAGCAACACCACACAGAACTTTGAATTACATACTAGTGCATTTCACTGAACTGCACTTGTCCCCCCGAGACATAAGATGTTAAATCTCACAATGCCCAGTAATTTCACTGGCTTCAATGTCCTTCAAACCGAAACACAACAATGCTTACACACTGTTGCTTGGCTTGAAAAATAGATGACGCGGTGGTACCAACCCAGACGGCCTCTCGCATACGAGGGACCTATAGCAGCTAAGCAGCAAAGATGTAAAGGATCGCTGGTTTTTTTTTATAGCATAGGCCGGCATACGAGCAAGTAGGTCACCTGATGGTAAGTGATCTCCACCGCCCATGTACGCCCACCACCAAAAGAATCATGGGCGCGTTGCCGACCTTAAAGGAAAGGGATAATTAGGGATTGGGAAGGGGAGGGGATTTGGGCTTCCGGATATCTCACTCACCGTACGAAACGCAGCAGCAAGCCGCTATTTTTCTGTGAGACAGTGGTAACGATCCGGTCGAGCCAGCCCGTTCATGCTATAGACAAAACTGTCTACAGCTTGGCTCTACCACTCGTAATTGGTGGTATTTAAAAGGTCCTGTCAGGTGAGAGTAATCAAGGATCTGCAGACAAAAGCTAGCACTGAATACTTACTCCTCGATTATTTCCATTTCACTGTTACTCTCGTCTGATATCTCTGTAGTGTTCATCGGGTCCCGATTATCTGTTACCATTGTGACAGTTGTGCTCGTGTCACGTGTCTGTAACGACGAATGTTGAAATGAAATTAAATGAAATGAAATAGTTCATTCATCATGTAGGCGATTGAAATAGCACTTATGACAAGAATAAGTTGGCTGGTGGGAGGATACTTGTATCCGACCGGATAGCGACCACCGTACACTGGTGCTAAAACCTGCCATAGTGGCCCACCTTGTATGGGTCGCGTTCCAGGGTCAGCCAGTGTATATCCGGTTCTCCCCAGGGGGCTTGGCCCCTCATCCTAACCCTTTTCCCATCCCTTTTTCCTTCCCCTCCCCCTTGGCCCTTTGGCAGGCCGGCATGATCTTGCCGACCTACGATGGACACATTGTTTATCGTTGGTCGACACTATTCTTGGATTGCGCTACACTTACCATCAGGTGTAGCGTAGTCACTTTGCCGAGACAGGATAAAAAAAAAGTACAAAAATAAAAGACACTTATATTAGAGAACAACAGTAAACTGCCCCATTGTTTAATATATGTATGTCGGAGCATGAAGAGTACAGACACTGAATTGAACTATTTAAATAACGTTATTCTACGTCAATTGTCGGTACCGCCACTCATATTTATAATTTGAGGGTGGTTTGTGTTGTTTACCAAGTAATTCCAATTTCGAAGAATGAAAATCCCTCTATATAAGATGGCGTCTTGCCATTACAAAGATTAGTCTAGTTCCGTCCGTGAGCAAGAATACATTGTAACACTGGTGGTTTTTCTGTCGCCGGCTCTTTTCCACCTACGGTTGCACTTCCGAGCCGGTAGTAGCTTAAAAGAGTGAATAAACGATAAAGTGATAACCCTGTGTCGTTATTATTGAGACTTATCATACGCCGTACATCTTGACTACATCGAGTGAAGAGTAAGGGTTGTAAAACCCTCCTCCGTGACGCATCTACTTGGAGCTCTACGCGTAATGTATGATTAAAGTAGTAAGTACTCACATTGTTGGTATCAACAACAAGGATATCAGTCTTTTGTAGTTGCATACTCTTGCGGTAGACGGTCAGCTCTTGTTCGTCTATAAACAACGTCCTATGTTCCTCGAAATCTTTCTGAAACAATTATTATACAATCAAGCAATATATATAAAACTCTTTTTTTTTATCCTGGCTAGGCAAAGTGACTACGCTACACCTGATGGTAAGTGTAGCACAATCCAAGAATAGTGTCGACCAACGATAAACAATGTGTCCATCGTAGGTCGGCAAGATCATGCCGGCCTGCCAAAGGGCGAAGGGCAGGGGAAGGAAACAGGGATGGGAAAAGGGTCAGGATCAGGGGGCAAGCCCCCTGGGAAGAACCGGATATACACTGGCTGACCCTGGAACGCGACCCACACAAGGTGGGCTACTATGGCAGGTTTTAGCACCAGTGTACGGTGGTCGCTATCCGGTCGGATACAAGTATCCTCCCACCAGCATACATTTATCCTCCCACCAGCGCTCTCTTCCGTTACTGAGTGACTGACTGACTGACTGACTGACAACGCACAGCCGAAACCACTGAGCGTAGAAAGATGAAATTTGGTATGAAGTTTTCTCAGGGAGTGTAGGGGAGCACTGACAGAGGATTTTTGGAAATTCCATTTCTAAGGGGGTAAAATAGTCGCAAGTTTGTATGAAACTTCGTCAATTTTATAGATGGACACATGAAGTAAGGGATAAAAGGTTGTGTAAAAGTAAGAAAGAATTACTTTACGGGTCGAGCCGCAAGCAAATGCTAGTATAATAATATAATTCTAAGCCTGTATTATGCCGACGCCAGACATAGTTTCAAATACACAAATACCTTCAAACTCGTGGAGTGTAGAACGCGTATGGTAGCCTAGATACCTCCTTCCTATAATATAGGGTCCTTTAAACGGAGTGTGAAGAAGCAGTTAGGCAGGCCGGCATGATCTTGCCGACCTACGATGGACACATTGTTCATCGTTGGTTGACAATATTCTTGGATTGCGCTACACTTACCATCAGGTGTAGCGTAGTCACTTTGCCGAGCCAGGATTAAAATTCTTATCTTTAGTTTTTTTCTATTGATACAAATTATTTACTTAAAAATGCACTCCGGGTGTGCCGACAGAAGTGAATACTAACCAAAAAAGATGCGATCCCCCAGTCCGACTCCAGTTCGGCCCCGTCCGGTCCCCAGTTCGGTCCTAGTCCGGTTCCCAGTCCAGTCCCCAATTGGTTCACCCAGTCAAAAGTTCTGAGGTAACAACCCACGTACCGCGCTAAAAGTTTTCACTTCAAGCGTCTCGGTAACGGTTCAAGCGTCTCACGCTATCCCGAGTCCAGAGATTTTATCTCATCTAAAAATATGCGTACCGCGCTAAAAGAAGTTTTCACTTTTTTTTTTTTTTTATAGCATAGGCCGGCAAACTGGCAAGTGGGTCACCTGATGGTAAGTGATCTCCACCGCCCATCTACGCCCACCACCAGAAGAGTCATGGGCGCGTTGCCGACCTTAAAGGAAAGGGATAATTAGGGATTGGGAAGGGGAGGGGATTTGGGCTTCCGGTTATCTCACTCACCGTACGAAACGCAGCAGCAAGCCACTACTTTACGTCGGTTTTCTGTGAGACAGTGGTAACGGTCCGGTCGAGCCAGCCCATTCATGCTGTAGACAAAACTGTCTACAGAGTGGCTCTACCACTCTTTCACTTATTTTTTTTTTATTATATATCGACCCCTTTGGGAACCCCGGCTGTGGACAAACCTATTTACAACATGGTTCATGGTTAAAAATACAAGTATACATATATCTTACCGGATCTATAGGTCCATTCTTGTCAAGCAATCTCCGAACTTCGTTTTGATATTTTTCTGACTGCATCATACTATTAAACAGCATGTTTATGGAGGTGGCGAAGAACGCAGCCTTACGGAACTTCGCCGCGGCCACAGCTAGCGCTTCACACATGTAACATATCTGCGGGGGCTGGAAGAAATGGTTTATAGGAAAATTAACTTCTTTGACGGTGAATAGTAGGATTTGAATACCGTATTTGTTAGAAATAAATAAATACACCTAACAGTCACCTTCACAGTCAGACCTTAAAGGGAAGGGATAATTAGTGATTGGTAAGGGGAGGGGTTTTGGGCTTCCGGATATCTCACTCAACATACGAAAAGCAGCAGCAAGCCGCTACTTTACGTCAGTTTTCTGTGAGACAATGGTAACGGCCCGGTCGAGCCAGCTCATTCATGCTGTAGACAAAACTGTCTACAGCGTGGCTCTACCACTCAAAAAACTGTTAGCTGAACTGTTTCTTCACATACCACCACAGATTTTATATTTGAAGCAAGTGTTTATTTCATTGTCAGCAGTCGATCTTGGAATCACTGGCAGTGTTTGGTGGAAGTGGATATCACACTTCTATAATCACTTATTAATTTAAATTGAACTGCTCTTAAACCAACTAGTATATGTACAACTATAATATGTGCTGATACCTTATGATTATATTATTAATGTAAGCTATTTTTGAAAAGAGCAACATTAGAGTTTCTTGCCAGTTCTTCTCTAGCAAAACAGCATTCCGAACTGGCGGTAGAGTTTGACGGAATCTTATATTGTAGCATTTTATAGATTCAATAAATCATTTGAATTTGTTTTTTTAGGTAGCCAATAGATTCAATATCAGGCGAGAGATATATAAGCCATATCTACGAACTAACTATTTTATAGGATTTCTCGTTACATAGATCTTAATCCAGGCATTAGAAATTCTAACACAAACTTTTTTGAAGACATTGTAAAAACTTTTTGTAAACAAATACACATTGTGACTACTAAATACTGTATTATGTTATATTCAGTACCTTTTTATTAATATCCCCTAATTTACTAAGCGAAGTCGTAGTTTTTAAGTGGGGTTGAGGCGCTTTGAGTTTACTCTCTGTGGCTGTTCTGAAGCAAAGGAAACAATATGAACATTTCTCCACCGTGATCTTATCGTACACATGCAGCAGAGTGGACGACTTAGGCGACATTTTGTTAATTCACTTATAATTGATAGATTTTTATAACAATATTTGAGCAATCGCAGTGTTTGTATTGAATATTTGACAGTAGTTTTTTTTTATTTTATTTTGTGGCCATGGTATAAGGAAACAGAGTCCTTCAGTCGGAATCATAAAATGTTTACAACACTGACCGATAGTAGTGATCAAGTTAAAATCTAGACATTGTCTTTCGCTTTCTGTAGCTGGATGTTATTGTAATTCTGGGTATGGAATAAAAAATATTTTAGCAGATTTTGAATAACGATCAAGCAGGTCACCTAATGGTAGGTAATCTCCACTGCCCAAGAATACCAGCACAATCCGTGCGTTACCGATTTAAAGGTAAGAAGTGAGGTTTTGGGCCTCCGGAAATCTCACCATACAAAATGCAACGGCAAGTTCGTTGAGTTTCTGCGAGACAGTGGTACAGCTCCGGTCGAACCATTACTGTAGACAGACTGTCAACATATTTCCCGTATTTTTGGAAAATAATTATACTGATTATTTTTTTTTGCATTTTGATTATTTACGAAATACAGACAACACTAACAGTGATTTTCAATATTCGTTCCATAAATTACTTCGTTTGATTGGTTGATTTCCAGGTCCCATCCAAATAATCAAACTACGATCGTTGATTGAGAATGGCGGCATATGAACATTGACCTAATTTTACAGTGCTTTATCTTTTTCAACTTAGTAGAAAGCTCAGGACAATGCGTACAGCCTTCAGCTTGTATACGGAAGCAGGATACTGAATATTTGGAACGAATAATATTGCTTTAATAATACAATAAAATACATATTGTAAATAGACTCAAGGATTTTTATTGAAGTACCACAATATTTCAGGCCATACATTAGATTTTCATAAGTGTATCGGGATTTCGCATACGTAAAATGTTGTGTTCGTTCAAACACGTTCGTGTTCGTCAACGTTCAATAAGTCTCGACGAATATGTAGCGCAGGCTTTATGTGATTCGTTCAGAAACGCAGAGCAAACTTAGTTCTTTGATATTCAAATATTCATGAATCATTCAGGGAACATAATAAATATTATTACAAACAAAACTCTAACTAGAATCATATTAGATTTTATTTCCAGATATGAATTTAAAAAAATGCGGCTAAAAGTTAAATAATGTAGCAGTCTTCTCTGTTTTAATTTTTGTGATAAATCTGTAATGTTCCTTACCGAGAAAAATTAAAAAGTACTGATATTTCTCCTGCCTGCTCACTGCTCAGTGTGCAGGCGGTATGTTTGATTAGGTGATAAATGCTATAGTTGAAGTAATTGAGAGTTTTGGCGGGAATTCTGACAGTGCAGTTCATCGCTTATTTTAATTTATTTCATAAACTAGTTTAGAGTTGTGTTTGTTGTATAAAAGTGGTGTGGTTTTGTTTATTAAACATCGACGGTGATGAACAGTGTATGGAAACATTGAAATAAGTGAATTAAGAATCGTACTGAAAGGAGTTAGCACCTGAACTCCGACAGGACCTTGAAATCGACCGCACCCGTGTTTCATCGTTCTTACATTAGATTTAACCCTGTTTTCCAATTACAGAGCATAATGCGACTCAGTGGCGCACAATGCCGAAGTGTGCTAATTGCTAATTGGAACGTGAATTAGTTTTCTAGTGCACCAGCAGAGTGCGCTAAGTTCAGTGTTGAGAATAAAAATATAAATAATCAATGTTTATACCTTCATCCAACCTTACATTTACTTACATTTACTTTTTAACAGGTTCTGAATTAACTTTTGAATATTTCGAAAACACTACGATAAGACTAAAAATATAGAGCTTAAAAAAAAATCTCAACAATAAACAATATTAATTACTAACGATAATATAAATAAAATTTCGATCAATGCCAACTTAAAAAAAAAACACTTGTTAATTTTCTGTTACTGAGTTGGTATCGATTGCATGTATCACCCGAAAGCAGTACTTTTGAAAGTGCTTGATTGTGCGTAGCGTTGCTGTAGTTGAAACATTCAACGTTGAGCATTATGCCGCATAATGCGCTCTAGTGCTGTAATTGGAAAACGGGGTTAGTTACTTATGAAATTAAATGACTGAAGACTTGGCAGCATGGTCTACGACCTACGCCGGTTCCAGTAAGGAACAAATAAAACAAAAAAAAAAATGAATTAATTGATAAAGTTCAATAAGAGGAGTTTTGGCGGGAATTCTGACAGTGCAATTCATCGCTTATTTTAATTTATTTCATAAACTAGTTTAGAGTTGTGTTTGTTGTATAAAAGTGGTATGGATTTGTTCAATAAACATTGACGGTGATGAACAGTGTATGGAAACATTGAAATAAGTGAATTAAGAATCGTATGTACTGAAAGGAGTTAACACCAAAATTCCGACAGGACCTTGAAATCGACCGCACCCGTGTTTCATCGTTCTTGTAAAAATCACTTGAGAATGAATTGTACTTGACACTGGCTAAATGCATAGTACTGCAAGAGCCATAAATAAAATAAAAATAAAAATAAAAAGTTCAATAAAGTTCATCAAATATCCATCATAAACTCACAAAAAGTGCAAGAATTTACAAATTAAAATTGCAAGGACATACTACTTTTGTGAAGCGAGTGCGATAATGTTTTTTTTGCGATAACCTTTAGTGTGGGAATGTAGATGTGTATGTGGATTTTAGTGTTTGAAACACGAATATTACACAGGGTATAGTCATTTACACGTATAAGTCAAGGTAAGCGCAACATTTGTATTATTTCACTATGTTTTCCTTAGTTATTTGAGGTTATAATTATGTCATACTCATTAGAATAATTTAAAAAACAGTGTAAGCCAAAGGTATTTAATTTACTTGTTTGTGCACTTATACTAAGAAACTTGTGTCCAATATCGCATACAAAATTATAGAGAGACTTAACATCTTATATCTCGGGTTGGCGAGCGCATTCAGTGCTTTGTAATTCAAAGTTCTGTGTGGTGTTGCTTCTGTTAATGGGCAGGCGTGGTGCTTACCATCAGGCGAGGCGTTGGCTCGTCTTGTCATTCAATCAAATCAAAATAACTTGACCATTTTTTCAACCCACACAATTGAAGATCTCCTCCATTTTTTTAATTGGTTAAAAATATCATTTCACGTGTAAACAATGTTGAAAACAAGCCAAATTACATTAATAAAAAGGGTTTTACAAAAAAATCTAAAACTAGCCCCATCGGTAACATGTATCTGCCATAGACAATATGAACAAATGAAAGTGCATTCGACTCACAGCGACCAGCATAGACTGAAAGTTGTCATAGAGACTACAACACCAAAGATTGTCATAGAGAAGTTGGGCATAGACAAGAGCTCTGAACATAGAAAGGAGATTTGGCATGACAGGATCATGCCGTATGTGAAACTAGCCAGATGGGATAAGCCAGTGGGTATGTTATTTTGAAGTGTAAACTTCCTTTAGCGCTGTATGCATATTTTTAGATGAGATAAAAATCACTAAACTCGGGAAGTAAAAAAGTACCAGGCTCACATGAACGTGAAGAGAGTAGAATGTCTTTTTTTTATGGTGAATAGACGACATGTTGCCATTATTTTGTCATTATTTTGTTTTTGATATTGATAAAGACGGCTTTTAAAAAAGTACCAGGCCCACATGAATGTGAAGAGAGTAGAATGTCTTTTTTTTATGGTGAATAGACGACATGTTGCCATTATTTTGTTTTTTGTGTTTTTGATATTGATAAAGACGGCTTTAAAAAAAGTACCAGGCCCACATGAATGTGAAGAGAGTAGAATGTCTTTTTTTTTATGGTGAATAGACGACATGTTGCCATTATTTTGTCATTATTTTGTTTTTGATATTGATAAAGACGGCTTTAAAAAAAGTACCAGGCCCACATGAATGTGAAGAGAGTAGAATGTCTTTTTTTTTATGGTGAATAGACGACATGCCATTATTTTGTTTATGTTATTTTGAAGTGTAAACTTCTTTTAGCGCTGTATGCATATTTTTAGATGAGATAAAAATCACTAAACTCGGGAAGTAAAAAAGTACCAGGCTCACATGAACGTGAAGAGAGTAGAATGTCTTTTTTTTATGGTGAATAGACGACATGTTGCCATTATTTTGTCATTATTTTGTTTTTGATATTGATAAAGACGGCTTTTAAAAAAGTACCAGGCCCACATGAATGTGAAGAGAGTAGAATGTCTTTTTTTTATGGTGAATAGACGACATGTTGCCATTATTTTGTTTTTTGGGTTTTTGATATTGATAAAGACGGCTTTAAAAAAAGTACCAGGCCCACATGAATGTGAAGAGAGTAGAATGTCTTTTTTTTTATGGTGAATAGACGACATGTTGCCATTATTTTGTCATTATTTTGTTTTTGATATTGATAAAGACGGCTTTAAAAAAAGTACCAGGCCCACATGAATGTGAAGAGAGTAGAATGTCTTTTTTTTTATGGTGAATAGACGACATGCCATTATTTTGTTTATGTTATTTTGAAGTGTAAACTTCTTTTAGCGCTGTATGCATATTTTTAGATGAGATAAAAATCACTAAACTCGGGAAGTAAAAAAGTACCAGGCTCACATGAACGTGAAGAGAGTAGAATGTCTTTTTTTTATGGTGAATAGACGACATGTTGCCATTATTTTGTCATTATTTTGTTTTTGATATTGATAAAGACGGCTTTTAAAAAAGTACCAGGCCCACATGAATGTGAAGAGAGTAGAATGTCTTTTTTTTATGGTGAATAGACGACATGTTGCCATTATTTTGTTTTTTGGGTTTTTGATATTGATAAAGACGGCTTTAAAAAAAGTACCAGGCCCACATGAATGTGAAGAGAGTAGAATGTCTTTTTTTTTATGGTGAATAGACGACATGTTGCTATTATTTTGTTTTTTGTTGCCATTATTTTATTGATAAAGACGGCTTTAAAAAAAGTACCAGGCCCACATGAACGTGAAGAGAGTAGAATGTCTTTTTTTTTATGGTGAATAGACGACATGTTGCCATTATTTTGTTTTTGATATTGATAAAGACAGCTTTAAAAAAACTACCAGGCCCACATGAATGTGAAGAGAGTAGAATGTCTTTTTTTTATGGTGAATAGACGACATGTTGCCATGATTTTGTTTTTTGTTGCCATTATTTTGTTTTTGATATTGATAAAGACGGCTTTAAATAAAGTACCAGGCCCACATGAACGTGAAGAGAGTAGATTTTCTTTTTAACTTAACTCCTCGAGATGTTTTTATCTTCTTTTTTTAATTTATGGATTTGCATTATATTGCATTTCGCCAATGACAAGTATAGTTTATTCTCAAGTCTTCACAAGAACGATGAAATATCGGTGTGGACGTTTTCAAGGTCTTGTTGGAGTTTTGGTGTGAATTCCTTCCAGTACAATGCTTAATTCACTTATTTCAACGTTTCAATACACTGTTCATCACGATGAACTCACTGTTTGTCGGTGGTCGCTAGTCTTTTGGACTACACTACGCTAACCATCAGGTGTAGTGCAGTCACATTGCCGTGCTCGGATAGGAAAGTAGGTGCTCTGCGGCTACCGCTTACCTTTCAACAGCTGTAATAATGTTACCGCAGTTCAAAGGACACGAGAATCCTAGAGGAGTCCACGACGATGCGTGCGCGTCTTGGCAGAACACCCTACCTTCTGCAAGTCCAATTGGGTCAAGTGATACATTAGGGAATGTAAGAATTCTCCTTAAACGTAGCAATGAGGTTTCTAGCTTGAACAGCGCCCACTCTTGGCTTTACCTAGTTCCATGTATAATAGGGTAGTTGATTTGATTTTTTGTATTATTTTAATTAATAAATTAAGTTACCCAAAACACATTGCAGAAAGACTTTCATTAATCCGTCCACAAAACATAAATTAGAAGTCATACAAATCTGATGGACCCCCTCCATCAAAAACTTGTCAAAAAACAGACGGCTCAACCTGACGTCACGTGGCAAATGGCCATTACGGTGCACGCTTGCAAGCTAGATAGTGAGATCCCCCACCTTTACTCATAAATCATAATTGCGGGCTCATTTTTTAACCGACTTTGATTGTTTAAACAAAAGGGTTTCTTTTCGTATTATTTTCTGTTAAGCACCAAGTTTCGCCATTGCGACTAATAAAAACTAACATGGGCGCAAGGCGATGAATATGTTAATAGTTTTGATGAGTACCATCAGATGAGTTTTATGAGTGGTAAAGCCACGCTATAGACAGTTTTGCCTACAGCATGAATGAGCCGGCTCGACCGGATCGTTACCACTGTCTTACAGAAAACCGACGTAAAGTAGCGGCTTGCTACTGCGTTTCGTGAGGTGAGATATCCGGAGGCCTAAATCCCCTTCCCTTGCCAATCCTATAATTATCCCTTCTCTTTAAGGTCAGCAACGCGCCTTATTATTCTAGTACTGTGGGCTTAAATGGGCGGTGGAGATCACTTACCATCAGGTGACCCACTTGCTCGTTTTTCCGGTCTATGCTATAAAAAAAAGATGACCGATTTGTTTCGCTAAAAAAACTACAACTATTGCGGATCAAACATTTTTCTGAGTGCGAGAATCGAACCCGCGGATTCTCATTTCGCAACTGGCTATATATACTACGCCACAGAATCTGTTAAATATTTACTCACCTATAACATAAACTCTTAGAAAAACTAAAAATAAAACAATCTTCATTTCGGTAAAAGGGTCAAATAACGAACGCATTATTATTAAAACCATTTTAATTGGTAATTAACATTAATTGAGCATAACTAAGAGGTAATTACAATAGGTAATGGCATATACGCTCACGCCTGTAACCAGGAAGACGTAGGCAGAGATACAGCTAAAGCGCTCAATATTTGCCGACCAACCCGCGTAGCACGAGTCCACGAGATATTTTTGCGCGCGAGAAAAAGCTTTGTGGATATCGGCTAGGTTCTCTTTATACCGTAACGTGCATCGCATGACATAGAGTGGTAGAGATAGTGCGAGAAAACGAGAAAATATTTCCTCGTGGCCTGAACATCGGACCTGCATGTTAGCTTCTATAGATATGTGGAGAAAGAACAATAAAACGAGTTTTTGGCGGGAATTCTGACAGTGCGGTACCTCACTTACTTTAATTTATTTCATAAACTAGTTTAGAGTTGTGTTTGTTGTATAAAAGTGGTGTGGATTTGGGCAATAAACATAGACGGTGATGAACAGTGTATGGAAACATTGAAATAAGTGAATTAAGCATTGTACTGGAAGGAATTCACACCAAAACTCCGACAAGACCTTGAAAACGTCCACACCGATATTTCGTCGTTCTTGTGAAGACTTGAGAATAAACTATACTTGTCATTGGCGAAATGCAATATAATGCGAATCCATAAATAAAAAAAAGAAGATAAAAATATCTCGAGGAGTTATGTTAACGCGCTGTACGTAGTAGCAACATCTCGCTATCTCACTCGCACTCCCGCTCAGAATGGCGGCGACGTCATACTTGTCATAATTACATTCCTTTTCTGTCATTTAAAAATTGCCCTTTCCGTGAGACTTTAATGATTTCTGACTTATACATATATTTATAGCAGACCCAGCCACCCGTTGCTGTGGCTAAGGTATATGTTAAATTATATTGTAGTAAACTATTCAATACAGTATGCGACATCTATTGGATACTTACTCAATCCAGCCGATATATTACCTTACACCGCCATCTGTTACAATCTTATGGAACTCACAGATAATTATATTTGCAATAAAAAAACTATACGACTATAAATTGAGATATAAACTATCCCATCTCTCAAGTTGGATCAAACTGCACACAGTTTACAAAATTTTATTAAAATCGGTTCAGTAGTTTAGGAGTTCATTGCGGACAAACAACGTGACACGATATTCTTATACATAAAGATAAGTGAATTTGTATTTGTAGGTGTTGGGTGAGGTAATTTAAAAAAATAATATAAATATAGATGGCAAATATTCATCTTGTATCTTGATAAATATAGACAGAAGATTTTCATATTATAAATGCTGATCTTTTTAATCTCCATGTATCTGAAATTACAAAGTTTATTACAAAAAAATATCAATTTTATTCACACTGTATAAAAACCACTGCTTTGTCTATTTCTGCCGCTAAGCAACAGTTTATAAACACTGTTGTGTGTCAGTTCGAAGGACGTTGAAGCCAGTGAAATTACTGGGGATTATGAGAATTAACATCTTATGTCTTGGGGTGACGAGCGCAGTTTAGTGCCATGCAGTGCTTTGTAATTTAAAGTTCTGTGTGGTGTTGCTTCTGTTTATGGGCAGGCGTGGCGCTTACCACCAAGCGAGCTCCTAGCTTGTCTCCTCAATCATATAAAAAAATAAACATAAATTATATGCTTAAATTCGGTCGAATTTCACCTTTCTGTATTTAATCCTGGCTCGGCAAAGTGACTACACCACACCTGATGGTGAGTGTAGCGCAATCCAGGAATAGTGTCGACCAACGATAAACAATGTGTCCATCGTAGGGCGGCAAGATCATGCCGGTCTGCCAAACTGCTTCTTCACACTCCGTTTAAAGGACCCCATATTATTGGATGGAGGGAACACGTGTGCCGGCAAACTATTATACTTGATTTATACTTACAGCTTCTGCAATGTCTATTCAATCCATAGCTTTCACTATATTATCATTTTTAGAAGGTTTTTTATCCTGATTCCAATTAACAAACTCTTTGAATCCACCAACAACCTGATTAGAAAGATATTTACATAATTTGTGACAGCCATGTTTTTTACACGCTTTTTATTAACTTCACCTGTATGTTTGTTTGTTTGTATGTTTGTAACCGACTCCTTTGGGCGCGATTTTGACCCACTTTAAACGGCCCGATTTCGTTCAAACTTTGTAGATTTATCGAGGAGCGATGACAATACAATAATTTGATAAAAATAATAATAATAATAACAAAATAATAATTTAATTTAATTAACTAATAATTATTGATATTCGGGTTAGGAATTAAAATTGTACTCTCTGGATCTTCGCTAATTATAGGGAATATCGTAGTATTTAAGAGCGTCAATAGATGGCGCTTTTTTGATATTCGGCCTGAAAATTAAAGTTATACTCTCTGCTACAATATATTTTTATTTTAACTAATAAATGAAAAATGAATAATAGTTTAAAAAAACTTAAAAACACGCTTTTATAGCAAGTCTAACTAAAAAATTAAAAACACATTTGAAGAAAACAATGTATTTTATTGTAAAAAAAAGCGTGGGGTGCATGGTGTCAATAGTAATAAATATTATATTGACAGATATGAGTAGAAGGATTATCATTTAGATAGTATCTTGAAAAGCACCCCACGCTTTTTTTACAATAAAATACATTGTTTTCTTCAATTTTATTTTTAATTTTTTAGTTAGACTTGCTATAAAAGCGTGTTTTTTAGTTTTTTTAATTTTGTCTGAAAGGCGGTGTTTTTTTAAGCCCCGCCTTAACATTTTTTTGTTAAATTTGTCACCGAATTTTTTTTAAATTTGTCTAGCATTGCATTTAAATGGACAGCTTTTGACATTATATAAAACACAAGTTCGTTCTTGTATGGAGTATTGCAGCCATCTTTGGGATGGCTCAGCAAAAAATATCAGCTTGCCGTACTGGACTCGATTTAAAATAAAAATACATATTTAAAAGAAAAAAGGAAAAGTATGCAATATATAATTGATGGCGAAAAAAATAAGCCCGGAGTTTCTTTCTGCCTTTCTTCTTCGGGTCGTCATCAGTAGGCAGCTAGAGAAAGGTTGGTAGGTTAGCTAGGCTAGGGATATTCCTGCCAGTAAGGTCCACGACACATCTCCTTACCTTTTAAACCCTTACAGATTTTATTTTGTAAACTTACCCTACTCCGTCTTGCCCTATCCCGATTTCCATATCCTAGTCCGTGAATCCCTTCACTTAAAGATGCCCTCCCTTTTCCCATGCTTGTTGGTGTGCCTTTTCCTTCCAGCCTCTAGCGCGTCGGTTAGTCCAAAGTTCCCTTAATTGTAAGTTAGTCTTTTTAATGACAAATTTTCTGTACTTGACCTGTCATAAGCGCTTTCTTAGCCTACATGATTAATAAAGATTTAGATTTTGATTTTTGATTTGATTGAACGCCGAGCTAAGAGAATGATAGACGACGAAAAGCTGGTGAAGACTAGGCTTCACGGCCTGGATCACCGCCGTAAGGTTGCCTGCTTATCGATGTTTTATAGGCTGTACTTCGGAGAGTGTGCACGAGAGCTACATGAGCTCATCCCGCCTTCCCCCTTCTACCATCGGACCCTCCCAGCACCAGACGCACTGCAGGATATCATCCCTACTTAGTTGATATTCCTCACATTCGTACCAAGCGCTATAAAACATCCTTTATAATGCGCACAGCCAAGGAGTGGAATTCCCTGCCTGCGTCTGTCTTCCCGAGTGCGTACAACCCGAATGTCTTCAAGAGTAGTGTGAATCGGCACCTTCTGGGTGCGCTCGCAACATCGTCGACCTCATCTTTGTCCATGCGGCTAGATTGAGGTCAAGAGCAAACCACCACCTGTGCATCCACATCCCTGTCCCACATGTCGTTTATGGTGCATCCCGCGCCTCTCATGAGGCCTGCACCTACCAGGAACAGGGCGGCTGTCTGCAGCGACGTCTGGAGAGGCACATTACCTGGTATGGCCAATGCTATTGACCAGGAACACGGCCAGTACAGAAGGTACACTCCTGGAAGTAAATTATACAGTGTTAAAGGTGTGCTCAAATTTAACCAACGTATAATGTAAGATTTTTTATATAGCATAGGCCGTCACACTAGCAAGTGGGTCACCTGATGGTAAGTAATCTCCACTGCCAATGTACGCCCACAATACCAGAGGAATCATGGGCGCGTTGCCATCCTTAAAAGAAAGGGATAATTGGGGATTCGAAAGGGGAGGGGGATTTGGGCCTCCGGATATCTCACTCACCGTACGAAACGCAGCAGCAAGCCGCTACTTTACGTCGGTTTTCTGTGAGACAGTGGTATCGACCTGTTTGAGCCAGCCCATTCATGCCGTAGACAAAACTGTCTACAGCGTGGCTCTATCACTCACAACACCCAACACCCAGAACCCCGAAACAAATATTTGTA